>OZ020570.1:2500000-3750000 GCA_963971475.1 Chrysops caecutiens
CATAACATCATTCAGAATTCAGGATTCAGGATTAATTCCTTGTCATATGGAAATATGCACGTGATTTATTTTAATGATTTGAAACGATATTTTTTGCTGTGTAAATTTGAATTTCAAACAACCAAAATGGCGGTATCTTTTCACTGAGCACGTTATCAACATGAATAACGTGTATTGCATGAGATATTTGAATGTGTTATATACACACAAGTTGTTATATACATTTTATATCATCACAGGAAGACCACAAAAGGAACATGGCGTCCCTGGAGATTCTAATATTATATTAAAGTCTTGAGAAAAATAGAATTTTTATTGATTTTACGCCGGAACACGACCCCCGGGGGTTTGTCATGGGGTTTTCAGGATGTTTCCTGGACGAGGAAATCTGCTTGTTTTCCCACGCAGTTAAAATGTAATTTAGTAATTTTTGAATGTGTTTTATGTGATGCAACAGATTTATTACATTCACCCTGAAGGATATCATTTTTATGGTCATTAGTCCTTAACATTTTTCACAGATTTAGCTAGATGGCAACTAAGACATTACGTGAGTTCAATCTTAATCCTTTCTATTATTAAGAATTCAAGGACCTTGTTATTCAAAAGATCATATATCATTCTCTACTCAAGTTTTAAATGGTTATTCATAAGATAATTCATTGAACAATCGAAAATGGAATAAATATGGATTGGGAAAAGTAAATCTGGTACTATATTACGTTGAATTCCATCGAGCTATGAGCTCCGAGAGACAACACGAAAACACTGTTTTATATTTTGATTTATTTCTGATCATAATGTGAATAAACAAATGTTGGGAATTTCGGTCACACAAGATGAACGACTTGTGGTACACGTTTCCCGAAGGGAATATCTTTGGCCACATTCATGTAATAAATTCCTTTTGATATACAAAAGATTTTCCATGTATGGTTGTAATTTGTGGAGTTGATGGAAATTCCTTGGAGTTCGAGTTTTGCTTGTTGGGTTGGATTTCCGAATTGTAAAGAGGAGCAACAGGATAAATAGAATATTATACATTTTATTCTATATAAAATGATCGACTGCTGCTGTTATCATGAAATTTTCTTTCTGGACTAGATATCGTCTGGCTATTCATAAAACGGAATTGGTTTTTTTTTTTTCAAATTCTTCCTCGTCAATGAAAAATACAAGAAAATTGCTTGGGTTTGCCAAAGGAAAGGTTTTCAGGCGTTCATATTGGGATATAAGAATTTATTTTTAGGGTTTCTCTGTATGAGGCGTACATGGAAATAAACAATTTCATAAAACTTATCCCTTCCATTGATGGGCAAATGGTATTATATCCTTGAGGAAAAAATTCTATTACTCTGTAGTGATATCAACATTCTCGCTTGTAACCGGAAAATTTTTGAAGTAATATTAAGTAGCTTTCAAGGTTTAACAAAGCACGTATCATGTCTGCATGTACATCTCCATGAAACGTAGAACGTTTAACGTGATGTATGTGATATGACAATATCCTGTTTCCTTGAGAAACCTACAACAATTTACTTCATACATTATCATTTCATGGTGCTGTAAACTATGAGGAAGTACTAATATGACACAATTTATTTAACATAAACCAGATACCCCCATAAATGTTGGTTTGAATAAGCTTTATGCCTTGGGTGGACCTAAACTTCCCTCACTTTCAAACGTTCTTAAGCTTTTCCATTAGTTGATGAAACGAAAGGCGTAGTCAACGTCCACGCCGTGAATTTTCCGTGAAAACTTCGAGATAAAATTATAATAAGTATTTGTATAGACAATGGTTGTATGGAGAACATGAAAGGAGAAAAATGTGTAATGCTCGCGACCGGGAATCGAACCGTGGACCTTCCGCTTGCCGGGCGGGTGCTCTAACCACTGAGCTATTCCGAGCACATTTCCTGTTCCTTTTTCATGATCTGAAACGAAATGTGTGTATTGATATTGAGTCGTCACAGTTGTATAGAATAATTGGGTTACAGAATAGATAAATCACAAGTTTATTTTTTTGCGCCGTTTTCTCACTTCTTCTTCGATGCTCTGTAGCTCTGACATTTACAATTTTACTAGTTAGCTTACAACACGCGTAGGCGCTCACACTAACCTCATGAAGGCACGGTCAAAACATACGCTTCACGATACATATACGTACAAACATAACCGTTGTTTTATTTCGTAGTCTCGTAGTTATGAGCGATTGAAGTCTGACAGTATTTTGAAACGCAAGAAAGTTTAACTGGCTATCACTGTACTTAACGATCGAAAATATCCAAGGTTGACAAAAATTCGTTTTCAAACCAAAATCATTTAACTAATATCCAATTACATGTATGTGGTAATCTTTGTCAATTACATGTATAATCGATTGTACAATCAATTCACGTTAGTTTTACATAAATACAACATTAAAAAAATAAGAGATCATGATAATGAATTGAACCACAAGAAAATTAGAAATTCAATCGTTATCAATATTTCATGCGAAATGAAAATGAAAACGAAAGCAATGTGAAACACGATCTTTTCCACATGAAATTAAAATAAGTAAAGTCAAGACGCCATTACACCATTTATCTCGATGACCTCATGTTCAAATTGTGTTTTGTATATCATATTCATATTGTTCATTTTGTTGTTATATTAACCCATATGATATTCAGAATTGGTGCTTGTGTTACACACATTACGTTTCGGTTATCGTTTCCTCTTTGCCCATTTTACCAAGTGTGTAAATATATCTGGATACGATATACGCCTATTACCTCCATTACTTGATTATGCTCTTTCACATTATGTCACATTTAGTTGCAGAACGTCAAAATGGAAGCAGATGAATGCAAATCTAATTTCCCAAGCTCAATATCACGTTACGTGTATTTGCACATTCGTATCACTTTACTATTTTACTTTATATTATACTTTATGTTCGAAAACCTACACACATACGATTTCAATGTACTAGTATACAACTCAATTTTGGTCCAGTGCACTTTATCCTGGTGTTATCTGTGATAACAGGAAAATCACGTAATAAGCGTGAAATATATTCACATGTGAATGCACCTGAACTCGAATGCATTTAAAGTGCATTTTATCATGATTATTATAATGTGATATCTTTGTTTGTACTGATATTATTTGTTTTGTATACGTATTCAGCAAAGTGATATAAATCGTAATCAATTAGATTTTGCTATTGATCAATATTTTCCATTCAATTCGGTTAAGTCTATCGCTACAATAAATACATACTTACTGCCACGATGCAGCTACTTTATACAATATGATTAATATCTAAACAAACATGCTGGCTCGACATTTAGAATTCTATTGGTGGTAACCGGAAAGTTTGTTTCGTTCTATTCAGTGTTGAATTGAAATTGTGTGTAGACAAAAATATTGGCGAAACGGAAATTGAAGCAGCACCGTTAGAATTTTGACAGAAGACTAGATGAATGCAGTGCAGTGTCGAAGTTGTTGTTTCGACCGACTGGAAGAAAATGTCTCTACTTTGTTCAAAGCCATTTTACTTGCCTTCTTGAGAGAGATTTTGCCTACCTGTCACTAAGCAGTTATTGTGATTTCAAACATGTTCGTTATATATTTCATTAATGAATTCCTTAATTAAAACAGGATGAATTCCTCAATTAAAATGATGAAATATTCAAATCAATAAAGTCAATAAATCAGCTCATGAATAACAATTACGTATAAGTAACAAGGATCATGAGGTAAATATTTGTATAACATTAATCACTCTGTGTTATGCGAATCTGTTAATTAATTAGTGTTCAACATCAATCAAATAATGACAAATTACAAATTAATAGACTCAAGATGAGGTGTCAAGTGTGTGCTTGACACGTATTTTGTCGGAATGTTTGACATGAGTTTTAGTGTAGGGTTTTCTATGGAAATCGGTTAAAACCTCTTTAAGTAGTAAAATAGAAATAATAATTATTTGAATGAAAAACTTTGCAGACACGCGATAAACTTAAAAATATTTAATTGAAACCCGTACATGACGATGACACTCGGCTAACACTTACAACAAGTTCTACAAGAATTTTATGAATAAAACGACAATTTTAATGTAATTACAAGTAATATACAAGAAAACACTTAAAAATTAATTTTAATGCGGTTTTGTTGATGCACAGAATAAAGTTTTTGAATAAATTTTCACGTAAAGTTTTACTTGAATTTTCACCTAGAATTGAAGATGAGTTCCTGGAATTGGAGACGACTCCAGTGGGATTTGTGTGTGTGTTGGTAAAAAGTTTTCTTCTACTTCAGGAGTTATCCTGGAAATATGGCTAGAATGTTTAGCTTTGTGTCGGGAATTAAATTACACCGACTTGCTCTACAAAAATTCTTCAATTCTTTCGAAAATCTACAACCACATTCACTTGAATAAGTTTCAGGACTTCATGGTTTCTTTCATCTGCTCCTAGTGCCACTCTTGGGACGTACTTCTAGTGCTGCCCCATTAGTTCCTGCTTTCAAGGATTATTGACTTTTCACCCCATTAACTTGTAATTAGAAAGAAATCCTTGTAAAACATGCCCAACCAGACATTATGTATTCTGACCTGCTTCAAGGACTTAGTGTCCTTAATTTGTTTGTGTCAAGAAATGTCACCTGCTTCTGATGTTAACCTCAGCCCAACATTTTGCCTTATCACTTAAACTTATTTCTGAATAGTTAATCTTGAATCTGAGTCAATTCCTCAAAGCTTAATTAAATGAGTCAATCTCATTTAAGCAAATCGCCTCAACTTTTTTCACAAATTTATCATAATTTATGACCAAAGCCAACTTCGTATTAGTGGTATAACACCATGAAAAGCAAATTAATCGCCATGAAATAAATCTTATCCTTGAATCATTCATGAACATCTTTTAGCAGCACATTTGGTGGTTCTTCCCTGATTCCCTTTTTCCCTTTTTCGGTGCTTACCTCACAAGGAAATTAAATTATTTCTCTTTTTACATTGAATCCTGCGCCTTAAGTTTTGTGATTGATTCATTCCCAGCCACTTGCCCAGCAAAGGTACACACAAGTAGGAGTTGTAACAGGAAAAATATCCTTACGTATTATTTTCTTTTTGGTTGAGTTATTAAGCGAAATTTACGATTAACAAGGACTTTCGTCAGAAACAATTTTTCGGGATTTATCCTGAAACGCTTTAAGAATAATTAATAAGCTTTTCATCGTCTTCAATCTGTTTTGACTTTCAGCACAAAAGTAAATTATTTTCCTAGACTTTTATTTACCGAAAATCGTCAGTATTTCTATTTACGGAATCCTGTATACATAAATAATTGCTGATTATTATCCTTTTTTGGAGATCTCTCGTGGAACGTTCTCTCTTATACAAAGACGGGAATAATTTCGACAAACTTGAGCGTTACAAATGAGCTCATCTTCATCTACAGCAGAACTTCCATTTCCCTTTACTGAAGGATTCTGAAAAGGATAACTGCACAATCAAATCCAAGGATGTTTAACTGATATTTGAAATACAAATCCCTGTGGAAAATTATACCTTCTCGGTAAGGATAGTAAAATGCACTAGGCACCTGTCATCAATTCCTTACTGGCTTTGTCAGGAAAAAGGACGAATCGAATTCAGAAACGTAGAAAATTGACTTTCGATTGAGCTTTTATTCGATGAGATATCATTTCCATTTTATCCTGTTAAAAGGATGCTTTGACTTGGAATAAAACGGGAAAATCACGGAATGGTTTGGAAATACAAGGATGAGATTTTCTAGGATATTTTCAGAAATTTCTACGAACTAGAAGGAGTATTATTTTTCAACGTAAAATCTGACAATAGAAAGGAATGCAAATTAACTCAAATACAGGGCAGTTCGATAAGGTTTATTGCTTTTCCTTATTTATTGTTCGAATTTCATCCTTCAACTGGAGGTTTTCTAATTTCCTTTATAGAGGTTTCGCTAGGACGTTATTTGCATATTTGTAATTTTTGATTTTCAAACATAACTTTTGAATGTAAACTATAATTTGAAAATCATCTGCGGATTTAAATTGAACAAGGACAACAAATAAGTGTCTAATGTGATTTGTAAAATTTTAAATATGATTCAAGCTTAATAGCAAAATGTACATGTACATTTCTCCATCTTGTGGTCAATTAGAATAAAACGTGCATGTCCTTTTTAAAGTATCTCAGTTATTTAACTTGAATTTCATGGAATTTGCAATTAAGGCAATAAAACAGATAAGTTCCTTAAATACCAACTGAGAATACTAAGTAGTGCGGTGGTTTCATTTAACTCAACAACCGGAAGCGACAAAAGACGAGAAAAGCTGCTTTTTATGCATAAAGTAGCAGTAGGAAATGGCCACTTAACATTAATACATAAACCACTATAAATAGAACGTAAAAACCTTCAGCATCCTGAAGGTAAATTCAGACAAAAGGACGAAAAAGGTATTCTCCATCCATCAAGCAAGGACCTTGTTAGTGGAAAAATTTTTCTTATCATGTTTGCATGTTATACAAAAAGTGTAAATGTTAAGGAAAGTAATTTTAAAAAGGAGCTTTCTAAAAATGAGAAAAAAACTTCCCACATTTTTTGTTAGGTTATATATTTTCCAAGCAATCAAGTTAGCTGATAATGACATTTAATGGACTCTATAACTTGTAGCCAAACTTTTAATACGTGGTTTCACGATGTCCTTAAAAGGATTAAAATGATCCTGCTGGTGGTGGTGGTGCATGCCTGTTTTGTCTACAAAGAAAAGCGATTAAAATTTATCTCAGATTGATTCCGATACAGCTTTCGTGGAAGTTTGCTAATTTGAATAGGAAAATATTTATCAAGGAAAAAAAGGATTTTTAAATCGCTGAACTTTAAGTCTAAAGGGGTTGTTAAGTTTGTCCTTTTTGTTCGCAGGAAACTTTAACAAAGAATTATTCCAGCTGAAGGATTCAGTTTTGAATAATCGGTAATTTTGTGGTCAGTAAATACCGCGGAAAATCAAAATTAATTGAGCGAAAACAGAATGAGTGCATTAAACCGGTTTGGATTAAACTCTCCCGCAAACCTCTCTTCACACAGTTAGATTTTTCAAACTCGCACAAAAACCTCTCTTAAACCCACACAAAAGGGAACATGAGTTAGTCGGAGCGTAATGAATTCCATGTTTATTGAATTGGTAAAATCAATTTATAAATGGAAATTAGAAATGAAATTGAATGGCAGAAATGAAATCATATACAAGATGATATCAAATAAAGCACGCACAGCATGATGCCTCCATATCCGATACGAGCACATGACTAAATTAGAACAAGTCACACAAGGGAAATTCGATGAAAGTTTTACTTAAGTCAAGTTGAACACGTCCAATCCACACATATAAGAATTGGGAAAAAGCCCAATACATTATTTACAAAATAGTCAATATTTATCAATTTTCATGGTTAAATGAATACCAAAGCCCGGAGGTCACCACAAAAGCTAAACCATCAATTCATCGATTGGAGGTTTTACGAAAAAAGGGATAACACGTTTCTTTGGTTTAATATCGGCTACTGCTGTTGTTTTCTTCCTTACTTCATTTGAGTCCATTTGATTTGAAAGGTTCCCTGTGTCGGAAACCTAAATTTAGCAAGTTGATTTGATTTGATTTGATTGACTCTTCTTGAAGACTTCTGGCCAGATGCTGGAGGCATTGCCAAAGATAACCCAAAGATTTTGGTTTGATGTCCGAAATCATAGAGACTAACATATAACATGTCACTATGACTTGAAATTGATTTTCTGTTATCCTTGTAATCCTTGCAACATTTCAAATTTCACCTCACAGTTGTATGAAATGTGGCCAAAAACTACTACTTCTCGTCGTTAGGGACATGTCGTGTTCATTTAAGAGTAACTTTAACACAAGGGCAAAGTTGAAAAGGATGTCTCATGTTTCTTTCATGTCATGTCAACAAGAACTTAATGTCATGACTTTGTTGTCTTATATATTGTTTGTCCTCTGTTACATGCGATGTTCCTCAATTGTGTTTTTGTTAATTGTGTAAGAGTAAAATTTTTGTAATAATCCGTATTTGTTTTTCTTTTCAGGATTAAAGCAACAACATCAACCAGACGTATAATATCCTATCCTAAATTTTCCCAAAATCAAGTTTTATTGTAAAACCACC
The DNA here is from genome assembly GCA_963971475.1 of Chrysops caecutiens. Taxonomy (NCBI): domain Eukaryota; kingdom Metazoa; phylum Arthropoda; class Insecta; order Diptera; family Tabanidae; genus Chrysops; species Chrysops caecutiens. The sequence goes on from OZ020570.1 coordinate 2,508,204, forward strand.
AAACAAATCCCAAATTCAACATGAAAATCACAAAAATAAAACACCATTTCAACAATTCCAACAATTTCAACAAATTCAACAAAATGTCTCCCATGTGGTTTATTATCCTTTTTCAAAATCTACATTAGACTTACCTCAAGAGAACTATATCCTCTTGTAAGGAACATCATATCCACAGTCATTGCTATTTTTATTCAATCCATTTTATCCATTTAAGTTTCCGCCATTTTGTGTTCGAGTCCTTAAAGGATAAACAACTTTTAGTAGCATCCTTGAGTTGATATATTTTCCTGCTTCCCGATGGGGACGGTCGTCTGTCATCCTGCACCTGATCTGTCAGAGTGCAACCGTTGCGTCTCAACATGTCTGCCGAGTTTTGTAACAGGAGATTCAGGTAAGTTGTGATTTGTGAAAAATGGCGACTTTAAATAACTTTAAAACGGGTAAAAGTCCTTGAGAATTGTTTGAGATTTCATCTTTCCAACCTGTTGGAGAAGGATGTTGTGAAACAAGGGCGATGTCTGACATTAAATCGAACAAGGATTAAGTAAATATCCTTGCGTGAGGAAGCGACTGTTCAAAAGATGCTTCTTACCCTTTATCCCTTTACACATGTACCTCCTCTGTTTTGTTATACAACCCGATAACATATGGATTGTGGCTTTAGGGGGCATTTCAATATACAAACGAAAATTTGTACAAATTCAAATGCTCCTGGGATTGTTCTTGTTGAGGGGCAAAAGGTGATCCCTCGAATCCTTCAGGCATTGTGGACTTAAATTGACTCGAAGGAAATTATTCAAATGTTCTCCGTATTTTCTCAAAATTTTGCAATAAAACTTAACTCTTTTTCGTAAGAGGATTTATTACGATGAATACAAATTAGGGACAGTTTATGTACTAAAAAGGGAAAATTGGGTTTAATGCTATTACAAATTTGTAAGATAAATTGTTTTCTTTACAACACGTTTGCCTGAATAAAAGGAATTGCTTTGTCATAATGTTGATTCGGTTTTGTATTGTATGAAGATCATATTATTTCGAGAGATAATTGCGTCCATCCTTTTCCTTGTAATGACCATCACAAACCCAAATTGTATCCTTGATGCTTCAGATTCTTTCAATTATTTTCCCAAGGAGATTAACCTATCTGCTTTAAAATGTAACGAATAGCACGTGATTTAGAACCACATAAAACCTTGTATCTTATATAAATCAGGCACCAGGTTGAACAAGTTCTTGATTAACTTACTGTTCCCAGAAGTCGTTGAAGGTGTCACGCAAATGATCCGTGAACTCTTTGAATTTGAATTGTAACCCAAATTCAAGGTGATATTAAAGAGTTACTTAAGAGTTACTTAAAGATTTCAGTAAACTTTTGAAGTAAAATCTTAATATATAAAATCCTAATGATCGTGAAGCAGAAAATGAATTTCATTCACCGGAGAATGGGATTCACTCTCTGAAAGCAGGGAAAATTCATTCTATGTGGATCTAACACAGACTGAATTTCTCTCCGCTTCCTGGAAATGAATTTCATTCAGAAGAATGGGATTCACAGAAGCGGGGAAAATTCATTTTCTACATGACGTCATAAATATCTGGAAATTTTTGTTTTTTGTATTACGGGCTTTTTTTCTAGTATTTTATTAATATTTCACTTTTCCAGACGCACGTGACAGCAAAACAGGCGGCGTTCAACCGAGCGACAGCACATATCTCCTGGCGGTAATTAAAGCCTTATACTATTAACTGAATAAGCAAAACACTTTAATATCATGAATCACAAATGACAGAAATTGTATAGCCCGAAGGGTGTTGTGTGATAATCCCATTAAATTTTGGTTGACTCTCAATTGATTATTTGATTTGTAGTGATAATTATTAGTAGATAATCATTTATACTTTTGGTAATTTTAACTAAACCACCGAAGTTGCATAATATGTCCATTCAATTTTGATTAATTGAAATAAATATTTTGATTACTTTATTGAATTATTACTAATAATTATTAGTAGCATAATTAATTTTCCCACTTTTTCCAGCTAAACCAGCCGAGGATTGAAGTAACGCAGCATTTCAGGAAAACTTCAGCCGAAAAAGGTACGTGGAAAATTTAATAAAAATTCATGAATAAATTTTATACGTTTCCATCCGGTTATACAAGTTGCGAATTCCTTTTGTTATTTTGAATAAAATCAACTGATTAAAGCTATGCGAAATAAATGTACGGTCGTTAATTTTAATCCTGGCTCATTTTGGGTTTTAAATTTAAAAGGGAACCAAAAAATGGAAACCAAAAAAAGTGGTAAAGTTTCGATTTTCTTTCATTCACCGAAAAATTTAATGCAAGTATTATATACAGGCAGGAAGCTTATTATATCAGAGTGTATTATGAGTTACCAAACTTTCGAAACATCCGCTGACGCCGGAAGTTCATACCTTGAAAATGTTCTTCGCTTCGAAAATTTAACTCGAAATTTGTAATATAATTTGTAAAGAGTTTAGTTCAAAAACTTGTGACAGATTTTCTACAGAGCTTTGGAAAAGTTTTCGTAAATTTGAATGAGTTTGCTTGGAAATTAATTTTAAAGTCAAATTTTGCATGCCTCCACGTTGAAATAATGCCGGAAATTAACCCAGTACGAAATCAGTTATTGTAGTTATCGTCAAAATCCTTTACGCATTTCAAATTGCAGCTACTCAAGACAATAGCACTTACAACAAGTGCTACAGTAAGCAGTAAGGAAATAAGTTTTCCTTAAATGCTTGCTTTAATAGCTCCAAAATGTGTGTTGTTCTCTCCATATAAGATAAGTGGTTGGCCATTGACACGTTCTATAAGAATTGCTCAGTGGGTCAACTATAGAGTTCCCTGAAGGATGCTCCTGTTTAAATGGAAATTCCTCCTCTTCCTGTTTGTTGATTGTTTGCCTTAAAGTCCTTGACATGAAGTTCCAGTTGAACGTGGTACGTAAACAACGAAATTTTTGTACCACAAACTTGTGAAAAGGTTTTACTAGCATTCTTGTTAACTGAGATTCATTTACAGATAAGCAGTGTTTGGATATTAGTGACCTGCATCACCCCATTTTGTGTAGTATCAGAATTTCAACAGGATTTTCTATAATTAATAAAATGTGTCATTTGAAAACTCCCTGAAAAGGATTTTATTTGCAAATATTCAAGTTGTTAAAAGGATTTATTGCTTAATTTGTGTTTCATTGATATTTGCATCGCATTTAATGATTTTTAAGCCAGCTGTCATCCATTAAACGCGCATCCATATCATAAACACCAAAATATATTAATTATTTCCAATTACGATTCATTAGCGTATCTCTGGAATATCATCCGAAAAAATTCAGATTAATTACCAGCTTCATTGAATTAACGAAATTCATGCATTGGGAATAATTAATAAAAGGATCCAAAGCGGATTGTCAAAGCGTGTTGCTTATTAAAATTTTAAATTGAATAAAAATTTGCATAAAATATATATTTTTGCGCGAGTAATTCTTGAAACGAATTTCGGGGAGAAGCAAGTGAACGCAAAAATTTACAAACATTACCAAAATTGAACAGACGGAAAACAAATTTGAAAAGAAAATGGCGGCACAGTTATCACTCGAACGCCAGCCATTTGCACATGCGCGTGCTTAAATGTCATTTTCATTATTTTTACATACATTTACATACATTGTTGCTTGAAGACGTGCCAAAATGGAGAATAACGCACATGCACACCCTGAGCTGGTGTGCGTAGTTGATGAACCGAAAAATTTATGATGAGGTGATGAAACACCATGTACAGGGTGTTTGATAACAACACATAATTGAAAATGTCCTGGCAACACAATGTCTCCCTGTTATGTGAATCACGTTAAATTTTTGGTATGGAAATTTTCACAAGGAAATGAAAAATTATTCCCTTTTCCAGTCAAGAATTAATGAATTCCAGGTGGATGCAAGTTTTCCAGGTGACAACCCATTCAACTGAACTGAATGAAATGAATGAATAATTAGTCAAATAAGTCATTTCAGGCATATCCTTGTTGACGTGATGATTTGCATCAAAATGGATTCGATGGATTTTCCACAATCGGTGTTCTACGGTGACATGTTGTCTTTTGATTTCGAAATCAATAAATTCAAGGACTTGACATCCTTGCCCTCGTTCTCACATACTTCCTGTTATCCTTGTAGTACCAGAATCTCCAGGCTTTCTATTTCGATTTCCGACAAATTAAGGAATTTATGTATTTCACTTGTTCTAGGACTTTCTGTCGATTACCACTTTCTATCAGATCCTCTTGTTACTCCTTGAATGTGTCAGCTAGACACAATGTCTGATAAAGGATTTTTTGAGGTTTAAGGATATTTTCCTTCTATTCTTCATTCTTTTTAGTCCTGAAATAATGCGGATGTCCTTTCTTAAAACTTTGTAAACATTTTTTTAAGGTTCTATTTACACGAGATGGTTCTAACAAAGGATGGATTCGTATCAAGGATTCTGAAGATGGTTCCGGTTGAATACGGTCTGTATATCCATTCAGGATTATATTTGGCCCTAGTGAAATAAAAAATTGGGTTTGACATTTCCGGAAAAATTCACAGAAATTCTTGAGTTTGGGTTTTATCCCATAAACGTTTAAGGGACAATGCATTTCACACAGGAGGGGTTTTAAAACTTTTGTCAATATTTTTGTTTAAAATAAAAAAAATCAGCTTAGCTTTATGGAGCGAATTTCATAAATCTGTATGTATCTCCATGATATCTTGATATCTCCTTGGGCTTAGGAATCACGTTGAGATATCAGCATGGTTTCACGGGTTTTCCTACAGGGTTTCGGTTGACAGATACACGTGGCGAAGACACATATTCTCTATTATGACAAAAACACAGAGCAACTTTTCAGGATTCTTTTTGTGACGATTTGTGTCCTTATATTCATTACCTCAAAAGGTTTTAATTGGGGATTTTCTAGAAGGATTACTGTAAGTTCTATACTCAGAAAGAGTTTAGTCCTTTTAGGGAAACCTTTTGCCCGACGTTGTCTATGACGTATTGTTAGAATTATAGACCTAATGGCTCCATTAGTTCTTTTAGATGGGAAACCTCTATTCAGGACTCCGTGAAAGAGTTGTCCTTGAAAACTAAAAAGGGACTTGTGTAGATACACTCGAGAACTTTGACATCAAAGTTGCTTGTCACAATTATTAAATTAAACTTGACAATTTCACACTTACATCATGCCATGAAGACTCTGTGGAGCTTCCAAGGGATTCTGGTGGGAGTGCTCAAAATTAATTTACTCTTTAACATGTGTCGTTCACAATTTCCCAAAAATTATGTGTATAACCCTTGTCTGAAAAATCTTATTCATATGACAATAATGTGTCTCCTCGACATGACAAAAAGTGGATTTTTGAATTCTGCTTCGGCTAGCCTCAATCGTGCATCCGATCACTTGCAAGAAGTTACACAAACTTCAATCACGCCATCAATTGTGAAGCTTTAAAGCTTGTAAGCTTGAGTGAAATAAAAGCTTCGTAGCATCAAGAGATTAATTTCTTCTCTCTTGGCTTAGGTTTCTTATGAAAAACTGCTTCAGCAACCAATACTTTTCATCACTGACGTCTCAGAGGCACAGGGTGTCGTTAAAGTTCGTGCAAATATCAGAAAATGTTGAACACATTTGCAATTGTCATTTAAAGTTTAAGGTGCATTTCGAAAACTTTATAAGAAATTTTGAAGTTGCTCGAATTAAAATTCAAAAATTTATCTAAGGATATTCAAATGAACTTCGAGTAAACAAAATTCGCGGTTATTCAAGGATTCAAGTTTGATGCATTCAATGCAAACCTGAATCGTTGTAAGCAACTTTAAAGTGCAAATCAAGCAGAAACAAGGCTACAAGAGGTATTCAATGGTTGATGGAAAGGTTAACTTGAAGTGAACTTCCCTGGATTCCAGGAGATACATTTAGCCTGAATTGCACTGAAGTTGCACAAGTGGTCGGAAATCGATTGCATCAGTAATGAAAATTCTATCGGTGTGCCACTGGAAATTTTTGGTTTGTTCAAATAATTTTCGTTGAACCAAATAATTCTATTTTGAATTGCAAATATCAATTGGAAAATGAACATGTTCGTTATATTCTATTGGGGTTTTCGTAATCAAATACTTTTTATTTAAAGATATCTGCAAGTTTAAATTCATTTGTTGAGTTAAGAGTCTGAATTGTGAAGCAGCTACTTAACATTCAACTGCTGAAACCTCATAATTAGTCAAAGTGCAATTTCCGCAGCATTCTAATTACGAAAGATAATTAATTAAATTAATTACCCCTTAACCGCCACCTGTACCTCGTCACTAAGGTAGAAGAGCTTTTCATCATTGGACTATTAACGAGTTGTTCTTACAAATCGTGAGTACATTCATACTGAATTCATTAATTAAAACCCCCAATTCCCCCCGGATATTGTTGGTGTTTTCAATTACAAAGACAATTAAGACAATCCTCAATCACCGTCAGTTCCTGGCAATTAATAACATTTAAAAATGACGACTTAAAAGGGAGGGATTGTTAAAGACATCATTTTTCCTTATTACAGTTTTTGGCTTAATTAAACTTTTAAGTCCACGAAAACATCAATCGATACCAGCCAAATTACATAGTCCAGGAAAAGCACCTTCAGAGCTTTCATTTTCACTTTCATTTTGACCACAAAAAACGACGGGTAATTAACTTGAATTCAGGAGCTTTGAAGTGGTCACCTTGTGATTGGAGAATATCGTGATTTGAGGTACTTCCTTCAGACGTTCGTGAGCGAAACCTCAAAGTCAACATGACCGATATGAGGATAAGGATCTGAATTTATTTTCCTGACAATTCTGATAACCTTGACGTCTGGCTATGGTCTGGTTATTAATTCCACGTCAATTGTGGTTGATATGAAGTCACATGCAAAGTTAAAAAGGACATCCCTTAAAGAGTACTCTAGAACTCATTTCATCCCTGCAGGGGTGATGACTAATCATTTCCGGATGATTGCTTCTGGCCACATCATTGCGGGGATTACTATCAAACTGGGGATGTTAACGATTAATATTATTGTTTTGTGTTTATCTCGTTGGTATTGTTTGTATATGAGTTGGAAAATTTATAACAAAACATAAATAATGGTCAGACCATCGAAAGGGTTCCGGTAACGTAACGAGAATAAATTGAAATTTTTCAAAAACTGATGAAAGTTTCTAGCTACACACGAGTTAACCCGATAAATAATTTTATAATAAACAAAAATTTCACATGATTCCATCGCGGGTCAGTTGCTTGCTGACGGACACATTTCCAAATAAATCTAGGATATTCCATGTACTGTGATTTAGTTCTTCAGATATCCTTTTTCGCAAATCGCTCAGATTACCGATGACGGTTTCACCCAATTTAACTTCAAGTCTTTGTGAAATTGGATCAATTGGAACTTTTCGTGTTATTGAGGGTAAATTATGAGGTTAAAGCCTGAGATGTTTTCTGGTTCAGGGCGATATCCTTTTTGTTAAGTTCCAAGTTGTTTTTTATTTTCAGTAACATTTTTCATGATGATATGCACTTGGAGTTTTGTAAATAATTATCTACATATTGCTCAAATATTTTAAACACAAACGTAGGAACGAAAAATTCATACCACTAAAGCAAACCAACTACGAAGACAAACCAGTTTAGGCGATCAGCCAAAAAGAAAACAAAGAGAATGAAACGTGAATGTGATCGAAGCATACACAGAGGAGAAAAAGCTTCTGACTAAACAATGGTAACAAAAACTTTGAACTCACAAGATCTTTAAGAAAAAAATTCGAGAGCTTTCGGTGACCCGTAAAGCTTCTTTTGAAAAGAAAAATTTCTTAGCAATAAAGAAAATAAAATTGTGAAAAATGATTAATGGACGGTTGTCACACAGGGTGACTGTAACATATAGCACACTCCAAAGGAGTTCCCTTTTCCACTTCATTTCTGTGGCTTAATGATTCTAGGAAACGTTTGACTGGAAATTCCCTGCAAAAGTCACCAGCAAATGTAGTGTGAAGGACACTCATCATTTGTTGTCCAAACAAACCGATGATTAAGTCGTTACGCAAACCATGTGGTTTGCAGCACGGGAAAAATAAATAATTGCCAATAATTACAAGTTTTATGGCAATACAATTGCCGGGGGACTAGCAACACCATGTTTGTATCGCCTTCAAAATTCATGAGTTGTTTCATTTAATAGCCGCACCTGACCTGGTGGCGCTAGTCAATTCGAGACGGAAGAATTTGTCGTAAAAAGTGAAAATAAAATTGTATTGAAATCATTAAAGGATTTATGCGTGTTTTATTGGAATTCCCAGGATCAGAAGCATCAACTCAAGGATTAAACTTGAATCAGTGTTAATTGTTCAATGTCCTGATGACACAAAATTGAACGTGACTCAAGATGTTGAGGAGGAAAAATTTTTCGAATATTTCCGCACAATGTTCAAGCTCAATTGAATTGTTCCCCATATATCGGTGTGTTTTTTTTTCGGTGCTGGAGGACTTCCTTCCGGTACTTATTGAATTTCCTCTTCATACAATTGTCACTTGAACTTTCCTTTTTCAATATATTTGCTCTAATGATCAAAGTTTAGGCATAGACCAAACAAAAAACGAAATGGAGGAAGTTTCTTCAGAATATTGTTGTTCAAGAATGTGGATAAAAGTCAATTCTTATTGGAACAAGTTTGATAATTGATACTTATACTATCGAGTTTTCCTGTGGACTTAATTACATTTGAATAGGTTCGAGACTATTTCTGCTGTGACATTAAGAGCTTTTCCGTATTAGGTTTGGAAATTACTAAACACACGTGCCTCTTGCATGGATTGTTCTTTTATTTTTAAAAGTGTCCTTATGAGATGATTTTGGTACATCACCTCCAGTAGCTTTTACAAGACAAATTTCTACACGTGCCTAGTGAAATATGATTTTTATTTGGTTAAAGCAATTTATTGTGTAAGACAGTAACTCGGTCTTAATGTAATTTTGCAGAATCCACTACCTCACAATAATTCAATTCCAATGTTCGAAAACTCCACATCCGCTTCCCGGCGCCGGAAGTCCTGAAACTGATAACAAACAAACTTCATTAGATCATCGATGCGAACAAGTGGATAACTTGAGTATAATACAATTTTCAACAAAATTTATTATCATATTATATCAAAAAATGATATCTAATCCCCGAAAAATGAGAACGGAAGGAAGTGTTCCACTTTAACCAAACAAATAAATGAACAAAACTCAAGAAGTTAATCTTGAGATTACCTAAATTTAATGTGAGAGTAAACGAAGAAACATTCAGGACAATTTACCACCTGAATGTGTCTTTACGGTGTCATCAAGGATGTGTAAAAAATATATTGAAAATTTTCCTCCTGTGAATTGAAACGTTTCCTTAAGAAACAATTTTCTTTAAAAATAAAGACACATTTTTAACCACGTTTTAAGTGTGTCATATTTTTAAGGATTTTTTAACTGTCCTTCAATTATTTACTGCATATTAAATTTCTTAGAAAATTGATTTCAATGTGATATATAAAATCGAATTACCCTAGAGTTGGTGATAAAGTCAAATGTCACAAAAAGTTTGACCCTCATAAAGCTGGAGATGGGAAATGAAAGTATCTAATAAAAACGGTATCTTCATGTCCTTCAAATTCATGTTATTCAAGATTTACTTTCTTCTATGGCTTCAGGCAAGGACATTGGAAGCACCTTTGACCTGAGGCGTCCAGCTGGATACTAACTTCAGAGATTGAAACGGAAATCATCTCTACCTATGAGGAGGAATTAAGAGAACCTTAACGACTTTAAGAGAATCCTGCGCAGGTCCTTGATTTTGAGAACTCTTTATCCTAGTTTCCTTTAGCAGATACACAGTGTGCTGTTGAGTTTTAGTAAGCTGAGGCAACAACGTTGGTGCTATCCAATATCCGTTGAATAACATTTGAAAGGATACAAGTTGACCATAGTCGTTAGAACCTTACAAATGTTTATGTGTTGTCCTTGAAACTTTGAATGTAATTAATTAATTAATGTTTTTAAGGTTCTCATTGCGCTCACATGATTATCGTGTAAACAATATAACTTTCCGATAAACACCAATCAATTAATCCGTTGATAAAACATTACCCAGTCGCGTCAGTACACCAAGCTGGGTGGCATTTACACTGAAATTATAATTTACACGAGAAATTACTAAAAATAAACATAAAATTTTCTTAGGTTTTGCGCGATTATGTACTAAAATGGTACAGTTTACATATAAATCAAATGTTTCATGTACTTATTGTTTGCTTTTCATTGAAATTGTTTACACGACATGGAATGCATATATCCCAAATGCTATGAATTCAAAATAGATTTTTGTATTTTAAACGAGAAAGTTTACATTTTGATTTGAATCAAACGAAATTGTGGTTATTGCTATATGCTTTTGTGGAAATTTATTTTTCATGCACTTTAAGTAGCAAGTGCTAGAAAGTAGCCAGCCTTTCGTCATATAGAAGTAACCATAAGGATATTGTGGAAAGTAAATTTTGTTATGGCAACACCACCCACTTGGCAGTGTATTTAAAAAAGGCGGCAGATGTTAGCGCTCAAACATCGTACACGTGGTGTAGTTTATTTGATTAAACCCACCCCTGCATAAAAAGAAGAAATAAATGTTGATATCAGGTCAGAATATCAACTTCCGGTTAAGTGATATGCGAACATATACTTCAGTGGTTACTGTCCACCGAGTTACTATGAAACTAAAGTGATAAAGGAGCAACGTGTCTTTGATTGTATGAATGAATTTAGTTAGTGAGATTTACTCAAATGCGCAGGACATCAATAACACTTACCAATACAAATGTAAGTTTATGAAATTCCCCTCAAGTCATCAAAGAATACAAACAAGAAATAATTTCTTTATACGTTGAAAAGCTCTTGAGAGTAGCTTTTGAAGTGATGTATTCGTAGTAGGACACACAAACACATCAGAATATTTCCTTGATTTGTGGTTGAAGGTATCGCGGAAAAGCCCACTTCCAGAATATTTGCATAGCACTTGCAGTCCATGTCTAGTTGTCACATGAAACAGCTCGTTGTAATTCGCATTCTTTCCTCGTTGTTTGATGTGTTATTTGTATATTTATTCTATGGTTTATAACAAAAGTGTTTTTGATGTGATGCAAATATCTTGGTGTATATAATATTGAAAAATTCTATAACATAACAACAGCAACAACAGCAAAAGAAAAATTTTTGTGCCATATTTTGTGTCTATTTATAAAATCCATAAAAATTTGTAATATATTTCTAACCCATATGTGTATCTACTATAAAATATTCAAGTTATTCGGTCATTTGTACGTCATAAATAAAGTATGACCATAAAACCACTTGTTATTGTTATTTGTGTAACAAAGTGATATTCAACATTAAGGATAATTTGAATATAATATAACAACAAGTTGTATTACAAAGTAGTGAGTTATCAGTTACAGTTATTAAGTGATACAATATCTTGTAAAAATCTTAGTGATATGAGCAGTATTACATTCGTCAACAACCGATTATAATTAACCACATTGGAATTTAAGACATCAAAGTAAGATATCGAAATCTTTAAGGGATACTCTTTAAATTATATAAGATACATGTAATCCCTTTGCGAATTTAATTTCACAACATCAAAGAAACTCTTGGATGTCCTTAAGACATTCAATAACTTTTTTATATGAAAAATACTATACACAGATTTATGTGATTTTGCTGGTCCTCAATGATTAGTCAACTGTTTTAAAGGAGATATTCTTATTTTATTCTATGAAAATTGAATGAATATCAAATCAAAAGGGATAAATGCGTTAATTAAGTGATATTCGACAACTTGTTGACTGGAAACTCATTAGGGATGATAATGAATATAACTTCAAAGTTATATCCTTATCAAATTTCGTTATTTGATTATCATATTTTACTCAGAGTTATCCTTGATTCTGTTCAAGTTCATTATTTTCTGTTTATATCCAATGAAGTGTGCACAATTTTGTCCTTGTTCACTTCTTGTAGATGTCTAGTAGGAGTAGCTCCTCACGCAATGGCCAAAATTAGCATTTTATAAATCTTTAAGTCTTTTAAATGTACAAGACCATCAAGTTCTATCACCCTGATTGCCCTAATTTTTTGAAAGCACAAAAGAATTTTGAAAGAACTAACCACGGAAAGTGTGTCATGTTTAATTTTTGAATAACACTTTTAAATGAGATATAAGCCAAAATGGAGTAGTGTGTGTTAGGGTAAAAACTCTGAATAAAATTTGGCTTCCAGTTCGTTGTCTAAATCAATTTAGACTACAAGCATCCCTAAAAAATATTTCAAATTCATTTAAAATAAAGATAATCCTCGGTTGACACATAAAAGAGAATTTGAAATCCTTCGAATGTTTAAAATATTTTTTTCTAAATTTGTCACGGCGTTTTTATAAAATTCTTATTTGCATTTTATGGAATATTTCAGCTTCATGAATGTCACAGTGTGTTATCATTTAAAATGTACCTCTCTTATACAAGCATGATTCGCAATTCGAAATGCAGCAATATATAAAAATTCTGTCCTCAAAAGAATGTTGAATTTTTAAAAATGAAACGCTAACGCAAGTAGCAAAATAATTTTTCAATTTCAAATTGATAACGAAATTGCGAAAGTTCAAACGCACACAAACCGTCGCAGAAAAATTTACTCACATATATGTACATATGCACACAATCGAGCATTGGCGTGAATTGAAAACTTCGTTGAAGCAACGCACATAGAATCGTTTATCCGTCAGAGTTGATGAACTGGAAAGATCTGTAAGCCAGCATGTGCTAATAAGGCCCCTTCATTTTACGCGAATTTTTCGGGCAATAACTCAATTGAAGTGGAACCTCCGTGTCATGGGGTTCTAAAAAAAACTTTTGCTTTAATAAAATTTGCGTATGATTTAACTCGTTGGAAAAGTTGGACTGGAAAATTTTTGAAAATTCAATTTTCCAGTTAAAAAGAATGTCCATACTGCAGATGAAAGAATTATTCATGTAGAGGCATGCAGTGAGAGAACTTTGTTATGTAATAAATCATGTCATGTATATAAGACCAGCATTCACATCTTGTTCACATGAACTTCCGCCTGCTGCAGAAGATGTTAGACTTGTAACTGCATTTTGTATGGCAAGCTGTTAAGGGGTTAACTATAAAGTGTTCGAGTTATAACTTCATCGAGTTTCAAAGAAACTTTATAACAAACCAAGAAGCTAACGATAAAATTTTCATTGTTCAAAGACTGAGGCTAAGATAAACTTTGATGAGTTTTGTGTGGCTTTTATAATGAAAATGTTTTCTGGACTTTGAGGTAACTTTGATGGGCTATACTATAAAATTAAACTTTATAAATTCTTTAACAGAAAGTCAATAAAATGTACTTAAATATTTTCTCCACGTAATATGTCTCGTATATTACCAAAATAAATAGATTTTGTACATGATATGGATATGGCTTTATCTTATTCTGCTGGAGTATTGTTTGTCTCAAACAAAAATTTAGGGACGTGATAATAATTTCATTAGCTTGTTGGTTTCTATAACAATATCCAATATCTCAAACCCCATTCGGAGTTATGTGCTCCGTTATACACAAACAAACCGTGTAATTTTGTAATTTTGGTAATTTTCGAGTTTTCGTTCATGTTATTCTAATGGATATTTGTAGTCCATTTACACGACTTTCATGTGGAAAAGGAAATTTTCTTCTTGAAATGTGATATTATAGTGTTAGACAAATCAATATTTAATGTGATATTCATGTGATTTGGTTAAAATCAAAGTCTAATTTGTATTGTTTCAATAAGAAAAGGTTCCTCAAGGAATCTACATAAAGCTTAAAATTCTGTGATTCAACTCCAAAGGGAAGCGACCTTCCGAATGTCGAAGTTTAATCAAAATATAATTTTTTGAGGAAGTAGACATATTTTTAATGGAACCAAAACAAAATGGAGAAAATATAATTTCACAGATTCTTAGAGACACTGATGAAATAAAAAATATATGCCGAATAAGACATCTTGATGGGGAACCAAGAAAATATGATTTTGATGAAGTTGTGCCCTTCATATTTTTTTCCATTCCGGTGGTTATCTCAAAGACATGTCCCTTGAGGGATTTTTGGGCATCCAGGATTGTTACTATTTTTGGGTGTTTTGTAATTAAATTTTCTTGATATATTTTTTTAGCCTTACGTCTGCAGGAAAACAAGTCCACGAGGAATTTGTCTATTCAGAGAAATCATGAAAATGACTTCACTCGCTCACAGAATGAAAATTTCATTTTTGTTTGTTTTTCAATTCATATGAATTGTTAAGCTGTATGTGTAGTAGAATGGAAGACGAGACGAAACCAAACTTAGATTTCATTTTTGTATTTTGAAACTCAAGTGGCTTTTCTTTCGTGGCGGAATACAAATTGAAATCAAAGTGTTTTCAAGACGTTTCATTATTTCCCTCTCGTTCAATTGACCCAGAAACCAATTAAAAATGTTCTTCACATTTTTATTCCTTGATTTGATTTTTAAAGATTTCATTTATTTTTGAATTGAATAAATTCTTACACGAATTCTAAGGAAGAAAAAATTTCTGTGTTCGACATTTAGTTAAAAGTTAAATTTCTTTTCAATTAATTAAGTTTTGTATTGATTTGGTGTTTATTAAGCATGAAAAGGCAATGAAATTTGCATTGAAACAAAATTGAAATGAGGCAAACCTTATTTTTAATAGGGATAAAATTTTCTGTTATTATTTTACCCAAGGGTTGTTCTGATTCTGTTTTCTTATGTACCTTCTTGTATTTGGTATATGCTGTTTCGTAATTCAAATACAATTCTAAGAAATATGTGGTAATAAAAGATTTTTTTCTGTCATTGTTGGTATTTTTCTTGGTATTGTGACACGTGTTGCTGATTATGGATCAACAGTTCTTGTTTCCATTTGTTTAAAAGGAGAAATAAATATTTTCTACATTCGGAATTTTAAGTGAAATTTAATATTGCTTAAATTAAAATGGGGTTCCTTACAAAAATATAAAAATTCCTATTGGTTCATTTGGAAAAAATATTAGAAATTCTGCTGGAAAGAATAAAATCCATTCGTCACAAAATTGCACGTATGACACACAAAAATGTAATATCTCTCCCTCTCACTTGCCTAAAATCGCGAATAAGGAATGCACCAGCAACACACTGGTTTATTTGCTGAAGAATGTGTTATTCCAGAAATCAGCTACACCCCGTGGTAGCTCTAGTCTAGAATTATATTTTTAAAAACGTTAGAATATCTCTTAAGTACAGCTTGGAGTTAATTAGACACCACAGTATAACCCTTCACTTGTGCCAAGTGTCTTCTATGACACACACGAGATATTGAATCTCTATCCCTTTAAAAAGTGTTAATTCTACGGAATATCACATGAAGGAAATATGTTACGATATATGAAATGTCGTTATTTTGAATTGGTGTAGCATGTCAGAAGAGGCGTCAGATGAATGAGAGACTTTATAATTACAAGAGATATATCGTTCGCATGAGATATTTCGCATATAAATCGAAATTCGTTAGTATAGTTATTAAAAAAATTATTTTTTATTTTCGGTTTTCACTTGCAGAACCTCATTGAAGTTTAATTAATACATTAATTAAAACTTAGTCTATGTAGCACTAGTCCCATGTGGAAAACAGATATTCAAAAGTACTCGATGAAAATTTCTTCATTTAATTTGATCCCTTGCGAATGGCTTGAGTGTAGTACTTAATCCTTATTATATAAAATGGATTATCAACTTTGAAAATATGGAAAAGTTTTGTAAGGATGTTTTGAAAACTTTCAATAGTTTCTTGAATTATCTACAGTCCTTTCCTTTATCCTTAACATAACGCTTCAGTTGATTGTTTTAGTATTTCATTAACTAAATGCGATTTTATGTCATTAATCCTGAATATTGATTAGTAGAGGTCCTGATTTGTTAAATCACCTTCATTTATCATGTGGAAATAGTGTATCCTTTTGCATGTAGCATCATGATAATGAAACAGTAACATGAACAACCTACATTTATCATGTAAATACCTTCAATTGTTTTGATAACATTTTGGTGTTCAGCCATTTGTTAACATACTTGAAGTGCAAACGTCAAGCTGTGTATCTAAACTTTGCGAGATAGAGAGAAAAAGTATACGAACATCCGCACAAAGAGAAGACACCGATAATGCTCATCGGGCATTGTTTGCTTTCAGAAAAAGTTGAACTTCTAACACTGTGAGCGTTTTCTGTCTATTTCAAAAATTTTGCCTTGAACAAAGACTGCAGTTGTCCTTGACTTTTAATCGAATCAATCAAAGGACATTAATTGAATTATCCTCTCGAACTCAGGGACGATTTCGTTTCCCTTGAAATTGATTTAATTAAAACTTGAATTAAACAAACCTCGAGTTTAATCAACTGACTAGCAATAATAAAAATTGTCCAAACATTAGCTTTGCCCTCAGTTTGCGTGGAACGCATTTATTAAGTTGTACAGAGTTGCGTAAATAAGAGAAACTATAAATCCAAATCGAGGGAATGAGTTGAAGATATTGAAAATCTTCTTCACCTTCGACCCATAGTCTTAATCTTGAGAAATCCTGTCAATTGTAATTAATGCAAGGATGAGAAATAATTATCTCAAGAGGGTTGGTAGGCATGCAAGGTAAATCGAACGTGACGTATAAGAAAAACTGTGAATCTGTTTTTGCTGATGCTTGCAATGGTGTTCTTTGAAGGAGGTAAATCTTTCTGCTTTCAGTCAATATCCTTTCCTTAAGTGGCTTTTCCTTCTCGAGGGTTATTTGCTTCGTTTTATTTCACTATTTCACCAGTAGAATGTGATCTGGCACCCTCAATCTGGGATGAACTCATCCCTTGAGAGTGTTGAGTCTCTCATAGCTAAAGCAGGAAGTAAATCGTGGATTCAGCATTTGATGGTTGTAGGGAAACGACTGACAGCAAGAACATTCGTCTCTGTGGGTTGGTGTAGGTTAAAGGGAAAAAAGGTCAAGAATGGCATTTGCAGCATTTTCTAGGCGTTATCAGGATTGAAAAATTTTTCGTTGCTTCTACGGAATTCTATTTGCCGTCAAATGAAATAAAAGTCATAAACTGAAATGAAATAAAAGGGTAGAAGAGGGTTAAATGTTTCAAAATTCAAGAATATCATGTTGACATGACTTTCGAGATAATGAAAATTTTTGAAGATATTAAAAATTTGATTTAATCAAATTAATTCAAATGAAATCTCCTTCTTCCGTCCATTAAGTAAATGAACACTCTATGTGATCCTTGAAATTTATTGCGTTCTTCAAAAGGATTTATGGCAATCGAATGTATTCGTTAATGTTTAAAACAGGATTAAGACTAATCGCTTAAAGGAACAATAAACAAATTTATTAAAGAAATCACTTACTTGAATTGGGGAGTCTGGAGTAATTTAATTTTGTATTTTGTCCTTAAGGATATCACTTGAGCTGGATAATAACAATAAACACGGTATAGATATTTTGTGCCCTGAAGCTAAACCAAACATTAAGATATATTAGCAAGCTTCAGGGTGGCTTTAAACGTATCAAATCTTTAATAGACGCGCGCTCTTGCTGAGAAATCTTTGTTCTTCTTGTATCGATTGCTGATTGTAATTTTCTAAGCTGCATAATTTGGCACAGAAACCTCCTTGAACCTCCTCAGTGTGGTATAATTATGAAACAAAATTCCAGGTTGGAAGCCATAAAATGTCGACAAAAATCACAGAGTGCTCATATTACGTACAATAAGAGAAAAGCTGCACAATAGCAGCAAAGCACAAATACGTCAAACGACATAATTGTTCGTGAACGTGAAAGCTTTACATTTAGGGAAGGTAAAAAAGCGTGAAACGTTTCATTTCTTCAACCCCTTGGGGATGCTCATGGGAAGCGACAGTTTCAGGGAAACCAGGGCAGTCAAAGTCACTCTGATTTCCAAATGACACCCTCTCTGGGGACGACTTTAGACTCCCTTTCGTCTTTAGCACCTTAGAAATGCACAGGTAACGTGCTAATTAAATACCAAGTGAGTGTTATCCTTGTAACCCTGTTGGAATGTATCTAATTTTGTTTGATTAAAAATGTACTGCTTCACAGTAGCACCAATGCAATGCCATTGTCCGTAAAATAGATGACATACCTACTGTTTTATAGTGTTCTATAGCTTCAACCTCATTTCGTTCTATTCTTACTCTATAATTTGCACTACTCTATCGCGTCATATTTGCCGTAGAATATTAAACTCGTTGTTGAATCACATTTTCTGACACGTACAACATTATTCACTGATGTACAACGGATAGAAGCACAAAAGCTTAATAAACGTTCCTTTGTCCTTCTCATCCCTTTCGATTCATCGTTTGTCTGTGTGCGTTTTTGTGCGTTGATTGATTGAATCCTTGCCAGGAATTTAAGATTGAAACAAATTTTCAATTCCAAATTTCAACAAAATTAAAAGGATAAATTCGTAGCGTATCCTGGAAGTAATAACCTTAACCCGAAAATATCCTTCCTGTATCGACTGCTCAAATCGAAGTGGTTGTAACATTTTGAGTTTATATTCTTAGCGGAAGTTGAGGGATGGCAAACGATACAGAAAGTTTTCTAAAAAAGGATGAAACTTTCAAAAGTTTTACTATTTTTACTGTTATTTTATTAGGTTCCATTTTAAAGTTTCAGTTAAAGTTTACCAGGCACATAACCATTGACCGTAATATCCTTAAAAATTTGTTCGTTTAAGTGGAACGCAGACTTTGAGAAAATTACCCTCAAACTAATGATTGGCTCAACATTATCACGTACTATATAAGCTATAAAGATACCACCTGACTTCAGCTTCTTGTATCCTTTCCCTCCGAACATCCTGAATTTAGCTCAATGAGATAAACTCGGAAAATTCTAAAATCCGAAATAATATATTATGAAGGATAAATGCTATAAATTATTTTAAGGGATATTGAAATATGGTTCGTGATAAAGGCACATGATATTGCTAAGTGTTTATGCTCATGAAATTCAATGTAGTACATTGAGGAGTTGTTAGACCTTCTTCCAAAAATAGGAAAAATTAAGGATATATCACATAAATCCCTATACAACACAAATGGTTATGTGAAGTGGATATGGATATCTCTGCATTTTCACATCAATGAGTCTGCATTATGATTCTGCAGATTACGTTTGCGTACTTTTTAAATTTTTTAACAAGTGCTTTTAACATCGTAAACTTGAATGCGGATTTTGATGTAAATATTGTGACTTGTTAAGAGCACTAGGTTTTTTGAGCTGAGCGTAGAGCACACAAACAATTAAAAAACATTTCACTAAATTTTCAGTTTTTTTTTTATGAGCTTTATTGATCTTAAAATCTTTCCAAGTACATATTTCAGAATTAAATAGATAAAGTTTCTTAGAGCAATATTTCAGAATTAATTAGATACAGTTTCTTAGAGCACTATGAAGGATAAATTTTATTAAATCACGACAACAGAGTTGATAGAACAATTTTTGAAAAGAGCGACCGATCCAAACGAAGTTTCTAAAACGACTGGCAAAGGGATCGATCATCACACGGAATGACGGTTGAAAATACTGCCTGGAGTCAAGGCCAAACTCATTTTGCTGACTCCAGACAATATTTATCGAGCTGATAAAGGCCAGAAAATTCAACGAGGGCCGGCAACAATGCTGCGTAGATTGCAACATTGATGTGATACTTTCCTATGCAACATTGTTGCGACTTCTCGTAACATGACTTATTTTACCACTTAATCCTTTCCGTGATTGTGAAGATTTCTATATTATAACATTGGTAAATTATTTTAATTGTACAATTGACCATGACTTTCCTCATTCCAGGTAAGGACAATCAAAACAAATTACTGCTGCACGGCCAAAAGTGAGTTCAATTTTATTATAGTATATCTACGATTGTTTCTGAAGAAGAGTTACAAAAGATAACTCACAGCAAGTACAGATTTCCTTCTAAAATTCAATGTCAAGTAGATAATTATTTATTTCTTAACATAAATCCTTCAATATCTGCACAACAAATGATGGAACGAAGGATTTACGTTGAAGCTTCTTTTGGTTTTGTTTAAATATACAGTGTATCTTAAATTTAAATGGGAACCGCGTTGAAACCATGCCAATATCCCGGTAATTTATGTAGATATTCAGAAAAATAAAAATTTTATCAGTAAATTGGGAAAATTTAACAAGGACTCAGAGACAGAAGACAGTAGAACAGGATTTGAATTTAGGTTACATCAGGAGAACATCAGATCATTGTGGAAGTTTCATTTCATAGTAGATCCTTTCGTAAATCCTTTATTTATAGAATAGCGAGTTTGAAACACATTTCACGTATGCATGTTGGTTTAAAAACCGATTTGCACGAATTTTTAACGAGAAGATTAAGTATTCTGCTAAACTAAAAATATCTGCTAAATTTGTATCACATGAGGCCATAATGATATTGAGTATTTTTCTGAATAGCTCCACCTCGAAAGGTATCCAAGGCTAATAACGATTATGGTGTAATATCACTTAAAATCAATGAGTAATAGAATCTATTTTCTATATTTTTCACGTTCAATATCACATTCACAAACACACACGCACACTGGAAGCGAGGTTAGCATCCATTTACATATCCTAACCCATTCTATTAGATAAGTGATAAAGTGTCCTTTTTTTTCGTAACAATATGGAGTTACGCCAAACCCTGCTGCAAACATCGACCCATCGCAATTTTTCCACATGAAATCAGGAGTTATCTACTTGAATCCTAAATCTGTGTTAAGGATTGAAACAATACCAGTCCATAGAGAAAGCATGGATCGTCGGGAAAAAGCAGATTTTCAAGCTTTAAGGGTAGTTTATTGTATTTTCATGAACTAGGTGAAGTCATGTCGTCTATAGTGGTCCTATACGATCCTATGAATTATGTATGAAAGGTTCCCACACACTACAGCTATTGAATACAAACGTCGGGTTGTTTATCGTGTACAGTATTTTGTCAAGGGTTTACTGGGTTTTGAAGTTTACGACACGTTCAAATAAAAAACGTGCTTTTAGTGATAAAGGAACCTTTTCACTGGAAATTGATAAAAATAAGAAACAATACCAAATACAATTTGCTTATCAAGCAAATATAAAAGTTTTTTGATTTGATTTGATTGAGTGAATTGAATGAAATGAGAAATTCCAAACATTCCATGAGCTTGAAATCACTTCCTGATCAATGTCAAATCGTTTATCATATCAATAACCCACATGGCTGTGAATCGTACAAATCGGTTTCATTCGAGTTATAAAAGTTAATTGATTCCAATATTATTTATTGTCCAGCTAAAAAGGTTTGCCCACTTTCACCATGTTAATATTGTTGTGTTAAAACCATTATCACAGTGGTTGGTGTTACACAAGGATTAGCATTTCAACGTTATTCAATAAAAGTTAATCAGCTTGTTGTATGTGTCCTGTATTATTTCGTCTAGCGTTTGAATTGTCCTTTCGTGACTTATCGACATAATCCAGTGAGAATGGCTCGATGATGTTATCGTACTGTTCGAAAAAAGCACAATGTACAAGGAAATGGAGTTGATATCTGATACGATAACATGTTTGACAAATTAACCATGCAATAAAAATTTATTTACTTATGTAAAGCAGTGAGAGAAATCTACAAATAAAAATCTGAAGAAAAACTTTATCAAGATCAAATCAAAACTAAGCGCGAAAAAATTCGGAAAGGCGAGAGAAAGAAAATGAAGAAAAATCACAATGAAAAACACAATCAACTGAGCGCTGAAACCTCGCAGCTCGTGTGTTGAATGAGCTCGTGAATAAAGCTTCTTCTTAATCGCATTTAAACACCTCGAAGAAGATGAATTTGAATGCATCAACGTGCAGCGAGAAAAATGCAATTTTACATCGACCATAACCATTAAAAATATTCACCTTTCTTGTTGTTTCATAAGAAATGCATGTATGTCAAGAGTACCTGACACAAAACCTTCGTTAGAGTACCATAACCATAAGCTTTCAGGTACACAAGGAAGAAAAGCTGAGAAAACACAAACTTTTTGCATAAAACATTGATAGTTTCATACTTAACTGAATGTTAAAATCAAGTTTCATTGGACGAAAGTTTGCGTGTGTGAAATGAAGTGTTTAATCGCTTAGTTATAAAGGTTTCGTTTTTTTCTGTAGAGAAGCATTGAAAGGATTTTTACTGAAAAGGACATTAAATGATAAGGAATTTAATGTAAAAGTGCAGCAAGTGAGAAAGCGTTTAAGAGGAGCTTTAATTGAAAGACAGTTGACCTTTTTGTTGTCCACGTTAGTCTGCCAATATCAGCTTGGAAATTATGAACGTGTTAAGGGAAAGGGTTTTGCCCTCAAATTTCATATTCATCTCCAGCATTAGGAGTGATGTTGATTGTATGATCTTGTACATACAAAGAAGCTGTGATAAGAAAAATGAAATTTTTATGTGAAGTAATCAAATTCTAGTAAAATCTTACAAGAGTTCCATCTATAGTACAAGAGCAATGGAACGGAATGTAAATCCCTCTAGGGAATGTATCGCACCGTAATGTCACCAAGATTGGGGTTGGAGTTGAAACAAAACCATACCAGTAACATACCATCAAGGATAATGAAATTGACATATCAAATTTACGTTCCAACGTGAGCTGACTATAAGTGATAGCTTTTAATTTAAGCTCTCCAAGTTGTCCGGCAACTGAACAGGACAAACTCAACATGATGACATTAACACGCTTCAAAGGACTGTATTTTACCAGTGGCTTAAAATTGATATGCAAGGATATGTTCAGGATATTCGGATTACGTGAATATTTTTACTAATTGCAAACGTTTTTCTTCATCATCATAATTTTACACATCGTTTATATCATCTGATTCTGAATTATCCCCCAAAGGCCATTTTAAGTCTGCAATTAAATCACAAGCAATTTCGGATTATTTGCAATTCGATATAAAATATTGATTTTCTGGATAACATTTGCTTGCATCATCTACCATAAAATGAATAAAGAATTAAATGGAGCGAATGAGAATCAAGGCTTCACAAAAATTCTGTACTCTCATTCAGTGAATACAGAACAGAAGGCAAGAAATTCAATAAATGTTTCTGGTGAGCTTCACCTACAGTTCAAACGCTCTCGTCTCTACTTTTCAATGCGAATGCTACGAAAACAAATTTTGGTTAAAAGAAAAACGAAAAATCTCTCTTTTGCTGCAGGAACGATGTAGAACTGGCGAAAAGTCTTCTTTTTGTCCTTGTTCTTCTTTTTTAAGTTTCAATTATATTTGCAAGCACTAATTGCAAAGAAAATTTTCTCTTTCTTCGAATAAAATTTTTAATATTATTTCTAAAAATTCAAATATCCAAACTTCAATTAAGTTTTGCGGAGATAGCATTTGCTGACCCGTTAACCCAAAGAAAACCCACAATGAAACCCACAATGAAAACCCCCAACAGATGTTGTGATTCCATTTAATCTGACGATTTTATTCAAATCACCATCACATCAAGGACAGCATGATCCTTGCAGTGGCGACACTAAAAGCCACAACAACTTTTATCACATCCTATATGACACCAAACTTTGTGTCAATTTTGAATTGCAACAAAATACCTTTTATTTCCTCGACATCCTCATGGTTCAAATCGAATTTTCAATGACTTTGTTACAAATTCACGATTTAGTCAAACTAAAACATTGTAAATGTGCGAACAACTATGACAAGGAGAATATCCACATCAAGTGGATGTAGTTTTTGGATTTAACCGATTTCCACACAAAATTGCTAAATTTCCCTCATGTCAATGTTGTGCCACAGTTTTCCATAAACCCTTAATGCATTTTCATAGATTTGTGTATCACAACATGAATAGCAGGAAATTATTCCTTGATCTCATAACTCTCAGTTAGTATCGTCTCATGTAAATTTTTCACTTCGTCAAATGTGTGTCATAAAACAGGATACTTGCCTTAAAATAGTCCATAAAAGTTATGTTTGCCAAAGTTTCTAACATGAACAGAGATTTCAGATGAATAAAAATAAATATGTTGAATCCTTCAAAAAACATTTATCATTGAATCCTTTATTTTCTTTTATTCATCCTCAAGACGTTCTGTGTCAAACACCAAAAATTTTTCTACCATATGTTTGTGAACAATCTCGGTTTATAAAGTCACAAAATATCTGGTTTATCCTGGAACATATTCTGTCTAGTCCCACATCGTAAGCATGTCCTTGTATCTTTGAAGATCCTTACATTACGAAAGGAAATGAATTGTAAAATGAATAAAAATATTTAATGGCAGGACATAAAGCAAAATATCTCACTAAAAATCGTATTTTATTTCAAGGATCCTTGAGCATGAAGTTTGTTGACGATTTTTGTATTTCCAAAGAATAAGGATTATTATGATTTCCAACCACACCCACATATCTTGATCTTAATGTTGATTGAGAAGGATACAAAAGGATGCCTTTAATGGATTTATGTTTCAAGGACAATTGTGCCTGTTTCATTGTATGGAACTTCTCGGACGTCACAACTTATTCCACGAAAAGTCCTTAAAAAAATGGATTGAATTGAAGATTATTTATTTATTTAATATGAAGTCTCCAAGAGCCATCTGTCGGCGGATAGCTGAAAATTCTAGCGTAAGGCTGGAAAATCATACAAAAGTTCTTATCAACTTCACAATGACATCTCTGAAGGGTCCATCATTAATTCACTTGTATCAGTTCAAGATAATGTGGAAATAAAATTAACCTGATTATCTTATCCTTTAACCCGTATCCAGTTCGTAATAAAAATAGTGCGGAACAAAAGGTTAACCTATGATTAAAAGGAGTAAACGCGTACAAACGGCACGAAACAAAGAAGCAGGAGGTTATACTCGGAATGGGTTAACAGGCAACATCCTTAACGGATGAATACCCGGCACATGTGGAAGGATAATGATATATAAACGAACGGGCTGAAGTCAATTACACCTGTTTATCCGCATGAAACGTTTGTATTAGTATGTGGTTATCATCAAGGATGTGTATCCTTAGCCATGTAGCTATGTATCCACGTAGCTGGAAGTGAAAATGATTTGCTATTGTCCTTTAATCTCTCGCCACTTGTCCTGGGAATGATTCATCATAGCATTCAGTATTTAGTGATCCTTTCATGGATTCAAAGCTCCCAACACACTTTTGCTCAATTGGCGTGTTTGTGGTTATTCTTCATCAAGGGAAATACTGTCGATTCAATTGTATAAATTCTACCGGGACTGTCCCAAATGCTATGGAACATTTGTGAACAATAGAACAAAACCATTTCCAAAATGTCGAGGGATATTTGTGTCCCATCACATGTTGTAAATGAAATTATATGACAAAAAAATTTGTTAACTTTATTCTCGGTTTTTGGTAAATAACACTTCAAAATTTGAATTCAATTCAATCGTCCTTATTTTGGTCAAAATGTATTTGAATGTCATGCCACATTCCCAAGACGAAGTTTAACGTAAAATTTAGGTAACCTGACACATTTCTGCGTGTTATCCTGTCAAGGGTAAAGTGTCAATTTTGAGAAATAGTCGGAATGATAAATTGCTGTGTAACAAGAGTGTGAAATTATTTAAAACATCTTTGAAATTGAATCCGATACAATTTATAGCACATACCTTCCATCACGTGCTTTTAAAATCAGGATGTTCATGTAGATGGATGACAGAACCTTTAGATTGCGACAGGATATTTCAAAAGGATGTGATTTGATGAGGATACGTGATATCACGTTTCTTCAATCTGATATTAACCTCAAGGAAATTTGTCTTAGAAACTATATAGACCAATCAACAAGCGATATCATGAAGGATAACGGGTAGCCAACATTTAGCCTGGAGGACGTATATATATTTGTTCATTAAATCCCAACAAATCATCAAGTTCCACTGAATATTCAAAAGCTTAAAACATGATCCCTTAAGGAATTTTCTCATAAGATATTTATATTCCTCAATAAAGCTACCTTTGATTCAAATTTCACTTCCAGTCAATTACAAGGTACAAATGTTTCATTCCAATTCAATGAAGATTCCTTGAAACAAAGCTTCTTCTGTTGACATAAAAAGTAATATCAGATGAATTCAGGCATAACCTTGAGCCTTCAAAATTCCAGGAACTGAATTTAATAATTTCCTCAACCTTTCATATTTATTCATCATTTACAGCACTTCCGATCAGGATATTCTCGTATAATTTATTCATTGAGGACATTGTCAACCTGGAATCCTATCCCATTTACACGCACTTCATTGCTCTGGTCAGTGAAGTGAAGTTGGTTGGACAAAAACGACAACAACATCACTCAATTGAAAGCTTTTACTGCACTTTATTGAAAAGGATATTTGCATGACATGACATACAGTTGTGTCACATATCAGAATTTTTTGTAGATCCATAGGAAGGATTATGTTCCTTTCGACTCAATTTCTGACTATCAAAATTTCACATAACATAACTGCTTTTTAAATGTCATCGAAATGTCCTTTTCATTTTGTCATAAATTTCATTAATTTCAAAGCAAACCATTCAAAACTTTATCAAAGGAAAATGCCAGTGGTACAAAAAATATGACAAGAAAATTTCATAGCTCGATGACTAATGACTAATTTATACTTTGAGCTTTTTTCGAAAATGGAAACCCTGTCTTCAAGCATCCTGTCTTGGACTAATCATCCTTGGAAATAATTTATCATAGAAATCACTCCCGCCTTTTCTGTGACAACAGAAAATTTTAAATTCTAATTCATTCAAAAAATTAATGATTATTTTATTATTCATGAACGTGACAGGATAACAAACCCTTCTATTTTCTGAGACAATTCACAGTGTGTTTGTGAGGGCTCCAGGATTTTAGTGGCTCGGATCACGTCACTAAAATATTTATCAGCTTCAAAATTTGAATAAAAGTTTTTGTTTTGAATATTTTTTTATTAAGGATAAAGGATGTGACCCGGAAGGGTTGAGTAACTGAAAGCCACAAAATCCGAATCAATTGTGGTGGTCGCACAAAAATATCCTGCAAATTTTATTTAGAGGAAAATGGTTTCTGCAGCCATCACGTCTGGACATGATGTCCTTAAAATTTAAAGCGGAAGTTTTATCAACTTGAAAATTTCCTTTATTGACGTCACTAGCAAAAATAAAGGACGAAAATTTTCCCGATGTCAAAAGGTCACCAGCAGCAGCACGGCTGCATTGCAGATTTGGAGGACAAATTGAATGCAGAAAGTCAACGATGACAACGAAATATGTAGTAATATAAAAAATTCATCCTTTTTCACAATTACAAATGACATGGCTCCATGATCCTTTCCAGGAAACAGTTTTCCTAACCACTGGAGAAGGACTACGAGAAAATTGAACAACAGAATCCTCAGGACTCTGAAGCCATAACCTACAGTATTTTATGTGTCCTGTTCGAGGATGTTTCAATTAAGTTCTGCGAACATTAAATTAATTGGACTGCCGGGTACGTTTTCCAGAAAAGGGTTGTTTTCGGAATTGTGGCTTTAAGCACAAATTATGTGTAGTTCTGTCCACATGTTGCAAAATGGAAACAATGCAAACATAAGCTCTCATTTATTAGGAATGAAGATATCATGAAGTCCTTTCCGAAAGGACATTCAATGTTCTGAATTTATTCAATTATGTACCACTAAAATATTCCTGAAATAATCAGATGTCAAAGAAAAATCCTTCTCTAACGTAGAAGAAGTCCTTAAAATCCCAGGATACCTAGTTGGATTGATTTATTTATTTTTTTGTATTTTCATTTCACTATCCGACTGGTGCTAAATAAAATATAAAAACCAAAGGACCACCTGAAACCGTCGGTACGAGTTCTATGTCCTTCGAAATTTAAATTGGAAACTTATCGAATCCCTGGCGCGCCATAAAACATAAGGAAGGTCCTGTCTCTCAGACACAATCCAAGACTCACAGTTGAGAATCTTATTTTTTCATGATTTTCTTTTTGCTTCTTTTTGTTGGTCGCATAAAACATAAACTTTAAGAAGTTTATGGAGGAACGTATCCTCGTTGGAAGGACATTGAGGTACTAAGTTTGTAAAGCTCGAAACATCATGTTTTGTTAACTTCTTTTGAAAACTTTCACGTTTCTTCATTTCATTTTATCTTGATTTGATAATTGACACAATTTTTTAAAGGTGTCCTTCTCGAAGGATCTTATGTCCTTGTGAGAAACACTTTCGTAACTTCCAATGGAATATAACGCAAAATATGAGATGAATATCGCCAACAAATGCATTAAGAACACTCTCACGCATAAGAAGGACACAAGTGATAACATGAAAAACCATAAAGGACAATTTTCCCTAACCATGAAGGATGAGTTTATCACAAAATTGAATTCCACATGATTAGGTGCAGAGCACATAACACCAAAGGATATATCCTTGTAGCAGAACGTTTATCTTAATTTACTAATATTTACAAAACATTATCCAATAAAATAACTATCCAAAAAAGGAACACAAGGACATGCCAGTGAAACGTACGATTCAGTGTAAGGACAAAAATGTATTTCTTCCTTTTCAATAATTTTTCACATTATTCAACTGATAACGACAATTGATTGGATTGTGCAGAAAGGACATGAACAAATTTAATTTCATATAAAATCCATCAAGGATATCGATAAATTCTTAGTTATCCTTTCAACTCAATATATAAATCACTTCAGTCACATGTGACTATCAAAAGTCGGTCAAATAGAAATTGTGATCCGAAGAATCAGGATTATTTTATGTACAGCTTTAAGGACCACACATGATCCTTAAGAAGTGTCCATTGTAAGATGGAAGTTTTTTTGTATAATAGAAGACTTAAGCTTTTTCCGATAACATAACGCAAGGATTTGTCATGATATCCTGAGCAATTGCCTTTGGTTATTGTGTTAACCACACAAGTAGCTTTCACACACATACAATAAACCACTTAACTAGAATCGATAACATAGTCATATTTTTAAGGATATTCGATTTAAGCTTCTGGATCGTGGTAAAAATATGGCGTCGATAATGGTTTTCTACTCTCAAACATATTTCTGTTACTACAAAACAATGACTTCGTCTCTAAGGATAAAGGACACACATAAAAGAGTCAATTTTTTCTGAATTTGAAATTCGTCAGAAGCAGAAAAACGATTTCAATGGTTTTATTTGTGTTCTTTTTATGTCTTCAATATTTCAAAGTCATGGAAAAAGTTTTTTTTTATGCGACAGACTTTTCTTTCAAGAAAGTCCTTAAGAAGTCCTTCGACATTTTATTGTTAAAGTTTAACTGTTATGGGTATCAAATGAAAGCTCGTGATGTGTTCTAAATGATCAAGAGTGTTATGTATAGATGCGTCGCATATTTCAAGAGATATCCTCTAAAATGTACTTGTTGATGTAGAGTCGGGAGTAGTGTTCTCCAAATATAATTCAATAGAAACAGAATCCTTTCTCGATTTAGAGGTTTTATACCTAAAATTAAAGCTGAAAATGTTTTTCATCTATATCCAGCAGCAGCATTTAGTGATATCGAGAAAATCACGGTGAAAGCTATTCAAAAGTTTGGCACAATTTTAAGTCAGAAGTTTAGCAAAAATTTTAATAAATAATATATCGAATAAAAGCCTAAGATTCTGTTATTATTTATTTAAAAAATAAGTGTACATTTCGTCCTTTATTTTGCAGATATTGGTACAAGAGTGAATAACCTTAATGAATTTTAAAGAAGAAAATTAATTTCATGAAAACTTGAATCCTTTCTACGAAGGACTTCTTAGCATTTAATTAACCTGTACCTAATCAACTAATTAGATATCCAAATTTTCTTTCTCTAGGATATTAAATCACATCCCTTACAGGATGTAGGATGTATCATGTAGCGAATCATGACGAAAACGTATGCTATGTTATCCTTTTTGAGTTTCAGGAAGTTACCATGTGGAAAATACATGCACAAGGACTCGTAGCACATTTACATATTGTTCTAAAACGGATTAATAAATGGCAATTTATGAGTACTTGACTTGTGATTTATTAGAGACGTTACTGAGGATCCTTATCGTTCACAGGAGTATATGAAAATGATATTCACGAGATGTGAGTTCTTGTTCTCAGCTATTAATTATCCTTCGTTAAGGAAAAGAGGATTTTCTTTGTATTAT
Organism: Chrysops caecutiens; assembly: GCA_963971475.1. Lineage (NCBI taxonomy): Eukaryota > Metazoa > Arthropoda > Insecta > Diptera > Tabanidae > Chrysops > Chrysops caecutiens. Next base: position 2,538,709 of record OZ020570.1, read on the forward strand.
TATAAATAATAATTGGACTAAGCTACTCGGAATTTGATTCGATACTTCAATCGATTTTAAATAAAGATTTGGTTTCATTAAGCACATTTTGATTAAAGGAAAATTTTAAACTGGGAAAATGAAAAATGAAAAACATTCACTTGATCCCATGTGGAATCAATAGTTCAAACACAAAAGGATAAAATTGCTTCTTTCCGTGGAAGCACTATTGAAAGAGCATCCGTTAAATGGACCGCATTACCTCCAATTGCTAATTAAAAACTCGATATCCTCATTAAGGACTCTCGATATCTGTGAAGCAAACAGCCACAATATCCTTAATACAACATTAAATTATCTTCAATATACAATACATGAGATTTATAGAAGCTTTCGCTATTAAATGAAAAGGATATCAGCACCGCTGAAAGGCACATCAGTCAAAGGGTACTCACAGACAATAAAAAAAGGACACAGAAAAAAGGAAAAAAAAACAAGGGCAGTAAATGGTAAATTACCCAGCCAAATAGACATCAATTTGTAGGGAATTTCTTGTTATCCTTTTCTCGTCTATTTGTTGTATCCCTAAAAACATATAAAAGATATTCCCTTCATTTGCATACTATCCTTTTAAAAATATAAATAGTCCTGAATCACTTTGTGTGATATTTATAACGAAATACTTTCCTCCCAGCCACGTGGATAACTTAAATGTTAATTTGATTGTGCTTTATGTAGCAGCTATGGTTTTTAACACCTCATAAATACCCTTCTAATGGTTTGATGTTGTTCATAATTTTTTGTTTGTTGTAATAAATGCAAATTTTTGTTACCAATTTACATGGGAATATTCAGCTGGTAGTTTCATTCCACTGAATTACGAGGATTTCCTGGTGTTCTTCCTTAAATGATGCTTCAAATGTCAGCGTGATTGAAATTTCAATATGGTTCATACGGTAGATGATGGCTCCAGCATTTACTTGTATAATACTTGAATATCTCCTCAACGAGTTATTAAATCTGAAATGTAAATATAAGAATGAATCATATCCAGTAAAGATTAGTTGTTTATGGTAAACACAAAGTTAACCATAATCCCCAAATCAAGCATCCTTAATTTACTATCACAACTTCATGCTATAAACACACAATAAACATTATCGACATTAATAACACTATTATCGTTTTCCAATAAACAAGAATCAAACAAAAACCGAAAGAAAAATATTAAAGCTTAATTAACACATAAATTTGACATTAGCCTATTATAATTAAATTATTCGATCACATTAAAGCACAAAAGCTTCCCGGATTGAATACTGTTTTTGGTTTTTATCAAGAAAATCAATTATCATGTTGTTAATTTAATTATTTCACTGTTAATTATATTGAATTGTGTGTAATGTGAAACGCATTAAAATAAAAATGCCATCATTTTGTTTTGTATGCTTGGCAACAAGTTATCAAAATCGCAATTATCCTTATTTTATTTCGATAGTGAAAGATATTTATGTATCAAGGGTGTAAAGTGACGCTTTCTTGCATTCGTGGATTGCAGCGTGGAGAAATTTTCGCACGAGCCGAAGTCGAGCTCTACAACTACACCAGTCTTTGTACGAATGCGTCATGACCGAGCACAAATGCAGCAACGACTGCAAGAAAGCGTCACTTTACACTTTGCAACAAATTCGTGGAAAGTTGAATTTGAGATTAATATTCACATGAATCTGTTACAGAAAGTTGTACTTTACGCACTAGTGCGGTAAAAAAGTATAAGAGTTTAGGGGCTTGGGAATCGAACATTTTACGCACGAATATTCAACTTTCAAAGCTAGGGTTGTATAAAGATATTTAAAAATAGGCATGGCAGCCATGTTGGAAACGTGATTCTCGTCCTTTTTCGGTTTAAAATTTCAATTCGTGTGCGGAAAGTGAGATTCAGCAAAGGACTCAGGCGGAAAGTATACCATTGAACTGTCACAGTGGTTCAACTGTCAAAGTATTTAATCCGAAATGGCGGCCATGTTGGAAAAAATCCTTTTTAAACTTTTCCATGTTTCAAATTTCAATTCAAGTATTATCCTGTGACAAACATTTTCATATATGAAAACTGACTGTCATCAAGATGGTGTATCACAGAATGAAAACTCTTAGTCCTTTTTATTCACGTGTTTCGCATGTGCGACAAAAAAATAAATTCTTTCAGGATCTATTTCAGGAATGCATAGTTGCAGTTTAAATTAGCGATGCTTTTATGTGACACATTCACCAGGACATTTTTCACTCTAGTAAATTTTTTTCTATTATCCTGAATTCATTATCTTAAGAGTCTCCATGTTGTTTTTCCCTTTGGTGCACTTAACGCTCTTGTTACATTTTACTAAAAATTAGCAATGAAAACTTAGTAGAAAAAATATTTCATGTTGAGAAAACAAACATTTCGTCCTTTCCAGGACTTCGTGGGAAACTATTTTTCTATTTTACTCTTGGTAAGAAGAATTCCTTTCATTTCTTAAAATAACTTTCTCCTTGAGAATTGTTTGAGATGAATTATTCTAGGGCGAATTATTTCAAATTATAAATAAAACAATTGAAAATATTGTCCTTTCCCTCCGATATCTCCTCGGTTGTGATGGTGTAGAACTTCTTGTGGTGTCGGTGGCTTAGTAAATTTTCCGAGAAACTTGAAAGCGGAAGTTTTGTTTCTTCAAGAATTTTTAGCTTTTGAAGAGGCATTCATCTTACGGAAGAAGAGGGCGTCACTTCCTTGAACAGAAATTTGAGATAAATTCAAGAAGTCAGTAACATCAGGAAGAGTCTGGAAAAATTTTACAGTTCTCTGAAATCCAACAAATCACTGGAATGTCAATCTGCTGACAATTGAAAACTTTCAAGTTTAGAAAAAATACCAATAAATAATTGAACTTTCAGGCATTTTGTGACACGTACATCCACAAAAGACAAGAGTCATTGACAGGCAACATGTCCTTTTTAATTAAAATCATATGCAAATTTTGTAGAACTATTGAAAAAGTTGATAGCATGTGCTTCGTTGTGTCCTAGTTTTGAAACTTCATAGAACCCGTTAACCCTTGAGCAGAGAGGTTTCATCCCATCAAAAGGGTTGATTGCTTCAAGTTATAAAATTCCACTTGAAAAGTATTTCCACAGTGTGTTATATGCAAATTTACAAATCAATATCGATTCAAAGTTATTGGAAATTTGTCGCCTAGGGTTGTTGTAAGTAAACTTAAAAAGATTGAATTGATATTGAAAACTTTTTCTATGGTTAAAATGGAGGATCATTTGAAATTGCAATTATCCAGTTGGAACTTTAGTTGGGAATAACTTTGGTGCCTCTTTTAATTTTCTTATTTTGTTAGGTCATACTTTGTGCCTATTCCAATTGTTGTGAGTAACCCGATGAATTCCAGTTTGAATAATGATTCGAAAAAATCTCAAGAGTCTTCCGAAAAGGAAAAATCAATTAAAAAGGGAAAAATTACCTCAAGGAAGAAGAGAAAACTCTGAATAGTGACGTCAATTAAATTGACAATTGATGATGTCCAGACGAAGGAGCACTTTATTTCTGTAACCCTTTCCTTGAAGGCAATATCTTTTGTGAAAACTCTTGGTGAAAGGAAGGAATCTTGATTGATTGAATGGCCTTCAAGTGGTATGAATCAATTTTGTGGGCACTTAAGATGACTTGTACAAGCCCAAGACAATCACAACCATTACGAGAACTTTTTAAGGACATTTCTTGCACAAAGAAACTACTTTAACCACTTGAGAATGATTTCGAAATCAATTCGTTTATGAATTCCATTCCAAGCTGCAGAAATGTGAAGCTTAATATCACGTATCCCGGAACTGATCCTCGTCAAAAGTGCCATCAGTGATTGACACTAGTGCATGTTTACTAAATGCTAAATGTGTCAGAAAAATTCGCTTCGGAATTTGCTTTTGATACAAAAATATTCAGTAACATTTCAACTCGAGGGTATAATCGTGATAAGTAAAACGCAGATAAAGATATCCCCTTTGAGAAGGTGATTTCGGTTTACATTTTTTAGAAATATTAAATATCTGTCAAGCCCACGTGCCGTTTGAACATTGAAAAAGGGTCAAATTGTCGGAGTTATTCAGCGAATGTTACAGAAACATATTTTTACCACATCATAACGAAATTTGATTTTATCTACTCGGAAAATTCACGGAATTTATCTAATTAAATTTAATCCAGCGCGAAGATTTAACGATCAATGATTGCACGCTGTTGGGAAATTGCAGAAGTCAAAAATTATCCATCCGTTATCACAACCGCCATCTCTACTTCATTAGTTGAAAACGTATTGAATGACGACATGCGATAGAGCAACGCAATGCTATGCACACATGTCCAAGTGAATTTGCTTTGTGACTTTGTGAATAATATCTGTTTGTGAATAGGGTACAAGCAAGAATTTCAGCAATATCCCATTCGCAAGAGTCGACTATCAATAAACATGGAATTGTTTGTTGAGCTGGAAGTGGCTCTTTGCCGAATAACCCTGTGTTATAAGACAAGTGCTATTCTCGTAGCTTGTACAATATCACTAAAAAATGTCAAGACTTTCAAGTCGCTCAGCACGTAAAAATAATTCACTCTTCATGTAAAAAAATATCCTGACTGGAACAATGAAAGATAGTAGAAATACAAAGTACGGGTATCTCTCCAACTGGGAACAGTTCCCAGCCCCCAAACACTTGAAATCCAGAAATACAAATGCGGGTGAACGAAGTCAGATGGCTTGTTGAAGAAGAACTCTGACAGTTACTAGGATAAAGTCACGTAAAGGAAGTTAAAACACCATTATCCTAAACATTTCTTCCTGTTTTAGTATCCTCTGCTATTCCCAACTGAGTGGTGCCCGGAGTTTTCCGATGGGGGGCAGAGAAAATATCACAAATCACCGTTTAATTAAAGTATATTTGGACGTGATGTGTTTGTGTATTTTTTTCGTCTAGCTACATTTTATAAAGGTATACCCTTCCATAAATCTTTGGGGCGAGAAACAGATAGAAAAACATACAAATCTGCTGAAGTTTTCAACGTAGGGCTTCGTACATTACCCGCTAAATCACATCGCATGGCTCCAGGATCAACTCTGAAGGGTTTCATTAAAACAGATACAGTCCCAATTCGCTGTCTCAAATAATTTTCAATTTTATACCAACACTTTAACACAAAATTGTGCCTGAAGCTTTTTTAAGGACTTTGATGAACACAGCTTAAAGTACAGGATTATCTTTTTTGCACAAAACATAAATTTCATATAACACAAAATCAAGGATTTTTCATCTGTGTGGATTCGTTTCATGTTTAAAAATTTTTCCAGGATATCACCAACGGCTTCTTATACGGCTGAGGAGATATTCATGCTTCAGGAATATTGATATGATAATATCATGAACGTTACTTGAATCTTATATATTTTCCCGACTTAATAAGCTGATTTCATTTACATTTAATTGCACGAATTATCTCCTAATGTAATAAAGGTTTACGGGAATTTTGGGAGTTTTCCTTCAAGGAAATTTATTCCAGTTGAATTTTATATTGTAGAAGGTTCTGTCCTGCAGCTATTTACGAGAGACGTCTTCAAAGTTGTGTGGGCTTTCTCGACCATGGGCAGAAAATCATTATTTCAAAAATGGAGAAATTTTCGCGAAAAGCCCAAATTGAAAAATTTTTATTTCCAGGAAAATTTTGAAAGCAATCGTCCACGTTACAAATAGCAACACTCCTACATGCAAGGATCAAATCACAACATGAAATTTTCCCTAACGAGATTCAAAGTAACCAACTGAAAAAAGCTTCCAGAGAATCTAGTTAATTAACTTTCTCTGGGTTTCAGTTGGGAAATTTTCCCGTTTCGGATATATCCTAGTAGTACCTATGTATATTTTTATTTCTGGGTAGAAAAAAGTTAAACAAATTCCCAACGTGAATGTTTTCACAAAACTTTCCCAGAATGATTTGATTCAATTTGAAAGCTCTGGAATGTTTTTGATAAAATGAGAAAGAAAAAAATTTTTTCATTCAAAAATTTTATTACATTCGTAAATCAAAGCTTTCATGGAGCTTTCAATACTTTACCTACAATTTGTGAGTGATTGGAAAATTGACGAGTTCCAATAAAGCTTTCTCTCTATCACTGATTCTCTCGGAGAAAGTCGTTTACAATACATTCTATGGATACGAGTTATTTATAAATCGGGTGAAACCATTTGACACGTGTACGTTTGAATGTGTGCAGGATGATTGGAAATTTCACTTTTCATATAAACACACCCACACAATGACGAGAATACCTCGAACACATCCTGACCCATCTGGGATACTGTGATGGATTCTGTGGGCTCCAGATGGTGAAATCTTGGAAATCATTTTCTCAGTTCAGTTCGATTCAAGGAGTGGTTACACAACATATTCAACCCGCTCCTGAAATCGAGATTATCCGGAACGTGTTCCACTCTAATTAAACGTACAGACGTGCATTTGTCATACGTGAACCACAGGACGTGCTTAAGATCCTTGAAACTTCTATTCTAGACAAAATGACGCTGTCCTTGTTGTGAGTGCAATTGCAATTGCAGTTGTTGCAGTTTTATTAAATTTTGTTTCTAGTGCAACGTTTCAGTTTGTGGTTAATAACAAGTAAATAATAAAATCATTAAAATTAACTGAGTTTTCGTGTGTGTAGGTTTAGGTTGATTCGTGGTTATTAACAAATAAAATTAATGAAATCCTTTTAGCTAATTAAAATTTGTGTTTACCAGAAATTTAAAATTGAATTTATTCATATTACTTATTACTATTAACTATCAATCAAATCGATTTGAATTTGTTTTCCTTATATAAAATCAATATATCACATTGCAGTAGGTAATAGCACATGTTGCAGTGCAATAAATCCATACAATCCACAAGGTTTCGGTCGAAGTTGTTGATGCTTCACATCAAAGCTCAACGTTCACATCATACATATATCCCGTAATAATCTATTGACAAGATTGGGAAAATTGAGTTATTCCTTTCCCTCAACATACATGTCCTTTAACCCATCACAATGTCCAGGCTTAAGTGTTCAGGACGATTCTATCAGAATGTGTCTCGGTATATGGCTATTACTTTGTTAAGGAGTTTATGTTGTATATCAAGGCGTCATATTCGACAAGTCATGCACAACAATTTAAAGGGATATGTTCATGTTTTATATGAAGTAGATGAAGTAGATGAAGTAGACAGGAGATTGTGAATGTCCCTTCAATCAAGAAACTAATTAGTTTTGGATGAAATTTCGATTGAAAACGTTTCCACTTTCGGAAATGAAATGATGAGTTTAGCTAGTGACGTGTTTAAATTAAAAATAGGATAATCTAATCAAATTAAGGAAAATCTCATTTTTTATCAAATGGATATTCAAAATATCTTAATATACATCCTTTTCTGTGACGGATATACATTCAATTTGAGAGACGATTTTGATCCAGAAAAAATATTGATTTGTCGGATAAACCCAACAGGGATTTCATGGAATTATCCTTGAATTTAAATGCATGTCACACAACATAATAAAAAATACAAAGATAATCGAGAAAAAATGTTTGCAAGTGACCACATTTTCCTCTTGCCAAATACGCTCCCACCCAAACAAACACACATTTCGCTCTTTCTCGTTTGATGTACATGAAAATAATTCTTTCTTTTTCCATCATTAGATCACTGTAGTTGTAAGACAAGATCGGATGTAATGTTTGTTATTGTTATTTTAAGAATGAAATGAAACATACTTAAAGAAACTCCGTGGAAATCTTATAAAGTTATTTAATACATGAATGTACATACGTAATTTTCCAGGAATTATTCACTTCTCAAGTTGCTACAGAGAAATATCTGTAGAAAATCGTAAATGATATTTATTCGATGGTTGTTAAAATAATACCATAGGAAGAAAATAATTTCGTAGCAATAGAACCTTCAATTTGAAGTTTTTCCCTAGAAATCATGAAGAGATGGTTTATTTTTGGGCCACAATTATTTGCTGTAATGCTTTACCGAAGTCTAGCTATACCAACAAACTTACAAGATATTAAGGTATTTTTAACCTTTTAAATCGATACCCCTGATCGGGTATTGCCTTCTTCGAATTTAATTCCTTTACGAAAAAGGACTCATCACGACGCAATTATTTTCTTTGATGTTGAATCTTTGTGAACATGAAAATGTCTTCCACTTTTCTTATTGAAAATCAAGACATTGAAATGTTTCAAAAGTTTCGGGTCTCGCCCCAAACAAAACAAACCCAGCTAAATGATGATGTTTCGTCAAGGACTTCATTGTTAAGAAATTTTCTACTTTTCTGTTTCTTTTCTTTGATTAAAGCTTCAGTTAAGTAAAAAACTCGACTTTAAGCTTCTTTTCAAGTAAACTTTTTCAAACAACCTCCCTCAAGGCAGCCTGTTGATGTTGAGCAAAGCAACAAGCTTGAGTTTTGTAAACAACCAGAACCGCATGTTTTTGTCAGAATTCGGTTTTTGGCAAAACGAGAAAAAATTGTTCACGAAAACTTCAAAAAAACAAATTTGAATGAAAATGAGAATTGTGTAAATTATTTGAAATTCCATTAAAAGCTTCGGAAGAGTAATTATCGCAGACTGAATTTGTTGAAAATTTGTTTCTGCGGAATCATAGGCTCATCAACAACGATTTGAGGTTTTCAAGTTATACATATAATATATGTTACTAGTATATAAATAAAAATTTGTTTCTACTTTTTGCGGTTTACTAATCGAACTTTCATAATTAACTCAAACTGAAATGCCAGAATTCAATTTATGGTTCATTTTGTGCATAAGTTTGAGGTGTTAATTACGTTTCACTCGTCAATAAATAAAACACGATCAAAACCAGTTCATTGCCATAAAACTTAATGAAGTTTAACTTTGAAGAAAATGAAATCGAAAAAATTCACTCGGAACACGCACACTCCCATTCGCACACACTCGCGCTCCCAAACCAGTTCCGCGTGCAGTTGAAAACAGATGATTTGACAGTTTTCTTATCGAATAACATTGCAACACTTCTGTTTTGCAAACAGTTCAAAGAGAGTTGGAATCTGATTTGACAGTTTCTCTATGAAACAATATCACAACAATATATATGTATAACATGTTGTATAACAAGTTTTAAGGAAGATTCGCTTAAACTTTTGTCATGAAGGAGGCTGTTAGGAAGTGAGATTTCCAAGATGCCAACTCAACATCGCATTATTTTAATTGATAACAACTTCAAATAACTGCTGTTAGCTTATTAATATTGCAAAACTTTGCATCTAGTTACATTCATAATCGTCCTGATTTGAGTAGGAAAGCTAAGAATTTCATCTTGAAACTTTCACCATGAAGATATCCATTTAAGGAGTTTCTCTCCTGACAATTTCATATTTCACTTTTTCGTGTTGTATGAAAAGTTTTCTAAGGACTGTTAAATGTTTGTTGAAAATAGATGAGTTTTATAATATAAAACTTACAAAGTAAAGTAGAACATTTATGCACGTGTGTCTGTGAAAGATTCCACGCGGTTCATATCCTCGAAAAGTCAGTTTTCTTGTTTGAAACTTTTCATCAAAACTTTTCGTCCTTAACTCACTTCCGTGGAAAGTTATAAGAGTATGAAGAATGGTTTTATATAATTTCGTTATCCATAAGAAGTCACAAGGATAAGTTATAATTTTTAGTTAATTATTTAATTTTCTTCGATCAAGTTTTAGTTCGCGTTTAAGGATAATGGATTCGTGTACTCAGGGTATTCGTCTTTGTCTTGCTATTCTGCTCAAGTTTTTGAGTTGATATTGATATTCAACTTGTTCTTATCCTTGCATCCATTATCCATTCGGTTTGTAATAATGCGAAAATATTTCAAAATCCTGAATAATTTGTTTGTATCCCTATTTTATATAAAAAAAGGACACAAAATACCCTCCAATAATAAAAGTAAGTAGCGTAAACAAGTGTTTTTTTCGTTGTACTTAGAAGGTAGCAAAAGGGATTCAAGTCCAGGATGAGAGAAAGGCTATTCTTAGGGAGAAAAAAATTAAGGACTAATAAAAAGTGAAAAGTCTAAGGATAATGTTTACTTTCATGTTGGTGAAGGAAAACAAATTTTTTTTGGAAGTATTTAAATCGAGAAAAAGAATATTTCTATGCAAGGACTTTGATGGATGTCCTTCAGGACTTTGACTTGATAAACTTGAACAAAATTTCTCTTAAGCACAAAAAAATTTCCTCAAAAATTGAAATTGAAAATCTTCAAGGATACATTATTATAAATAAAATATTTTCAACGTAATGATTCCATAATAAATTTTTCCGGATTTAAATAGATTAAAATTTTCTCTAGAAATTAACGCAAAAGTTAACTAAGTTCAATGGAATTAAACTTTTATACAAAAGACCGTGGCACGTGTAGGTGGTACTAATAAAACCAGAATTAAATCATCCTTTTTTCGCACAAGGTTTCTGCATAACAATAGCCAATAGATAGAAGTCATTAGCATTCCAATAGCTGTGCTATAATTAGCAAAAGCTTTCTTTTGTCCTCACTTACTTGGCTGGAGCTTAACTCGAAAGCCTTGTAAATTAATTGTCACCGCTCAAATTGAAGTGATAATACAAAATTAAAAGGGAAGTGGATTTTGTTAAATTCACAAAAACCCCCAACTGAAGTATTCATTCCAAGTTATTGGCGTTTCATTTGTAATGTCATTTGTAATAGCACTGAATCACGACACAAAATGGCGGATTGTCCTTTTTGCGTGGACAACTCTAGTATCACTTGAATTATTTATAATTAGCTCATTTTATTTTTAGTGGAATCAATTAAAATTTTACAAGTTATTCTTGTCATTTTTCGAGGACAAAAAATTGACGACATTTTAATAATTCATTACGCGGGTTTTTGTCGCTTTTTGACGTCATTTCAAGTAGTCATTCAGCAACGGTGTGTAATTAGGTCAGGTAAAAGTTAATGAGAGAGAAAATTTCAGTTTATTTTTGGTGGTTTCTTATACAGCAAAATTTTTATTACCTTCTTTAGGGCGAATATCTTGTGGATGCCATTTGGTTTGATTATCCTATAAAGTTCATTCCACAATTTATTTGTGGTTCCATTAAATTTCCATCAACTTTGTCCACTTCAATTTGAACTTTATGGAATGTCAACTTAGCAAATCATTCTCAAACTTTGTATTACTTTGTCAGAGAGTGTTTGAAAATGTAAAATTCACAGTCAGTTTTGTAAGACACTGTATTGATTTTTTTCAAAGCGAAAACATTCACCCTCATCTGATTCAGACCCTTTTTCATTTGCTTTTGCTGAATTTCTATGATTTGAATTTATATTTTATGAATACATAAAAAGTTAGGCTTTCTATTAATAGTTAAACATTATCATTAATTAAATTATCTACTGTTGTGTTTGTGTGCCTGATTTTTAAAACACAAATTCGTTTAGTCCCTTGAATCTTTTGTATCCTGAGGCACACAATTCAGGAGCAAATACTTTGCATTTATTGAAGGGTGAGTGTATGAAACGGAATAGTTCAGAACCAGTTTTGTAAGACACTGTACTGACATTTCTCCCCTATGATTTTAGGATGAACAAAATTTTCCTCATTTGATTTCTCGTGGTTTTGTTTAATCAGATTTTTGGTTGTGAATAAAATCATTTTTCCTGTTTCTGTTTTCTAAATAATTATTTATTCATTTAGTACTTTATTATTAAAATATTTTTGTAAATCATATAATTCATTTTTGAATTAGTAATTAAATTTTTGGGGAATTTATAAATTAATTTGGAAACACCTGTTTCTACTTCTCAGGAAGTTGAATTTGTCCTTTGAAATGATCATTTCCTGCAGGATGTTCAAATTCTCCTTTGATAACAATTAATTGTCGCTCAAACTTCTGCAGTGATAAAATGAAATCGTATTTAATCTCACTCCACAGTTATAACGACTTCTCTTGTGATAAGATACAAATCAAATTGACTTTAACCAAAAACTTTGTTTCATACTAAAAACATACACACGATGTACCTAAATGTGAGCTTCAAGCTAAGAATAACAACGAAATTTTGTAATTATTTAAAGTTTTTGAATCATATTATGCCACATCCATGAGACATGGTTAAGAGGTAAAACTTTTTCGTCTCGAAACCTTGTCAATTTAGAATGTTACCTGGAGATATTCTGCTTCGTACATATGCGTTTCAATGTTATATTATAGAATTATATGAAATAACTCAAAGAACTTTCTTCTGCTGAAGTAACTTTGTCTTGTGTTTCAAAAAGTACTGGTATATGACGAAATGGTGGTAGCGTGTGTTCTTGAAATGAGGGCATTTTTGATAAGCAGCCACAAAAATTCCTTAAAGTTATTTCTTCATTTCCGACTTGGTTTATATTCCTTTAACACGTTAATCTACAATTCAAAACAAAAACAATTTCATTTGACTTTTTGATATCAAGTTTCGTCACATTCACAAGAAAGTGAATGTCAGGATCCTTAAACCCAAAAATCCTGAAATATTTTATTTCAAAATTGCGTCAACGCCAGCTGACTGTCAACCCAAGTTAAGTGAATAAAACGAATTTATTTGAGAAACGAGGAAAAAAGGTTGAAATGTCCAACTATCATGTTTCATGAAATCGCCTGAAAGCTTAGGAACCTTTCAAACGAGCTTTTACCTTTGTGTGTGTGTTGGCTATCATACAAAGAATGTTATATTGTAATGATAGCAAAGGGACAAAGATGACACAAAGTACAGGATCTTCTTCGTTCAGAATGTCTAAGGACATTCGGTGGGATTTACGTGTCAACAGATTATGACTTGCTTATCCTTATATCCCTGACATGTCCTTTCAGGTTAGGGTTTCTGAAATTTTAGAACTTACGTCTGAATAATAAATCTTGTATCTTGTTTACCTCGTTTTTGATTTATCTCTTAGCTGAGGGACTCTACTTTGACTTTGTCATTATCTTTTCACTGCAAATAACCCAAGGTTTAATCGGGTTATATCAATCCAGACACCATAAGTTAAATTACTTTTTCTCAAAATAACTTATTTAAAAATTAAAGGAAACTTCATGGAAGTGACTATGTTCTATTCCAATTTCAAAATCATGATTTGTGAGTATATGTTAACATGTCCTTGCAGTTTCTTATTCATTGGTGGTAAGAATGTACTGGGGTGCAACATATAGGTGTTTCATTGGCGTCATTATCTCCGCAATTTAACGACATTTAAATTGAATTTTCTAGTAACTGCCACAACACGAGCATCATAAAATCGAATTGCACATTTTGCATAAAAATTTTCAATAAAACAATGTCGTGACAGTGTTGTGGAATTTTTACTTTCCAATTTTTATGACAAATAAATCACGAAAAAATATGTTAAAAAATGCCCGACACTGCCTCATGCCAACAGCAAATCAAAATTTATCAAAATTTGAAATGATACCTATTGATTTTTGTGGATTTATGTGTTTTGAAAAAGGACATTTCTTCAACATCACGAATTTCGTCCTTGTCAGCAGCATGTCTAATGGTGGAAATATTATGCGAATGATGGATGAATTCCATTTGATGCGAGTGTCACATAAAGGACAACCAGAACTCTTCGTTCTTTTAATGTAATAAAAAATTTTATTACTTTATCAATATCACATAAAAATATGTAATTCACTTTTCTATGACGTTGCAGTATTATTTGAAATTTTTCTGTTCACATTTCCCTCGAAAATACTCCCTCGACTTGATGGTTTTTATGGAATTCACCCTATTTCGATGTTTTTAAGGATTTAATACCACCTGATTCTGATATAAGCAGATTTGAATATTTTATTTTGACTATGCGATGTCGAGGCTTATAAGGACATGAGAGAACTGCGTTTTCAGTGGAACCATGTTTATTTATTATTCAACCCTCGAATCGGGAATTTTCCAGATGATGTCATACGTACCAGGTTTATCAGGTAAAAAGGATATGAGTGTAACGTTTCAAGGGAAAAGGATTTAAAAATATGAAAAATATGATCTTTACCTTGTATGTGCACTCGCATCACTTCTCAGGATTTTTGAATCCTTTTCCTCCAGTACCACCACAGCTTTGTGGTTCAAAGGAGACTTTACACTTTATTTTGGGTACTTTCTTCCATTATCCTTGAATTGTGATACACTTTCTCTGAAAAAGGTAAACCTATAAGAGCTTGATATTCGTCCTTGAAACCAATTCTTTGTTTGTACAGTGTATTAACAACGATTCTTATTGTATAATGGGTTAAACATTTTTGATTTATTTTCAAAAAGTTACAGTGATTTAATAAGTGACAGAAAACATGAAAAAAACGCCACCTTTCGGATTTGCAACGAAATTTTTAAGGAAGTGCAAGAGTGCCACGTTCAAAATTGATGGAGCAACTTATACAATAGGTAAATTATACAAAATATAAGTGATAAGTTGAAAATAACCTGGACATGGCAGAGAATTTTCTTGTCTCCTTATAAGTGAAGTGATTTATCCCTGAAATAATTTAAAGTAGTCTCCACGGTTCATTAAAGGGGAAACTCCTTCAGGATTCCACGTGCCGTGAATCTGTGAAAAAGTCCCAGTAAAATAAATTGAAATTGTATTAAATATTCAAATTAAATGACTCCCATTTCAGCCTTCATAAATATTGCAAGAAGGCTGAAGTGTCTTAAAACAAAACAAGCAACAGGATCTTGAAACACCGGATATTTATCCTTAGAATTTTATTTCTATACAACAGACTCGCCTGATTTATTCTCGAAGGGACTGCTTTTCACTCAATGGTAAATTGAAAACGAAAATGGAGAAAAGCTGTGGAAAAATTTTCTTCTAATATTGAATTTCTAGAAAAAGGCGAAAATTTGATGTTTCATTCAAATATAAAACTTTAAAGGACTTCAATTTTGAAACCTCTAGTAGTTGGTTACTCTCATACCCAACATGTGTAATACTCTTATCACATTCAATTTAGTTTATTATCAGTTTGGGAAGAAATCAACTATTCAAATGATAATAAAATCTGCGTTTCTGTTGATTTGATCGATTTGGGACAATTCAGGACGATTTAGGACTATTTTGGGCGATTTAGGTCGACTTATTCATGACAAAATCAAATCACAATCATTGATTGAATACGAGATATGAGTCCTTATTGAAATTCCTGTGACAATACTATATATAAAACCGTAATATACTTCAAGTACGTAGAACTATCATGTCCTTAATCCGAATCAACCTGATCGAAATCATCATTTTTTTATTATAATTTAAACGAATTCCTTCAAGAAATTCCTGGATATAAGAAGATGAAATCATCTTTAATGGAACGTGACCAGAATTCTTATGTAATCTTAAGCAGAAAACCACATCGTCTTATCAATAAATAAGAAATTTTTCTTCATTACTAATCACAAGGAAACATCTTTTATTAATAAACGAAATTCTGAACTAACACCATCGAATCGAATATGCAAATTTAAGTACATAAAACTCAATAAGGATCATCTGAAAGGAATTAAATAATTATTTTGGATAATTTCTTGTGTTATTGTATTGAATCAATTTGGATTATTGGCTCTGATAGCAACTTGAACTTAATAAGAAACTTCTAAGAGTCCTTGCAAGTTGTCCTTTGGGTTATCATAAGGATAAACAATTGTTTATCACTACGAAATTTTTAAATTTATCACATTTCATTGAACACTAAATACTGAGTCCTGTAACAATGTCAAGTGGGAAAAGGACCTTTTTGTTGAAGAAGATTCTCGGCATTAGTTCGTCGATAAAGAAATGTTTATAGTTTTCCATCGTTACGCTTTTAGTGAAATTCTTATCTACGTACAGAAGACCAAAGGTCCTTGAAGCTGTAGCAACGTGAGAAGTAAATTCTTTTCTTACTTAAAAGGTATTTGTATTTCAAGCAACGATTACTATCTTAAGGACTAAAACTTATTTATTTTGTGTGATAAGAGAAAAGGACGAAAATGTCCTTTACACCACTTGAATTTTTGTTCCGCTTCCTCTCAGCGGAAAAGGACAAATCACATGTATCTCGTGCTCGTAATGACGTGCTAAAAGGTTTTTAACATCAACACAAATGACAGATGTTACAACAGAATCAGTTTTAAAGTGCTCGTGTTTGTCAAAATTTTAGTCGTTGCCAGGACATAATCCGTGAAATAATTTCCTTCGTGATTACGCAAAAACATTCACGATGCTGATACAAATTTCACATTGTGGTTGTGACGTAATTCTTTAGAAGCGTTTTTCACAAAGTTTTCACTTTCCTGAAGAACACAAACCATTTGCAGGAATGAGACCATTTTCCCGAACGATTAAGGATGAAGCAATTAATATTTTAATGATTGTTTGCAGGAACTTTCAATTCCAGGACATGTTTTAATTTATTCATTCAATTGCTTTTATGTATTTGTCACCATAATTACTGCCTATTTAAATTTGCTAATATAAATAAAAATAAATTTGTAATTCAAGAAGTGACAAAAAGTTTCGTGAAATCATTAACGAAATTTAATTAATTTTTATTAATTTTTCCTTTAACGCAATTCGAATTTTCGTGACAGTTGGTGTCCTGTG
The DNA here is from genome assembly GCA_963971475.1 of Chrysops caecutiens. Classification (NCBI taxonomy): domain Eukaryota; kingdom Metazoa; phylum Arthropoda; class Insecta; order Diptera; family Tabanidae; genus Chrysops; species Chrysops caecutiens. The sequence goes on from OZ020570.1 coordinate 2,555,424, forward strand.
AAGCAATTGAATGGATATTTGTCACCACCACGTGCTGTTGACGTTCTTATTCTGGATGATTTGTTAAAAATAGTTTAGCGTTATTCTCTGGGATTCTAATGACATCATTGGAACACAATTTTGTCACAAGGCATCAAGGATACTGTACCACGATCTTAAGCTTCTCTTCTGTAAGCTGCTTATAACGCCCATGCATTGCTCTTCTTTGAAATAACACAAGCTTCATGTCCTGGAAACGAAAATTCACCGAAAACTAAAATTGTACCGGATATCCCAAAACCTTTATAATGTTATAGTGCTATCATTATTCAAACTATATCGAATAAAGAACAGATGCCATTAGGTTAAAGGGAAGTTTCCTACCTAATCAGGTTCTTAACCTTTTAAAATCTTCTCAGACATTTTGTTCAATACCTTTTCATTCACAACATATTCACCTATATCCTTGTAACTTGATTTTCAAAATTGAATTTAATTTTTTAAATATTATTTTGAATTTTTATCTGATTTTGATTTTATTCGATAAACTTTTGATTGATTGATTGCTAAACAAATATTTGCCATCAACATGGAACCATCAATCATTCGATACAGAAGGTAGAACATTAGTTAAACTTGAATCGTATTTAGATAACCTATTTGCTGTCTTTAAGATGACTTTAATGAAAATCACATGAAATAAAACTGCGTTGAAGTGGTTCTTCCCATTCCGCTTGATTTCCAGGACGACGAAAATGAATAACTATCCAGTAGCAGAAGACAAATATAAATGAGATATCCAAAACATAATAATGCATGAGTTGTATCTATTTGCGTTCTGTAATTTATCCGCAAACAAAATTATTACATTCTTTACGATCCACATCATATTCGATGATATGTTTGACTAAAATCCAATAAAGTATTGTAAACAAATATGTTTTGTAAGGATATTGTTTAACTGAAACAGGGATAATGAACACGTCTTCGTTTGTGTATATCGAATTATCGTTGCGAGATCGAATTCTAATTTAATGGGGATATCATTTCAAAAAATGGAAATTTAATTGTCGAAATTTTATTTCAAACAATAATAATTTGTAATTGATGAATAAAATTTAATTGCGATGGAGAAATGCCAGACAATTGTGTCAATTTCGTGCTCGTTCCAAGTGTCACGAAGATTCGTGTCGTTGCTCATAGATGTCACAGTGTTCGGGAAGAGTAGATATTTGATAAAATAGTTTTTATTAATTATTCAATTTCTAGTTGGAATTAAAAAACACGAAAATGGGACGCACGCATTTGCGTGGACTATTATGGAATCGTGTCCGGAAAAAATTCACCATTTGTCTTCATTTTAAGTGTCCTTTTCAGGACGTTATTCGGAAGTCATTAAGTAACTTTGACGATAAATTAAAAGTAGCATACCAATAAACTCATCTGTTAAAGGCCATCAACACTAAAAGCTGGATAGAATTTCTATTTTAACACGAATCGATGGTACTTACAAATTATCCTTGTTCGGCAATCTTGTCCACGTGTTTGGCAAATGACCAAACTTGGACAAAGCTGACCTTAAAATATTCACAAGGATGGGTTGCCAAATTGTCTGTTATAGAATTGAACGAGTCCTTAAAGGGATTTTAAGGATATCAATTGTTGAGCTTTGTGGGTGTTAAATTCTTTAGCCTAGATGAATTCCAAATCACATGGAAATGTCTTGGTTACAAACAGGACTTTGTAAAGTGAAAATTGAAATTCATTGAATTTTAATATCCTTCATAAGACTGAAATGAACAAACCTAGAATGTAGCAGGGAACAAGGACAACAATGTCATCGTCACTCATAGAATCTTATTTCCATGTGGTGTTATTTACTTCTGAGAATTTCATTCCTTAGTACGTCTTCTCCCCACATCTAGCCCCTTTACGAATCCTTGACGAATCTTTGAAGTTCGCCTACTCTTGGCATGAAGAAAGAATTTCAGTCAATTTTATCGTAGTCCATTCTAAGAAGTGAAGAATTTTTATAATATTGCTCCTTCCCTCAGGAGGATGTCCTCCATATCTCGAGGGACGTCATTCTGTAGTACTTTCCCTTATTTACTTTTTCTGGCTATAATTCTCTAAAAGGCATCCTTATGAGGTCTACTGTGTGAGAAAATTTCTTGTGATGGAATGCCGTAATGATGACACTATAAACGCCATTTTCCAGTGATAGAAGGCAGTCGTTAGTGGGAATATATCACAAGGAATATCCTCCTCACACACAATTCACAATTCGCTTTAATTTAAATATTCCACACGCATTATGTGAAGCAAAACAACTTACCCCAAACCAAATTGTAAAAGCTCCAAGAACTTCCCTTAAGAAAGTGATAAAAATGTCATTTAAATATGCTTTCAGAAAAGCAGACGATAAATTTTCTGTCCTGACTTTCACTTTTCCCACATTTCTTTTTCCATTTTATTTATTTAATTTAAACGTATTCATGAATCGCTAACACTCAAAGCTGTACTCGAAATGGAGTAATGAACGTTGGGGCTTGAATTAAGTAAACATCACGCAATTAGATGGAGCCATTATTGAAATAAGGATATTGGATACACTCACATCGTGGCGTGTCCTTAAAGTGTCACTGTGCTAAGACCAACACATTTAAATATGATTCAATAGCAGGACGCAAAATGTCCTTAATTCCATTCAATGAGACCTTTGAACTTTAGTAACCTACATGCAAGATAGCTGTGTCAAAAGAACTGTCTCCTAAATAAGGTACCGCGGAAAGTCCTTAATAACTACATTTCCTTCCTCAGCACAAGAAACAAAAGTTTCCTGGTAAAAGTTTGTTTCCTTTGAAATTGCCTAACTAATTTCGTAACCTTTACCTGAAGTTATTGAAATTATTAAACAAAAAAGTTTATTTCTTTATAAGGAAATTCCTCTAATCACTCAAATTTCTTAATTAAAAAAAAACACAAGAAGAAAGTTTTCTTACAAATTGCGTTGCTGGAAAAATCAAATTTCCAGGATATACCTTTTAACAAGGACTACCTGCACGCAATATCGATTTCTCTTATCGTGAAGTGAAGGCAGTGAGTTGAGCTTCTACGTTTTCTGTAGATAGCTTTGACCGAAAGTTCCATTAAACAAATTGACTCGTCCTGAAAAGGCTTCATCCTTTCGGTGTAATTGTAGTAATTGGATTGTGGGAAAGGACAACAATTCCTCGTTAATCTGTTGAAACTATTACTGGGGATAATCGTAGGACAATCGCAGACTTCAAGTGATCCTTTGATTAAATCGAAGCCCACCGTTTTAACACACACTCACACACAAGTGACATTTAAAGGACAATCACAAAACTTGATCATGTAAAAATCATTTGAAACGATTTAATTAAGACATCCATTTCAATTAGCGACTGAATTACCACAATTAATCAAATCAATTTGATGAAATTAAAGAAATTACATTGTGCAATATGACACCCGATTAATGGGGTTTCGTTTGGATTAGGGGATTCATGGTGTTTGGGGAGGGAAATCGGGAAATTGATTCAGTGATTTTCTTGTAATGTATACTTTCATTTACTGGGATTATTATGGACACGATTATATCCTCATTCGTCATAGACGCTGTTTTATGCGGAAATATATCAGGAATCAATACCACCGGAGGGCACCGACGAAAGTGAGTGACACATGTGAGTGGATAATAGGGAAATAGTGATATCCATATACTGGGAAAGGAAGTATCTGTTGAAGTTCGACGTATATCAGACTGTCAGTTGTGAAATGAAATGAGGGACGAAATCATCCCTTATTTGCTTAAGAAAAGTAGTGGACGTAGCATTGTCAGATTAAGGATACTATATTTCAATTAACAAAATATACGGATTCTTTTCAAATTCCTGAATTGCCTTCAGTCTCCTATAAGTGCGCAGATTCATTTTCAGTCCTAGTAATACAATTCTTAGACTTTTATGGGACAAGGATAATAAAGGTGTGTTATATCTTTATCTGGAACCCAGCTTCAAAGCAGCCAGTATTGTAAGGATAAACTTCTTGGAACCGCAACTTTTATGCTGGATTCACTGGTCCGTTCGGCACGTGCGGAACTAATACGTCGCGAAGAGAGTGTCGCCGCTTATGATTCATTCGTTCATCATGAATCTGCCGCACTTTTTAGAACAATCCACAAATTGAACGACGCGACGCGGAACACATTCACGGTGAAAACAAAAATCTTCCGCACGAAAGTTGAAGTTGGTTCACCTCTGGCAGAGAGAGAACTGAATTCGCCGCAAAATGAATGAGAGTTGTCAAAACTCAATATAAAAAAAAACAGTTCCGCACGCGCCGAACGGACCAGTGGATCCAGCTTTAGAACAATGTTCTAAACTTGAAAGTGGAAGTTATCAAAAGTTCGGAGCCGGTTCGATTCAAGGAAACCGCCCAAATTCAGAGTAAATACTTCAAAACGATTTCCTGGCTTCCACAAAGGAGGCAAATCCTCCTCACGGTCAAAAGGATTCGCAACAAGGAAGTAACGAAAGCATCAGGGAAAATAAATAATAATTTTTCAATGAACTCCCCAGTCTTGTCGGTTTAATTAAGTTGGAAATAAATTGAATAAGGCGAGAGTAATCCATATTCCAGGCAAAAACACCTTCCAGACTTTCTTCAAGGAAAATGTGAACGCAACAATTTTCTTAAAGGAAAAAATTTCACTTTCACTTCAATTAAGTCCCTGAATCCATTTTGGGGTTTTAATATTTGATGAAAATTGATTGATTCCATCAAATTCGGTTTTGGTAAATCCTAATTAAATCATGCAAAAAAGTTTTATGTTGTACACGCGTTATAGTCTTGACAGACTAAAGCTGGCTAAACTCAAACCAGCTCAAGTTTAGTCGGTTTAACCGAATAAAATCGCTTCCAGAAGTTGGAAATAAGCTAATCCCGGACAACCAGTTTAAGTTCAGTAGCCTGTCTCCGCTTTTAGTCCCAAAGATTTCTTAAAGGAAACTTTTGAAACAACTTGTACACGACTTGGTTTTCGTTCAAATTTTTGCTAATTTTGGATTTCCAGAATTGACCGACTTCCGTCCATTTGAAACTCGGAAATGTTTCATTTGCTTAAACATTTCCAAGTAAACATTCAAGGAACTGTGATAACATTCTGGCACATATCCAACTTGGAACAAGCTACTAAATCTTGTTCTTGTTTTTGAAAACAATTTTTCTTGTCGTGCCAAAGAATAAAAATTAAAACTAACAAAATTATCTGTGACCCATGTAAACGTCATCATCCTTGTAGTTTCTCCATTGTCCTGGAAACTCCATAAGGCTAAGACTATAGTTTCTACTATACAAAAGTAATTTATTGATTGGAAAATCTTAAAAATTGATTCAATCTCCTGAAAACATACACAAGGATAATTGAGGAAAAGGACGAGCCAGTGTGTCTGCAGTGTCCTGACCTGTGCCCTACTATGTATTCCTCTGCATTAAGGGTAAATTTGTAGGCGGATTGTCTAAGCCAATTAGGGAACATGGGTTACTGGAGAAAAGAAGGGTTCAAATGTGTTTGCCCTTTTATTATGATTGGCAGTCATTGGGGTTCTTGCAGACACAAACAATTTCACGGAAGAGAAGATTTTATACTTTTATAAGATAAGGAGATTTTAAAGTTAACACAAACTTTAACAATTTCCCTGAACATTCATGGCGGCCAACATGTCCATCAGAAAACTTCGTGGAACATTTTCAAAACAGAAGAATTGAACTAGAAGTGAACTAAAGCCCAAGAGAGAAATGAAGTGATACACTTCCAAGTAGAATCTCTATTAGATTCACCATAAAAAAATACCCTTAGCCAGCAACAGTTTGTCCAATTTCATACGACATTCCAAGAAGATACCAAGGAAACCCATCAATGTCTTCTAGAGTCATCAAAATTTGTCGTGCTGTTTCTGTGATAGCCCATCTGGGAGTCGTCTCAAATACTCCTAGACAATTTATGTCCTTATAACCAAAAAGGAAAAGGCCAATAATACTATATGTGACTTATTGTCTTACTCCCTCCCACAGATGGCGCTTCCCTGGATAAAAAAATTTCGATTTGAAATTTCAATAAAACTTTTGCGTCTTCTGTGTTTTTTTTTTTTTTTCGTTTTATTAGCCCCAAAGCTCGTAAAACGTATTTAGCTTGAAATACTGCAGTGATAGAAGTTATAATTTTATTTTTGGTTTATATATCCTGAATCCTGCTGATTATGAAGGACGAGATTTTTTACTAATTTCTTCGAAATTTATGGCTTCAATTAAACTTTGGAGGATCCTAATTTTTACGGACTTAAAAATTAATCCTTCACTAAAAATAAAAGACCGTCCATCACTTTTAACTGTGACAAGTCCTGCAATTATATGATGATTCTAAGACAAATCAAGGATCAAGAAATTCTCAGCAGTAAATCATTTACAAAACTCATTTAAAAGGATACGAAAAACATTAGAAAGGAAACCATGAAATCTGACACCATCCTTTTTTCCAAAGTTGAACGCAATTTTATAATGTACACTTTGTCCTTTTGCCAAGTGTCAGGGATAATTGAATACAAAAGCGCAAGAAGGATTACATCTTAAATCCAACTTAACAATCTGCTCCACTTGGGGTTATTTATCAAATCTGTTGGAGCTCTTATCATGTCACAAATTTCCATGCAAATTCGAGACAGTGTTTTTGTTTGACAATTTGAGTAAAAAAACACCAAAGGACAAATGTTATCCATGACTGTGAACCAATAAATTATCTTTTTCAAACCCTGATTCAGATAAAAAGGACTTGAATCGAAACTGAGTTCCAGAAAATTCTCATCGATCATTCGATGTCGCCATTCGAGATGCTCATTTGTTAGATGAGACTTTTAGAGTTTTAGAGCTTTTGAATATTACGGAACGGTTATTTCACTAGACACCTCCTGCACGATGCATTGCTATAGAGACTGCAATAAGAATCCATTCTTAAATCCGTTTGGATTCTCTACGATGTCGTGAAACATCTTTGCCATTCACGAATGTCCTTAGATGCTATAAATCACTTTTCACACTTTCGGTAATCTTGTCGTTTGTGTTAGAAACCTCATCGTCGTCGTCGTTCTATATGGAGTGAAACGGATAACGTACAAGCATCTGCATGCAATGACATCACAACAAAATCATTTCGGCGTGAAATTCAGCAGATGTTCATTCTATTGGGCTTTACTTTTTCCATGGAATCTGTAACACATTTTCAGATCATTGAATTTAAGCTTTGAGCCCTTCATCTTGCCTTGAGCAAAATCCCGAACAGATTTAGGTTCCTCCTATCTGCTGTTCCAGTAAATTCTATTGAAGAACAATTGTTTATCCGATAAAGGGTGTGCTTCCTTGTCCCCTGATATCTGAATTCAGGTCAGAAGCTTCTGGAAACTTTAATCCAAGATGACCTATCGTTCGTAAAAAACGATGTAAGGAAAGGTTGTGTGATATACATGTTCGAAAATTTATCAGTTGAACTACCACTTCTTGTTGATCAGGATAAATTTTTCCGGGAAAAACAAATTGAATCTACTTGAATAAATTATGCAACGTTGCAACAAAATCGTGTAGCATGATAAGAAATCATGCATTCCTCACGTCACGAGCGAATATAAGCTGAAAGCAAGTTGACGAGAATCGTATGATTACAGGGTGACCAGTGAACGTTCGTTTCCTAAAGTTGAATACTGCGCCCAAGGCTAAGCATCAGAAAGAGAAATTTCAACAACAAAGAACACAAAAGCTTGAGAAGAAAAAACCTTGACAGATTCCATAGAAAAGGCGTTGATTTTTCGGAAAAGAAAAATTCTTTCTGTGGGTTTCTTCTGCGTTTCACAAATATTAAATTGCGTCATGGAATGAAAAATGTTTATAAGAATTTATTAAATCAAAGATGAAAGCCATTTTGAAAGTGAAGTCATTTTGATTTTGATTTTTAAAAGAAGAAAAATTTTATTTGCTGATTGAGAACAAGAGCTCGATGCTTTTATCTTTCCATTTCTGTCTGCGTTAATGTTAATGAAGTGATGAAAAAATGTAAAACCGAAAGGAATTATTCCAAACAATTTCAGAGTTTATGAGCCACAACACCATTCTCCAACTCAAACACACGTGGATGCTTAAAACACGTGTCAAAATCCACCATTTTTTTTTTTTTTTTTTTTTTAAGGAAAACGGCCACCTTCAGTATGAAAAAATTTAATTTTCATTCCAAGAAAAACTCATGGGAATGGAATTATTCGAAAAAACAATTCATAGCTTTCACAGAAGCTTTTCGAAGAAGCTTTAAATTGTTTAACGATGCACAATACTTAGGCACGTGAATTTGTAGTTCCTTAGCATTCACAAATAAAGGATAATAAGGAATATTTATCCCATAAAGGTATACTGTAGAATCACAAGCAGATAATGGCGTCTTTGTGAGAGGATGTCCTTATTCCCTCACATTTGAATTGTGCTAAAGGATCGTAAAATTCTCTGATTGTCTGTGCAAAGAATTTTATACAAAAAAAAACACATCCACACGTCCCTGTTTAGATCTAAATACGGTATCCTTTTTATCACAACGTCGTTTCATTCATATACAGTTCCTTCTCTTACATTAATGAAAATGAGTCCTGAAGGACGTGTCTGTAACTGGATAACATCATGCTCTGTCAAGTGAATAATATTGAAATCCTTATATGCTTTTTCACACGTTGTGTGAACGGTTTTTATCCTTCATTATCCTTCCATAATGATGTGATGTCTAGCTGAATCCTATCACTTATTTATTAATTTATTTATTCATTTAATTAATTTACTTCAATTAAGTCAGTGTGCTTGATCCTGTTAATTTTTTTGACGTTAACTTTTTTTTAAGACTTTTAAAAAAAAATAAAAATTGATAGATATTTATGACGTCATGTAGAAAAAGAATTTGGCCCGTTTGAGTGAATCCCATTGTCCGGTGAATGAAATTCATTTACAAGAAGCGGAGAGGAATTCATTCTGTGTTTGATCTACATGAAATGAATTTTCCCCGCTTTCAGAGAGTGGATCTCATTCTCCGGTGAATGAAATTCATTTTCTGCTTGAGGACCATTGAGATTTTATATATTAAGATTATCAATTTTCTACAGGCGTGCCTATCGTCCATCTTGGAAATGAAACTCTTAAAAATTTCCTATTCATTGGTTTTGAAAATAATTTACATTTGCGATCAACGCCAAGCCGTTACCCACCACAAGCTTTATTCAACGAAGAACGACAGTACAACGAGCTTTCGCTCAGAAATGTGCAGCAAGATAAATTTTCATAAACAAAAGCTTAATCCGAGTTCCCTCAAGTGTTCACATACGACTGATTTTCCAGATGGATGCGGAGTGATTCTTTCAATGAATCTTCGAATTTGCTGTAATTAATGGAAAAAACTTTTATCGAGTAAAAGTTTGGGCTTACCTGGACCCAAATCAACAATTAATCTGATTATTGTTAGACAAAGTTCCATTAAAAAGGCAATCCCCTAAATGGGAAAATTCTTATCACGTTTCAAAGCTTGTCATAGTCACGTATCCTGAAGCTTTATCAATTGAAGATGAAACGATTCGAAACTAATAGAAACTTCTACAGAAACATAGAAGTATTAATATTAAAAACTAAATGACACAAATACATGTACCTTTTTTATGTTATATCATCATTAAAGCTACACCTGAGGCAGGACTTCCTTCAACTCGTTTCGAAGAATTATGTTGCTTCGGCAAAATCTCGTTAAAGTTTACCAAATTGTTTTCCTGTCAGCGATTTTGTTGGAAAAATTCGGGAGTATTATATAAAATCTTTTTGTATCGGAAGCAACCACAAATATATAAGATACATGAAAACACATGGAAGTATCCCGTCGAGCTGCAAGCTAACCCGAATGAGGAAAAGTTGAAGACAAAGTTTGAATTGGCCTTTTACGCCCTAATCACTTGCGATTAGACGCGATTCAAGGATAAGCCGAATGCTCGACACGGCTCCAGAAGTGTCAGGGGATAGACACCTCTTCTAATTTTGAGATTTAGGTTTTGGAAGTATAAAGGTACTTCATAGCAAGGTTAGATCAGAAAATATGAAAGCTTGATTCAAGAGAATCTCTTTTATGCTTCCCCCAAAAAAGGATCTATTACCAGGAAAAAGATATTGGTTATGCCGAATTGTTTCTGAAAATTTCTTTTCAAAGTGAAGTCCAACCTACACTAAAGTACCTACGTGAAAATTTAAGACTGTTGTTCTCTACTTGAAACACCTAAATCAATTTTAAAACGCTTTATCCACCTTTGATCGATTTCTTGGAATATTTTCAAATTAATTTTATTGATTCGAACGAATTCATTGATTTGTGGAGAGCGATAAAAATTCGGATAAAGATAGAACCACGAAAAAAATATAACAACAACAAAAATTTTCTTTTTGTTACAACAAAAATTTGTGACAACTTTTCCTTTGTCGTCCAAAAATAAAAGCTTTCGCAAATAATTTTCAGCTCAATAAACACTTGCTTGTATATACATATAGACAGAAGGAAATCGATTGGAAAAAGTGCTTTGGCTTGAATCCTTTAGTTATTACTAAGAATCTTTAGAATTATGAACTTTAAAATGAAGCATTAGGTACGAATATCTTAAAGGATATCGTAATGACATAATTCGGATTTCATCGAGGATATTCAGAATTAAGTTGTGTTAATGGTGACCAAGTTTCCAGGATTCAAGGATTAGTTGTCAAATATACATTTACAAGTTCAAAGAGAATCCCTTGAAAATGTGAGGAGATAAGCTCATAAAACCGACGAAAAACTTAAACAAATCTTCGGTAAACCATGAATCCTGAAACATATTTTTGTTTGTATTATGTACGTGAGTGTCCTGTCGAAGGACGCAGTGTCATAGTCTCATAGAATTAAAGCATCGTTTTGTATAATCCAAGGATTAAGTGGTTTTTACTGTAGACTTCAGTTAATTGGCCACCTTTGACATCATTTGAGGATGTGACAAGGATGTTTTTCTGGTTTCATTTAGACGAAATTGTGTGGGAAATGATATTGTTTTTGTTGCTGCTGCTGGTTTCTTTACCACCATGACACGCAAATAATTCTAATTAAAGAACATTTTTTTGTTTTTCTTGAACAGGATCCCATTCAAAGTGCAGTAGTCTATTTTGATACTAAGCAAATACACTGAAGTCACTTTTGAAATAGCCCCTAGTGGCAATTCAGGATGTTTCTACAGCTAGTAGCTAAGTTTATATAACAAACAGGATATATGACAACTCATGGTACTGAATCGGATTCTACGTGTTGACTTTGCCATTTTGCTTTCGAACTTGTTTCAGTTTATTGGACAAATTCATGCCAGGACGATTCTCGTCTATGTGGATGGATCACATCCTTTACGTGTTCTATTTACAAAGTCCTTGTAAGTCTTGTCCTCACAATGATGAAGAAGGAAGAAAAACAAATCTGTATGCAGTCTGTCATAGAATAACATTTTTAACAATTTCTGTTTGTTCAATTGTGACACTCAAAAGCTTTTATGTAATTCTGCAACGAGCTTTTACAATTTGAAAAACAAAGTTTTCTTAACAATTCAATCCAACTTGTTCAAGTACTTACTGTTTGTATTGTCAGTGAATTTAAGCCACTTCAGAGTTTATCACATCGGGTAGACGTCCGGGTGAGTGTTTGTAACTTCCGGAACATTCTCAAGTTCATGACTTAACGTTCTGTTTAAATACCGAAACAACAGCGAAGAGTAAGTTTCAAACAATTACTAATTCACACAAAACTACTGTTGCAAGTGCCCAGTTGTCCAGGGTGCGTCCTTCAATCCTGATTCCCGGCACTTTGGAACGGTTAAATTTTCCGTTTCCATCCGGCTATCATATCAGGAAACTCCGTAATAACTGAAACAATCGAATCGTTTCCTAAATGTTTATTAAATCTCATTCATGCATTATTATGTGTGCTATTACTTTTGTTATTAACACTTTATTCACAGTTTATATATCTCGTTTTTTGTCAAAACTGACGTTGGTGCCTTGTTCCAAATCTAGTACATTTTTGTTTGGCGATTTTTCACTTTTTCTTTTTGACGCTTTCTTCTCGACTACCCAGTTCTCTGCCATGTCTTTTGTTCGTTTCTTCGTTTCAACTGACAACTCTGACATGGCACGTTGCTTTTCTTTCATTTTTGAGTAGATTTTTATTCTTACAGTTTTGCAAAATATTCTTAGGTAAAATTTAAATATTTTTAACTAACGAATATTTCTCTTTCAGGTACGTGTTTTCTTTAAAACTGTAAGGAGTCATTAAATGGTGAGTTTCAATAATTTTTAAAGTTTAATTTAAACATCACAACAAACACATCTCTAACTAAACTTGGGTCTTGTTAAACCTGTAAAGAAATTATACATAGGAGTAAATCAGATAAATAACATAAGTATTATATCTGACGGAGAAGTGTTGAGATCCGTGTTAATCTTTGTAGTATAAACCTACTTTATACCATATTCCATATAACTGGCGAAAGAGCTGGTCGTCGGTGTTAATTAATCATATTGCACATGATTTGGACCTATTCCGGGTGAGTGGTTTGTGACAACCTTTCAACGGATTGCCAACCCGAATGTAATAAATCAAAAATTTTGTTTACATAAAACAACATGAAAAAATATAAAATGTATAGTTGAGTAATATGTTTCATCTGGTTTCGAATGTTTACAAGCTTTCAGTAGCTTTTCACTACGCGACAAGTACCTGAACATTTTAATTCTTTAATGTACACAGCCACAGCATGAAGTTCTGTTGAAATTTCATTAAAAATTTAATTTGTTCAGTTATGACATGGAGGATGTACCTGTTTGTATAATATTGTATATAAGTTGATATATGTTCAAACAAGGATCAAATAACTCTTTGCAAGTTATCATTTTCCTGCTCACGTCAGAATTTAGTACCACCAAGTCCTTGATATCCTTCCGGTATTTACGACAATGTTCGGTATGTGTTACATGTACGAAATAATTTTTCATTTTAATCATAAATGTCATCATTACTTACCCAATAAAACGTACAACATTTTGATAAAGAACATTTTAAGCATGTTGTAAGGACAATATTTTTATATTATGATATACTTTGTAAATTTCATACTTTTAAGCCTACACATGAATTATGTATTATGATAATTACAAAAATCAATATTTCAAGATAAAATAAATTTAAAACGAAATCTTGTAGCGCAAAACACTCCAAAAGAATAATTTTAGGCGGTTCACCCTGGACGACCTGCCATATTATAACACTTCTGCTTGCAACATTCCAACAGCACCAATTCTCTGCCTCGAAAGAAATCCGTCAAAGCAGTAAACAGTAAAGTTACTGCACGCTGTGGTCGTTGAATTGGATGGGACTGCTGTGTAGCATTTTCATTGTCGAAGAACACATTCCAACAACAGCTACCGTCTCTCGTTTTGTCTGACATTACATCCATCAAGCCATTTTCATTTAAAATGATTTTCATGATTAAGAATTCAAAATATTCGCGCTCCACGCACAGTTCATTGAATCGGATGAGCTGCCAATGATTAAAGTTTAAAGTTTAAAAGCAGAAACGTCAATTAATTTGGAAAGGTTTGTGTATCACATAAACACGCGGCTGTCATATTTGTTTTACGACTGCCAGGGACTCCCATGTTCATCCTGCTAATAGACTGCCATAAGAAGATGAGCTGACGTTATCCTTGACAGTTAGTCCTTGATTAATCAAATGGAGAACTTGTTGATTCTGCTGATTTTGGCAATGTAACGAAAAGCAAAGTTAAGCTTATTTCGGCAAAACTTAGTGTAAGGATGAAATTAGAAGCTATCGAAAATAGTCGTACTCTTCTTCTTCCTGTATCCTTTTTCTTTTTTTAGCTGTTAACGTAAAACTGACGTCACGCAATCAATAGCACAATTCAAGATTCAGGAATCAAGTATCAGGTTTCTCCGTTTCATGATTGATCCATAATGAAGTTTATTCTGAAGGATATAAAAACCCAGGACACATGACACAAGACGCAAGAAAGGATATCGATTTGAATCCTTGACTGTCTTACCTTATTTCATTTACATGACAATACTCGTAAATATCGGAAATAAAATTTACGTGGAATTTGTTTATTTTCTCCTGTTTTCTTTTTCCACTCATTTTTATTATCCTTGCTACGAGTCCTTGCTGAATGTCTGATAGAGTAAATCGATTTGTTCGAATCACTTATGACTCCAATAACTTGTTTCTGCTTATCTTCTGTGAATACATTATAACGCCTGTATCCTGTATAAAACATCCGCTTTTAAGGAGACTCATATCCTTTTTTATATCTCTTTTTGAACCCACCTTCATCTATTTTGGATTTCGACTGTTAACCATATCAATAGGGAAATCCCAAAGAAATTTTCATCAAAGAGTCCACAGGACATTCGCCATTACGTTCAATGTTATATGAGTCCTTGTCGATACTACTTCAATATTAAATTGTCCTGGCTCTAGTGCATCCTTGATGCAGTTTCCAGGTAAATTGAGCCGCCCTTTTGAAATATCAATCATGCTAAATTGACATGTTTCTACACAAATCGGTCATATGTGATGCGGGAAGTGAAATATGGTGAACCTTCCGAGCCTTCCGCCATGGAAAATGTCCTTGATATGGTTTCGAGTCAAATGTGATTTATGAGTGAACTTGAGTGATGGAAATGGACACCGAAAAATTGCAGTTTCACGTGAAAACCTAGATATATAAATCCTTTTCACCTCAAGGACTGTCCAAAAAGTTCAGAGTGGCGTCCCACCTGCCGGACATCATTAAGTCGCACATGACAAAGTCATCTGTGAGTTCATTCAAAATTTTGATATCCTTTTCATCGTTTTGTGCCACGAATTCCTTAGAAAATGTCACACAATCAAATTGCGATTGATCCCCAAACGACGATAAAACGAATCCTTGCCAATTTGGATCCTGTAAATGCAATTTCAAAAAACATTTTCTGTGATATGGGAAATCAGGATCAAATATTCTCACTCGTAATTCTGATCCTTTTTACTTGTGCAAGTCTCAAGCACCTCACCGTGTCACAGATTTTTATGTGAATCCTCTCAAACTTAAGCTTCGTCCTTTCCATTTACTTGTCACAAAACGATGTAAGAAATCCTTGAGTTGTGTTCAAATAAATCCTGGATACATTCATCTTGGTGAGAGATACATAAACATGTGAGACCAGCAACGGTGTCCTTGCCGAAAAAAATGAAGTAGTTCTTTGGCAGAAAGGATAAGTTATGGTTGTCAAGTTGTCAAGTGTTTAATTGGTTTTTATTTCTGCTCAAGGAGTATCGTCCTTTTCAAAGGATTATTCACTTTGTCAGTGAGTTTGTTTTAGCACGTCTTTCTGTCTCAAACCGCAATTCAAGTCTTCTTCTGAGAAATGTGTCCTTCCTCGGTAAAGTCACACGAAACACATTTATAAACTCTATGGTCACTTGCCGCAGACACATACACATGAATGTGCTAATGAGTTACTCAAATATTCTCAATAGATTATCAAATAATCCTGAAACACTTCCTTGCATCATGATGCCTTCGAGCACCAATCATTTTGTATTGAGGATTGTTCAAGGATACAGACGTCATGTTTCTTCGTTTCCGTTGCTAATTACGCTGCCTCCTTAAATGTGCCCACTTGAAACCTACATCCTCATATTAGAGGTGATTGTTTAAGGATATTTTCAAGGACAAATACACCCTTACCCAAGCAAGGTTAATTGGAAATGAATTTTTCAAGCAAAAATTATCGTCCTTTGCGAGAAATTCCAATTCTGAGCCGTCAAATATCAATTTCTTGAGTGTAAATAATTAAATCTTATATATTTCTGAAAATATTACTTACGATTCTTTTATGTACAATTCAAGGAAATTTTCTTCAATAATTTCAAAAGTCAAGGTAACGAGATATATCACATAACTTGCTTCAAGGAATTTTTGTAACAACCCTGCCATCTGGTTTTCGTTTCAAGGAACAGGAAGAAAGGAAACAGATGCGTAGAAGACATATGAGTGGATCTTGTCAAAAAACCGCCTGAATTACGTGTTCTCAATGCTACAGTTTTGATTTATCTAATGATATCTACTAACCAACAGAAAAAAGGTGGAATTTTGAATGTCTGTTTGTGATAATGTCTTAAAGCTAGCTATCTGAAAAATCTGTAGCCCACTGTTTCTTGTGAAACATTTTTGTTGTGATATATCAAGATTGGGATAACCAGTTCCACCACGCGTATGGTTAAACTAATGCACACATTTGCAGTTGCTAGCCACACAAAAGTCATAAGACATTATCATGGAACTTAGTTATGTCCAAAATTTGTAACAAAGTTTGCATTACCCTGGTCAATACCGGCAACATTTCATAACTTCGTACACAAATCATTGACATAAACCATCATCTAGTCTGGGCACAGTGCAGAGGTGAATGAAATCACATACAATCGACGCTGTGGAATTTCCCACAAACTTGGAAGCTCTGAGTGGAATCTTAGGATGAAGCTTTCAAGTTTTCGTTGTACTAAAGCTCGCAGAAGAAACTTCCAAAAAGTTTTTCTTGATTTATGTCTATAATAAAATTTTTATCCTAGACTCGAACACTGCTGTTATAATTTTAGACCAATCAAATGGTTAATAGCGCTTTACGATTGGGAAGTCCATATTAGGATGAGTCAGAGATGGTCAGAAAAAGTGAATTTGATCATAGTATTTAATAATACTACCCTAATAACTGCGAGCTATTTGCACTGTATACTCCAGAAAAGCGTCTCGACTCTTCTCTAGCTTAACCACTTGATCACGCTCTCAATATCAATTTGCATCAGTAATTGACGTTAAAATGAGAATTACAAATTAATTTGCATATTAATTGCTCCAGTGATCAAACGATTTATTCGGCTGTGAAGTATTTAGTTAATGAATAAAGCAAAATGTCGAAAAGTGGATATTGTTCAGAAACAAGCGACAATAAATCTCCACAGTAGCATGAATAGATTGGTATACAGTAAACTGCTTTGACATAAACGTTGAGGGTTTGGTTTTAAATTGAATTGATTTATATTTCGATTTCAAGTGATATCTGTTTATTAACTTAATGAAAAACTCTATTGAGCTTTGTAACAGCGTCAAAACAAGTGTTTGTTTGCACTTAAACAGCTGGACAAACGATTAATTCGTGGGTTTTGCGGGTTTCTCGTTTTGAGTTTTGGTTCATTTTCAAAAATATTTTCTAGTTTATCTGATTTGTAACTGGTTCCTGTTCAATAAAGATTTGCTGGATTAAAGAGATATCTAGCAGTTGAATTTCTTTAGTTCATGTGCAGATTTATTGAGAAACACTTCGGTTCTGTGGTTCAAATTCTCCTTTGAGATCTGTTTCAAGTGAATAACCTAATAGTTAAAGTGCATTCTATTCTGTATGTAACAATAACTGGTTGAATGTAAGTATGAGTCAAACTTAAATTCATAGTTTTCTTATTCAAAATTCATAGAAATCACATCATTTTGAAGTAGATATTAGTCTGAGTTACGTTAAGAATCTCATGTGGCTTGTGTTTATTAAGAGAATGTTTCGGTCATTGAACATTTTACGAAACACTTATAACCGGAAATTAGCTCAAGCTGCTCATAGAAAATTAAAATCTGGAAGAGATTCATAGCTTCACACTTCTTAAACTTGTGGTCAAAGCTGCTGGGTTGAAGCTCCAAGAACTCGTAAACTTGGTGAATCTTCAAATAACCATATGCTACATTTCCCGCTCGAGGGTGATTTATTAACACAATTTTATTTCGCGTAACATGTAACTGCTGCTGAAGATTACATGAACAATATCTTAATAGTTAACACCTTCCAAAAAACGCTACAGCACCCATTTGTCATATCCCAGTGTGTTGAGGCCGCAATCCTTCCCCGCAAGACGTCAGTTTTTTGGTTGAGTCAAAGGTTAAAGGATACTCAGCAGGACATCCCCAGCAGGATATTTTCACAAGGATACACCGAGCAGAGAGTTGGAAAATCTCGCCGAAGTAAACATTCCCATTGCGACGACGCATGTATCGAGGGGAGAATGTTATCAGGACAAACGTTATCCTGCAGGGTTAGACACGAGTGTCTCCACACTTTGATTTGACATCAACAGGTGGATTTGTCAATGGAATCGTCACGGTGCCCCGCCAGTTCTCTCCCTGGAACTTTCATTTCTTCCGTAGATAGGAAAAATTCCCGGGTAACATGTGTTTCTGTCATATCTCGTTCTGTTATCACGTTACGAGGTTTTCGTCCATAAGTTTTGTAGTGTTTAACCAATTAACAATCAAACCGAATATCGCATTGTGTTAAAGCAGCTGATTTAAAAAATTTCCATTGATCTACGTGATGTCACAATATCCTAAAACTCCTGCTGTTGTGCGCACAATACCATGCGGTCTATAGGAATCAACACAAACACATACAAAAATGTGGATAAAACGTGGAGATATTCCATAGAGAGAGAGGTTTCACTGCTGCTGCTGCGAAAATATACTGCAGCAACTTCATAATACCACGTCTGTCATACCAATATCTCTTTAGAGTTTTTTTGTTTTTTGGTGGATATTGCGAGGGAAATTCGTTCAAATGCCAAAACACTATCATCAGTTTGTCCACGGAGGGCATGGTGGTCGGTGCGTGTTTCTCAGAATAACGTGTATCTCCTGATATCTATATTTAAACCAGAAGATACAAGACAAATTCACGGTTCCGAGATAAAGTTAATAATAACTAAAGTATCGCTAATTTAAGTGTTGTACGGTATGAATGAAATCTTAAAAATGTTGAAAACTTGTTTCTTGTGAATCTATTTGTTTTATATATTTTTAACCCATTATCACATCATTCAATATGGAACTTAATGGTATTACAAAGTGATATAATTAGAATAACACTCTTCCGATTGTGGTTATTTGTAGCACATTCATTTTAAAACTGATCATTCAGCCAATGTCCTACAAAAAATGTTATCTCAATAGCATAAGTGTTTTTAAAGAGGATATCATTGATCCAAGAGGATATAATCGATGTTGATCGTGTATCACTTAATTGCGGGCGTGTTTCTGATCGTATTATTCGTTTTTCGTGTTGGATATCCGAAAGTGAAATGCTGAAAACAAGTTTTCGAGTCAAGTTCCTGATATTCAATTGACTTGTTGTGGATATGTTTGGTCTGATGTTGTAATTTGTGAAAAAGTTGAAATAATTAACAAGAAACACGAGTACATAAAAACCACTTAATCGAGTACATAAAAATCGAGTAATTTGTGTATGTTATTATATAAGAAATAATTTTTTATTTATTTTTTATTGAACTTAATAACCTCATTCAATGGACCGGTTGAATTTTTCCAACCTACCTTAACGTTTCACAGCCTTGTGAATTTCACTTTTACTTAAAACAAAATGATCTGCTTGAGAAAACACCAAGTGTTTCTGGGAATATTGACTCGAAATTAAAACGAATCCCGGATCATACCCGGCGTTACGTCAAACGTTCATCTACGGCGAGTGTAATTAATATGAAGTGCTAAGAAAATTTTTAAGGTTATGTTTATGTAAATAGAAGAAAGTGTATTTACAAACATTTGAATTTGAAAAAAGATATATTCGGCATAACGAAAATTTCAAAATAACTTTTTCTATTTTTCGAAAACAAAAATCTGCTGACGGATTTAGTGCGATTTTGCGGGCTTTAATCAAAAATTTTTTAAACTGCGTTATTGGCAGTGAAATGAAACAAGTGTCGTGATTTCTAACAAGTATTTTATAATTAAATTTTAATTTAATTTAATAATTTCTTATATTAATTTGGATTAAAAGTCTGGTAACATTGGCTGTCCTACACATTCACTTTTGTAGTTCAAGGATATCCAAGCCCTGAGCTTCTTTGAAAATTTGGTCAATCCAGAGAATATCTCATTCCCGGAGATTTAAGATGACAAATGTTGTAGGCATATTGTACTGAAATGTACTAAGAAAACTTTTAATGGATCTTCGTTAGACTTAAAATTCAAATTAGATCCTTGTGGTAGGTTTGAATGATTTAAACCTGATTTGATGGGTACTCTAGTTCAAATTAAGGATTCAAGACAAGTGGGGCATTCCAACTTATTTAAATGAGGAATTTTGTGGCCTGTATCAGTTAAAACAATAAAATAAAGTGTTTTAGTAAAAACAAATGTCAGAACAAAATCATAAAATTTCGAAATAACCTTTCGAACAACCCTTTTCCACTGCAACATCGTTTTGTGCAATTTAAAATTTTAATGATGTCAATAAAAGTTGAGAGTAAAAAGGGTTTGCCCATAAAAACCCTGAAGGGAAGGTCATTGATCGATTTAAAACTTTTTAAATGATCTGTTTTTGTGTAGAAAAATATAAAAGCATAAATGTATTATGTTCAACAAATTATCTTTTAACGAATGAAAATGGCCGCGTAATTTTTGTAATTTAATCAAAATTGGATTCCGGTTTAAATTTAGCTATTCAACTTCAAGGGCGAGAAATAAGTTTAAAATTAAGGATAATAAATCCTTTTTCTCATTAGGATGTTTTCGTTATTCTGTTTTTATTAGGGCTTAATTAAGAAAAACAAGAAAATTTCTTACAAAACTGCAGTCCTGTATCAAGGATAGCAGAATTTTTAAAATGAAAGGACCCCGAAAAAAAGGATAAGACTTTTTCCGCTTCAAAGTTTCCTTTTTATTTCCTCAACAGAATCAAGGATAGTGTCCTGGCATACCTTCTGAAAGGATATTTCTGCCAAATATCCTTTTTCCGTGAATAAATAATAAAATTCAGGAAAAATTTTACTTTAAAACTTCGCCAGAATTCTTTTTGTTTTATTAAAGGAAAGCAGCGTCCTTTTTCGTCCTGAGACACTCTTTAATTACGATTTGTAGCCATGTTTTTTGTTACTTTATATACGTTTAAAAAATAATATTATATTCAAAGGACAACAAGGTAAATATTTTTCCATCCCTTATTTCGAAAGGGTTGAAGTGAACAATTTTTAATTTACTGCGTCAAGTTTATGGAATAAATTTTCTTGAAAAGTATTTCCTTTCCATTGAGGAAATATTTACATGTCAAGGACAAAGAATCCTTTTGTTATCTTTTTCACAAAAGAGACTATGGAATGGTATCCAATGCGAGATGAATAAGTCAAACATGACCCGAAACGTGCCGACATCTTTATAATTTTCCAACCAAGACTTTCATATCAATGTGTCCTGAATCTTCCAGCACAACTGTTTAAAATCAATAGTCCTTTCTAAAACTCTTATCATGCCTGCTTCATAGTTGGCCCATATGATTTTAACGATGCCTTTCAAACTTTCAGGGAAATGAGGGACAATTCTTGTCTTTAGCATATTCCCAAATAGAAAAGAGTTGATCATATAAGATAATATGATACTGGGAGGCTTCTCAGTCTGATGGTATATAAATCGGCATTAAATTGTCCTTCTAAAGTAGCAAAAACTCACCGTAACTCTTTTTGCTCAAGCCCTGATTACCCGGAAAGTACCTCAGAGTGAGAAGTGTCGAATGTGTCAATCATTAGTCATTGACGGGCTTAGAAAGATTACCCGGCCTTAATGGGGAAATTAGACCCGTTTTTAGGTGTAATTAGCGGTTACTAGGGACGTTGAAAACTGAAACACATCGCACTCGTACCTTCCGAGGAGAGAACTCCAATTAATCAAGCAAAAACTTTTTTTCCATAAAGCCGTCAGGTTTAACCTCTACGTTCAACGAATATGAAAAAATTAATTATAGTAGATTAATTAGATGTCAATTTTGGTAGATTAGAGGAAAGAAAATATATTTTTTTCGATTGCTGTCAAACTGAATTTGACACTTTCAAAGTTTACCCAGACATCGCTGGCTTATATGAGACACATCCTTCTAGGATCCAGACGAGTGAAGGACAACCGTCAATCAATTCCTCGAAATGTCATTCCAGACACAACGTCACTCTTGTTACAAAACGAATGATTGTCATTTATCAGATAGTGCTGATCTATATTAGCTATCAATATGATGATACGCGAAGCGATAAATGACACTTTCCAAAGAGATATCCTTATATATTTTTTCGCAACTAGTTTTTTGTGGTCAATTTATCAGTTTTACCACCGAAAAACTTGATTTGATTAAGCAACCCTCAATGGAATGTGTTTTTTGTTCCGTTGAACGTGTCACAACAATTTGGAGATGTTAGTGTGATGAAATTTTGTTTTTAATGTTGGCAGAACTGATTTGACATTTGATTGATGACAGTTTCAACAAATTCTGTAATGACATGAACGAAATTTTGCATCAAACCAAAATCACGTATTTGATAATGCTAATTTTGTCTGTATATGAACATGGTAACACTAACGATAAAGAGATGTCGCTTGAGAGGAGAGCAACGGTTGCTCATTGGTCGAAACTGATCTGTTGATCACTGAGCCAATGCCCATACTTACATGATTTGCGCGTTGAATGAGAGTTTTCCTTTTGACGTTTGAAAACCATTGCAAATTTAAAAACTAAAGTTGATGCTCGTTCATTTCATGTGATTTGTGTGTTGCTCCATTTCCTTGTGATTATCGTGACAAGAAATTAAATTATCACAAGGGGCTAGAAATGACTATATTCTTAAAATCATTACGAGATTCGTGTAAAAACTTTTGACACATCATAATTGAGTTAAAGTTTGTCCTAACTACTTTCCCACGATTTCATTAACGAAGATGCCATTATCACATCACACAGACACATTTTCTTTGTTTTTAATCACAAAGTGAATGTCTCATGTTACAGCTAAACTTTGTGATTGTATAATTTTGTTAGAAAAGCTTTTTGTGATTTGATTCGGGTTAAGGAAAATATCATTTTGTGTCCTGAAAATCAACATGGATACAAGGTTCGTCCTAGTTTTTCTGCGCGATTAAAGTCCATACGGAGCTCAGAACATATGAATTCACAAGTAGTCAAAGAAAGATTTGATTGTCATGTGTCCAAAGAAAGGACTAAATTGCTCAAGGACTGAAAAAAGTGGGTTTGATAAGAATGGTATCGAAGTGTAACGTTGTATAGCGAAAAATCGATTGATTCTAATGATTCTCCATGAATAGATTCTTCCACTCGAGTTGGTTTGTTGATAAACAAAATGTCGTTCTATATGTCTCAGCAGGACATTATTTTTCCATGCCACATCAGACTGACGTCCTTCCTTGGTCGTTTTGCACAGCAAATGTC
This sequence comes from Chrysops caecutiens, assembly GCA_963971475.1. Lineage (NCBI taxonomy): Eukaryota > Metazoa > Arthropoda > Insecta > Diptera > Tabanidae > Chrysops > Chrysops caecutiens. The sequence goes on from OZ020570.1 coordinate 2,578,873, forward strand.
GCTTTATTGAATGAAGTGTGCTACAATTTGTAGCTTGTATCCATAACCTCCAGGACATATATGATATATGCTATTTCATATGATGACAATCAAGTCAAACTGTTTCAGTTTGAGGATGGTGGGTGTCCTGACGTCCGATAGAACGGTCAGAGTAAACATTTTGTAAGAATATCCGTATCCGTAACAGAAGTAAAATTGATGCAATTGTCGTGGAAGTGTTTGTTTTAAAGTTTTGTTTATGTACAACGACTCTATTATCAACTTAAGCTTATACTACCCTAGCCCAATACCTTCTAACATGTTTGTTCTTCAGTAAAGTCCTTTTCTTTGTTCAAAAATCTTCTTTAATCCAAAGAAAAAGAACAGGTCAATCTCTTGTGATTGTCTTTCTGTAACGAGAAATTTCTAGTTCAGTGATTGAGTTGGAAGTCCTTTTTAAATTCAATTGAAACTCATATCCGTTTTGTGAGATACAATTCTTCCTTAGAGTTGATCCACTTGATTCCATTGATATTTCATTTAAAAATTTATCCAAATATGTCAGCAGTTTTAAGATGTAAATGCATGTTACTCAAACTATATAAATATAGTATAACAAAGTGTTAGTAAATCACGTCCTGCCATAAATCACAGCTGAAAATATTTTCATTAAAAAGCCATTTTCATTTTCATGTTAAATTCATGAGTGCGTTGCTACGGAACCACCCCCATGTCTCTCGTCTTGTTTATGTGTTATTGTGCGTTTCGGTGCTGTTATGAATATCATGTACGTATATCAGTCGAGAAAGTTGTATAAAATGAACTCGCTGCCTCTCACCTCACCTTCTGTGGAAAGCTATTGAATGGAAAATTTGCTTGTTATGATGTTCCGCCAAAGAGATAAACTTTAAATTAATAAGTAAAAAATTTTTTTTTCCTCCAAATAACCTTATTGTGTATTCCCTAACGTTCTATTTCATCTCAAGTACGCATGACAACCTCGAAGAGGTTTTAACCATTAGCAATGAAGCACGAACAAACCGCGGTAAAAAAGGGAAAAATTCCTGCCATCCTTAAAGCTCAAACACAATTCCAACAAAAGCTCAAAAATTCAATTCAAAGCATTTAAGTCAATATTTAATGATGTACGTTAGGGCCCTGACTTGTAAGTGGTGTACGTAATTTGTAGAGGGAACGCACGGAAAACTACATGAAACGCTTATGTAGCTTATTTGAATTAATGAATATTTCAATTTGCTTAATGTGAGTTGAATCGAAATTCACTGATTTGTGATTTGTCGCAACCACGTTTACTTAAAACTGTGCAGGTGATTAAAACTGAATAAGCGAGACAACAGGAGCAGCGGCATGTTGTTGTCGTTGTGAATTCAAAACACGATTCGCATTGAATCCAATACTCAAACCAACGTTTACATTTTCAAAGAAGAATTCATTCATTCACTCACGCACAAGTTTGACAAGTTATGAGTCATCAAAACGTTGTGTCTACGATCGTTTGATAATCCCAGGTTCATTCAATAATCCCGCATTTTGGTACTTTCAATAAACAGAACCGTGAATATATCGTCAATACGTTCTGATCCTTAATCAAACACTCGAATGTTTTGTGACAACACAAACGACCAACGGCCAAAAGTGATGCCATAAAGTATCCGACACTGGCCAGATGACAGTCCTGGAGCTGATGGAACCACCTCCACAAAGACACTTTTATTTAAGGGGTTCATAAAACCAAGAGATATAATCGAAATAATGGCGGATAAGAGCTTCGGAATGTTTCTGCCATTGTTGTTATACAAGGATGTTTTGTTGTTCGTATTATAGAAAAAGGATTTCTCTTATTCTATTCGAGGACATTCAGGAGTTTTTCGGAAAACTTTAAGTGCCGCTGTTTTGTTATAGTTGAGCGTTAAATTGAGGCTTTTACGACAAAAAGTTTCCACCCCCATTCCCAAGGACATCAAATTGATGGTGAAGAAAAAAACCGCATCCTTTTTGTTTTAACTTATTTTTATCATACACCATAATTTTATCGACAGGAAAAATAAATATTTAACGAAGACCGGAAATATAATTTCATTTTTCCCTTGATACGCGAAACTGAATTCTTGGAATCCACGTATAAGGAAAATAAAGGAAATCTAAAACATCTGCAACCTGTTAAACCAACATACCTTGAGGCATCCTTTTTTATAATAGCTTAACCTCAAAGAATTGAAAACATTCTGCGCAAAGTCCAGTCAATGGAAATTTTTTGTGCCAACTTCCGGTGTTTGTTTAATTTTCACGTTCGTTTCCGCAGGTATATTCATGAAATTTTCATCATTTTCTTGAGGTGATATCTGATGTTAACCAGGTGAATATTATTTTTTTCCACGTGAGTTGGATACGGTTATCCGTTCAAAGTGTTTTCAAGTGATTACCTCCACACTTCAATGAATATTTTTGCAGATTATTACAGTAGTAATATCCATTTCAAGATAAATTCATGTAATTGTATTAAGCACTGGCCGCTTCCTCCTGTTGTTAAACACACAAGCTGTATTCTTTTGCTTACTCCAATAGAGCGGAACTGTCAAATCCCATACATTTATTCGAACAAAAATAACTCTGAAAAATAAGCGAACCTAAATTTTTCTTTAAATTCCACAAAATTACAATTTCTTCAAAACTTTCAATCAATTTCCATTATAGCTTCTACATTTGGCAAAACGACTCTTCTTTTCTCTTTGTGTGGTTTCTTCAAACTGACCCTCAACGAACAAATTTTGTTCGCGTACGCTTGGGATTACTCATTCGTCTCTTCTCAGCTTCTTCCCTCTCCGAAAATGTCAACGACAAATGGTTGGCGGTCAATACCACTGCCCTTGTGTAAAATTCATTGTGAACCTTTATGCGATAAGCCACATCACACGGTATGACGATTGCCTTCTAGTTCGGTTTTACTTTCTACTGTTTTTCATTCATTCTCCCATCCAGATCCTACAATATATTGTAAGATGAAGAACTTCTTTGAGGTGAAAAATATAGAAATTCCGAAATTCATAAATAGTAGATAACCACAAACCACTAAAACATTTTCCTGTCTGACATTTTGTGTGGTGTCCGAAACAAGACAGTTTACCCTTTAATGAATTTAATTGGCATTATTACATGACATTATCATTAACAGTTCCAAATGTGTTAAGTGCTATACAATAACCATATCATCATGGAATTATGTATAACATAAAATCAAAAGCCTCGGAATGCTCAAAATGGTTCTGCCATTTGCATATTCAATTAGCCTGAAGGGTCATTGGCAAATATTCGACTTCATATTATGTAGATGTACAGAATATGCTGTTGATTTCATCGATTCAATTGGATATAACAATAAAAGCATGGAATCAATTTAATTTGGTATGATTTGGAGCTTAGCTCAAGACGCCAAACACAGAACGCCTTCTAGGCTTGTCCAATTTGGAATGCAGGTGATCCAATCAACATAACCTGAGGCTAATGCGTATTTCAAATAAACCGACATGAAAATCTAATAACTAAAGAATTTAATTAAGTTAACAAACTCACACGTTTAAGGTTTCTTATAAATTCACAATTCAAATTCAGATATTCCGCTCAGAAAGCTTTAGACCTGAGGAACATTTTCAAGAGATTCCTTGGGATTCCATAAGTTATTACGAAATTCATCAGAAGTGAAAGAAAACCTTACTTTACAAATTCAGAATTCAGGATATCTTGCGAGGAATCATGATGGCTCCCCAAATGAAATGCGGATGTTCCTTTGAAAAATGACACAAATTTATGTGAATTTCAATTTTCTCCCAATTCCTCATCCTTCGTCATGTTGTTGTTGAATCAATTATGTTAATTTAGGTTACATCCTTAGAGACACAACACACGCACACGTATGAATATTGCTTGAAAACAAACCTAATTCTGTTATGAAACACACATATAAAGTATTTACCTCAAAAAGGACTCTCACCTGTAGCTTCCTTGTGGGCTTTTACATGACGAACATTTCCTCGTAATACGTAAATATAAAATTGTGTACAATGAAAGTCCTTTTTTTGCATCTAATTTACTTTACTATTCAATACCTCTCCTTTATGTATTGATTAGGTATAGCATTATCCTTTCGATCAATTTTGGTTTCATTTGCTCAAAACCATGTAATGGTCGAATATCCTTTTTCAATTCAAACGCCAAGATAAAATCGGACTAATTGTCCCTTTTTCGTTATCAATTTAGGTAGATTTTATCCTTAACCAATTTTCCGGGAAAATTGGAAAATACAAAACCAAAAGAAAATGAAAAAATTCAAGGACTCGATGATGCTTAATCAATAATTTTCATCGGGATCGTGTTGCAAGAAACGAAAAAAAAATTATAATCAACGTAATGTCCTTCGTCCTTCTTCTTCCGTATTCGAAAGGACATTACAGGCAATCCACAAATCTTCAGGGTGTCACCTGAGCAAGACGTCCTGACCCTTAATTTCTGACCTGCAGTGAAAATTACTACAATTACCTAAATTATTTTCTCGTCGTCCTGATTGAAGGACATTTATTATTCTGATAAATTAGGAATGATTCAATAGATTCTATTCAAAATGTGATTGAATCAATGTGCTACCAGGATTACGTACTTTAACTCCTTTTAATAAATAAATTTTTGATGACAGGTAGAAATATCCTGATTTTAGTATGAACAAGGATTCAAAAATTTATTCGTCCTTTTAGTCTAATAAACTAGATTCCCAGCTCAAATTTTGTGGCTTAGCCGTTCATCACAAATAAACTTCGAATTTATATTCCCAAAAGTCTATGAATCCTTTTCCAGGATTTCATGGGTCATATCAAGCATGTGGCATCGCATAAAACTCCATTGAAATGGAAACACCTGGATACTTTCAATGGCATGCACCCGTTCTCAATGCCCATCCTGTCAACGAAAAGGACATGAATTGATTATTCCAACATTTTACGAATTTATGTGCATGTCCTTAACATAAACATGGAACTGCTAAAACCTTCGTTGACATATCCTTTTAAGCTCTTGAAATTCAAATGTTTGCTAAGGTTTTCTTATTTAAATCGAAAACAAACACGACGCCACTTAAACGGTGCCTTTCTGTGACTCCTTTTGTGACTCGCTTAGTGTCATTTCAAGGGAATAATGGTCAAGGGCTGAAATGTCACAATAGAAATTTGAAGTTTTTGAACGATCAGGATATGAAATTTCTGCCTCGTTCCGTCAATAACTCAATATCCTTGTTCCCTTTTTATTGTCCCATTACCATGTAGTTATTGGAAAATGCTACAAAATCGATAAATGACAACAGCTTGCGCTAGTTTCCCTTCATTGCAACGTTAAATAGGCCAACTCTGCAATTCCGACATTTTATAGTCGTTCCACGTTAGAATGTTTTCTAAAATCGATTTTAATAGCTTTTGAAACTGAGGTGATTTGAAGGTGATAAAGACACAATTCACTTTTGCACAAATTGTGTCGTCAAATAGTTTTAATGTAATCATCGACACATCTCATTTGACGAGTTTATCTCGGAGATATATTGGAGGAAAACCACATAAAAATGCCAAGAATCTTGTGTAGATGCAATAAATCAACGAGATGAAATCACTAAACCCGTTCTTAAGTATGTGGCGAGTTGTAGCGAGTTGTAGCTTGTTTAGGAGGGACGGGGCAATCAATTTGAAATGAAGTTGCTCCAGTTGGAAGTGTTAAATCATTTGATTCTGCGGTCACTATATTTTATTAATAACATGACTTGCTCAACGATATCAACTGATTATTCTCAGATTAATCGAATAACTATCGATACCTCATGCAGTTCCACGCGGTTCGAGTTGTGCAACTGCAACAGTGTCTTGTTCCACAACTTCTTCTAACAGAATGCCGACTCTTGACTGGTTTTATAGCATGTTCTATGTGATATTTACATCTAGATAAATTATCTTTTGAATATATAACATGAGCTTTGTGAAATGCGTCTAGAAAACATGAGTTGTCGGAAATCGTTTCATACAGTTGGAAGTATATTTTCAAAGTCAATTAGAGTCCTGAACCATTCACCAGGCTCATCTGGAACAGTTACAGGAGTCTCACACGAAAGTCATTGTCTGGATCACACATTGCCCCAAGCTTGTGCCATTAAGGAAACCTTCTTTCAAACCTAAACCTGTTTATTCCCTGGCATGGCATGCCATGTCAAATTGACAAAATTTAAATTCCCTCAAAGCAATTGTGTGGCAGACTATTTTGTGCCTGGCAGGAAAAGGATTTTATAAAATTTGTGTAGTCTACCATGTTTGGAACACATGCATACATACATGTAAAGAAATAAAAAGAAAAATTCTTGCAAATCCTTGAAGTATGCTACGCTCAATGAAAGAGAAAAGGATCGTCTTGAATGTACCTACTTTATTCAGGAATTTAAGGAAGCCTCCTTGGGATAGACATGTGTCATAGACGCATAGAGAAATGAATGCCAACAGTAGACACACTCGAATTTGAAGTATTCAAAATTGAGGTAGAAGTGGCATTCTCAAAGGATTCAATGGAATTTACCCTAAAGTCTGAAATAATCGTTTGAGTCATTTTTTCAGGGGTAATTTCCCAGCAAATGTTTTGTTCCACATAAATTCAGGATCAAAGGAATTCTGAAGGGATAATGATATTTCTACACTATTTCTAGGTAATCTTGAGTGAATCATTGAGTCTGGAAAAGGACAAAAGTTGGTAGAAAATCGGAACGTGCTAGAATCCTTGTAGGTCAACTTTGAGAACGTGTTGGAGCAAAATTTTCCCTCAAAATCGGATTATCCTGAATCCAGCAATAGCTCTAAGGGATCAGGAATTTGTTTGTATGGCTTTTCTGATAATTCTACAATCTCACTCTTAAACGGTTATCCTTAAGGACTGAACAGTCATTTGTGAAGGTCACAAAAATGTTTCGGCGAAAAAGTTCGTTAAAAAGTCATTAAAGCAGCATCGTCCTTAAATTCTCATTAGACGCTTTAGTGTTCTGATTTCCTGATGTGACGAGCACAAACTCTCTTTTGGAAAGTCCTTCATTTGTGCTTTCATATCCTTAATTGCATCACGGGACCTGTCAAGCTGCCTGAATTGATTTGACCATTCAGTCATCCCTAATTTGAGCTACAGGAATGAAGCTTCTCAAGATGCCATAGAAAATTGATAAGCTTTGTGTCTTATACTGAATAGGCATAAAACAAAGGTCTCTCGAAGGATACCATCTGGATTAAATTATAACAACACAACCACTGACAACTAATCAATAAACAGAGAAACGATATGAAAAAGGATCACAGCATCCTTATGGAATACAAATTCCATATTAAGGACTAAATGAAATACACTAATATTCTTTCAAGACAAAAAATACATGTTCCTTGAGGAGGAAATGAAGTAAAAGGAAACGGAAAACCCAAGGAAAATTGAATAAATTTTAGCTTCCAGGGAGGAAATGATTATCACAAAATTCGAACATCATATCAAAAATCGTTTCCAAGACATTTCCAACTAGAAACAGGCAACCATGGAAATATCCTTAAAATGATAAGACACGCGAGACGAGTTGGAAATTTTTTATTTAAGGATATTCTAACAAAATGTTCGTTCTGATAAATTTAATTGACAGGAAACGTACTACTACGAATTTCCTTTCCAGAATTTTCCAAATCCAAAATACGATACAAGGATAATCTCCAAGTGAACATGTGCTTTACCTTTAACAAATATTTTCGTTATCCCTTACCACAAATGAAGTTTGCTTAGTATTCAGGACTTGGAACTGACGCAAATCATTTGAATGAAAGGAAATTTATCCCAATTCTGAGTTTTGCCAGGATCCACACGACAAGGATTTCTTCGGTTGTGCTTCTTTCAGTTTGAATGTCCTTGGAATCTTTTCGTGATAGTCTTCTGTCCTTGATAGATTCTTCTGGCTATTGGATAGTTGATTTTCATTCAAATTTCGTCAGTCACTCATAAGAATTCCTCGCAATTCATCGCTTAACTGAAGTTGACTGAACCGAATCCAAAGGACTCTCAGTCAAATTCCAAGGCTTGTATGTGAGTTACAAAAAACTAAATCCATTTTCCGGATAAACTTTCATAAATCTCTGAAGCTTTAACGAAAATCAATAAATGCCAAACCAATTCGATGATTTAGTAGATCCTTGCAGGACAAAGTTTCACGTTTTTTGAGTGTAATTTTCGAATCACAAAAACTCATGAATTTTACGCTTGGAAAAATAATCAGACAAAGGGCGACTTTTAACATATAACAGAAACTTTTTTGTCATATCCAACATTGGGACAAATTTAAGCTGGAAATATGCAAACCAGTTTCAGTAAAGTTTAGCTTTTACTACGAAAAACTTTTAGCTTTAACAGAATTCTTAAAATGGAAATATTTCCTTTTTTACTAGTGCTGCAAAGTGATTCCATTTTTATCAGTTCATAAAAATTTTACAAAAACTTTTGTAGCTTTTGTCCTGGATACGACGAATCTTGGACGGTGGGTGAAAGTTTGCAAAGTTTTGAATAACCACAAACTGGAAGGACTTGGAGATGTTTTATGAATGCAACGAATATTTCGAGAGTCCTTCAAGAATTCATAATTAAATTGGACCAAGAAATTCCCTTGCATCCTTTCTCTAAAAAAATTTCTTTAAAAAGAACCTTTCCTTGGAACATCTTCTAACTCATCAGATATGAAGATGATTTTGAGATACTGTCTACTGCACGAAGGTCACCTTGTTATCATGACAGCTTCAGGAAGACGTCATTTTAACCTCCAGGATGATTGAAACAATTTTGTCCAACAGGACGAGGTCCTGTAACGCTGCAGGATAATTAAAACCATTTTTCCGTTCAATGAATTGAGATAAACCGAAAATTGATTCCGAAAAAATGTATCAAACATGGTTGAATTATTTAAATGCCAGAAGGATATTTGCATAAAAATACGGAATCACAAACACATTTTATTTCTCTCATCGGCATAAATTCATGAATATTGGTAAATCTTTGCTCATACAGAATGGATAGGAGATATCCTTAAGGATACAAAAATTATCCTGTAAAACAAATTCCTTTTCTTACAAAATTTTTTCAGGAAAGTTTTTCTTCTTTTTAAGAAAACATTTCAAAGGAACTTTCGATACCTCATATTCCTTGGGTTGCGTTCCAAGAGTTATTGAAGTATGCAACATGGAATACCTTTAGCAAGAAGCTAACACTAAAGGATATCCTGAGCACCAATGGAATGCGAAACAGTTGCTTTTATTGGCACGTCGTTGCTTGAGGGTAGTTAGTAAAGGATAAAGTGAGGGATATTGTGTTTCATGGAATGGGTGAAGGTATCTGCCTTATATCTACTTCACCTTCTCTATCCACTGTGATGTATTATTTCTTTAGCTCTTTGATATCTTCGGATAAAAATTATTTGATTGCGAATGTTGCAGTCTCCGCACTATTCTTACTATTATATTGTAATTCATATTAACGAGTTATTTGTGACTAGAATCCTTTAACAAAGATATTGTAACCAATATCCTTGGGACACTATTTGTGTTTCGCTGTGTGTCCATTTTTGTATCTGACGTTTCAAAATCTCAAATCTCTCATAATATCAGCCTTTCGAAACGAATCTGAACCATTCTGGAAGTGTAGTGGAGGATGAAAGTTACCAGGACGAAATAAAAATTTTTTTATTTTATTTGCTTTCTTATTAAATTAATGATTATTTGTTCATAGAATTATTTACGAAAACAATAAATAAAAGTTTTGTGCTAGTGTTATGTGTTCAAGGAAGTGCTCCCCATCATGGTGTGAAAAAATCGACGGCAGGATAATAAATTCGCGCGTCTCTCGAAACGTCTAAAATATGCGTCGTGTTAAATGAAAATTATACAAAACTTTATGCGTTTAACTGCTGCTTGTAACTTTCAAGGATAACTATTTGTGACTCAAAGAAGAGCAGTAGTCGGGCTCGGTTGCGGTTTCGGTTAAGAAGAGCATTGCATAATCAAGAGATAGAGAACGATGTATTGAAGAAAGTGTAAGTTGACAATATTACAAAATGGGCGATTCAGCCAGCCAAGAAACTCGTCCTGCCGACTCGGGCACGCAGGACGAAGACAAATCGAATGGGGCCAGTGACAAACAAGTGGCACCACGTGGCAAGGATGTTGTTCACAAGTGTAACTCTGATCCAGGTGCGAGTAAAGTGATCATAACAGAGACTACTCCAACAGATGACTCGATGGCTATCTGTAGGCGTACATCTCGTGCTAAGAACTCACGTCGTCGTGATAACGATGACGATGACAGTGATAACGATGACATAGACGATGATAATGATGCTGACAATGATGATGACGACGATGATGATGATAATGATGGTGATGATATTGGTGATGATAATTACGGACGTAGAAATCGTAAGAATAGACATACGTGTAGAAGTAACCGAAAAAATAGTGATAGCGCGGAAGGTTGTAGTAGCGGTTTGTCTCAACACACACACAGTTCTATATATCCACGAAGTTTATTTACGCGATCGCTGCGGTATCCGTCTGGGGGGACGACACGGAAGTGTGTTCTTACCCTGGACGGATACTCCTATGTAATAGGTAAGATATTGTTCACAATTATATGTATCTTCTTTTGCCAGGACATTCAAGGACTCGCTGCTGATTCATGACAACTGCTTTCCTGTCTTGGTAAAATCTTCTCAAAGAACAGAGAGTTAGTTGCTTAAATATTCCTGAAACCCTCTCAACCCAAAGTGATATCATCTCACAGTATAAGGTTTTTGAATCGGAATTGGATACTGGCCAAAATCTCAAAATTCATATTCCAAAATACCATATAATCAAAGAAGATAAAACATTTCGCCACAAGATGGCGTTGTCCCCAGTTGGGTTTAAGTGACTCAACAGTGAATCGTAATAACCACTTCATCATGAAGCTATTAGACAGGGTTCTCTCCTTTTATACTAAAGACATTAATTCCTAACGTCCTGAATTTGATGAATTCCCAAAATATTCATTGATGTCCTTTTTATATGAAGGACATGATCAAATGATTGCTTATTATAATTTTTCCACCACGTTTAATAAAGAAATTTCATTCATCATAACTATAAAAGCGTATTAAACAGTTAAAAAGTTATAGAAGGATCAGGATAATAAAACAAAATCTCCCTATAAAGATAATGTCCTGAAAATGAAGTCATACTGAATTTTTATACATTTTAGCTGAATAAGCATTATAAGGATTGTGGATTTTTGCATTGTCAGACATTGAAGTTGAACACCACGAAAAATGGGATATGAGAAAGTTTGTCGTTACACATTGTTACAAAAGTCATGACATTAGTGACCACGTTTTTGTCTTGAATGTGACATCAAAATCATCATCTTCTTAAAAAGGTTATTTGGCAAAAACATTGGCTTATCACATAAAAAGTTAAATGTACATTGAAAGAGAGTTTATGAACCAGTGTAAGACATTTCCACGAGTTTAAGGATCATTTCTATTCCATTCTGGAATTTAAGGACATTCACTGTTGACGTGATATTTAAGATGCTTATGGTGGTCGTGGTTTGGTTTGGAACACTTTTTCAGTTGAAGCTTCAAGTCGTGCTGAAGGAACAAAGAAAGGATAAGAAAATGTCCTGAATTTCGTTGCACAAAAAGAAGTTCTTTTAATGTAAGTCCTCATAATCCCTTTTTGTTGTCTCGTTCGAACGTCTCTTTGTTTTCTGTGCTTCAAGTTCATGTCCTTGTTTCATAGAGAATCACTTGATCCTGTATATCTGTAGCTCAAGGTTTTGGATGAATGTTGAATACAAATTAGTAAATGTCCGAAAAAATTCACGTTATCCTTGACTATCCCTACTTATTTCAAACTTCCATCCACCTGATAACACCTTTGATTTGATTCCTTCAAACCCTCAGTTATGTGTAGAGATTCTTCCGTTTTCATAAAATTCACGACTAAATTTAGAAAAGAAAATTACCCAATTCGTGATCCTTTTTAAAATATAAGGATCACATGAAAAATTATGTTAGACTGTAAAGGACACTTAATCGTGTTTCATTCGTTATGTCCTTAAGGACGACTTCTTCTTGAGTTTAATAAAATTTTTATTTTATTTATGAGGATATTATATCAGCTACAATTTTTATTTAATGTTATTTACATACGCTTTTAAAGGTTAAAAGGGATTCTTTTATGAATACCTTCAAGTAATCCTGGTAAATCCTTAAAATTTATGATTTCGTTTCAGCTCCAATGCTAACCCTTCTTTCTGTGCAGCCTTAAACCTTTCATCACCTGAAGAAACCTTTACTAAATTGTCACAGAGACTAATAGTGTTTTCCTACAAGTATAATATGAATAACTTAATTCAATGACACTTCTGAGTGGCAGAGTTCCAAGGACATTTCTAAAAGCACGTGTTATTTTTGAACAAACAAACAGAAATCAAATTGTGATCATTTATCACGTCACATTTTCTAAACGATAAGTTTAAAGGATGTTTTTGTAGAAAATGTCCTTTTTAAATGACTCTCCTCTGAGGCACTTGTTCGAAACGAAAAGTTTTACTGTAAGGATATCCGGGACTTTGTCCGGCTTTAGAAAATTTACCACAATAACTTGGTAAGTAATGGCGAATCGGTTTATCACATTCAAAACGTATGAATAACACTTTGTCACAGTACGTGAATCGATATCGAAAGGATATTCAATGAAAAGAAAAGTGTATCCATATCCTTTCTCGAATCAGTAAAACCCAATTCAGGGATATATCCCTCTAAATTCTGTACAAACACTAAAACCTTATGATAACCCATTCAATATCTTAAGATTTCTTTACGATAACACTATGAAATTTTACTAATCAAATATTTTTACTGTCCTTCATTCCAGGTAAGCATCATTTTAACGACAGAGGAAGCCTCAATTCTGGTAAGAAAAAGGGTAAATCTATCTCAAGTAATTTAGCGAATTTAGAGGCGACTTAGAGACGCTTTAGCTCGTTTTTTGCGTAGCTTTTTTGCTTATTAGGTTTTATATACAATAGACTCATAGAGTTGTGGCAGTTATTTAGAAACAAAATATTTGGAATTCCCTTAAAAAGAACATTCTGAAAATGTCCTGTTTGTGTGGGACAAACATTTGGCAAAATGTGTGACAACTTCTGTGTTTGTTGTACGTGTCCAGAATGTAGTTATGTTTCGAAATAGATACATTTATTTAAAGGGAATATTTTGTGCCAAAGAAGGTGAGCAATTTTATTATCCTGAACACATCTATAAGCAAGGACACTCCACTGAATTTAAGGGATACACATTCAGAAGACGCTAGGTTTAATTTTAGGACTATCCTTAGAAAGTCTGGTTAGACAAAAAGTTGACAAAATTAGTTATTGTTAAACTTGCGAGAGAAACTCCCTTAAAAGTGTCGTTAAAACTAATGATCAGAAATAATGTCATATCTCTTCTCTACTTCTAGTAGGGACATGAAAGTTTTGTGTATTATAAACATCTTTTCTCCTGGAATTTATTGACATATCTCCTATATAGAATTCTACCCTTATTTATCCGAAGAAAGCAATCAATCAAGAACTTTCCCTTTTAAGCCAAACAATTGATGGGAAATGAATTTTGATATCAAACTTTTCCCATGTGACAAGGAGGCATATGTTACAACAGAAGGGTAAGAGTGTTACCTTGTACAGTTTCCATCTTACGAGATTATCATCTTCTTGGGATGCGTGAAATATCCTTTTTCTGATGATAATAATTGATAAGTTCCACCGAGTTACTTGTTGGTGAATCCTTCCCCGATGGAATAAGGTAACTTCACGTGCACTAGCACTTGTAAATATTTGAAGGAGTTTCTTTTATCCTTAATATAAACGAAATTGGAAGTTGTGTCACAAAACGTGTCATTGAAGCAATTTCTTCATTTTTCGAAAGTAAACAACAGGTCCTGATGTTATCATTTTCAACATTGTGATGAGGTTTCTTTAGCTTGTTTTGAAGAGCTTGTAACTTCTCAGACAGGATAATTAAATGTTTGTTATAAAACTGTTTACAAGAAATATATTTTTTGTGTTACAAACATTCAACAAAGTGATTTGAAAAGTTTTAATGAGACAAGGTTTTGAAGTTACCTTCAATTACACAAGGGATCCTCATGTTGTTTTATGTCTATATCTTCAAATGCAGTATAAAACCATATAGTGTTTTAGTTGGAAATTTTTTTAACAAATAATTTTCCTCCAAATTCTCCTCTAAAATTGATGGAATTATCACATAAAAATTTTATATTTTCCAACGCTCTTATTGAAATCTGTTTTTAACAACATTCAAGGGATATAAATAAGTGATAAAGTAAATTCTGCTGTTTATGCTACATAAGAACAAAATAACACTAGCTATAAACTTGAAGGATTTATTGAGATTGAAAAATAATTCCATTCAAGTCAACCTGAATTGAAAAGGTTAATATCATTCTAAAGTGTCATTCGAATAGCTATTCAATTAACATGAGTTTTACAACCTTCAAATAAAACCATATTTTGTGTCCGAATATCATTTACTTGTTGTCCATTATTATCTACACGATATTCAAATATAACCATAAAAATAAATTGTTATTGTTCAAAATATTTGCAGTAAAGTAATTTCCTAAAGTGTTTTAAATGTTAACCAAGTAATATTTCTCCCAATGGATATAACAACATTAACCAATTTCTTAGTGATAATTGAACTTGCGGTTTTTAAAGGAACTTTCAGGAGTTCGGTTATTGGAAAGAAGCAATTAACTCGAATGGTACTCTTAAGACATTTTAACAAATTAGCAAACGATTTTCTCGTTTCGGGTTTCGTAAGTTTAAGATTTCTGCAAACTTTAAACTCGATGAACTAATTACTCAAATTGAAATTTTTCTGGTGAAAATGACCATGAAACGTACAATACATAAAATTTACACAAGTATCATTTCTTAACAAGTTACTACCATTAGATTAAGGTTTGAGTTTATGCAAATTTAGAAAAGGATTCATTTCAAAAAGATCAGATAAAATCTACAAACCAAAACTTAAATCCATAGTAAAAGGTGTGTTAACCTAGTTTATATAAAACTCCAATTTGCATGAATAACCCCTAGACACACGAACGCAAATACAAGAATTGTTGGAGATATTAGATACAAAAGTTTGCATTCAATTTCATTTCAATTCCAATTTGATATCATAAAATCAGATCGGAGATGTCCTGAATTGTAACAAGGACTTCTAGAATGTAGATATGTGTTTACTGTTTCATATGTTCAATCATATGATATAATATAAACCTTGTTGTCGTTTTTCTCAATTCATTTTTATTGTAATTGACAGTGGAAAATGTATATCGATTTAAAATTTACCTCCTACACGTTTTAGATACGCCATTTGCACGTTAGTTTGAACTGGAAAATTGTAAAAATTTGTGCTTGCAAGCAAAATGATTCCAGCTAATTTGAATTGGAGGTAAAAGGGTTGTTCTAAACTGGAAGTGCTATTCATTGATTTTCCTTTCAAATTGAGTCACAAATTAAGAGTCACATGCAGTTGGCAGAACATTATCCTTGAATAAATGGGAATCAATTTTATGGAGACGACTTGTCTCCAAGAGATATGACGGGTTTGGTAAGGTTGTCCAACATGATTTGGGAATCTAGCAAAACATTCACTTGGCATCGAAAATTCATTATCAAAGAATTCAATTATTCAGGATTTAGTTGTTGCTGAAAGGATTTGGAACATTTCCAGGACATGTAAATATGGAAAAATGCAAATTTTATTGATCGATCCAATAACAGAAACCCAACACTAATTATAACCATTATAACGAAAACAAAAGGAAGTCGAGAGAAAACCTAATAAGGGAACATTTTAATTAAGGATAACTGGTACAATATCTCGATGAATAGAAGAAGATGGTCAACCCTCGAAATTAATACAAAATAATTCTTTATATAAGAAAAGAGGATTGTCCATAATTGCTGTCTGGTAATCCTTGAAAAGGATATTAATATTCTAAGGAAACCTATCACCTGTTATAGGGCATTTGTATATAACAAAATTAAATTGATATTAAAACCCTTTTGGGTGTGGATGCATTCAAAGCGATATTGTTCATTTCAATAGAGATAATCGCCTTGTTTCATGGTTATTTACACTTAAGTGTATAATAATAAATTAACATTATCCTGTTATGTCCTTGAATTGGTATCGCGATGAGTACTTTTAATTAACACTTTTTTGAATTACTTCGTTATCATGCTGGGAATCATCTCATTTCCATATTAAAAAAGGAACACGGCGAGAGACTTCCTTTCTAGCCCCTCGATTTTGAGAGTGGAACTAGATAAAGAAATGAAAATAAAACAACTTTTGTTTTACGAAAATTTCCATATTTGTTTCGTTAACAAGAAATTTCCTAACCTAACAGTGTGTTTTTGTTTACATTTGAGCATATGTTCGCTGTTCAAATGTCATTTCCCCTCTTTCTGAGATCGGCGCCGATCGGAAATGTTCGTAAAACAAAAGTTGTTTTATTTTCATTTCTTTATCTAGTTCCACTCTCAAAATATCATATAGGAAAAATACATATTTTCACGAATGATCCTTTGGGGGTGCTCTTGTGAAATGTCCTGAATTTCGATTCTCAACAATTGCGACACAACACTGAAATGTGTAATTGAAGAATTCTTAAGTGTCACAAATAGTAGGTTAATGTAATACAGGCAAAATTACAAAAAACTAAAAGAACGACGCCATTTTCCTTGAGAATAGAAACGTGCAACACCAAAAAGGATAATACAGTACAAGAACCATTTTGTGATATGAAATTCAAAACTCAAATGGAATCCTAGAAGGAATTTAATGTCCTGCTGTCACGCGAGCTTTTATCGTATAAATTTCTGTTGTAGAACAAAGGATAACTTCTACACCAGATTATAACAGGAAGGAGTTTTAGCTGATTCAAGCTTAAAACGAAAGGATTTATGAATTTCCTGGTATTCAAAATGCGTCCCTATTTAATTCAAATGTTTGTTGCAACCAAGTGCAGGACATTTTTCAATGTTATCCTTATAAATATTTGTATGCTTTCATGATATCCTAGAAAACCATCTTCTTTGCATTCAAAGTGTTATGCCCCACAACAACAACATCAACATCAACGAGGAAAAAGAAAAATTACAAAATAAAACAACGCCAAGGATACAAAGTATCCTTGATTAAAGAACAAGCAAAAAAGGATCAAGTCTAATTGTATAGAATGAAAAAGGAAGAAATATCCTTGTCTGTTCTACAAACACTCATTACTACACCAAACTCCACCACTTTCTGTCACAATCATAAAGTTTAACATGTTTTGCTGGTTTACTGGTTTGTTGGTTTCTGTGGCTTTAGCTTTATCTTGTCGTTTACTAAAGTGATTTAATACACAACCACAATCACTGTAAGGTTCAACCCAAGTGTATTTGTGATTTTAACTAGGAACTAGCCCAATCGATATTGCGTTAGTGCTATTTGTCCAACTGCTTGAGTGTAAATTGGAATGTTCCCTTACAAGCTTGTGTAGATATTACAGAAACGGGTTAGCTCTGTGATGACCAGATGAGCTAAGAAAATGTAAAGTAATCTTGAAAGAAATTCTTTAACAATTTCTTATAAAATGAGGTTAATAGTTGTTCAAGTACAAACCCCTTCAAGATTATTCTCCCAGGAGTTTGTCTAGACAAACTCACAAGTATCTCCATCAAGTGTAGCTCAATGTGGTTTCTGTTCCTCCAATCCTCGACGTTCGGTCAAGTCCAATCTCTCTTCAAATATTAATTTAATTAAGTTTTCCTCTCCGTGTAAAATAAAGATTTCGGATTGTATCCCATTTAAGCTGATTAGATTGAAATTTCTGCTTCTTGAATCTTTGGAAAGATTCAAACGCAAAAGAAACCTCAGAATCTTTTTAATTAAGAATAGAAGAATATAGAACAGAATCGTTTTCTATTTTATTTAACCTATTATATTCGTGGAAACATGACGAATTTCAAGATTCTGATTAGCTACTATTCACACCATCAAAATCGTAACTATATTCCGTGTAATAGGTTAGCTTCAAAAATTTGTTACACATGAAATTGAGTTCGTAATAAGCTGACAAAATACCCTTCCACATAACGAGTAACATGAAACGAAGAAAAGTCCTTAAAATTAATAGCAATCTCATATAAAAAGGGATACATGGCTGGTAATTAAAACAAACATCAACAACAATTTATATCATCAACTAATTCCAAGGCCTTTTCCCTTTAACAAGTATCACGAATATCACGTAGGCGTATGAAATCAACCTGTTTAAAGTTTGATGTACCCTAATTTTCTCTTAAAGATAACAAGTGATGCATGTCATCAACATTCATTAGCATATACCATATATGTATGTATGTAGCTTGACATGATATACGTTTAGCATAAACTTAAAATCAATGGAGCATCGTTTTATTTGACACAATAATTAAATACTTCAAGTGATGTTTATATTACACACGATTATGTTTTTGTGAGACGATATAATGAGCAGCTTATATGATTAGATACTAAGATCAAAGGCGCTATTGTAAATTGTTTTTATGCTAAACAGACTCTTCAATTAAGTGTGCTGTATGTGTTGCAGATAAACAACTTTGAATATTGCAAAGTGGATTATTTGTAAATGAAAATTCACTTTATCACAAAGTTGTTATTATTATGTAAATTTTACTGACAGCAAAAATATAATTAACATTTTTGTAATTAACAAAAATCCAACTCAAGATCAAAATGTCAGTTGTATGTTAACAGGTTTATAACACTTTAAACGGTCAAATCAATTCTTTTTCGTATTCGCTATTGAACTAAAAAACATGTCCACTGACCTGGTAATAATTCAAAATTATAAAGCTGTCCTTAAGTGATATTTTCTTTGAAGATAATGAAAAGCTTCTATATATTTTTGGTATGGATTAGTTATGTTCGTGACGTCGTCCTCATGAGAATAATTCGGAAAACCATAAATTCTAGCCGGTCTCCTTCGGGTTACATGCCGACCTGCTTGTGACCTTTGTATGCTGTTTGGTAACTTTCATTGTGTTCCATGAAATTACAAACAAAAGGTAGATATAACCACATGTCGATAGCAGATTAACGTAGAACTCTACAGAAACCGCAGGAAGAGGTACTAAAACCAGGCTGACTTGAGATTACTGTACTCGTCTTCTGCAGATTTATGACGATCTATAAAAAATTTCATCTTCCATTTGGAAAGACGAAAAACCTCATTTTCTTATTTATGGGTTTTTCCACGTTTGTCCTGAAACATTTTCTTCGCAATTGATAAAATTTCGATTTGCCAAAAAAATATCGAAGACGCAGATGAAGTTAAGATTAAATTTTAACGCTCCAAAGGATATGCTAGAACCAGAATGTGTAACACAAATGTTGAATTATATATAACCATTTGTAATGAGACATGAAAATCATCGTAAACTCGATTTTTCCCTTTTGATTACATAATTTTCTTAATCTTGAAAAAAATTTTTTTTTTATAATCAGTTTTTCTACGAAAGGATGTCGTCCTCATTTCGTTTTTATAAGATTTCAAAAAATTTTTTATTAAATTTTCATTCAATTCACAACACTAGATCCTTCATTGTTCCTAGAACGAACATTTCCTTTCTCATGAGACGCACCTGAATGGAAGTGTTCTCCAAATGCGAAGCAGTTTATCCAACATTCTATTCCAAAAAACACTGCCTGATTTAATTACGAATCCATTTTTCGTTGGAAAATTGATTGGAAAATCGATGGAATCAATAAAAATCCGTAGATATCCTGATGCATGAGTCCTTTTTCACTAAACCTAACCAAATCAAAATTCCATGACAGAGTGATAATGGCTTGGATCTATGGAATTGGTATTTTAAGGGAAAAAGGATAAAACACGACTGACAAATTCTATTTCTGAAATTCCCTTTTTTCAGCTTTCTCTTCCGACATCCATGAAAAATTTATAGCCCATCAAGTCAAATGCCAAAAAAATTACATCAACAAATTTTTTTTTCCCTTTAACTTTGTGGAAAATTGTTTGTAATAAAATTCGATCCCTTTAAGGGTGGCTCAGAAATAAATTTTTAGTTATGAGGTTAATTATTTGGGTCATCCGTTGTCGGTCAGAATTTTCCCAATACACGTCATTCCAAATGTGACAAAATAAAATTTCAAAAATACGCGAGTACAAAAATAATTCTCGTTTGCATCTCTCTCTCTTGCATTCAGTTTCTTATGAGTTTCATCAACCATTGTAAAAAACGAGTTTTCTTTGACATTTCAATTTGTGTTTTCGTGCAATAACTTCCTTCTAATCAAAGGAACAAAATGATTCTTTTAGAAACCATAAAAGGACACTCGAGTCCTTAACATCTACTCGAAGTAATTTCATTTCTCAAAGTTTTTATTGTGTCAAAGGTTCGAAATAAATCTGAATTAACAAAATATTGTTAAAGTCATTTGAACGGAAATTATTAAAATTTATGTTTTAAAACAAATAACCTTAAGGAACAAGTCATTTATTTATTGTTATTGTAATGACATGACATTAATCTTTGTAAAACATTAAATTTATTTGTGAAGTTGTGAAGGGATAATTTGAATTTTTCAGATTTATATCTCTTTGTGAGGGAGATAATAAAGAAAGTTTTGACTTTAAGGTATTTTTAATAACAATTTTATTTATAACAAATGAAAATCGGAAGTCTTCATTGTCTTCTCTTCTTTATTCTTAAAATAAATTAATAAAAGTTATAAGCTTTTGTAATAAATATTATCTGATATTAAAGTATTTGATTTTAGAACTTTATTTTATATAAATTTTGTATATGATGGCACTGGAAATCTGTTGTTGAGAGCTCGTAGCATCAAAAGTCCAAGCAACGTCAAGGCACCAATGCTTAAAATTGTTTCAATCCTATTTTCACCATCTTGAATCCTATCGAAGAATATCGTCTTAAGTATCTTAAAGTTATCCCTTTGATCGAGATCGTTACCTTTGTGGCACTTCGTGAGTAAATCCTTTTAACACTACTGAATCGAATGCAGTTAATACCAAGTGACTTGTCACAGCAAGGTTGCTGAAAATAAGTGGATCCCCATTTAAATTAAGTTATCAGTCTCTCAACAGCACAACAGTGAACAGTTTCGAATTGGAAATATTTTGAAGACAAAACAATGATGGATTATCTGGCAAACAGTAACTGGATTTATTGAAGTTATTAACAAAAACATAAACAAGAACAAAACAAATCTGTTAACAAAATGTTTATTTCATTAAAGCATTGCGCTATTCATCAGCAAAGGTCGCGTTGACAGGATAACACCTTCATATCCCTGAACGACTAAACTCCTTGTGTTGATGGTATCACTAAGTAGAGTTATTAGTACGAATCAGTTGTTAGACACAAAACAAATGTTAAATGGTTCAAGAAAAAACATAATTAAATGAAGTTAAATAAACATTTACCCTTCACGGTAATTAGATTCACTTCCAGCTGCTACAACAATCATTGTTTCTGGTAATTTTCCTAAAGCCAAGAGATTGACAGTTTGTTCCTTGGACGCCATGTTGATAACAACAACGAAAGTGTCGTATCCTTGAAGTTCACTGCGAAAAGATGTTCACAGTTGTAGACTTATTGAAATGTAAGACAATGAGATTCGTAAATATACCGTTTGTAAGCCAAAATATTCCTGTTAATGGCCAAAGGATAAAAGGAGCCACTTTGAAGTGTTGGATGTTTCCGCAAATTGGCAAGACGACGATACAGTTTGTAGTGGCTTCGTGATTTTTCTTGTTCCGATGCTAAATTCAGAGATACGTAGTTTGGATGAACTGGAATCCAAGTAGAACTTCCTTCGGTAAAGCCTGTAAGAGAAGACTTAAATCCTGGAGATTCATGTTACGGAGACATTTTACCGGCATTTTCCGAACTATCCCATTGGAACGGTGTCCGTTCTGGGTCACGAGAGAATTTCTCGTAAATATCAGGATTTGTGTTCTTGGCTGCAGGATCCTTTGTATCCTCCCACGATATGTTTCTGTAGTCGACCATACCGATTTCTTCACCCTTGAAATCTACATGTTATAGAATATCCTTTCACTTAATTAAGCATCAAGTTACGTTGTATGTTATAGCGATTCCTGGTAATGTCATCAACAGCATATTCATTGCATCAATTCGCTCTACACCGTAGCGTGACCCTACTCTAGGCTGGTCATGGTTGCCAAGTACCCAATTTGCTGTGGCTCCTCTAGGCATATATGTCAGCCATTTTTGTATGTTGAACACAAAATCCCTCGCATCTGATTCTGCATTAACGTCGGTTATTAACAAGAAATTAAATGGAACATGTGATCCTTTTTGTCCCTCTTCACTTTCGTAGAAGTCCATTGTAAAAGATATATTCGCATATGCTTCCGTTAACATGATTCTAGTATCACCACCATGTGTGGCAATGTAATCATCTAAAAGTTGTCTCCAATGATAAACCATCTCGTAGGATTCTGGCTATAATTGTAATGGGAATCAATGAAGGATATCAATAGAAATAAATGGGTTCTTACCAAATCCTTTGTATAGTAATGATGTGTAAATTGATACGAGTCCTTATCTTCAGTTTCTCCCGATATAGGTTCATCACGTAAATCTTCAACTTCATATAAGTGATTTACAGCATCAATACGAAATCCATCAACTCCTTTATCTAACCAAAACCTCATAACATTATCCATTGCTTCAACAACTCTTGGATTACGATAATTCAAATCAGGTTGACCAGCAGCAAACTGATGAAGATAGAATTGTTGTCGTTTACCATTCCATGTCCATGCTGAACCATAAAACACTGATTGCTAATTGAAATGATGATTGGAATTTGTTTTTATTTCTTTGTTCAATATCATTTACCCAATTATTTGGTGGTTGTTTGATACCATCATCATCTAGAACTCCATCATTCCATATGTAGAAGTCCTCGTAGCCTGGTTCACGGTCAATTGACTTCAGAAACCATTCACATTGGTCAGAAGAATGATTTGGTACATAATCCAAGATAATCTTGATCCCTACAACAACAAATTTTGTTAACTCCAACAACACGTTTAGAATGTTTCCCTTCAATTCTACCCAGAGATTTGGCTTTAGCTAACAAGGCTTCAAAATCAGCCATTGTACCGTACTCGTCATGAATATCTGTGAAGTTGGCTATATCATATCCGAAGTCCTTCATTGGAGACTGGAATATCGGACTAAGCCATGTAGCTCCTATCCCAGTATCCTTTAAGTAATCCAATTTTGATATAATGCCTGCAAGTGGATACGATGACTCCAGAGTTACATTCGATTATGCTCTGAACGAGATACAACCTCTCAAATCACCAATACCATCTCCGTCACTATCTTTGAAGGAACGAGGATAGATCTGATACAAAACAGTCCCTTGCCACCAATCCTTCCCAGATTCACTCTCACTACTCGTGCAGCAGTATCCATTCAACAAACACAAAACACCAAACACTATTAACTTTAACATGTCACACAACTCTGTAACTTCTTTAAACTTCAAGTGTTACTCTACTAAAGTTTTATGCACTACTTAAAGCTTCATGAACTGTTTATAAGGAAAACAGTTTGTCGTCCTGACTTTTCGACTCCCCAACAGCATGTAAAGCACTCAACTCTAGACGGGAGATTATCCGGAAAGTTTTAATTGAAAGTTAAAAGTTTTTACAAAACTTTCAAATGCACTATTTCATACGTACGTATGTACAACACTTAAATCCTATTCATTTGTAGCACATGCAGAACTAAATTACGAAGATACAAACTACAGGACACAAACTGCAGGACTGTGATCATGAAACCAGACAGTTTTGTGTTGTCTATATCTTTCTATGACAAGTGTCTGTTCTATAAATAGAATGTTATATACTCTCATTTAAATTCAATGTTAGAAACCTGACTAAAAACGAGGAACCTTAACGGTTCAGTGCGTTATAAAACCTATACGCTGAGAATGATTGCGGTATAGTGAAGTTTTTGCTTCTATGCCAAAGTTTATCTCAGCGTTAATAAAATTAGAACTCTGTCTGTGCAGTATGTGATTGTTTCTAGTTGATTTTGAATAGAAAAACATTAATCGTATGATGGGGTAATCATGAAAATTCATTTAATGACAATCACAAATATTGTATTATTGTGATATTGAATGTAACTAACATTCCCTTCTCCCTGTACTGTTACCAAATACCGAATAAGTTATCAAAAATACTTGAAACGATATCAACTGAAAATGAAAGTCGATTTCTCACAGAATTTTAACAAAATATTTTTAAGGACGCCAAATTTTTTATCGAAATAGATTTGTTAAAATTAAAAACATTTGAAGAGACATTTGGTTTAACAGTTTGTTATAGTGCTATTGCAAACCGGGTTATCACGTGGTTAAAATGAATAAATTTTAAAACATCAAGAAAATATTATTAAGTGCTAAACGATGTTTCGGGTTTTAACCCCGTGATAATGAAGTTAAAATTACAAAACCACGAACACAATAAAATTTTAAATCGTTATTAAATGAAACCTCATAGCTACTTTAAAGTGATTCTTGAGTAGTTATTGGTTAAAACAGTTACAGTTTTTTGTCTGTTATCAGTGAATTCACTTTGAATGAAATAAAAACAGTTTCTAGAAAACAGTTTATCCATTCCCGGGTTGCAGTGAGTAGAAACCAGATAATTGTATAACCAATTAAAACAATGTTTTTCCTTATAAAATACGTGGTTAATCACATACAAGCGTGGTGTAGTAGATACAAAAGGAAATCAAGTTATCACAATAAATTGTCGCTGGTTTAGCTGTTCGTAATAAAATTATCATCTTTGTGAAAAAGCACTATTAATTTTTTATTCCCTCGTAATTATATAAAATTAAGTCGGTCCCAACGATAACACGAAATCTTTTTATAATTCAATCACAACCAGCTGATATAATCAAAACAAACATTTTCTCTTGAGTGATAAAAGACGTCATTTCGAGAAGATAACAAGTGTCACGGCAGAGGTGATGATGATGGAATATCTAAATAACTAGAGGGTATTCCGGATATGTGTAATCAATACAAATGGTGGAAGTTTCTTAACCATTATTTACTGTTTTACGTACTGCAGGTAACCACACAAACACACAAGGAACACATGAAACACGTAAGGCCCGTCGTAACACTGTCAAATTTATCGCGTTCGGCAAACAAATTCAGTTGCGTCACAGCAAAAATCGATGATTGTCTCGAGAGTCTATGGGGAAGGTCCACATTTGGGAGAGTGTTCTCAGTTGTCTCCCTCTTCTATTTTTAACCCATCGTTTGGTAGTGTCCCCCTTTTATTTGTTGCGTGGTAAATTTGGGGTTTTTTCATACAATGACAAATAGTACGAGAGCGTGGAGTATTTTCAGCTTGGAGCTAGACGACAAAACGAGATGATAAGAGCGAATTCAAATTCACAGTGCAAGTGTGAGGCTATTCTTTTACATAATTTTTGTATATAACACACTGGCAGCTTAACAATTCACGAGGTCGTAGTAGAAAGTCTCTGCGGGTATAGAAGGAAAAGTTCAAACGTCAAGAACATGACTGGAATATACTATATCCTTGTTTTTGCTATTCTGAATATCACTTCCGGCTGTTGGGATTTTCTCTTAGTTCATGCATCTAAGGATTACCATATGCAGAAGGTGATAGAATTCAAAAGAATTCATTTTAAAGCAACTTCTGATTATCCTAGATATCTTATAAACTACATTATTTACCAAATCACTTTGATAGAGATATATACAAACAAACATATCCTCTTTCAGATTCTGTAAATTATTTTGTAATATCATGTCCCGTATTTAAGTTATAACCAAAATTCTACTATACTCGTGTAACCAAATATGCAAATTTCAATTTTGAAAACCTCTGTCGGAATGGAGAATTTTCTCTGAAACATGAATGTGTTTTGAATCTCTAATAACTAAATATTTAAACTACGCAAATGATTTGTTAATCAAAATATTCGTTTAAAAGTTATGATGGAAAACCCATAAGTTAGAAAACAATGAATATCTAATTCGTGGAGCACGTGGCAAATATTTTCTGGCAGACTTCTTAATTCAAGAAGCAGGAAGGATAAAAGCCTTAGTCCTGTATATCATCAAAATGAAAATAACATCCTGGAAATGTCCTTAATTTTCCAATTATCCCAAGCGCTCTTAAGCTGCAAGATCTTCCTAAATCTTCATTTCTCGAACATCACACGGAGGTTAATCCGAAAGTAAATTTATATTCGAGTAACGCTCCAGACAGCGTAATTACTTTACCGTCACCCAGGTATTGTAATTTAATAGCAAAGAGGAAAGGTGATACATAAATATTAATAAACTCTATTTAAGTCTTATCTCAAGCCCAGATTGGAGCCTTCAGAGACACAACTGAGTGTGTTCTGTACAAATCAACGTGTAGGCGATACAAAAGGATGAAGAAATTGAAAACGATAGATTATCCTGATACTAAATATAAACAGAAGTCATTTTCCATTAGCTGCCATTTTAGTACCACCATTTTTCAGAGTCACATTGCGTGTGTCTCAAGTTTTGGAGAAGTTTTGTTTACCATTGTGTCGCACCTTGGTACTGTAATCAATTCAAATATCAGACGAAATGTCAAAGAATCCAGGTAACGACACCGGAAAATATTATGCAATATCCTTTCCAATTAAAGCGACATTATTTACATCCCTTTTTGCGTGTGGGGTGCTGTTTGCTTTTGTACTTGTTAAAATTAATGGCATCGATAAGATCTGGTGAATCAACAAATTCGGGTGGTCTTATAACAAGAAAGCGTCTTCTGCGGGGGCG
Organism: Chrysops caecutiens; assembly: GCA_963971475.1. Classification (NCBI taxonomy): domain Eukaryota; kingdom Metazoa; phylum Arthropoda; class Insecta; order Diptera; family Tabanidae; genus Chrysops; species Chrysops caecutiens. The sequence continues at coordinate 2,605,982 of OZ020570.1, forward strand.
AATTGCTGGCGGATTAGAAGGATGTGTTAAGGATATTTATGTTTGTGCAAGAAATTTTAAGTCAAACAAACCGAAAGTTATTCCGCTGAAAAAGGGTTTGACGTGATGCGATTTTTGATGTTCTTAAACGCAATAAAAATGTCTTCATCCTTCCAACAATGTCCATCCTAGAAATTTTTCTTAGAAATGCGGTTCAAATATTTTGCATAATTCAAAGTTTGAAGGACATTTTCATGATTCTTCCTTGAATTTTTCGTTTCATGGCATTTTTTCCTTTACCGAATACATAAATTCTGTATATCCTGTTTATTTTGAATCAATGGAAATTGTTTGAATAAGTCGTGTTCAAAGACCAACATCGACTGAAAAAATGTTGGTGGATTTCTTTATCGTTTGTGCAAATAAATTAAATTGTACCAAAGAAATTTATAAAATGTTAAGAATTTCCACAACCCGTTTGAAATACCAATAAAATCGTTTTCAAAATATTTACCGAGGATCAAAAACTACAGCGATTCCATATACAAGGTAAATCCTTCAGGCACATAGTCCTTGTATCCAGAGCCTGGACATGATTCCATGGAAACGAGTGTTTCAATTCAGTTTAATTCAAAGGAGTGTACCGTGCTGGATGCAAGGTTGTGGAAAGAACAAACGGAATTCTGTACAATGCTAGTTAGAGCTTCGCTAACACCCAAGGGCGTTGTTACATGTAAACGGAAGAGACCTGAAAAGTACTTCCGAAATGAAATGTCGTCCGGCCGGAGCCAACACAATGTTTAAATTGAGTTACCACAAACCTCGGCGGAGTTGAGAAATTTAGCAAGAATGTATGGGCTTGACATGGGACATGATGTCAAGTTTCAACTCTGACAACATTTTTAGAAATCCCAAGTAATTTTACACAAGTCAAATTTTGTTACGACAGAATTCAGTTCAACTCTTAACAAGTTTTGAAAAAGTTTGTGTAAAAAGTCCAGCTCAAATCACTCACCAACCGTCATGGGAGGCATCTCTTTTTCGTTAGTTGAAAAACTTGACAAAGGAACAAACTCCGAAGATAGAAAAAGTCACAATTCTTTTGTTTTTTGAAAGTCAGGCTACCGTCAAAAACCAAAATTTCATATTCATATCTTCTGAACTTCATCATAAACTTCCACGTTTCACATAAAAACGGATTTTATCGTTGCAAGAGTTTTTACGAAACATTTTGAATTGAATATAAAGCACAAAAATGTTTAAAATTTTATACACTTTATAAGCATTGAATCTCAATATCGTAATGAACATTTAATATGAAACATCTGCTTGAAATATTATTTAAAGCTTAAAAACTCTGAAGCGTTTTTGCCATGTGAAGAAGACATTTTTATTGATCCAGACGATGCGCCATGTTGCAGAAATTTGCAAATCATTGTATTGGAAAGTATTTTATTTTTGTTCCCTTCTTTGGAATTTAGGGCAGTGAAGAATGAAAAACATGACAACAATGCAACCTGTCACACGCGAATGTTGACACCTGTCAAGAAGATGTGGGGAATATGAAAACAATTAAACCACGCACACACTTCCAGAAACAAGCTGGAATGCTTGCGAAACGTTGGCAAAAGAAAACTACGAGAAAATCGACATTGATCGGAAATGGAAGTGGAGTGAATACGTTATCACACTCTATTCTACAATATAATTTCCGTTTTAATGTAATTCATATCCTTAAAACAATGAAATATTCAATTAATCGAAACAAAGTGAATTTATTTTTCCGCTTATCCCACCGGAAGTTGTTCACATATGAACAAAAAGCTTTTGCGATATCAGCAACCGAAAGCATCCGGCCGGAAATGAAATAAATACTTTGACGCAATAATTGTCGTGTCAAAGAAAATTATTTTATTTTCAAATCGTTTCAGGTGATGAAAGGGTTTGTAACAATTGGTTATTCAGTTAAATAACGATGGCGGTTTTTACAAAAAGAAAATTATTTTAAAAGCTTCATGAAACTATTGCTTAATACCCTCTAAAGCTGGTCCACAAAGTAAACCAATTAAAAACGCTTCAAAACTTTTTCCAGCGAGTTGAAAAGTTTTCTCAAGCTATTTTAAAAAAGTGTTGAACCTAAAGTTTTATTGAGTTATCCTTTAATGGTGAAACTTTTACAATTCAAAACGGCAATCGCAAAAAGTGCAGGCACACAACATCTACAGCAAAATGTCGGTTTTAGAATGATGTTCGTTTTTACAAGAAGTTTGTCGCGAGTTGTATAAGCTTTGGTCGTGAAGTGTTGCGTTAAGTATGAGAGTTGATTGACAGTTAAGCAAAACTAAATTGAAAGCTTCTATGATGGATTGCATCATAAGCAATTAGCCATGTCGTTTGCATAAAACATCATTTGTCGTTTGTTATACAAATTTCATTATAATTAAAATCAACACTTGGTCTAATATTCGTGTCGTGATGGACGAACAAAAGCTTCAATTGCACTTTTAATGGAATAGCTACAATTTAATTTAATAGCAGATTGGATAGTAGATGAATAACCCCTTCCGGGTGATGTAATATAAAAGCAAGTTGTTGTAAAACTCATCGTCGTTTTATGATATTCTATCATTTTCAAATCGCTGTGAAGAATTTTCAATTTCGTGAATGGAAAATTTTATTATTTCGCTTTTCAAAAACTAATTACTTCCGGGTTAACGATTGCAGTGGTGCAACTATATCCGTTCTTGAAGCATGGATAAGGACTCATTAAAATGTTCTGTTTTACTCTCAGTACACTGAAGGACTTCACAAAGAAACGAATGACCGGAAACTGAGTTGTTGTAACAGTTTCTTGAAGTTATTCTTCAACTCTTGTACAGGAAGTAGTTCACAAAGTGAATTGTGTAACAAGAACTGCCAGAAATTAACTGATGAATGACAGTATGACTGGAGAATCAGGACCAAAATGACTTGAAAATGTATTCAAATGATATCTATACACTTTCCCTATTTATATCACTTAGCTTTGCGTCATAGCATAAGAGATATCAGTGATAATATATGTTAAAATGAGAAAGGTCCTTTCAACGAAAAAGTTAATTATGTTAAATGAACAGTTTCAATTTTCCCACTCACACTCACGCAAAACAAAACCTTGGCGTTGAGGACAAATATCCTTTGAAAAAGGACTCAAAAACGCGTCGCATATTATACATTTTGCAGGATAAACAAAAACGATACCCTTTGAAAATGTTTTATAATCCTTGTTTGAGTATTTTTTACAAAAAGCTAAAGAATGAGTTTTGTGTGAGTTTGATGCTTCATGTTTTTCACTCGAAATATCCTTTTTGTCACCAGTCACAAGTGACAGGACTACGAGGTAAATGGTATCAAAGTGAAAAAAAGGGATAATTCCAGAATAGGCGACACTCCAACACAATCCCGGCCATTAGCAGGATATAGACGTAATCCCTGGTGGTTTCACGTCTAACCCTCAACAAAACACACATCCTTCCTCATACAAAGGATAATGAAGTCTCTTGATATGAACTATAAATTTCGTCGACATTTGAAAGATAAAATTCATATATGGTAGCAACAACTCTCAACTATTCACGTTATTAAAACCCTTCTCTCAGTGGATAACGAACACATTAGCTCCTTGTATTATGAACGCCTCCATTAGGAGTTGTATGAAAACCAACAATTTTTATGATGAAAGTCAAATATTTTCACATATAAAAATGACGTCTGACGGAAGGATTATTATTCCCAGGACATTGGAATCGTAATATTTTAGCAGAACATCCTGCGGAACGTCCTTGCACGCTTCTGAGTTATGGAAATGTTTTCCAGATGACAATGTGTCGAATATCGCGTAATGTTCTGTAATTTATATAATAAAAATTACGACATCCACATCTGCTGCATGTGTTTTTATCATCTACAGCAACGTGTATTTGTGTATTTTACTCAACAAGGAATTTTAGTTGTCTCATGATCAAACTATAAATTTCTGCGGAAATAATGAATTCGCATGCCATGTCAGGACAATGACGCTCGTCGACAAATATCCCTTGAATGCTACTTTAATATACAAAACAATTATGCGTATCCTTCTCGAAGAACCTTCATCACAGTGTAGGTTATGACCCAGAATCTATAAGACGCACAAGTCAACGTTGCTAAGGATACTTAAGCAGCAGGATGTCGTGCAGGATTTTGAAGTGGTTGAATAAAAAATAAAGTTAAATTTGGAAATTTTTGGTTAATTTGAATAAACTTAACGAAATTTCCTCATCAGTATGCGCATATCAAGTACACTTTTTGCATGTGATTTATAAATGAACGGAATTATCCTGTGGGATGATGTCCTTGAATACCAGGGAAACCAAGACGACTCATTTAACCTGTACTTGGCAAATCGCAAGTGAAAGACAGATAATTTGGTACAATCCTTAATTCAAGTGCTACTTGAATTCAAGGACTCTTGAGATTTTGGGGATTTCCAAGGATTCAGCAATTAGACAATTCCAAAGTCAGTGACCCGGCAAATGCATGCATTGAATTGCAATTTCGTGAGACAGATGGCGCGGAACGTAGAACATTTTGCCAGTCATGACGAGAAACATCGAGTAAATTATTTTGAAATTATGCAGTTTAATAAAACTTGCTGTTATATGCATGATATCTGCATGATATTGTCTAACTGGTACAAATACCTCAGCAGTTGCAGCAGTTTACTGCATTCAAGTAAAATTTGTGGATAATTTTCTTATTCACGCTACATGGATTCAAAGGTTCATTATTATTAAGACTGTTAAATGAGAATTATAGCTTTTATATAACAGTAAGAAATTCCTTTTGTACTTTATTCTGCCATTATAGAAAATTTGCATATTCACATGCCCTGAATAAATTTAATTCGTGATGAAACGTTTTCGCGAATGAAGGCATTTATCAAGCTGAGCCATTTGTTCGTTTGTAGATGATATAAATCCCTTTTAGCTGTTTTGTGTTTGAGGGATATCATCTAGTATATTCTGCAGAGTTGGATAATAACTTATTAAAATACATCACGAGAAGATTAAAATAATTCCTTCTCTAAAGCTGGATTCACTGGTACGTCCGACGTGTGCGGAACTGTTTTTTTTTATATTGAGTTTGGCAACTCTCACACCGTACTCATTTTGCGGCGAATTCAGTTCTCTCTCCGCCAAAGTTGAACCAACTTCAACTTTCGTGCGGAAGATTTTCGTTTTCACCGTGAATGTGTTCCGCGTCGCGTCGTTCAATTTGTGAATTGTTCTAAAAAGTGCGGCAGATTCATGACGAACCAATGAATCATAACCCAAGACACTCTCTTCGCGACGAATTAGTTCCGCACACGCCGGACGGACCAGTGAATCCAGCTTAAGTGTGTTGTTGGGAAGTCCTTGCAGCAGCATTTTGAAAGTTTCATAAAAATTGTTAATAACATGATTATGATTTGAATGAAATTCATATATCTATTAGCCACGGACGATACAAAAATTTGATCATTTTTCAAAATTAATGAAGTATCTCCCCGTCAAAAAGGACACGAACTTGAAAGACGAGACAAGGTCGGAAATGTTCCTCGAAAGGGTTGCTGTATATATTTATTATAAAATTCTCTTTAGCGTGTACCTTTCAAATATAACAAAAACTTACCCTTATCATATTTAATGGAACCAATAATAAAAAGATATTCCTTTTTAAAAATTCAGCTCATGATGTGTAAGAAATGAAAGTGAATGGAAAATTTGACTCTTCTTAAGGAGAGAAAGGATATTTTTCGGATTTATCCTGTTGAGTGGAAGATATTGATATATTTTGTATAAAAGTTAAATTATATTTGCGTAACTTTGTTATAGAATTCAGTGAAACGATTATAACCTCATCGTATTATATATAGTTTAACCTTGTACCGTCTGATTCTACTTGTGACTCGTCACCTGAAATCTGTCACATTGAATAGGGTACATGTTCCACTCATGACACATCATGTTACCATGTAGATCAACGGAAAAATAATGTTTAATAAATAATATCACACTGTCGAAGCCTATGACATGTCAATAATCCCTCGTTTCAACAGAATGTCATTCATACGTCAATACGACATTGGAATGTTTGAGGGAACATTTCAAATTGTGATTTATGATTTATTTAAACATGTTTTCAAAAAGGTTCGCATTTTATTTGCATACTCCATTCAAGATATCAAAACATATGAGGAAACGTAGATCTACGTTGCGTTTTCGTAATCCATCTCCCTCAACCTCCAATGATTGGCTTTTGGAAATTTTCTCAACTACAGTAAAATTTTCTGAATTCCTGAAATTTGATAAGATAAAAGCTTTTAGACAGCGACGACCTAAAATGAGCCTTCATATCAAGTTAATATCATATCTGGGATGACAAGTTTAGATGGTTTATTTGTGTATGAAATATGCTACAAATCATACTGCTACACGACTGGGACATAATTGCTCACTCCAATGTAAAAGTGACGGAAGTGGAAATTAAAAGCTCACTCACAACACAAAGCTTTTTGGAAAATTCTAATATGTAACACAAAATTGTATATGAAAATGTCAACACAATTTATATCCATTTGAATATCATCTATCTACGATATGACATAGAGATATTCATATATGGTATACGAACAACTTAATTGCCATTAAAGGACACACACTAAATGTGATATCCAAGAAAATGCTTTTATGTCATAATCACCACATCTTAAGTGATATCAATTGAACAAGTTATTAGTTATTGCTAATATCTAACAAATGACTAAAAGTAATTAACTTTAATCGAACACAACTGGTAACAATATCACATTCAATTAATACAACTTGAACACAAACGAGATATGAAATCTTATAAATCTTTAAAAAATCAATATCTTCTCATAAAACCACAAGCTTCAACTGAGTTATATCAAAAACACCTGTTGCTTGTTAGTTACCAGGCTTTTCTACTTGATTAATTTCTCATGTTTACTGGGTTAAATTGCAAAACTCTAAAGCATTTCTCCCCTTGATACCTTAATCCTTTACCAGTACCGAGTACACTGTTTCGTCAAAAACCCTTTTCCTTCTGGGTTTTACCAAAATATGAAAGCATATAACCATTCAAGATATACACGTAGTTATATCCAAGGCCTTAACTTCAAATCTCCTTTAAAATCACATAAGCTGGTTCACCTTTGTTGGGATGGAAATTTACATGGCAAGGAAGTGTTATTTTAGAAATTTCATCAAACAAAATGTGTAGTACAGGATAAAAGGAAGATTTTTCCCCAAATTATCTTCCTAAACTTCGAAAATAATGGATTTCCTTTTAGAAATACAGATGGACCCATTTTATATAACACTTTAAAAAGGACCATTTTGTGGTGTCACACGTGTCATGCTTTTCTATTTCACTCAAACCACAAAAGTTTCCGGAAGGATTCTCGAAAAATTCTAGTAGCAGGACGTAAATATTCATGGTATTTTAGGGGTTATTCTCAAATCGGCTTCCTGCAAGATTATGCTGAATAAGCTATAAAAGACGTGTTGGGTAAACACTTAGTTTTCTTTAACATTTTCTATTTTTCTACGTGTCCTATAACATGTAAAATTAATGTTAATATAAGAGATACATTTTAAAATCTTCATGCAAAAATTCTAACTGTGACATCCAAATTTCGTATTCAAATGCACCTTGAAGGTAAAATGATGTACCTTGATCAATATGTATTTTTCAATATCTTAGCTTTTGAATGACATTTACAAAATTTATATACGATAAATCACAATATCACATTCAATAAAAATCCACTTCCACAGATTTGTGAGGGATATAACAAAAGTTTATTGAAGTAAAAATTTTATACTGGTACATATAATTTGTTAAAGTGATATTTGAGAAGGAGATCAACGAAAAATTAAAGCATTATTTGAGCATTAAGTTTATCTCTTATGGATAAAGAAACATCTCAATCACAAGATTTATGGGGAAAATTGAAAACTTCATGGCAATAAAGTCTTGTGTATTGGATATTGTATGAAATAAAGCATATACCTAATATCATCTACAAACACGAGATTACCCGCATACTCAATGTGATATCAGTGAAATGTGAAATTTCAATTTCAATTCCATCCAAATGGCAAAACAATACATTAACAATGCGAATTCAAGTCCCATGATACTAGTATCCATGAGACGTTTATGTTATATCAGAAGAGTATAAGAGAAGTTACTTGATTTATTATTAACAATAAATGTAGGGTGTACCAGGAACATTTTTATCTTATCCCATCGCAGTTAGTTAATACAAAATGAGATATAAATCAGTTTGAGATAGATGTTACCAAGGACATTAAGTGCTACAGGAAGGAAATGCTGAGTTACCATTGAAGTGATTATCCTTGTATTTTCTTTGCATTCAAGTTAATTTGCATTCTTACACAGAACAAGAAATCTGTAAATTTATGTAATTAATTTAGCACTCAAATGAAATTAAATTAATTGAAACAGGACACTCTGCACAACATAACATTTTCAGCAAATTTCACTTTTGTGTATTTTGTCATCAGGATGTGCTGAGTTGGACAACAATTTTCACAGTATTCTATGTCCTTGAATTTGTTTTATGTCCTTAATGTTAGCACTTATTCTGAGCACAGATTAATATCTTAAATTACCAGAGCTAGCAAATTGACTAGCTGACCTTAATCCAAATCGTGGCAAGTGTCCTGAATTTGATGTTAATATCATCTAAAGTAATTTTCATGTTTTGTGGTGTTAATCTGTTAAAATATGTGAAATCATAAATGTCACTTTACTAGTGACATCTGGAATGTTTCTCACGATAAATTATACTCATGCCGATAGATGGCATTTGGATTGGCTAATGCTATAAGTTAGTGTTGAAATAACAAATAACATTTTTTGTTTGTTTTGCAACATTCAAACTGAGAAGGAGACACATTAAAACATACTGATTTATTCAATAGAAAAATATTTATTTTATTATTTCTCTCTTCTTTGATTTCTTCTCTTACAGTTGCTAGTTCCCCAGAGAATAAGAACGTCCGTGACGATTCTGCTGTTTTCGAACGACGTGGCTACGAAAGATCAAAATCTAGTAGTCCAACTAGTTCACAGAATCCTTGTCCAGTAAATGGTCAAGTTTCAAGTAAGTACAAATGCAAAAAGAAAAAATCCAAACAATTTGTGTGTGTGTGTGTTTGGCTGCTTGTATTAAAAAATAAAATAAAGCAAATGCCTTCAAATATCCTTTTGTGCCTTTTTTCACATAAATGGCTTATTGTCCCGGCACGCTTTGTATAGTATTGTATTTGTCAATGTGTATGTGTTGTATGACTCCAGATAACACACAGCAGTTACACCCTTAATCCTTCCCGCAGAGCAAACTCAACACAAATGCTTTAATCATTGTATTCGTATTATGTATTTCGTCCTTGTGAATCCTTGAACTTTATTCCTTTGTGATAAACAGCTAATTTGTATATTCAATTATTCTGCTTTATGTAATTGTAAAAAATTGTTGTTAATCCATTGCCTTGTGTCTCCACTTGATGCTCCATATCCTTGGAGACAGCACACAAATCAAGGACCTCCTGCCTATGCTGAATGTTCATTTATCATCATGTGTCGCTTTATTTGTCTTGTATCCCACTGTTCCTGATATATGAGATAAATACGACTCAATCTGTTACATTTAAGATTTCAAATACATAATTTTTGTTTTTTGGCTTGATTGTTTCGCTTAGTTTTAATTTTTCAATGTATATATTATAATAATATCACATTAATCTTGCAGGAAACAAAAATCTCTTTGTACTGTCATAAGCATGTGCAGATAAAAACTTGTCGGTGAAATTTTAAGTGGCGCGAGCTTTTTGTGTTCAAAAGCTCCCACACACTTGAAGCTTTAAGCTTGCATTCTTTTTAAGGAAACTTGTTTCATCGCTGTCAGACACTTAGTATTTAAAATTTTGTTTCATGTATAACCATATCTTTAATTTTTATATTTGCTCTCGTAAAATTTCGTAAAACTGATAAAACCTTAATTTGAAAAACAAGAACACTCCGTACAGTAGTAATAACTTTACCATTTCATTTTGATGGGTACCTCTTGGTTTTATTGTTCACATAGCTGATATCGTAAACCCAGTTGGATGCATTACAGGATATTTTCCAAAAGTCATCTATCCTCCAATGCATCCTGCATTGTGACATACAAAATTTTAATGGATAAAATTTATGGACTAGTTTTGACGAATAAGAGTTTATCTTTCCACCAAACTTTGAAAATGGTTTTCCAATAACAGAACAATACTACGAAACTTCTCGAATTAAAGTTTATTAAAGTTTGTTCTATAATAATGTTGATCCTTTATCAAATTATGGTTGGAAATAAAACACAAAATGACTTCTGTCTGACTCGTCTGTGGTGCCCCACATTCCTGGGTGTCTGAAGAGGTTTACAAATCGATACTAGGAGTCTTGACATCTGATTTATAATGCTACTAATGATATCCCTTCTAGCAAGTGTTTGACACATGTCCTCGGTTTATACGACTACCACTATACATAGGGAATGCAATTCAAAAAGTATCCCGACTGAGACCTCTTCCCCAGATATCCTTCTATGATCTTAAAATCTGCTGGATTAAAATGTAAACTTTAAAGGTAGTTTACTTCAGCTACTACCCCTCAGAGAAATATTAAAAATCCTTATATCTTCAAATTTAAAAGCAAGTGACTCCAAGTTACATTGTGTCCTCCTCTTATTCAGGACAATGAAATGAGTCTCAAGAGGCAATTCCCTATTCAGTGAAAATTTTGTAAAATGCACAGGGTAATTTTGAGGAAAGTTCTTAAGAGGCCTTTTTGTCATATCACCCCAATGATTATATAATCAATTATTGAAGCGCACTTCGTTGGAAGCCGCAAGTAAAGAGTCTGTCTCAAGAACAATCATAGTCCTTTCAAAGAAAACAAATGGTGGAAAATGTCATCCTTGAATCCTTTGAAAGATATTATACTTGTCTAACAAAAAGTACAATAGTTCAACCTTTCTGACCTCAAGCACTGTGACTCAGCTGAATCTGTTCTCTTGTACTTGTGACAAGGAAGACATTTTTCATCCTCGTGAAAGTGCATCGAGAAAAGCTTGTCATCAAATAACCATGAAAAATTGGCTAGAACCTTCGTACCACATAAAAGTTAATAATATCCTTTTTCCCTTCTTGACTTTATCAAGTCATGGGTCATTTTCAAGAAGTGAATGTCATCTAGCACAAACCTTTAATCACATTTTTTTAACCTTAAATTAAGGTTTCTTCAAGCATTTAACTTGGGATCACAGGTCGTATGTCATCGGGACATGATGAGTCTGCACCTGTAGGATCCTTGCTGACACATTGATGAGCATGAATTTGTGCTCCTAATCTTTCCAAAGGAACTATGTCAAGAGTGACATTCACATCCTTGAATTGTCCTAATAATATTGGTCAAGCAACTGCCACTCAAATCACCTGAATTGGAATTTGATGTTTGATTCGTTGAATTCAAGGAATGACAGTTTTCCAGAAGCATGAAACCATAAATTTACGTTTGAAAATTAATGAGCAGTGAACACTTCAAATTCAATGATTCATTTTCAAGACAAGGACGAATTCCAAGGATCACCTCAAACATCATCATCAATAAATCAAATAGCTCATCCTCTAGACTTGGCACGATCTGAAGTGAAAATATTTTTCCGAATCCCCAATCCACCTGTGCCCTCTGATTAAAGGAGGAATTCTTATCTTTATCATCACGTAATACAAGAAATCTACGGAAAAGCAAAGGTATAAGGAATTTTCCTTAAATTGTACGTTGAGAAAATCCCAGAAAAACATGGCGGATGCGTCGTTCTAGGGAACATCTCGTCCTGAATAACAAAAACGTTTCCAGTTTGCAAATGAAAATGATGGACTGGGAAATATCTACTTTTTTCTACATCTTATGATTTGCCTTTTTGATAGAGATTTATGAAATTATGTTCGTGATAAATCGTTGAAATCTTCTAGTCTGATAGATTCTCATGGTTGGGATTGGTTATTCAAAGGTTCCCTTGGAAATGAACATCGTACGATGTTACTTGGGTTTATCTTGTTTAAAGAAACTGAAGAGCAATGAATCAAAGAAACTCCTTGAAAAGTGCTTACAGATTTTCTTTCATTTCTACCTCAACGAGGCTTGTCCTAGTTGATCCACAAGAAAAGCGACACCACAAACAGGAGACGATCTTGAACTTCAATATTGCTCTCTTCCCGGAATTGGAAGAATATCCTGGAATTTATAGCACATTCCGCGATAGAGGAAATTCAGGAAAGAATGACTCTAATAAAAACGAACAACTCAATAGTGATAACCGCGTCTTATATTGTATAACATAACATTTTATGATTATTGTTGATTTTACGAGCGAATGTGCTGAGGACATCTTCCTGCAGAAAGGTGTGTTCCATATCAATTGTGATTTGTGTTATCGTTTTGATAAAGAAATGTTTATTGTACAACAATATAGCATTGAAAAATATAATAATAAGTTAATAATAGCAACGAATATAAATTCATTACCCGACAACACGCACGACCAACGTCTGTTGCTTATCAAGTGTTATTGGAAATTAACTGAATTTGTTTTGGTGATACTCTTAATGCAATTTGCGTTAATTAACTTAATTTGAATTTATATAACATTCTAATTCAAAGATTGCAAATTTAATTGAAACTCAAATCTTTCAAGAAGGAGCAAATAGAAGGTTTCTTCGAAGACGAAACAATTTTGTTAATGGATTTTTTTCTGGAACAAACCCTTTTGCAATAACATGAACATTGTCTATATTGTCATCATTAAGATGAACCTTCAAGCACAGATGTCTAGGTGAAAATTCCAGATATTCCGTAACAATGACTTTGTAATGGCGATTGCAGCCATTCGAAATGTTTCGTTTAATTTAAAACATTCTGAATCATGATGGCAATTTCCTGTCACAAGGACTTCTTTATAATTCTCTGAAATTTCCAAGAAATCAAAAATACTAGAAGCCATTAAGGATTTTTCCCAACAAATATTTACTGTCTGCTCTTTTAAATCTACAATATAAATTGAAATCAATTCAATAAAAATTACCATTAATTCATTTCAAGGAACTAAAATGCTCAACAAATTTCAAATTTACCAATTATCGTTTCGCTTTCTACGTCAACATAGTATCCTGTATAACCGCGTGGATTTTTAGCTATTAAGGAGCCTCAATAGCTGGTACCAATCCATGAAACATTTACACCAGAATTGGTTTGATTGTAAATTATTTACAAGTCTTATTGATTATTGATTCAAGGATTAATGGCTCATTCAGGAATCCCTTTCGAGATATAACGTCGAACATCCTCATAATGATTTCCTTTTAGTAACATGACCGAAATTCGATAATTGGAATTCTTGAAGGATCATGAGTGACCACATTCCAATTAACCACTTTAAACTAGTTCAAAAACACTTTTCAAATAAGAAATTTAAATTTAAATGGACAAATCAACATTTATAACAATTTAAAGAAACGTCCTTATTGTTGAACATGTCTGTGTTAATTAAATCTTCTTAATTAATTAAATTGTTTAACATTTCAACCAAACGCCAGTTAATTGCTTCTCAAAGTTAAGCAAAGAATTGTCCTTTGGGTGATGTCTGCAGGGTATGACTTGTCTTTATTCTAGAAAATCCTTTGGGAAGGGTTTTCTGCTTTGCTGAGGAAGGGTTTTTCCGAAAGTTTAATGACTTTTTTCTGTTTGTTCTCTTGAAAACTTTGATTGGTTGTGAAGTAAAAACGAGGGAAAAGGAAAGGAACACTTTAATGGTTTCTTCATTAACATTGCCTCAAGTGAATCTGACTCAAGAAGTGGAGCCAGCAATTTGAGGGACGTTCGAGTAACCACGGACCAATATGAGAAAGAAGTGAATTCATGAAATTGCATAAAACTAAAAATGTCAAGATACAAAAAATTTGCTCTAGGACACAAGAAAGGATCCATATCTAAAATTGAAATCCCAAAGAAAAGTCCTTGAGTTTTTCCTGTAAGAAAACGTTTTTATTTTGAAGAAACGAAGGACTTCCATCAAAGGAGAATATTTTTCGAAACCAGTGTGTAAAAATGTCGCATGATTAATTTTCCATAATCCTTTGGATCCTTCTCAAAACATCTTTTCGTTAGTCGTTGGAGTGAAAACAATCGCCATATTGAACTTAATCAGGCAGATATCCTTATCACCAAATTCAGGATTCACTGATTCCATTAAGACTATTCCTGGTTTGCCAGATAAAGAATCGCCAAAATATCCTTTTTCTGTTTTTCCAGCATCACAGTTTGTTGTTTTGAACGTAGTGCAATCGAATTAGAAGTAGATAGCACATCGTGGTGTTACTACTTTAATAGGATTCTACATAATTGAAACATTTCAAAGTAGAATTAACCCCACAGGGGATGAATCTGCAAAATTCGCGAATGAATTGAAGCTTTTTGCAGAATGCATTCCAGCTTAATATCGTTCGCCACATGAAAGCTTAATTATACAACATAGAAGCTATGCTACTAAATAATTGATTGAGCTATTTGTTTGAGATATGAAATTTGTTTTAGTATTTAGTGGAGCATGACTTTAACTGCACGAATTCCATATACTATTAGTTATTTAATTTTTGAGTAACAAATTTAAATTGGCATAATTAATTTTAATTTATTTATGTTTCTGCATTACAGAACAAGGAGCTTTAACCATTGTTCGCCGCTCAAATAGTCGTAAGGGTAATTTATCTCAATTGGGTTCGGATAATTCACAACAACAGCAAACTACATCGTTCCAACAAGAACCAGCAACATCACCTGGTGGTAGTAATTATAAACAAATTCTACCAGCACCTGGATCTGACGAATCCGAACAACAACTACAACAACAACAACCTCAATCTCAATCTCAATCTCAAAATCAGTGTGATATCATTGCCACGACAATCGAACAACATAAATACAGTGAAGATATGCATGCTTTTCAAACTACACCAAATCAAAGAACTGGCGGTTCAACTACGGACACTTCAACGCCACCTAGCGAAGAAATCGATAATGTTGATTTGGCTATTGAAAATTTACCTGCCGTCGATACACCAGATGCATGTGATAAAGCCGCAATGAGGTAAATTGCTATATAACCTATTAAATTACCATCACATTGATTTCATTAAAATCTAAGACTAGAGTTATTGCAAGGATACCTAAGTGAACTTACAATCACGTAATTATCCTTGAATGAATTACATTTCATCCTTATGAATTTACAATTTTTATTTAACAAAGAATTATCCTTGAAGCTTAAGGATTAAAAACTTTAATATCATTCAGTGTTTTCATTACACAAGTGGTTATATCCCAAAGGATGCAATATCTCCTAGTAGCTTTAGAAATCAAATGTTAATTTAACAGTGCTCGTCATGTTAATTAACATTATCGAAAATGATAAATTTTATTATCTCAATCCTTATTGTCCTTGAAGACAATACAGTAATACCCAGAACTTACGCGATAGGTAGGACTGAGCGATGACCACGTAAGTCGCATTCGCGTAAATCGGGTTATAAAAATGTAATAACAAACAGACACTCCGTGGATAAGAAATAAATACGTAACACAAAATAAAACATGACAATACATTGATTCCGCCCTACAAGTTAGAAGTGTGAGGGCAGTAAGTCTTTAATCGATAACCGAGACTTGTGTGACGCTCAAGCGAAAGACGAATCGACGAGATTTGAAAATCGCGTAACTCCGGGTCGCGTAAGTCGAAGTCTGACTGTATCCTCATGAAGCAAATCTCCTTGGATTTAGTTCATTCCACATCTTATTAAATTTAATTATTTCAATTTTCCAGACTGCGATGTCTCTTGCGGCTTCTACAACGCGGCGAAATTCCAGCTGAAGTTTTACAGACAAATCTTCATTATGCAGCTCGCGTTCTTGAAGCAGTGTTCTTAGATGAAACAAAGTAAGTAGAGTGACTAATTAAAAACTAAATTAAATTAATTTCATAATAATATTTAACAAAAAAAAATCATTAAAATTGAAAAACTTCTATGGAAAAAGTTTGGAATTTTTATTCAAAGTTTAGTCGTCTCAAAGCAAGGTACTATAGAGTTTATCTTTAAATCGTTATATCTTATGAAATAACAACTCCAGTAACTTGGTAAAAGGTAAACTGCAAACAACCATATATTGTGAAAAGTGCTACATAATCTGTTTTCTTTTGATTTACCATTTGTATTTATCTTCTTCATAAGTTATTGATGAGATATCCTCTTTTGTATCATCTCAATGTCATTAATTATGAGATAATTGAGTTATCTTATATCAGACTAATATTATTTCGTATTATTTATCATGTCCAAATTGACAGTATACAAGAATTTCCAATTTTACTTTTTAAAATGTTTTTCTCATAGTCTAATGATGACAAATATCCCAATAAAATATAAAACAAAAACGGAATAAAAGGTTTTTGGTCATTATAATGAGTATTTTCGATATCTTCACAGATTCCAGATTTAAAGTTCAGCTAGAGATTAAAAGGTTGAAGGTGAAGCTGTTAAAGTATTCAAAAGATGTCCTTTTCAACACTCTATATTTAGCTATAAATTTTCGTTGTCCTTATTAATTTTTATTAAGCTTTTATCGATGAAATCTCATCTGATACATTTTTCAAAACAACCAGTGGGTTTCAATAACAGCAGTTGATGTCCTTTACAAGTTCTATTAAAATTTAATCACAAAACTTTGAAAGAATCTTCTCTCCTACTTATTCATTCCAGACGATTTCTTTAGCGTCCTGTGAAAAGGATGATTTATTTTTCTTATAGACAAATTCATCGTTTTAGAATAGACGTCTCCATCCTTCTGTGAAGAAATTTTGTATATAATCTGATCATTTTCACTAACAGAAAATACTCATTATAATGTAAAAATCATGTAATTTTGCTGAAAATTTTTATTGCAGACGTCTGAATTAAAATTTGTAGCTGAAAGAATTAAAAACGTTTTAGCAATTATTGAAAAATTTATTAATATTTTTCCAGAAGTCCAACACCAATTGTTAAACCAAATAAGAAATTATTAGGCATAAAGAAAAAAGTTCTATTGAAAAAAGCGTAAGTCGAAAATTAGGGTTTCTTTTCACACCACAAAACAAAAAATTAATAAAAAATGTTCCCAAAAAAGCGTTTTTTATAATTAACAAATTCAAAAAATTATCAATTTGAAGTTACTAAATTCAATACCTTCTCATCAATACACTCTCAGTTAACATCAACACAATCACACACGAGTATTCGATTGGAATTTAATGAGCAAAAGTTTGATTATAATTTTAATTAATTTTAATTTATAGTGAACTTTAATTAATTGGTCTTGTCCTTAAAAATGAGCAAAATTTTTGTTTCACGTTCAATTCATGCTTTGAAGTATTGTTGAAATTTTGTTGAATCAAAAAGTTGAAATTTTCAAAAATAGTTGAATTCGTAGCATTTTCAAGCTTTTCTCAAAATTTATTTATCCTGAAAGTTTAACCATGTGCCTTGCTCCAAGTTTGTGTTTGTTTCATCCCTCCGAAATTGACAATTTTGTAGGTGCAAATGTTAACTATACAAACCAAGTGATTAAATGAACTTCGTGTCAGATACAACAAGGACGATAGTGTTAGCTATTGATATTATCAAGTGTATAATACCTCCAATTTAGATGATAACACCATGGTTTTGTAACATTGGTCGCTGTTATCCGATTAAATGAATTTTCTAAATTTGAGGTATTAGCCTATGATTTTCTTAATTAGATTAAGAACATCTTCATAAATCAGTGAATATATAAAACAAACAACAACAAGAATTAATTTTAAAAACCAAATATTTAAAATATTTCTATTTTTTTTCTTTTCGCATTCTTTATCTGATTGTTCCCTTGATAAAACTATAACTCGATCAAATCTTCTGAATCATCAATATAACAAAAGTCAAGATAGTATACGTAACACCAGTTGTAATAATAATAACCAATCAAGTAGTAGTGGTAGCGATAAAGGAGTTGCTAGGATAAAAGGGCTATCAACAGCACCACAAACACATAGTGGACCAACTGGTCCACCGTTAACCGGAAAAGGTGGTGGTGCTGCTTCTATACAACGACGACGTCTGCGAACACCAGTATGGGCGAGATCTATGTCAAAAATGTACAAATATTTATTTAATTTATTTCAATTAATTAAATATAATTAACTTAATTAAGTAAAAATTCATTTTTATTTACGTTTTCAAAGAAGACTTAACGAAAGAAGAGAAAAAGATTTTTCGTTTTATCTTTTATAAAAATTTCTTTTGAAAATATATATGTATTTAATGAAAAAATTCAATTGGCAATTGTCTTAACTAATTACAATTAATTAATAATTTTCAAATGTTTTCTTTAAAATTATTTCTTCCAAAATCTTAATCTTTCATATTCTTCTATCTTCTATCTTCTTTCGGGCTGTACCCTATGCCTCTATGTAATTCTGGTAGCTTTTGTCAATACTATATAAACACACACAATACTATTATATTTGGTCATCTGTACGTGCCATGGATTGCTACATATACTATACGATCCTGAACCTAACCCTGAACCTAATTGGTCTAGCTATAAACATATCACACTGTATTCCTTATATACGTATGTATGAATATGATATCCTCTCTAGTATCGTTTTGGTGTACATTACATAAACTCGAATACATATGGTTATTTACGTGGTATCCTTATCGTATTATGCCTGCTTTGATGGTGTTGTATATTTGTTTTTATTTATCCTTCTGACTTTCAATTGATCCTTCACTATTCATCCAATCCTTTCTAACTAATCTTTTCGGACATATTACTTTTAGTTGTGAACAATTATATTGGTTAATATATTAGTGTTTTTGTATATATCATGTAGTAGAATTTGCATGTCACTAAAACGAATATCTTATGATATCGTTATCAGATATTTGTCATTTCACTCAACAACTTGTTGTTAAACCTTCAAGATAAAAGTTTCCCTATTTTGTCAATGTGGTGTTCGAAAGTTTTATCTTTACAACAAAACCTTTCCAAAACCGTCTGATGAAAGATTCATGTTTTCATTCGAGGGTCATTTTCAAGTTTGTCCTCTTTGTTGCTTTGTCTTTGACATAATTAAATTTTGGCTCTTAACCACTTTCCATTTTCCGGAACCGAACAAGACATGATATCTGTTAAACGAAAACAACTCTTTCACGGTGAACAAGTTTCGAACAAACCTCAAAAGTGCATTAATACCAAATATAGTAAAAACAGAAAAATTATCATTCATGGTCACACGCAAACCCGACATGAATCGAAAACCTTTTTAATAATGCAAACCTTAGCAAATACCCTTCAAACGAGAGTACTCGTACTAAGTAAACCTTTTAAAATGGAGTCGCTAAAAGTAAATACATTTTTTGGTTGATTTATTTTAAAATTCCCCTCCGTCGCAATTTTGGGGGACTTTAATAACCCTTCCGGAAGGTTATTTAAAATTGACTTTAACTTCGGTTTTTTGGATAATAAATTCATGATAGTTGAATTAAGGTGGGAGAAACTCCCTTTCTAGCCCCCCGATTTTGAGAGTGGAACTAGATAAAGAAATGAAAATAAAACAACTTTTGTTTTACGAAAATTTCCAAATTTGCTTCGTTTACAAGATATTCATAAAATAAATTTCCGAAATTTCCTAACCTAAAAGTGTGTTTTTGTTTACATTTGAGCATATGTTCGCTGTTCATATGTCATTTCCCCTCTTTCTGAGATCGGCGCCGATCTGTCGCTGTTCAAATGTAAACAAAAACACACTTTTAGGTTAGGAAATTTTGGAAATTTATTTTACACATATCTTGTGAACGAAACAAATTTGGAAATCTTCGTAAAACAAAAGTTGTTTCATTTTCATTTCTTTATCTAGTTCCACTCTCAAAATCGAGGGACTAGAAAGGGAGTCTCTTGCCGAAATTCCTTCTCTCACAACAAGGATAAGAGATCCTGGACGTAATCAGACTGAAATGGTTCCATAAAATAACCACCCCTAAATTGGTAAATATACACTACAGACAAGAATGAAACTGGCAACTTTGAGTTCAAAGTTACAATTCGAAATTTGTTAAGCTAATGTTTGCTTTAAGAAAATCCCCAACATGTGTTTCATAGAAAGGATTATCCATATGCAAAGGATTTGTCATGGACCAGACAATCGAGTTAAAGAAAGTTGTAAATTTTCAAACTCCATTTATTTACCAACTCCAGTTTATTGACATTTTTTCTCACAAACTTCTGTATCTCCTCAAGAACTTCAAAACTCTCAAAGTCATTCTTTGAAAATCAAATAAATGAAAAAATTTAACAAAAAACGAAGGAAAATAAATGATTTGTATATTTTAGAATTTTGAGAATTTCTTCTTTTGGAATCGTAAGTGAATTTTCACAATCTGTTTCTGTATAAAAGCACTCAAGAATATAAAGGACTTTATCTTATATAAGAGTTAACATTGACGTTGTGAAAAGTATTTACCAACTTGGGTAAATACAAACAAACATATGTTATATACTATAATACAAATGCTTTTAAAGTCATTTCTCCACGTACGAGGATGTGCTCCAATTTAGGGGGGATTCGGGGTTGACGTGACTGGGTTCAATAAACTGTATGACAGAGATTTTGCTGAGCTTCAAGTTGAAAAATAAGCTACAGCTTAAAGTTATAAATTTCAAGTTGTAGATATCATTACAAGTTTAATAAGATAATCCTAACAGTGGACATGATGGAAATACCGTCTGAATGTGGAGGAGGTATCAGCTCGTGGTGCGTCAAACAAATATCCTTTTAACTACACCATTATTATAATCATTACTCATATCCACATCGTTTCTTTCATCGTATACCAAATGCAGTTTTATCCGTCATAGAAACAAGAGTTTGATAAATTGATCCCAATGGGATAAAGATGTGAGCACAATATCACCTCGTAATATCTAAGCGTATGCTTTGTTAAAGTTACACGAAGAGATACAGTGAAATGTTATAGAGATATCATCGAACATCATGTGAAGTTGATGTAAAAATGTCGGACAGGATACTGCTGTATCCTTCAAAGGATGCATTTTGTAGCTCATAAAGTGAAAACATTTGATTCGTAATTGATTTCTGGAATTGATTTCAATCTGATTGTGGCATCGTCTCGAAGAAGAGAGAGAGAAATTGAATCCTTGAAGTTTTTGATGGAATAAATTCAAATGTCACATGAACATGTTAAAAGAATTTTTTAAATGAATCCTTGTATAAATAAAAATTGCCTGTAACTCACGTTTGTACAATGTTATAAGAGTGTAACGATTTGTCAACTTGGCGTTTTCTATTTCACAGAATTGTGATTTGGTAAAAGAGGAAGATTTTCGAGGGATGTCCTTGTTTAAATAAATTCACTACTTACCCTCGAGTTGTCTGCAAGGGAAATTTTGTTGTTTATAATTTGTAGAGTTGAATATGTTTTCTTGAATCAACTACACCCAAGACAATAATAGTCCTGGAAACAGGATCTTTCCATGGATGAATGAAAATGATGTGTGTGCGTTTGTACGGAGCCGTAACCACTTTATGGCCTCAACCATTCGAGCCAAATTTTCTGTCTGTTACATTCGAAACGAAGAAGATATTTCCAGCATCCCAATTGTGGAATCCTTCTTACAGGACTTTCTGCTGGAGAAATATGTTCTCTTTGGGAATACGCCATCCTAGAATTTATGACTACCAAAATTCGATTTTGGAAGTTCGTGGCTTTTTGATTCGTAGTTTTACTATCCGCTTATGGATGCGATGCCATTTTGGGTACTTCAATGGATGATACTTTTCTGCATTGATTACCCGGATATCTTTTTGTCTAAAAGCTTTTTACAGGATAACTGTTTGGTTGGATTGAGTGGGAATATCATAAGTTGTCTAGTATGTAATAAAACCTGTTTTCCGTAGTGGCTTTTAATAACCACAGAAGGTCTATTCTTGATATACATTCCAGGTTTACTCAAATTGCCAGTAATATTTCCAAGGATCGAGCTTCTGCAGAAATGCCCCAACCATCAACGAATGTATTTTGCCGAACAAGCTTTGAATATTTGAATTTAATTTGAAAAAGATTTCTTACAAAATTCAAAAGGGTTCTCGAAGTAGTGACATGCAAATTACCTTCAAGAAAAAACAAATACAAATTCACACCAAGCTAATATAAAGACAAGAAATTGACAAAGACGAACGCCATTCCATTGTCCTGGATCCTTAATGTTTTCCTCAACTGAACCATATTGAAATAACACCTCCCGTCTGTATCCGAGATCCTTAACACTTCAACCATACCAGATAATGCAAAAAAGGACTTTGACTGAAGTTTGTTTCGTGTTAAAAAAATAAAGTGTAGGGGACAAACAAAAGTCTGGTTACCCCAATTGTCTACCCCACAAACCTCTTATTTAAATATTTCGTTTAACAGCCCTCCCCTTTTTGTAGACTTTAAATTAAAGTTTCTTACATTTTTCCTTTAAGATTAATTCTGTGTATGTATTTAGTCCCATTTGTTTTATTCATTTCTCTGTACTTTTTAGATTTCATAATCATAGAAGGCTATACAGTCACAAGTGTCCTAACTGTCCTGTCCCACTGAGGTGTGATGATAAGCAGGAAAATATTGTTTTATGACGTATTATGTTTATAAACACACACTCTTTAATAATTGTATCTAATTTGGTTGTGAATGTTATCGATGTTGAGTACATGTTGTAATGTGAAAATTTATAAATTGCCAGCAAAAATTTTTTGGACATTTTTGACTTGAATACACACAAAATGCACTTTAACTCCACGTTGTGATGTTGTCATTGTAATTTTAAACACATTGAATATCCATAACGCACTTCATATGCATTTGATTTAACCAAGAGCTATGCTTAACCCAACAAACATTAAAATAACATTAACTCAATAACAATAACCAAATAAAGATAATTAATAATCAATGAATTGTGGAAATAAATCAATATGTCTTGTACCACAAGTCACATGTGATTAGTTACGATAATGAAGTAGAGATGTCTCTGAAGAAACTAGGATGGTGGTTTGGTGTCTGAAACTCATAAATCATTTTCAGTAACGTGTTTTATCAGTTTACGTAATTTAAAGAATATTTTGTTATGCAAATTTTGAACTTTATTTGCACAATATTTTATCACTTTTTACCAAAATAATTAAAAGTATACATAGCTAGCAAAAGATTTTCGCACTTCTTTCTTATTATCAACAAAAAGTTTTATGTAAAGCAGTTCTAGTCACTTCTAAAATGTTATTAATCAAATTCTATTTCAAACATCTTGATTGTCTGTTTCAAAAATTAATTTGTTAATTAAATTTGAACTTACTAAGACCTCGACCGGTAATGAAAAGAACCTACTTGATGATTTGTTGTATAAGTCTTTTGACTTTACTAATTTTCTTACTTTTATTTTGAAGGTTTTTTAATAAGAAAATTATCCTTATCCAGTTGAAAATTTTGATAAAGTTTTTGATTACCTTCAAACAAACGAGGTTTATTTTGTGGGATTTTTGAAAGCCTTCAAGGAAATTGCTAATCAAATTTCTTATAAATTAACTCTAGCTATAGGCCTAGCTATTATACCGACTATACTGCTTGATTTTCCAAAATTAGCACTATACCAATTGTTCAATTACGTCTTTTCTTATTCAAACTTTTGCTTAATAAAGTGAAACTCCAAGTTAACTTCATCTTCAGGATTTCCTTTGCGCCATGAACCATGTTAATTAAAAATATTTTTAACTTATTTGATTTAACCGCTAGAAGTTTTGAAATAAATAATTCGAAGCCGTAATTCCAGAAAAATTAGCCCAAAATACGTTTAATTTGAAACGAGGGCAAGTTCGAGAAGTAACAGAACATCCAGTTTGCAATTTAACAAGACACAAAATATGTTTGCTGGTACAGCTCAATTCGGTACGAATTCAAATCACAAAAGCCACACGCCGATGACAAGAACAGACTGCTTCTTATAAATTCATGGTAGAAAAATTCTAATAACAACTTTAATATCTTCATATTGGCAATCATTAATTTCCAACTAAAACAAAACTAAAATGGATTGCGTGAAAGGAAATTTGACAAAACGATAAAGCTTGAAAAGCAATTAATAAATCGATTTTTGTATCAATTAAAGTTTTCTATTCCTTACTAGTCTTTAATCAATTTAAGGAGGAAGCTCAGAAAGAGGGCAACGGAAATAGTCCAAAGTATTCAATTTGTTCGAGGAAAATATAACAATAGAAAAATTATTAGTTGGTCTAGATAAAAGGGCAAAGTTGAGGTGCAGCCCTCCTTTTGATTTCAGTCAAGGCTTGTCTTGTATAGGTCATTTGGGGTTTATCCTCTCAAGAGGATATAGGATAAAGTGCTGACATAATACAGGAAATGAGGTTTCGTCAACAAGTCAACGTCCGATTATTTTTTCTCTTCAAATGAAATCTACAAAAGATATCTACTTGATAACTTTCATTCAAACAATGAAACTACACTACCACGTAGCGCCAGATTGTCCTAGATCCAACTCTGATCGAACAAACAGATAGAATATATCTAAATAAGTAATGCAGTCAATAGAGCTAACATCACATGTTATCAATATCCCTCCAAAAAGTCATAGGGTTTTGCGTTTCAAAAGTAAAATTTATCAAAAACTAAAAACGCCAACACGTTTGCGTCGGAAGCAATTCATGGCTATAATGGCAAAAACCATTTCATGAACATAAAATGCAATCAAAAAGCTACTAATTTAAATATCACATGCCACCAACTATAGTACGGAATTGATATTATCAAGTGAAGGTTCATTTTTTCTATTGTATTCCGTTGTAAAATAAAATTTACATTAAATAAAAACTAGTCACGAAAGGTTTTTAGTAGAAGTGTGACATTTTGTGAAATGTATAGCTTAAAGGACCTTTTGTGACATCAGAATGAAATGCAAGTCCTTTTCAAGAATACATTCAAATATACAAATAAATATTAATAAAACGAAGAAGGGAAGATATTTTGTTGTCTAGTAAACAGTAAAACGCAATACGACAAATGGAAGATCCTTAAAGGTTCTTCTTCATATCAAAGGAGTTAAAGCCGATTGCATGATAGGGCCACACTTTATTACTATAAAAATATTGTAAACAACAGCAAAAAAAAAAAATTATATTAGACACGTGATGCTTTCGTGGTTGATGGATATTGCTTTAGAATAAAGAAGACGTTTAAACTACTAAGTTGAGTCAACATGAAAGTGTTATGTAAATATACAATAATGAAAATAGCAGTAGCAGTAATTACAATTGGTATAGTAAAAAAATTTCATAACGACTTAGGCTTGTAAGAAGTCCTTTTTCTTAAAGAAATTGAAATCGAATTAATTCAGTTGCGAGTAATACTTCAGAAGAGAGAGAGTGTGGTTATCGGTTAAAGAACAAAAACAAAGTTACATTCAAATAACTCACATAAATTAGGGTTTTATAGTTTTATTTTTCAAATAATTAACATAATGAAAAAAAGTTCGAAGTATTATAGTAAGCAAAACAATATTATAACCATAGAATTAGTGCAATTTATTATAAAGTTTCGTGCTCAAGAAAGAAGGTAAATCGCACAAAAATGCAGTAATTTCATTTATCCATTTACTACATGTCTCGATTATCCTTTCAATAAGTGGGTGTTATTGTGTATTCGATCACATGAAATATAATACAAACGCACTCGTTGGTGTTAGATCGTGTTTGAGTATCTTCAAAATTTCCATTTTTCGTCTTATACAATACATTTCAGAGTTTAAAACATTATAAAAGTGTTATGTATAACCAAGATGCATCTAACATCAGTTAAACGAAATTGTGTGGATTATATGTTAGATTGAGAAAAGGATTTATATTTGATAAAATGTATTTTTTCGATGAAACGTAAGTTCATTTCATTTAATTCATTGTATAATTTTTAAATGACACCAATATAAGGAAATCTTTTGCAACATCTGTAAGTCCACTACGAAATAAAATCGAATAATTAAAATTAGTATAGCTTATTGAAAACCCTTCAATAGCACACGTGAATAATACAAAAACGAATTGTATCCTTATTCAAAAACTCTTGTCAAAATCAGTCGCACGCGCCTACATCATATTGAATATTGAATAATTGTATAATAACCTCATGACCTTTTTACCATTTGAGTAGTTTTTGATACAAGATACAATGGTAAAGGATCAGAATTCGATTTGATTAAATCTAAATTTGAATAACCAAATTGGATAAACTCAATTACAGAATAACTCAACATCTGAGCCATATTACGTAAAAATAAAAAATGAAAATTTCTTTTATTTTTCATACATGAACGGGTTAGTAGATATTGTGTATCTCTTTATCCTTGGAAATGATTTTTATCATTTTAATATTTTCGTGACAAGCCTTAATGGAAATTTTTATGTGATATTACATAACATGTCACAGAAGCTACAATTTTATAACATTAATAGGTGATATCCTCTTTAAAACATTATCCTTTCTTATTCTTGACAAAAAGCATTATTTTCATAACTTTCTAAAGAATATCCCCACCATAAAGTTTTATATGAAAAATTTAAAAACCCATTAGGCTTAAGTTAATTTCTTGAAAAAGTTTCGTTTTATATTTAAAACAAGATTATTATTGTATAATTTCAGTTGAGATAACACTTTGATTGGCAGAACTAACTTTAGAAAGACAATTAAATGATGTTCTTATCTAAATTACAAGCAATTGTTTATCCAAGTGAATATCTCTCGAGATATCTTTGAATATTAATTCTGTCTGCTATACACCTCATTAATAACCATTTTAGATTGGATAAACTTCTAAAATTGTGGATTAAAGTTGTCATATGAGAAGCTACATCTCAATGAGGATTAAAACTCCATGTTGTATGACAAAATAATCATATACGGGAAAAATACTATATATTCATAAGATATTATAATATAAACATCTAATAAATTAACATCGGCACTTTTACCTTTGATAAATTCTTTGCATGAAAAGTTTTGTAGAAACTCCAGTTAATGAAGCTACTACTATTAGTATGTATCTAAGGCTGTATCTCCTTCTGAGTTCATGTAACATTTATATGATCTATTTGTTGCATGGGAATCCATTTCAGGTCACGTAGAAGAGTCCATAGAGTTGAAGAACTTCCATAGTTTCTTGTAGATAACCACTTGATTTTGAACATAGATGAATTTGAAATGATACCTGTAATTTGGCACTAGTCGATAATAATAGGTTATCCATTGAGTGAAACATCTTCAAGACCTGTTTTTTCTTTAAAACTTTCTAGATTTTCAACTCAAGCTTCCTTACCCCTAGTTGCCAAAATGAATTTTTTTAAATTAAGCCACATTTTGGCTTTAATCAGCACAAAATTTTTATTAGAAAAATCGAATTTTATTAATTATATTAAATAAAATTTATATTTTTGATCTTAGAAAAGCTGATTAATTTTTTAATGATTTCGTAGTGTCTCTTTTGCACAAATTCATTCCAAACTCGCCATCAATGATCTGGATGAATGAACAGCATCGTTGTCTTCCAAACCCACGTTGTAACTCAATTTGAATTTTCAAAATTTTCAAAGTGTTCTTGAAAGTTTGAAAGAAATTTTAGTTATATTTACTTTACAAAATTTATTTTAATTTCTTGGAATCACAATGGAAACGAATATAATTATGCCCTGAAAGCACAAATCCGAATTACAACTCTTTAAAATTTAACTTAATAATATATCTTAAGCATTTACTAAAAGTTTCCAACTTAATTATTATTTTTAGGTATTTTTGTATATAACGCAGTTTTACTTTGTTAATTATATGAAGCCCACTCAATTCAATATCCTTGAGGAAGTACTGTAATATCGGTTACAGACACGTTTTTATTCAAACTTTTAACGCCACGTGCTATTATTATTAGCGTTTATCTCGAATTTACGTCGTTACAAGTTTTATAAATAAAAAATAAATTATAATGTTATTGATATAATATGAAACTGATAATACTACATCGAATTAATAACCAGAAACGTTTTTATCATACAAGGTACAAGAACATACTACATAGCTTGATGTGCAAATCAATACAAATTGTTTGTTGTACTAAATGTTCTAGGAATAATGTGCAAACAGCTTAGTACGACAGTGTAACAGTAGCATCTCATAAACCGCAGTGAATCAAAGTGGTTTTGATGGTCGTTTAATAAACAATTTAGAACACTTACAGTACAATAGCTTCTAACAAATGAATCACAATCACATTTTTTTTCAAACATAGTATATAAAAGCTTGTAACCAAATACAACATGGTTATATGTCAATAAGTAACATTGTAAAGTGTGATGCAAGTTATAACACCCCGTGGATATACAATATACAATAAGTTATTGTTTTAGTTTTGTGATATTCCAAGCTTGCATGTATTATACAACCTAAACGTCCTACACACTATAAAACACACAATAAAACACTATCATCTATCTATATCTACATCTATCTTCTTCTATCACAACTTTGAGTTTATCTTATTAACTTATATTTACATAGTTAACTTTTAAAATAAACAAATTGGTTCCTTGATTTATTATTTTTGTAGGATTTCATGTTGGATTTTTGTTTATACTAAACTTAACAATAATTTTTTGGTATTTTCAATATAAAGTGTGTTTTTATTTTTTACTTTTAAGATTTTTTGTTGTCTTAAATTAAACTTTCTTTGAAGAGTAAATCTTCAATACATAATATTGATATATTGAATAGATACTAATATGTACTTTTTACTCTTCCCAAAACTTCCTCCAATACCCACAATTGTATCCTTCCTCTCGTAATATCACAACACGACGTAAATAGGAGATTAGCTGATGAAGATGATGAACTATCTGAAGTGCAACCAGATGCTGTACCGCCAGAAGTACGAGAGTGGCTGGCTTCCACATTTACTCGGCAATTGGCTACAACCCGAAAACGCAGTGATGAGAAACCAAAGTTTCGTTCTGTTGCACATGCTATACGTGCTGGTATATTTGTTGATCGAATATACCGCAGAGTATCTAGTTCAGCGTTGATGCAATTTCCACCAGAAGTTGTTAAAGTTCTTAAGGTGAATATGATATTTTCGTATTTTAAAGATATCATATAATATGTTTTTATTATATTTTAGACTCTTGACGAATGGTCATTTGATGTGTTTGCATTAGCTGAAGCAGCTAATGGACAACCAGTTAAATACTTAGGCTATGATTTGCTCAATCGTTATGGCATGATACATAAATTTAAAGTGCCACCAGTTATATTAGAAACATTTTTAAATCGAATTGAAGAAGGATATTGTCGATTTCGTAATCCATACCATAATAATTTACATGCAGCTGATGTAGCACAAACAGTACATCATGTTCTATGCCAAACTGGTCTGATGCATTGGATGTCAGATTTAGAAATATTCGCCACACTATTAGCTGCTCTCATACATGATTATGAACATACGGGAACAACAAATAATTTTCATGTTATGTCTGGATCAGAAACGGCAATGTTATATAATGATCGTGCTGTACTTGAAAATCATCATATAAGTGCAGCGTTTCGTGTACTTAAAGATGACGAATGTAATGTATTGGCAAATCTATCAAGGGAGGAGTATAGAGAGCTGCGCTCTCTTATCATTGATATGGTGCTAGCAACTGATATGTCATATCATTTTCAACAGTTGAAAAATATGAAAAATTTACTAACATTAAATGATCCAGCTGTTGATAAATCAAAAGCATTGGCATTAGTATTGCATTGTTGTGATATATCACATCCTGCTAAGAAATGGTCACTACACCATCGCTGGACGATGCTGTTATTAGAGGAATTTTTCCGACAAGGTGATCTAGAGAAAGAATTGGGTTTGCCATTTAGTCCTTTATGTGATAGAAAAAATACATTAGTAGCTGAATCCCAAATTGGTTTCATAGAATTTATTGTTGAACCCAGTATGGGTGTTTGTTCTGATATGTTAGAGTATATTCTAGCACCTATTGCCCCGATTGCCTGTAAAAATTCAACTGCGGAGGCTACAGATAAAACATCTTCATCAAGTACATTAGCTAATAAGAGATGTGAATCAATCAGTGAAGATGTTGAAGTAACAAAGAATGGGTCTTCCAGTGAAGATGGTGGTAAACAAAAATTGAGAATACGAAAACCATGGGTAACATGCCTGTCTGAAAATAAGAAAATCTGGAAAGAACAGGCTGTTAGAGGTAATATTTTCATTTAATATGATATATCCTAACATATTATATAAATTTAATTAAAGATGCTGAAGCTCGTGCTGCTGCAGCTGCAATCACAGAAGGACAAACTGAAGAAGCAACAAGCGAAGAAAGTGAAACAATAAAAACTTCTAATGAATAGTGCTTTAAAATAGCTTTTATTTCTGTTAAACTTTATAAGTATATTTAGATATAAGATACATTGTATATTATGTAATTACTTTAATTTTTTTATTTATTTTCTTATTTCTAAATATCAAACTTTTAAGAAGCAAAGTTCAAAAACATCTCAAAAAGAATTAGATGATCACTATATAATGTAGTAATATTATTATACATATATCTATTCGATTAGGCAATAACATTCGTACATTAAAGTGGATTATCATATTCTATAAAAGAAATTTGTTATTAAATGTAATTTGGTTTTATTTAATCTCATTAAGTTTATATATTATTAGTGATTTTTGTACAGCCACTATCTTTTTGTTATTGATTCTAGTTAAACGATTTCCAGTTGAGTTTTCACACCTTTCCGAGTACCTTATACTTATCAGAAATCCACACAATATCTTATATCGAGTCAGCACAATTAACAAATTTTTGAAAGACTTGAAACTTGAAAGGATCACAAGAAATACAGAATTTTGGACAGTTTTGAGGAATCAACTGGAAATAAACTATACATATGAATTAAGAAATTTGGTTGTGTAGGAAAACATCAAGAAAAGTTGAAAAACAAAATTAATAAAATCTGTTACTCATTAAATTGTTTAGACTATTTAAAAAGATAGAAGTATTTTTCCAAAACTAGAAGAAAATCTAGTAAGAAAGAAGGTAAATTTTAGTAAAAATGTATTATAAAATAGTATCATTAAATTTTTAAAGAACATTTAAGAATATACTAAAATTAAAAAGCACAAATATTGTAAAATAGGAACAAGAAATCAATACTTTAAAAGTGAAATTTTGATTAGTATTCTTTTTTATCAGTAATGCCTACAAATATTCATTTTCATACTCATACCATAGTTTTTAATAATTAAAATAAAACAAAGTTTAAGATGATCAAGAAAATGAAGAGATCCATGTTATCTTAGATATTAAAATTTCAATATTTTGATGTGTAAATTCTAGTCTTGAAAGTTTTCTTGTTGAGTATAAATTTTAAGCAATATTTAATGTTATTTCAGTAAAATGTTTTTGAAAATTATTATTCTAACATAACTCCGCTATTACATGGAAATTTATCAGATAATTTTTCAAGCAGAATCTCAATAAAATATGAATTTCTTTTTAAAAAATACGCCAAAAGATACAAATTTTTCTCATTATCACATTTAGGAATAGTGAACCAATGAAACCAATATACTATACTCCGATTCCGCCCTGAAAATATATGAAAGAGAACTGAAACAGGAAGTTATGTCATGGAGAAATGGGATAATTCTTATGAAATAAAGTTTTATTTAGAAAACAACTTAAACTTTAAGATAATCTTGTACATAGTATTATAGAACAGATACACAAATCCATGAAAAAGGACGCAATCCCTTGTTAAATTTATAAGAACATTTGCAGAAAATCTCGCAATCATCTTTAATCCTGTTGATTTTATATTTGAATTCTCATATCACTTTAGTTTATGCTGTGCAAGTATAATATGTTTAATAAGACTTATTATCGTAAAATCCCAATAAGTACCTACAAATATCATTGTGGATTTATTGTGTATATAAACAAAAGTTAGTATTGTCTAAAAATTGAAAATTTTAAAACATGTTACAAACTTATTTGTATTTTGCTCCAAAGCTATTGAAAATCGTATGCCTTCAAAGTCTTAAAACTTTATAATCAAATATTTTTCCAAGCTATCATGAAAAACTTTCCAATTTAAAGAGAAATCATTCAACAGGAAACACAAGGAAATCAAATATAAATACAAAATATATACGGCATATTTATAAAACACTATAATTCAGATAAAACAGCAAATTATAAATATCTATATAAACTAAAAACTTAAAAATCAAAAAAAATATATAATAAAATGTTTAAAATTGATTTTATTCAGTTCTATTCGAAACGTCTGATTGAGGGACCAGTCTTTTAAGTTTCACCATTGCTCCAAACTATCAAATGAACAATGAAAATCGATTTACTAATAAGTGAAGAATGAAGAATGATCTTAATTTAATTAACAAAATTTGAAAATAAATTAAAATTCATCAAAATTATATTTGACCATTTTGCGGGCAATAATGGGTTTTGCGTGTTCTTTGAATTTAAAAACGTGAAATTGTTAATAGATTTTATTTTGGATTCACTATGTTTTAAATTCAATTTAATATTTTGTATTGTAATTTGTTTCGTTTGTTTATGGAATGAAAGTGCAAGGAATCATAATATCAATTAAAGTAAGAATATCAACATTTATTAGCGGAGCAATGGTAGTGTAGCTTAGCAGTAAGGTACCATTATCAGCTGACATTGGGATCATAGCTTTATTAAGGTAGAATTTATGCAAATAGTAAAAATGTCATAAAACACACTACAAGAAAATAACAAAAAAAAATTGTCAAATGTGTTTACAAGATGAAAAATTTACTCAAAAAAAATGTAAGTGTTAAACAGTATCTGAATAGTTGAGAAATTAAAAACCAATTTGTGTCCCAGTTACTGATATAAGAGCGATAAGGCTAAAACGGTTGTAATGTTACGAAAAACTGTTGATGATCTTAAATTGATGAAATTGAAGAAAATATATTCTAAACTTTCAAACACGTATTCTAATTTATATTCAATTGGTAAACCATTGATTTCATTTGTTACAAACTTTTAGTTCCTACAGGATCTTTTTACCCAAAGCAAGGACATAATCGAAACACTCATTTCAAAATTGAATAATAACTCCTTTCATAAATTTAAATTTATCAAAATTACTATTATATCTAATCATCTCACAATTGTTTGTGTTTATTAAAGCTTCTTTGAAAAACTTATTTCCTAAATTAACAAATAATTAGATAATTTCTTGATCTCAACATACATTCAAGGTAAATACTTAATACAGGATGGCAAAGGTGAATTGAAAATCACATAACATGATTTGATTTGATATCTACGTAGCTTATTTATTGAATCCAGCCTGAGGTTAATAATATATCTGGAATATGAATGAAATAAATCCGGACGAAACACAAGTCTTTGCGTAGTAAAACAAGTAAAAATACGAAAAAATAATGAAAACAGATAATATTACATAATTATAAAAATTAAAAACTAAACATTGAATAAGATATTAAAATTGTGAAGTATTTTCAAAGCAACTATAATATTTAAACAAACGTCTTGAAAAGATCTGCTCTTTTTGATAGTTGCAAAAATGATAAAATATAGAAAGAACGATATTTTAATATTATCATACAATCAGTTTTTCTTTAAATAACTTTGCAAGAAATCAAAGTAAATTAGATAAATATATTTACTCTGTAGCTAAAATGTCGTTTCATCAATTTATCTCTCTGTTAAGACATGAATTTTTAGAAAATTTCTATACAAGAGATATATACAAAAGTATGAGTAAATTTATTTAAAATGCCATAGTAAATGAATGTAAATAAATTATAATTGAAACTATGAAGAAAACAAATGAGATTTACAACATAAAAATGTATGTACCATAAAAAAATACAAAAAATCTAATGAATTAATGAGAAAAAATACTAAAATAAATATTAGTTTTAATTTGTTCTCGTTTTCTTTTTTACAACCGAATGTTATGTGAATAACGAAAGGAATTTATTTGTTTTGTTTTTGTAAATTTGTTTAAATATATTTAAGAGAATATGTCATGACAAAATAGTTAAAATATTATAGGAAAAATCCATTTTAGAAATGTAAAATTAACAATAAAGATTTTTCTTTGTCATCCAAATAAAGTGTTTATAAATTTCAAAATGTTGGAGCTAATTTCATTTTCTAAATTATAAAAATTAAGAGTTTTATCATTACAATGAATATTTATTCCAGTACTTCAGCACAATTGAAGGGTTGTAAGTCTAAAGGATCTTGGTGCCAAAAAATCAAAAGTCAATATTTTTAAGAATTTACATTCCAAATGCATCCAATTGTCTGTTGCTTTTAAAATTTTATTCACACACAAACAAAGTTGTGGCAACGGATAAGTGTCAACGAGCTTTCGCGCAAAAGTATTTGTGTCTGGTCTGTAAAAAAATGGAAGCAATATCATGGGGCGAGAAGAACATGCAAATAAAATACTTTTGCTGAAAGTATCTTAAATTAAGAGAAACAGTCAATAATATCCATTTGGAATGTAAATTCTTAAAAATATTGACTTTTGATTTTTTGGCACTTAAACCCTTTAGACTTACAACCCATCAGTTGCCGATCCTTGAAGATATTGATCAGGTACATGCCAGTAAACAAGAGGAAAAGGATTCGAAAGCCACTTACTTGGTTAAACTATGTCATTAATTGTAGGCTCCTTGATATTATTGCATTCAAGCTCCATCATTCCGAGAGTCATTCTGATCCTGAAGATGCTATTGTCATTATGGAACCTAGATGAAACCAATAATTATTAATGTTAGATGATAGTCGAAGTAACTCTTTGATCTATTTACTTTCCAAACTGGGGACATTCGTTGATCTCCTTATTCCGGCATTGGTGACATCCTGGACATGAACTTACTGATTCAGTTCCTGCAAGAAATCATAATCATAAGTTTATCCGTTGCCGTAGATCCCTAAACTTCAAAATTGAGAGTATAATTTAATTATAGGTCTGTTCACGTACAGCTTGAGTTTACTAGAGTTTACTTGGCTGTAAATGAGCAATTTGTTAGGATTTTTCTAAGTTTTCTCACGTTACTCGAATAGTACAGAAACGCATTTGAGTAACCTCGAGCAACTTCATGAATTTCTAACGTTTATTACATGCACCTGTCAAATGAACCGGATTTTCCAACTAGCTTGAAATTACTTGAGCAAATTTCTCGAGTAACATCTAGCACTTTCAAGTATATGTCCAAAATATTCCGAGCAAGTACGTGAACAGACCTTTTATAAGTTTAATTTTATATTAAAATTTTAATGAAAACTTCTCTTCTGAATCGATTATACCATTTACAACAATCCTGCCATACATCTGGTTTATACCAAATCAAATGGCAAACGACTTCAAGTCAGGCACCACCAAAACCGAAAAATGGCTGACAGCTAGTTTGTTGGTAACATCAGTGCAATTTTTCCACAATTTTTCAGTGTTCGCGAACTAAAATGGAATATTGACTTGAATTTTATAAAAATGTGTTTAATAAATGAATGAAATGAGAAGGTTTGCAACAAGATATTGAATCATTTGTTAAATAAAACACCCAATTAACCTAATGAATCTGAATTCGGGTGTTAGTGTTATTCTTCACTTTGATGATTGCATTTGTAGCTATAAAATTTATATTGTGGTTATAATTGGAAATACCGGTCAATGTGAACGCAATTAAATCTAATTACATTGATGGAAAAAGTGAATTTATTTAAATGAAAACCAAATTTGGATGATTTTCTAAATTATCTCAAATACAAATTCGAATTGGAATCTTATTATTCTAACAATTTTCCTTAGAAAAACCTGGTTCACCTTGTGTGATGGGAA
Organism: Chrysops caecutiens; assembly: GCA_963971475.1. Classification (NCBI taxonomy): domain Eukaryota; kingdom Metazoa; phylum Arthropoda; class Insecta; order Diptera; family Tabanidae; genus Chrysops; species Chrysops caecutiens. The sequence continues at coordinate 2,642,248 of OZ020570.1, forward strand.
TTCTTATGTTTTTCATTTAATTTCATTTAGCATCTTTTCTTACAACTATCTCGTAGTAATATCCAGCACATTCGGTTCATTAATCTCTTATTTCATAAATTAGTAATAGGCTAATCGTAGAACTGCGCGTTTCTTAGAATTTTCTGACAGCTGTCAGTAGAAATCAATTGGAACTTCAACTTCAACTTCAGCTGGAAAACTCACGTTTCGGTTTCACTGCTGCTGGCTGGAGGGTCATTCGCCCTGAATTTTGATCAAGTGCGGCTTAAATGCATTTTAATCTGAAGAAAATTGCGAAAATTCACTAACAAATATTTGAAAATGCTATTCCTGCAAGGTTTGTGCTAAATCAACCAATATCAATTAAACCAGAAACAATGTAAATGCACCAAGAAAACCAAATATTTACTCAAGAAGTTGTTTCAAGGGTTTTATTATCAGTAATTTGCCGATTTAATGTTTACAAAGTAAATAAATTATAGAATAATTATTCTAATCATAGAATTTTTCTTTTCTAATTTTAGATATCCTGTGAGGCCTTGGAATTTTATATGAACATTATCTTATAAAATCATAAAGAAGAACAAATCTTTGGCCATGCATCGAGTGCCAAAATTGAATGCTATTAGTTGAATAATCTCAACTTAAAGCATATTTACTACCAAAATAACGACAAAGAGTACGAGCAAGATAAATAATATAGGAAGGACAAAATCAACTTTCAAGTGTCGATACTAGTCACAAAAATATTAGTAACATTTAGTCGAAAAACAACAAGTCTATCCAATACAAAAGTTTTGAATGATTAAAGACGAATTTTAAACTTATATTATCAATATCTCATGCTATAACACATAAAAATTAGCCATAAACGACGTGAAAAATCGTTAACATTTTAAATAGATTAAATAACATGCTAGTGTATACAGAGTAACTACTAGTACTAACATTGTTTTACCATAATATTTAAGAATTTATAATTAAAGGGAATTTCGAACAGTCAAATAATCATCATCATCATCATCATCAGATTGAAGAATCAATTCAGGATCTCATTGCTAATTTGATAAAAGAAGTATTAAAGATGGGTAATAAAAATTCATGTTGTTCATATTCAAGTCCACCACCAGAACAGAAAGTTAAAGAAACTCCAGTATTCGAAGAGCATTTGCCTGAAGGTGAACAATCAACAAATAACTTACAACATATATCAGAAAGAGAAGCACTTGATGGCGATGCTGATCCGTCCGTTGATCCATCAGCAGCAACAATGTTTTTAGAAAGATCAAAATATGAAAATGGTGGAATAACACGTAAGAAATCTCAACATCAAATTGCACCACAAGGTAATTCATCTGGTACGACAACATCAAGTGGTTTAAAGAAGAGTTCATCATGTTCAACAATATATTTAGATGATAGTACTGTATCACAGCCAAATCTTAAGAATACAGTTAAATGTGTATCATTAGCTGTTTACTATCATATAAAAAATCGTCAATCGGAAAGACGATTAGATATATTCGATGAGAAATTACATCCGTTAACAAGAGATCAAGTACCAGATGAATATGATATTCATAACCCTGAACATCGACAAATTTATAAATTTGTACGAACATTATTTAATGTAGCTCAACTAACAGCTGAATGTGCTATCATAACACTAGTCTATTTAGAACGTTTATTAACTTATGCAGAATTAGACATAGGACCATGTAATTGGAAACGTATGGTACTTGGAGCTATATTACTCGCCAGCAAAGTATGGGATGATCAAGCTGTATGGAATGTTGATTATTGTCAAATTTTAAAAGATATCACTGTGGAAGATATGAATGAATTAGAAAGACAATTTCTTGAATTATTACAATTCAACATAAATGTACCATCATCAGTCTATGCTAAATACTATTTTGATTTACGCACATTGGCTGAAGCAAATGATCTATCATTCCCAACAGAACCATTATCCATAGAACGCGCACAAAAGCTTGAAGCAATGTCACGTGTAATGCAAGATAAATTCACAGCTGAAGCACTTAAAAATGGTATGAAGAAATGGTCATCTATGGATAAAATTAGTCAAGGTGGTCCAAGACGAAGTGTTGCAATTCTTTCGTGATTACGACTGTTCAATACTATCCGAAAGAATAGTGGAATAATAATGAAATCATTAATATGAAAAAAATAATTATTTTAAAGAAAACTTTCGATTCAACATTAATTGAAACAAATGTAATGCAATTTTGTGATGGTTTTCTGTATTGTTAACTACATTAATTGTATCTGTTTTAGATACTAGAGCAAATATGAATGCATAAAACTTAATTTAGTTTAAATAAATGAATATAACACGATCAACACGTTCCAGTAAAACACAGAAACCACCTTCTTATTTTGTAAAATATTTGTGATTACTTAAGCAAACAAAATAACATGACTAAAGCCGAAATTTCCTTCTGTTTTTAACTTTTTAAATGATAAATACCAAACATTCTTATAACTTCAAACGGGTTTTAGCAATCAACGACACCATGATCATGAGATAATTGTAATAATCTGACCAAAAATCCCTTACTTTGATACGAAAAATGAAATTTCCTAATTTTCTAGTGCACAATGCTTTGTAAGGGTAAATTTATAAGAACGCTTCATAATTTTAGTTTTTAATTGAAGAAATTAATAAGGAAGCTTAATTAAATTACTTAGAGATAAAAGCATGGAATAAGATTGTGAAGAAAGAAAGTGTTTTTGGAATGATTCAAATTGTATATGGATTTGGATTTTGCTCGCATTTAGATACTTTTTAAATTATTTTCGGATGTGTATTTTATATTATAACGAAACGCTGGCAACTGCAACTGAGGGTATAGTAGATGAGATTCATAATTTTTTGTTTCTTTAAATGTTCGATTAAATCAAACATATTTTAATTCCAAAATTTGTAAATTGATATATGAAAAGCTTATTTAAATCGTAAATAAATTTTTTCCTTTTTAAGATTTATTGAATTTTATTTCTTACATGAGTTGACCTGTTATCGATTTGGGGCTCCTGGAATCCTCTTCGCTAGTCTCCAAATTAGTTTCCTTAAATAATAGAAATTATGAGGCCTTTTGTCTACTTTGAATCAACGGACTAAACCTAAGAAGATAACCTAGTTATTGAAGTTTCAAATTCTGGAAGTTCCCGCCAATTTATTTGTCAATTTTCAATGAACGATGAACTCGGTTCATCATTTCCATCCTGCAGTTCATTGTTCATCGCGAATTCATCTTATTCTGTCAAAATGACGTTTGATTTAAGCGGCTTTTGAAGAGCTCGAGTTGTTCGTAAAACTTTAACTAAGAAATAAGTTTTAATTTAACGATAAATTTTACAATTTGTTTTAATTTCCAACTTCAATTGAATTAAATTCTTGGAGCATGGCAGTAAATTGTCCAAATCTTGTAGATGTTACGGTAACCTTTCGAATTGCGTCTGAAGTAGCACCTAACCATAAGCTTTACCATTTTCAGTACATTCAATTCAAAAGGCAGGATAAAATACGTATCTGTGATGTTAGGGGAGACGTTAATAGCAATTTGAACTTATTAACTTGCGCTAGCGCGTTTGGATTGATCTTTGTTGGTAATCCTCATAAGCCTGAAATCAAAGGTTAGAATGATATTGGGTTCCTACAAAAATGCTTTCTCATTTATTTTGTCGGTTATTTTTAGTTCTGCAAAATCAGAAATTAATAGCTTCAAAGGAAGAAGATTTTAAAGTCCCCGTTCGAACTGTGCCAATCACAAATGTACCACGACAAATAGTCACAAGCAGCGATGAAACACTTCTGGCTGTCAACTATCACATCCAGAATTCAACAATTATTGAAATATTTGATGTTAAATCGTTTTTATCTCAGGTAGAGAGAGAATCAATTTTAAATCGAACTGAAATTTTATAAAACCTCATTGTAGAACATTGTTAGTAAGTATAAAGTTCCTGTTGCTACAGAAGCCAATGCAGAAGTTGTACAGATTTTATGGAATCCAGTAATCTGTTCAATATTCAGTGTTATTCTAAACAATGGAACATTATCTGCGTTTAATCTTAAAGAGAATAGCTTTGAATTTAACACTGCAACGAAACAAGAACCAGCTCAATGTGCATGTTGGAGCCCTAAAGGCAAGCAGTTGGTAGTTGGATTTCCAAATGGAAAACTCGTTCAATATAAGCAGGATTTAAGTGTTGCTCGATCTATAAATTGTCCGACTAATATTTGCGAAGGACCTTTTGATACAGTTGCTGTTCAGTGGTTGTCGGTGTATCAATTTGCTGTAGTTTATCTAGAAAGAGGAGCAGACGTGTGTCCAAGTAAGTTAAAAATTTGTTATTCAGTGAAAGTTTTTTATTGTTTGCCTTGAATTTTTCAGATTTGTACATTGTAAATGCACCGAAAAATGCAAATCCAACTTATATAAGTTACGGTGACATCTGCTACAGTTCTTCAGGTCCTAGAGCTTGCCAAATTTTTTTAAGGCATGTACAACCTTGGAACATTTTGCTAATGGCATCCGCGAATAGTATTGAAGTTGGTGTGTTAGGTACAACAGAAAGCGGTGAAGCACCAAATTGGGTACAATACATACCACCGGATGATTCTAGAATTGAACTTCCTTTAAACAACGAAAAACAAGAGACACATCCAATAGGATTTGCACTAGACACAAGTTCAACACATCAACTGACGATTGGTGAAACACTAATTCCTGTAATGCCAATGGTTCATCTGTTGTCTACAGACGGTCATTTGGTTTCATTCAATTTTCTTAATTTGAGTGGTTCTGCTCCTGGAATATGTTCTCCACCACAACCACTCTCTGATACATCCGGTGCGAATAAATTTATTGTTTACGATTTACAAGCAAGTGATACTGCTCGTCCTGTACCAACACTACAGCCTCTGGCACAAAGCCAATCTTCTATGAACTTAGCACCACAAATCAATAGTCCAATGCCTACAGTAAGAAAAATGTGAATCGAATTGTATACAATACATAATGATATTTTTAAAGGCACTTGCTCAACAAGCCAAACCCTCTTTAAATACTTCGTTCGGCAACCCGCCAACTGCATTCGGAGGAATGAAACCTTCTCCATTTGGAATTCTCAATCACCAACCAACTGCACAACCTTTGAGTGGTTTATCACTTGGTACCAAATTCGGAGAAGTACCTGAGAACAACGCAGCAACCACAGGTAAACAATAAAAATTATAATTTTACATCTTTAACAATTTTCATTTAAGGCTCCTTTGGATTCGGGCAACCACAAACGCTGCCTTTTGGTATAAACACAGCAGAAAAATCAAAAGGTATTTTAGGAGACAAAGCATTCACGCAAGGTTGATTTAAAAAATACGAGTTACGAAGGACAATTTTAAAGCTGTTTCTTTGTAGAGATCCGCGAACCACAAGCAATCTTAAAACCAGCACCTCAAAAATTTGATGAATCTAACATCCCTCCGAAACCTTTGTATGTCGCACCTCAAGTTCCTCAACAAATTAAACCTCAAAATCAAGAGAAATTGAAGGAACGAAAACAATCAATCGAAAAGGACTATTTGAACATGTTTGAAATCGATGATATTCTAGCTGAGATGATACGAACTGAGATGGCCGCTTTCCAAATTGAACTAAATAATCACATAATGAAATCAAGAAGCATTGACATAATGGTAAAGTTATTTCTTTAACACAAAACATATATACTATAACTCTGCGTTCGAATCAAGATGAGAAACATGGATGACACGAAAAGTTTTGTAAAACAACTAAATGGACTGCAAGATTTGAGTAAACAAGCCACAGAGAGTACAGAATCCCTTGCAATGGACATACATGCCCTACGTCAAACTTTGACCGAATCATTTGGAATGTTGGCTGAAGTTCGAAGCAAACTCGCGATGTTTAAAGAACCCAGGTATAATTTGCTATAAACGTAACAAGAGTTGAGTATCATCAATTTGATTTCAGGATTTCTAAGCTTGAAATTGTGATGCCAAATTTGAATCAAGCCAACCAACGACAAATTGCAAAGTTCCAAAATGCACTAGCCGCTAATGAAGTACAGCTGAAAATTGTAGCGCAGCAAATACAAGGCTTGTGGGTTAATTATCAGGACACTGATCAAACACAGAAAAAGATCCGTATACCAAGTCTGGAAATTGTTTATCAAACTTTGGCAACTTACAAGGACATTGTCTCACGTAATCGTGAGAAAATCAAAAGATTGAAGCAGAAATTGATTGAAATCAGTACTGATATGAAACCGTAAGTTATTGGAGTCAAATAATAGTTGTTCTGGATTCATGTACGATTTTATGAATTTCCAGAATCGATTCTTGGAATGATTCCATGTTGTCAATGAGCCTACAAGAAAAAGTGGAAACTGAATCGGCAATGCTGACCAACGAAAAACTTAAAAACTTACGAACCGTCCTGAGTTCTGTGAAAATAATGAAGTCGAGGATACGCAGACCAACAAGAACTTCTTTAAATACAGAAGTTATTCTAGAAGATAAAATTAAAAAAGGTTAGTATCATTCATTTTCATCAAAATTTTAATATTTAATCTTTACACCTTACACAGTGAAGGCAACAAAACCGAAGGCCGAAAAAAAGATTGTTACTCCTGCGCCAAAGAAGAATGGTACTATATGCAAGTCGAACATTCCTTGTGATTAACTTAATTTTCTTGTAGAATCTATACTCTCTGGTTTTGCTATTCCGAAACCTATCAGCAACACACAACAAACAATCATCGGTGGAACCAGCAATATTAGCATAGAACCCATCAAAATAGCAGCACCGAAGGCGATAAATCCAGCTAGTTTTGCGAAACCACAATCGACAAGTCTCTTTGGACAGCAAAAGGCAGAAAATCCAATGCAAGGATTTTCATTTAGTGGCTTAACAGACCCTAAGAAGAAGGAATCTGGTGTCCTTTTTGGAAAATCTTTTCCGGAGAATCTTACTGGAATGAAAGTTGGTGAAGCAAAAACAACTCCGAGCAAACCAATTTCATTAAAAGCTGCTCCAAATACACCACAAAGCGCTACACCGACTACAGGAGTTTTCGATTTTTCCTTCAATTCACTTGGATTGTCTTCACAGCCTGCACAAGCAACACAATCTACAGACAAACGTGGATCTTTACTCACATCATTAGCAGCAACAGACTTTTCCACCCCTATAAAACCAAAGACTGAGACAATAACTTCTATTCAAAGTTCTCTTGCTAGTCTACCGAGTAACATTTCTGTATTTAAAGTTGCTGGAGAAACGGAGACATCCATTTTAGATTCTTTGAAAATATGTAAACCAACAGAAGCACGTAAGAAATTTTTGATTTTTCAAAGTGGATAATTTCAAACGTTTAATATCACTTGTAGCTAAAACAACATCTGCACCACCATTTTCATTGGCATCAGAAGTTAAGACTTCCACAGTTACGATGGAGTCTAAACCGCTCTTTGGACAGAATTTCGCAGATACTACCAATTCGATGTTTAAACCAAAAGAGAGTGGAACCTTTTTCGGATCACCATCCACACTTCCCGCGGTTCCCGCCACCACAACCACAGCAAAAGTAATTTCGACGATAGTTAGTACACAGGTGCCGCCAGTTCAGAATTTGTTGTTTGGCAAGCCAAGTGGCACAGCTTCAACTTTGCCAGCACCACCAAGTACAGTATCAGCTCCATTAGCTGTCACTGCTGTCAATTTAACGAAACCGAGTTTTTCGTTCCTCACCACTTCGACACCTGCTACGGTTGCATCCCAACCGAGCGGATTTACTACCATTAGCATTGCTCCCGCTAAAAGCGAAAACACTCCGCCAATAACGACGTTAGCTACTACAAGCACAAGCGCCTCAACGTTTTCATTCGTTATTCCAAGCACAACACCACCTGCAACGACAGCAGCTGCAACTACAACCGCCTTTGGAAGTAATGTTACACAACTTTTTGGAGGTTTCTCATTTGCTCCGAATACAACTGCTCCAGCAACAACAGGATCGGCACCATTCCAGAATGTTTTTGGATCGGAAAGCACAACTGCATCACCTATTCTCAAAGAAATGCCAAAACCAGATCAATCCGTTTTCGAAACAGTATCAGCAGCATCAACGCTCTCTTTACAGACACCAGCAACTATTGCTACTACTGCAGCACCTTTTGACAAGCCCACAACATCAGCTGCACCATTTGGAATATCTTCCAGTCCAAGTCAAGTTGTTCCTGCAAGTGGTACATCTATGTTTGGCGCATCAACTACGAACCAACCTAGTGGTTTCAGTCCGCCTTCCACTCCATTATCTTCCGCTCCTTTTGGTACACCATCTGGTACGCCTGCTAGTGGTTTTGGTACTCCACCGCCAACAAGTGGCACGTCTATGTTCGGCGGTCAACAACAGAGTCTTTTCGGTGGAGCAGGAATGACCACGACAACAAGCACATCGTCTCCATTCAATACTACATTCGGTGCACCGGTAACAACAAACCAAAACACGGGTGGAACACTTTTCTCTTCATCGTCTTTTGTTAATTCGGGTCAAACTACTGGATCCGTTTTTGGTGGTACCGGAGCACAAGCATCAGCACAACCACAAGGATTTGGCACAAGTCTTTTTGGTGGTAGCACTGCTGCAGCTGCTAATCAAGCACCGCTCTTCGGTGGATCCTCACAGCCAGCATTTGGTGGCGCTACAACTGGTTTTGGAACCACTTCTGCATTTGGCTCCTCATCAACCCAAGCTTTTGGTCAACCACCAGCATTTGGTTCTACATCTCCTAGCGGAGCCTTTATGCAAGGTGGTCCATCAATATCTCAAACTGGTTTCGGTTCTCCAGGATCTCCAGGTGGCTTTGGAAAATCTGGATTTGGAGCTGCTCCTTCATTTGGTGGACCACCAACTTTTGGCTCACCCCCAACATTTGGTGGTTCCCCCGTATTTGGTGCTCCAAAAACTACATTTGGTGGTTTCGCGTCCAACAGCCCACCTGGAGCATTCTCTCCTCCAATTCAAAAAAACAACTTATTCGAATCATTAGGATCATCTGATACAGGTCCGTCATTTGGTAATCTTGCACAAAATGCCTTCGCAGCAGATGCAGCAAAGCAACAGTTTGGAGGGTATAGCTCTTGACATTAATCACAATCACAACTATCCTGATCTTATGTATCCATTCCAGATCTTCCTTTTCAAGCTGGCGTTGATTGAAAGCAACTGATTGTTTAGTAATTATTTGATTCTGTAATTGTGAAATTAAATCTTTATTTTTGAACTTTAATCTGATGTTTTCAACTAAACTAACAAATGAAGCTATAATTAAACAATTCAAATAGCGCGCAAGAGTTGACAAAATAAGTGACTCCTTTCGTACGTTACGACTATGGATCTACCACACTTGTGGCTTATGACTTTTACTACGAACCAAGCGTCTATCCCATCCTGTAGTGATAAGTTGTTGATTAGATGATGTTTACACATTTAGTCCGCGAGTGATTTGCTAAAAATTTTCATAAAATTTAAAATGTAATCGTGATGCCGCGGTTTAGGAACCTTCCGACGTTGTACAAAAAATGTGTTCGCGTTGTTTGTAATATAATAATGGAATATTGTACAAAGTTGGACCAATTAAAACCAGGAAATGAGTTCAGCCAACTAAGGGAGCTACATGAGTTTTTAGTTGCAAATTATCCAGCAAGGTTTATTGAATTTTCTCTTATTTATGTAAATTTAAAACCATTTCAATTATCCCACAGTGTTCTTGATGATTTACTCAAGTGTCATTCTAAGACTCGTGTACCCAACAGTGATTCACTAGAAGCATTCTATTTTTTCTGTGCAACAGTTCATAAGAACATCAAAAGATTTGAGGCTACAAACTACAACTTGGACTGTTCGTACTGGAGGATACTATTTGCTTCATTTTCAAATTTAGTAACACTCAACTTGGGACTAAGCTGCAATGATCAAATACTTATACTGATATCAAGTCACTGCCCAAACTTGGAGAATCTGAATGCTATTTGCAAGTACGAAAGACTGAATGATGAAATGAATGCATGCACATTCGTCCTTCCTGTGACGGATCATGGGTTGAGACACTTGTGCAAATGCAAGAAACTAAGGAAACTAATCTTGAACGAGCCTAGAAGCAACAATCGTGGTTTCCAAAATAGTATAACTTACACAGGAATACGAAAACTTCTGATACACATAACTACTCTAGAAGATATTTCGTATTCAAATCTTGGTGAAGTAGTCTGCCAAGGTCTTGAAGCCCTTTCGTCATTAAACCTGAAGGTTATAAGACATTACAATGCTACGAAGGAGAGTATGAAAGAAATTATGCGTTTATGTAGTCAGAATTTGAGGGAACTTTATTTAACATTTTTCAGTTCAGAAAACCACACTGATGTGTGCCAAGAAATTATTAATAGTAATTTAGAATTACAAACTTTCGAAGTGATTAATTTAAATTTCAGAACAATGTTTAGTGATATATTTCGTTCTATTGGAGGTTCTTTAGTTTCACTTTCGATAAACAATAACTTACTTCCACTATCATTTTGTAATTTAGTTACAATTGGACGTTTTTGTCCAAATCTTAAATTTTTAGCTAGTGGAGATATTGTTGATCGTTGTGAACACGTTGAAAGACCACATAATTTTGGTCAATTTTCAAAGTTGGAAAGTTTATATTTATCGGGATATGATATGGATATAGAAAATATTTTATTATTCTGCACTGAAAATGCAGAAAATCTTGAAAATCTTCGTTTAATGGAACATGGCTTAACTTCTATTAATATTGATAAAATACTTGTTGAAAAATTCACTCCAGTTAAACTTCGTTATATAGAAATGTCGACAAAAATTTCATTTAGTGCTTTAGGTATAAGGAAAATTATTGCAAAATTTCCATTGTTAAATTATTTAAATGTTTATTGTAATGATGATTGTCGGGGAATTATTGAAGAAATTATGGAAATGAAATATGATTTAGTTTTTGTGAACAAAATGTTTCAACCAGTTTGAAATAAATTCTATGTGTTTTTGGATTGTTTATTAGTTATCTCATTTAATACTTTCAATAGTGTTATTACATTTAAATCTTATTTTTAAATTAAACTATAGAAAAATTGATAAATGCTACATGAATTTTTAATACTAATATTAATTTTAATTTATTTAAATATTTGCATTTTGATGAACTACAGTGTTGCCATCTACATTTTGAGGTAAGACTCGCCAAAATCCATACAAATGTCGAAAACAAACAATTTTTGAGCAAATGTGCATTAGGAGACGAGCACCTTGTTGGTAAAACGACGTAAAAATTGTGTTTGAGCAGGTGTTCCATGGAGTGAAACAATTAGAAACAATTTGTTTAATCAGCAAATTCAATTACAAAACAAATTGTACTTGCCACTACCACAGTAAGCCAACCAATAGCCGCTTTACAAATCTCTGCGTTCTACAAGCGTTCGATAATTTGACAAATTCAACACAAACAAAACCTTAAAAGCCTCAAAAGTCTCAAGTGACTAACGCGAGTTTATTTGTGGATTTGGTTGTGTCAATTTCGTAGCTTTTGCTCCATTGTCGGAAGAAATTTTGAAAATATTTGTCGAATAAAATTGGAATTGTTCAAAAAATTACTCCAAGTGCAAAGTAGTAAGAATCAAAAATAATTTCCAAAATCAAAAAGTGAATTTGATGAAAATTTTCCCAAAGGGTGTGAAAAGTAACTCCAAGTTCACGTAAACCTGGTTATTTTCATCGACAAAATTTTGAAATTTTTCATTTTCTCTTATTTTTTTTGTTAAATCGTGTTTTTCTTTGCGACAATCTTAGGAAAAAAAGAAAACTTTCTTATGAAAGTTGAATGTATCTTTTGCTGTTGTGCGAATAGTGTTTATGCTTTTGTTAAAAGGAGAAATCGATTAATGTTTTACTAAACTCTCGACGTTTTTGAATTCCAAATTAATTACGTAAAATAAACGTTTGGAGTGTAACAAACGCGAACATTACAAGACATTGCCAAACATGGACGTTCCTGTGACGCTGGTGGTAAAAGTACCAAATCATCAATTCGAGGACTACACTGTACAGTGTGAGGAGAGTTGGACAATCAAAAGGCTAAAGCAACATTTGTCGGAAGTGTATCCATGCAAACCAGTAAGTGATATAACTATAAGAGTGAATTTATTAATTTCGAAGTTATTTTACAGATTCGTCAAGAATTATGTAAATACAAAATTACAAATTATCAAAATATGAAATATTGCGTCATGTTTTGTAGAAGTTTCTAATTGCAAAGATAATTCCATTATCACGAACACTACAACCTCAATGATACACTTATAGCCGAACACGATTGCTAACTACTAGCTATTAGCCACTTTTCTTCTCTTTCCTGCTTTTGAAGTTTCTATATTCGAGTTCCATTACTCGCCTATTGATAAACATTACTTTCAATTTACCAACAGTTCCAGCTGACTTGTGTTTTGTAGACCAGAACTCTTTGGGGTATACGTGTACCTGTAAAACAGTTCAAAATCGCTTAAATTTTTGAATATTTATCGTTTTAAGGTTGAAAGATCAATCAAAAAGTTAGCTTCTGTAGAACGAATAGGCGAGAAACCTTACAATTGATTCTTTGGACGTAGCTAATTGAGCGTTTTAAGAAAACATTTTCGTTTTCGTGCAGGAAATTATTATTTGCACGCTTATTTATTAAAAATCACGTGTAGCTGCTTACAACTTATGAGTTGATTTGCCTACACAAGGCAAAATTGTAGGGCAGCACTCTAGACGATCATTGGAGATTCCCATGAACTACAATAGAATGTTGTTTCAAACAAAAAATATAAATATTCCTCAGACTATAGCTGGGATAACAGTTTTGGGCTTTTTATATCCAGTTATTAGTAACAGGTTTTTGTAGTTAAATCGTCTGGAAAACATTTCATCTTGTATGGCACATGTTCTGTTGTTTATAATTTTATTCAGAATAACTTTAACGTCTGGTATTTTGCAGAAAACTTGACCCATTTCATTAAGTTCAACAGTTGAAACGTAAACTTCTTGGTAGAAACCTGTTTCTATCGTCATACTTTGAAATAAATTTATTCAAATTCTTGGGTAGTTTTTGTCAATGGTATTGTATTTGGAATTCTGTTATTTATTGATAAATTGCAAGCATCTAATTTTGTCATTTGGAACAACCTTCCCAAAACTGAATGGTATCACTTTTATTTGTTTTGAAAACTCGGTGTCAGAAAGTCATTCTCAAATCAGTTGATAAGCTAATAAAATGATAAACTTCATTAATAATTAAAAATTTTCCGTTTGGTTATTTCAGGCCATGGAAGAACAGAAGTTAATCTACTCTGGGCAACTGTTAGCTGATAAAGTAGTTATTAAGGATATACTACGACATTATGATGTATCAAGTCCTGCAGTACACACATTTCATTTGGTGTACACCCCAAAATCAAGGAATATTGCATATGATAGTGTAAATTCACAGAATCCCCAAGTAGGTATGGGGGAAAGATCGAGTAGTAGTGATGGTCTCCGTCATAGAAACGTACAGAGTAGTACTGGCAGCACATCAGTAAATGTGAACACTAGAAATCAGCAAGTAACTGAACCAGTGGTTAATCAAAACATTCCACAACAACAGACAATAAACACTGCTGCAAATTGTCCAACATCAATGCCAAATGTTTTTGGAAATTTTGGTGGTATGGGCTTTCCGAATCAACAGCCAAATGATTACTTGATGGCACAACAAGTTGCTATGCAAAATTGGATGCAACAAGCTTATATGCAATATATGAATCAATATATGAACTTGTAAGTCTTTAGAATTATCTTAATAAGAGCATTTGATTATATTATTGATTTTATTGAATAGAGTTTCACTGGGTGTACGACCAGAAACTGTATACATGCAGAATTCACCCGCAACAACACCTTTACAACCTAATGTTGGAGTTTCACAGATATCACATAATTTCCCATTGACAAATATGAATTTACCATCAACAAGTGGAAGTGCATTTTCCACTGATAATGCTGCACCAAGAATACCAACATCTGTCCCGCCAACAGAAACTGCTGTACCACAAGTCCAACAACCTGCCCCAGAACCAGAAGCACAACAACCTCAGCCACGATTCCCAAATATTGTTCAAGAAGAAATTCCAGATAATCGCGATTGGTTGGACAGATTTTATACAATAATGAGACTTATGATGTTATTGACTCTTATATGTTTTTATTCTTCGCCTCTGCGATGCTTGATTGTTTTTGTAATAGGATTAACAATATATTTGTATGTATTAATGATGTCAATCAAGTGGAGAGCCATTAATAATTTAAATTTCTCCCATACAGCTATCACATAGGCGTCATTCGAACCCCAACTTTGCAAAGAAATGAAGCAAACAATAATATAAACAACACTAATAATAACAACAGAGCTGAGCAGGGTGAAAACAGACCGGAACCTGACCAACCAAATCCGGAAGCAGTTGAGCCTCCAATTCCTAATGATGGAGCTGAAAGTAATTCTCGAAATGATACTAACAATACCCCAAACCAAACACCAGCAAATGACACACCAGAGGTGGCCAACAATGCAACGACTGTGATCGATTTTATTAAAACATTTGTAATATCATTCTTCGTCTCACTTTTACCAGATACACAAGCACTATGAATCAAGAAATTCTAATATATTATATTTTAAGTTAAGTTGCTAATGTAAATAACCAGTCATGTTCACTTTTGATCTGATGAAAAACAGAATGTCTGACGAGAAGACAGAGTTTAGAAGGGCAATGTTTAATTGTTGTTACGATTATTTTTGTTATGATTTTGAAATTCTGTAGAACTATTTCATAAATCTAATTGTCCAATGTGTACGATTTTTGTTAGATTATATGTGTATCTAGCAGATGAATTGTAGATAGTCTTACTACTAAGTTAAACTGCTATTATTAAAATTATTCTTATTACAGCATAAAATAACTTATACAAATTTAGAATTCAATAAAGAATTAAACAAAAAAAACTAATATAGAACTGGTTATATATTGTTTTAAGTCGTTCCAATATTTTCGTTGAGCTTATGAAACTTTCTACTTAAAGTGTACACAAACTGTAAAGTTCCTTCTGTTAAAATATGCTTTATAAATATAACTCAGCTCTCTCTAAAAGCAAATGGGCTGGTAAGTTACTGATAATGATTGATAAAAAGACATTCTGTTACCAGCAGGGGGCAACGGAAACACATTTAAGGCCTTATCAGTTATTTTGAAACAAATTCTAGGAGAATGATATATAGTCTGTTATGAGGGTGTGCAGTTTCCGAACATCTTCTGAGCGAAGAGGTTCACACATTAAAATTTAAAAAGCCGCAAGTGCTATAATCTATAAGAAACAATGTTGCGTTTCCAAGAAATTAATAAACTTTTATCTATAAGAAGTGGTATTAATAGTATCCGTTGGAAACACGTGAGTTAATAGTTTATATTGAAGATGACAATAGTGTTTTATATAACATTTTATAAGACGTAGTAATGATTTAAAATTTTTAGAAAGGAAGAGTTATTGCTATTCGCCGAGAAGATCAATCTGTATGGGAAAGACGAGCAGCATTCAGTCCGTCACACGTTCAGAAATTGATTAAAGATGGGGTGAAAGTTATAGTGCAACCATCGAACAGAAGAGCTTATCCAATGCAGGTTGTATATATAATAAATTTATTGAAAGTTTCAAATCTCTGTCTGTTCACAAGCAAAAGAACAAAAAAATATGTCGCACAGATAGTTTGATAAGAGCTGATGACGCTTGTATCAAAATAGCTTTGCTCATAAATTTCACAAATTGAAATTCGCTTGTACGTTCTTATCAGTAAAAAGAATTTAACCACTTTGTATTCATAAATATCTAGGCTTATCATAATGCTGGAGCAATAATACGAGAAGATATCAGTGAAGCATCTGTTATCTTTGGTGTAAAACAAGTACCTGTGGATTCTCTTATACCAAGCAAAACATATTGCTTTTTCTCACATACTATTAAGGCACAGGAATCAAATATGCCATTATTGGATGCGATATTAGAAAAAGTATGAGATATATAATATTTATCATGGATTAAATACTTAGAATTAACTTTTTGTAGAACATTAGACTACTTGACTATGAAAGAATCATTGATGAATCCGGTCAACGTCTTGTTGCTTTTGGTAAATATGCCGGTGTTGCTGGAATGGTAAACATACTACACGGACTAGGGCTTCGCTTACTGGCACTAGGACATCATACTCCATTTATGCATATTGGACCAGCACACAATTACAGGAATTCATCAATGGCTCGTCAAGCAGTTCGTGATTGTGGGTATGAAGTTGCTCTGGGAATGATGCCGAAGTCGATTGGACCATTAACATTTGTATTTACTGGATCGGGTAATGTTTCGCAAGGAGCTCAAGAAGTTTTCCAAGAATTGCCGATTGAATACGTTCCACCTGAAATGATACGAAAAGTTTCAGAACATGGAAGTAATTATTTTCATATAATATATGTATGGAATGAATGTAAAATTGCGATACTTTTAGGTCAACGAAAACTGTATGGATGTGAAGTAAGTCGAGCTGATCATTTTGAAAGACGAGAAGGTGGTGGTTTTGATCCACAAGAATATGATGAACATCCTGAAAGATACATATCAACCTTTAGCAAAAATATAGCACCCTATGCTACTGTTATCGTAAATGGAATTTACTGGGCTGTTAACAATCCTAAACTATTGACTATACCCGATGCAAAAACACTACTACGTCCTTCCCACACTCCCTGGCTTGCGACTAGTAAAGGATCACCTGCCTTACCACACAGGTAAAATCCAAACTTCGTGACAATGTATGATCTATGTTAATTACGATCTGTTTTTCAGAACATTAGCTATTTGTGACATTTCTGCAGATCCTGGTGGTTCCATTGAATTTATGAACGAATGTACAACTATCGATACACCATTTTGTCTATACGATGCGGATAGAAATAAAGATACGAAAAGTTTCAAAGGTCCTGGTGTTCTGGTGTGTTCTATTGATAACATGCCAACACAATTACCCAGAGAATCTACAGACCTGTTTGGGGAGTTACTTCTACCACATTACAGTGACATTTTGCAGAGTGATGCCACCAGACCATTGGAAGAACATAATTTTTCTTATCCAGTGCATTCAGTAAATGCCGCGCATAGTATACTTAATCTTTTCTTGATTAATTCGTACACGTTTTAGGCTATAATTGCAAGCAATGGAAAATTAACAGACAATTATACGTACATAAGTGAACTCAGAGAATCATCGTAAGTATATGAGTGAATATCAACATTTGGTTTACGTGGTTTACATTCTCTATGATTTAGGATTAGATCATCTCACAAGGTAGAGGGTTCACGGGACTCTCATAAGCGTGTACTAGTATTAGGTGCAGGAATGGTTTCAGCTCCTTTAGTTGAATGCCTACACAGCGATAGCAAAATTTTAATCACTGTTTGCTCACACATAAAGGACGAAGCAGATCGGTTAGCCCAGAAATATCCAGGCGTAGATAGCATGTATTTAAATGTAACAGAAAATCCAGGCCACATCCAGGAACTCTGTGGACAAGCTGATGTTGTTGTCTCATTATTGCCTTATGACTTACATGGACTTGTGGCTAATTATTGTGTTAATGAAAAGACACATTTGGTCACAGCTAGTTATGTGACGGATGGTGTACGGGAATTGCATGCTGAAGCTGAAAAAGCAGGCGTGACACTTTTGAATGAAGTTGGACTGGATCCAGGAATAGATCATTTGCTCGCCTTGGAATGTATTCATGAAGCTCAGGAGCACGGAGGTGTTATTGAATCTTTTGTCAGTTATTGTGGAGGTTTACCTGCGCCCGAACATTCCGATAATCCTCTTCGATATAAATTTTCCTGGTCACCACGAGGAGTTCTAAATAACACCCTTTCAGCAGCACGATATTTGAGTAAAGGACAAATTGTTGAAATTTCTGGAGGTGGCGAATTGATGTCATCACCACAACACTTGGACTTCCTTCCAGGATTTGCGTTAGAAGGATTCCCCAACCGAGATTCTACTAAGTATTTAGAACTGTATGGATTAGGAAACAAAGTCCATACTCTTCTGAGAGGTACAATAAGGTACAGAGGCTTCTCAGAAACTGTTAAGTCAATGCAGTTACTGGGATTGATTGACACTGAACCACATCCGATGTTGCATCTGAGTGGCCCAGATGTTACTTGGCGTCAATTGATAGTTAATCTACTAGGATTATCTGATACGAGTATTTTCTATGAAAATTTGAAGCAGAAACTAGCTGACCGTGTTGGAAATGTTGAAGGTCTTGAAACATTAGGTCTGCTAGATGATACTGAAGTTGTAAAACAGGGAAGTCCGTTGGATACTTTATGTTACTATTTATCAAAACGATTAGCTTATGGTTTGTTTATATGAATAACCACTATGTTTGCTTACTCACAATTCTATTTTCTAGAACCTCACGAACGTGATCTTGTTGTGTTAAGACATGAACTTGTTATCCGTTGGAATGACGGACGACGAGAGGAAAGAGGTATTAATTTCGTTGTTTATGGACAACCAGAAGGGCATTCTGCAATGGCTTTAACTGTTGGAACACCAGCTGCTATTGCTGCTAAAATGATTTTAGATGGTATATAATTGAATCATGTTGCAATGTTATAATCATATAATCTTATTTTAGGTGAAATTCAACAACGTGGTGTTATCTTGCCATTTTCACCAGACATTTACAGACCTTTGTTATCCAGATTGAGAGCAGAAGGACTAACTGCTACCGAGACATCTAAGTTTATTTAAATTTGTAAGAAATAATTGAGAATAAAATTAATTCCAAAGAATGCAACGGATTTCAGTTATGAGATTCTGTAGTGTTCATTGAAAGTAGTTTAGCTGGACAACTCCTGGAAGTTTAATAGAGGACTCTAACTTTACCATACTTGTTCCAAAGATATCATAATTATATATAATTACTTTTTAAAATGAAGAGAGGAAAATAATAGTGTAATTGAAAGTACATAGATAAGAACTGATTTTGAGCAAGTGAGTTCGCCCGTCCATTAACATTTGTAAGGTTTCTCATTTCATACCGCACAAATGATTCTATATTCTTCTTGTATGACATAACACCCATGTCACCATGTGTTTTCAGTAGCATGCCAATAATTACGTCAAATTTTCGCTAGAAAACCTCATGTTTCTGTGTTAAAAATAGTTTCCAAGTGATTTATCAGACACAAATTCATTAAAAATTTCATGTTTTCCGAAATAACAAAATTGTCAGATGACTTAACAGAATGAGATAGTGCGTATAGGAAGATTCTATTCATCCAATGCCGAGAGAATGAAGGAGAGACAAGTGCTACAACCCACAAGTGCTATTACATTAGTACAATTCCGTCATTTCGTGATGTCGGATGTGTTTATCGAATAAGGTCAAAAATTAACAAGTTATTTGTATAAATTTCAGTGAAAATTAGTAAGAATCAACTAAGTGCCTCCATAGTCGTCGTTCCATGAAACAAATTCTTCCAAATAACAAAAGTTTTTCTTAATAATATTTGTGGGCTATTGAATCAATGAGATTTCTTCCAGTGCTCTAGAAGTGGTGGTAGTGAGCAACACGTGCACACACAGTGAAAAATCAAGTCGACCAAAAAGCGCGTAATCGAGAATAGGTTTTGTCATATCCGACCCAGCCAAACCAACAACAGCTGGTTTTCTGGTCCTAGAAGTTCTACTACAGTAGACTGAAATACAAGTGATGGTGGGAAAGAAAACAAGTGGATTATCATTGTTTTAAATTGCTAGAACGATTAATAATAGTATTTCTATAAATGCGTTGTATCGGAGTGCACATTATTTGTTTAACAATTGTAAAGTATAGCTGAAGTTCTGGTGTACGAACTGCGGATGTTTCATATTATGGTTGTCCATAGTGCCGTGTACAAGAGGGTAAGAACATTCTTTAGATTCTCATGATTGTGGAGATTTGATACATTTGGTGTTTGTTAAAATGTAAGAATTATTTATCACATTCTGAATTTAAAGATAATTAATTCTCCAATTAGAGCCCATAGATTTTAACAAGGTTTTGGTGAGACACAGTACACAAACCACATATTCAACATGTTTGGGATTAAATATTTATCTGACGAACATCTCAAGGGATTTGAACGATATAAGGTTTGTGTGAAATCATTTTCATATTTTCAATTTATTTCTTTTTAGCTGAAGATATCTAGAAATAAGCATTGAAATATATTTATAGAGATTATGAATCCAATAGTCAAATTGAATTATTCCATTTCAAGGTACTTATTCGGAATATGAGCAAGTTCCGTCTCTATCCGAGTCAATGACACCGCGAGAATGAATATCATCTTTGAAAATAATTTCATTTAGCTTTATTGATCTCCGAGACATGTGCCTCGTATCAAGTACGTATACTTGAATGAGTTAAATCCACTTGCTCAAGTGTCGCCTTATCGCGTATCGTTGAATTTCTTTCAGTATTTCCACTCAGATATGGATTGTACGTTACTCACGTAAAGCTGGAATTCAATTAAATAGAAAAACTTTTAAGCAATATTAGTCTATCTCTTAAAGTGTAACTGATATCCGCAATGCGACTGACTAACCTAATGACACCCCTTATCAATATGGTATGATTTTCATGTGAATGGATGAAATTGTAGCACCTACTCGATTCAATCTTCTAAAGGATTATAAAATCCTACTTTATAAAAATATCGACCGCAATAAGTTTTTGCAAGTAGGGCACAAACAAAGTATGAAAATCAATAACTAGTAGCAAATCCACAAACTTGCAAAGTTAAGCCTTGTTCTAGATAAAGGAATGAGTAAATGAGTTCGTCATTGACAAGGAATTAGGATTATGTAAAAAGGTGATTTTGAATGACATGATCTCATGTTTATGATATATTATTGATTGTGTCACAGCTTAGGTCAATCATATACCATTATTTCACGTTGTCAATAACCATGTCTCCTGTCCGTTTAATATGGTTATTGAATTTTTAATGAGATAATTGTGCTATCTGGTAAATAATCTAGATTGCACGCGATGTAAGTCAATAAATCAACAGTTTAATGTGTAGCATTAAGAACCATCAGATATTCCCATGACTTAAAAGGTTTTCCTATGCTTCTGTGGAGATTCCCACAAGTTGTTAATTAAAAAATTGCGAATCCATATAACTTTCGCAGTTTTAATTAGACTTCTTTGGTTACAGGATATTTATGATGTTTTGGACATTAATTACTCTATGAAATTTCTATTTATAAATTTATGTTGTACAATATTCCCAGGGGTTGTTTTGTTGAAAATAAATCCCTTTATACTTCCAAATTTAGTATCAATTAGCTAATCAAAATATATTTTCATTTTCAAGTACAACAGTGTAGATACGAGCTACCTCAGTGTATACGTAATGCATCCGTTTTGGAATGAATGCGTAAAGGTAAGTTGATATCATTACAAAATTCGATTAGCTATTAATTATATTTTTAAATTTTTAGTTTTTTCCAAAATGGGTTGCACCGAATCTCATGACATTTGCTGGATTTCTCCTCACAGTACTGAATTTTATAATAATAGCTGCATACGATTGGGACTTCACAGCAGCTAACAATAGAGATATACTATCAATTCCTAGTTGGGTATGGTTAATAGCAGCAATAAATTTGTTTACAGCTTATACATTAGGTAAGAGTAAAGATAAAAGGAATAACAATTGTATAACGAATCAAAATTCATAGATGGAATTGATGGAAAACAAGCGAGACGAACAGGATCAAGTGGTCCTTTAGGTGAACTATTTGATCATGGGCTGGACTCATATTCAACAGTTCTAGTACCAATTTACATGTTTACATTATTTGGTACAGAAGATCTTCCACCAATACGAATGTTCTTTGTTATGTGGAACGTTTTCTTAAATTTTTACTTAACTCATGTAGAGAAATATAATACGGGTGTGATGTTCCTTCCCTGGGCATATGATTTTACAATGTGGGTAAGTAAATGTTCGAAATAACAATAATTGAAACGCTTAAATAATTGTTGAATTCATTCTTTCAGGGTGCTACATTCATTTTGTGTGTAACATTTGTAGTTGGACCACAAATGTGGAGGGAACATTTACCGTATGACATAGTGCCCGCCAGAGCTTTCGAATTTATTCTAATAGTATCAGGAATTATTACTAGTCATCCTATTATAATCAAAAATATTTACATGTAAGATTGACCAGGTTGCAATCATTGTAAACATTGAAAATGAAAAAATATTCAATTCCCAGCTCGTACAAAAACAGAACTGGAAAAATGAGACCACTTTGCGAAGCTCTTCGTCCATTATTTCCATTCGTTTCAATGTTTCTACTCACAACATTCTGGGTATTTTTTTCGAGAAACGATATAATAACGTTAGAGCCTCGTGTGATGTTAATACTGTTTGGAGCCTTATTTTCAAATATTTGTGTAAGTTAACAATTCCTTGAAACTATTAGGAAATTGCATGTTATTTATTTCAGTGTCGACTAATAGTGGCGCAAATGTCTGACACACGAACGGACGGATTCAACGTGCTAATGTGGCCTCTTCTATTGGTTATTCCAATTTCATGTTTTCCTTTTTACGAACAAATAGGTTTAAGTGAAATCTCAGCTGATGCAGAAAGGTGGATAGTGTATTTACTGACGATATCTATAACTCTTGCCCATATACACTACGGTCAAGGAGTGGTATGGAAATTAATTTAAAATTATTAAATTATAGTTGGAAAGTTAATATTTATAAAAAAATTTTTAGGTACGAGAAATGTGCAGTCACTTTCACATCAAGTGTTTCAAAGTGAAACCAGTTAGTATGATTAATAATAATAACAATCACACTAGTAATAACAAAGCTAAATTAACGTAGTATGAATTTTCAATTGATCAAAGCTTAAGCAAAAGCAACTATCTTTCTAAGCAAAGAGGTTAAGGATATTTTACTAAAATCTAAAATTTATACTTTGTATTCCATTTAATTAATTTATTTTGCCTCCATTCTATTTCCCATACATACATTTAGTACTCATTTATTCTTCATGAGTGCTTGTTTAAGGCTTTTTAGTTTAACATTTGAACATAGTACGCAGAACGTTTGCATTTCCTTTTCCTTGAAGACTGTATCATAATGTTTCCTGTATATAAAAAGTAACGAATATAATTTTACCAGAAGGATATATAGTTTCACAGGTGTGTGTACTGCTAGTGAAATAAAAGCTAAGTAATGCTGCATGATTTGTTATACTTTAAAATTATTAATAAATGTGTTTTTTTCTCTGTTTTTATTTTCTTTTAGCGAAGAAGAATACTAATATATAAAACCAAACTTAATGTTGTTTAATAAAAACTTTAACGACAGTTAACATGAACTCATGAACATGACTTCATCTATGTACATACAACACATTGATATGTTCCTTATACTAAACATAAAATTCTTATTGATAATTTGTGATTTTTATTTTTTAATTTACTTGTTAACAAAATGAAATATTTTCTTCGATTCTATCTTAGATAACGTCTTTGTCGTCCTTACACGGTGTCTGATGTGCACGGATACAAAATTTAAATGTATATAGGAAATTTTACACTTTTTAATGAGATTCTTTGAGATAGTCATTCGGCATTAATACTATTCGAAGACTGTTTACAATCGTTATAGCTGAACAAATCAACATTTAAACATTTGGACTTTATTAAATGCTGTTGTTTTTACCATTTAAGATAATAAATTTTTTTACATAAAACATTAAAATTGTACTTTTTCCTCCCTAAACCTTGTGTGCCATTGAAATTACTTACTTATATATCAGAAAAATCATTTGAATTTATTTCAGGATATATCGTTAAGGAATAAAACCGCTGAACATTTCAAGAAGCGAGCGAATGTTGTTCAAAACAAAAATGATTTTATTTACAATATCGGATAAACCAAGAAACTTCAAATAATTATGAATGCTTTCTCATATAATACTATTAGGTTTAAGTTCAATCGTCGCTCCATTCAAAATCTATGAGTGGTAAAGTACGTAACCAGTAAGCCTGATCATAGTATTCGAATCCTAGTTTTTCAAACATTCTTTGCGATGCCACATTGTCTTCTCTAACAAAAGCAAGAGTATCTTCTCCCATATCAGCTAAAATTTTCGCCATAGTTGTAACTACTAAGCATCCCAGTCCTCGTCGCATATGGCTGTCTTTGACTTGCACAGTTCCTAAGGCTCCAGCTTGCAATCTACGGTACATTTTCTGACAAAAATTCATCTTCCTAAATGAAAATTACCGATAACTCCAAGCTACAAGTTCTCCACTCTGAGTGAAAGCTCCAATTAGAACGTTCCAGGAAGAACAATGAGCCGGGATGGCGACTTGACCATACTTCGTTAGTTATTTGGGCATGTTCTTCTAACATTGGTTTCAACACAATTCCTTCTGGTGGTCTGAGGATAGTAATTGAATCTATAAACGAACTTTCATACATCATTCTACAAACTTTAAGTCAAGAAGACGAGCGTTCTCCTGTGGTAGGTAGTAAGCGTTCGCCTGTGGTAGGTAGTAAAGTCTTGTGAGGCTATCATATTCTCTAGCATAATTTCTTGAATCGACTACAGCTAAAACTGCAGGCCTGTGTCTGTGAAAGAAGCAGCTTATTTTGAATCCTTTGGTCCAATCTAGAAGTGACATAGCTCTTGTCAACCGATCGTTACTCTCATTGAGGCTGTTTAAAAACAGTTGATATCTGTCCTAAATAGAAAGATCATATTAGAATAACTATGCAAAATCAATTAGAACCGCAAATTACACGAACTAGAAATGTACCATCACACCAGTCACCATTTAATGAATATATTATTAAATTTTTAATATTTGGATCCCTCTGAATCCACCGAACATAATTATCCATGGTATAGAACCCAACATGGTTTTTTGGCCAATCCACTTTATACAAATCCCGCAGATTCGTCCATTCAATTGGAGGAATTTCTATCAACTGATCAATCATTTGTGGGTGATCCTCGCGCTATGTGGTCGGGTTAGAAATTTCTTGTAGATTTATAGTCAATAATTCTCGGGCTTTGAGGTGAAAAATTAATAACACAATATCCAAATGACTTTTACACATCACGAATTTCGATAAATAACAAATCAAATAACTATAAACCTCCCAACAAGTTTACTTTGCTTTCACCGACCTGTTGCTACTTCAAAGAGATTCTTTTTAAGCTGTTGAGATGAAGATAAATAATAATAGTTATAGAATAAATGTTGATTATTATCTGGTAGCTTCCTTGGGATGGGAAAAGACTATCATCCAACATACATGCTTCACTGTCTTCACAACCATGCCATCTTAAGCTTAAGGTTTTATTTTTTAATTTAGTTGTTAAAAAGGACATATTAACGTCTTTGTCTTCCTTAAAAGTTTTACACTTTTTAATGAGATTCTTTGAGAAGACTGTTGATAATCATTATAGCTGAACCAGTCTAGGGATTTTATGAAATGCTATTGTTATTACAATTTTAAGATACATTTTTTTACAAAAAACTTCAAAATTGTACTCCTTCCTTACTTATAATTTAGTATATTAAACAGGTTTAACAGAAAAATCATTTGCATTAACGTAAGGATATATCGCTAAGGAATAAGATCTTTCCTTCACAGAAAATGTTTTGAATACATATGTAATTTTTATTAACAATATCGTATAAACCAAGATACCAAGATACAAATAATAACCATGATTGTTTTTGATCGATGCTTTCTCATATAATAACTATTAGGTTTAAGTTCAATCGTCGCTCCATTCAAAATCTATCAGTGGTATAGTACGTAACCAGTAAGCCTGATCGTAGTATTCGAATCCTAGTTTTTCAAACATTCTTTGCGATGCCACGTTCTGTTCTCCAACAAGAGCAAAAGTGTCTTGTCCCATATCAGCCAAAATTTTCGCCATAGCTATAGCTACTAAGGATCCCAGACCTCGTCGCATATGGCTGTCTTTAACTTGCAGAGCCCCTAGGGGCCCAGCTTGCAATCTACGATACATTTCATTACAAAATATCATCTTCATAAAATATCGTCTGAAAATTACCGATAACTCCAAGCTACAAGTTCTCCACTCTCAGTGAAAGCTCCAATTTGAGGGTTCCACTTCGTTAAACGTTTCAGGAAGAACAGTGAGCCGGGATGGCGGTTTGGCCATACTTCGTTAGTTATTTGGGCATGTTCTTCTGACATTGGTTTCAGCACAATTCCTTCTGGTGGTCTGAGGATAGCAATTGAATCTATAAACGAACTTTCATACATCACTTTACAAACTTTAACTCAAGAAGACGAGCCTTTTCCTGTGGTAAGTAGTAAAGCCTCGTGAAGCTGTCATATTCTCTAGCATAGTTTCTTGAATCCACTACAGCTAAGACCGCAGGCCTGTGTCTGTGCAAGAAGGAACTTATTTTGAGTCCTTTGGTCCAATCAAGAAGTGACAAAGCTCTTGTCAACCGATCGTTACTCTCATTGAGGCTGTTCAGAAATAGTTGGTATCTGTCCTAAATAGAAAGATCACATTAGAATAACTATGCAAAATCAATTAGAACCGCAAATTACACGAACTAGAAATGTACCATCACTCCAGTCATTATTTAATGAATATATTTTTAAATTTTTTATATTTGGATCCTTCTCAATCCACCGAACATAATTATCCATGGTATAGAACCCGACATGATTTTTCGGCCAATCCACTTTATACAAATCCCGCACATTCGACCATTCCATTGGCGGAATTTCTATCAATCGATCTGTCATTTGTGGGTGATTTTCGCGCTATGTGGTCGCGTTGGAAAATTTTTGCAAGTTTAAAGTGAAAAATTCACGTGTTTTGCGGTGGAAAACTAATTACACAATATGCGAATGGCTACAATGACTTCTACACATCACGTATTTTGATAAATAACAAATCAAATAGCGATAAACCACTCAAACAAGTCGAAGTTGTGTCACACATGCAACTTGCTCCACTTTGCTTACACCGACCTGTTGCAACTTCAAAGAGATTCTGTTTAAGCTGTTTAAGAGATCAAGATTCTATTATAAGAGTTAAAGAGTAAATGTGGGTTGTTTCCTGATAGCTTCTTTGGGATTACCCGATTATCGTGATATACTATCATGCAACATATATGCTTCCCTGTCTTCCCATCAATGCCACGTTAAACTCAGGAATCAGGATTCGAGCAGTAAAATGAGTCCTTGGTTCCTAAAACTTTTACTAAATAAAATTCTCATTTTTAGGTTATATGAAATCTTGAAGATATGTATACATACGTGTTCAGTATAAAGAAGATTTATTGAAATTTAACCCTCGTCAAAGCTTTTAGAATTGAATGCAGGTAAGAAATCAAAAACTATACAATTGCTTGGGTTGATATAGTGGTTAAGACATCCTTGAAAGACTAAATTAACAATAGTATAATGTGACAAGTGCTGCTTTAAAGCTTATAAAATATGAAATTAGATTTGATAGTACCTTATTCATATATATTGCAGAATGAAATTAGAAATTTTCATTCAACACATGCTTTAATGTAAAAAGTTTCAATAAATTTAATTTCATTGAGTGGAGTACCCCCAAGTCACGAACAATTCACGAGCACATAAGGAATCCCAAGAGTGAAATTATATGTACTTTCAACAAACTAAATTCACTCATTACGTATTAAATTAAGTTCATAATGAATTTGTATGAAATCTAATTTAGCTTAGCCAAAGTTATTATTACAAACAAATGTACGAATTTTTCTCATCCAGAGATCCATTCTGACCATTGCCACATGGAATTCACTATAAATAGTGTAAATGTACAATTTGCCACTTGTTTTTAGGGAAAACTTTATGCCATAATCTACAGCTAACCACTTATTATCTGATGTTGATACTGTTTTTGTACAAACAGAAGTTTTGCGTTCTCGTACAGTTGAAGGTGACTAATATATCATGTGGAAGGGAGGGAAAAGAAAAAAAATATATGAAGACAGGAAAAATTAAATTGGTGCGAACTGGAAAGGAAATAACAAATCGGAAAGTTTTCTAGGAACTTTTCCAAAAATTTCATATTCTAACCATCATTGCAACGAGTTACAGTACACGTTTCACACGGTTGAGTATAGAATTTGCAGTCTTCATCTGTGGGGCGAAAGGATTTCGTTACCAAATCAAAAAGTAAATAGGATATTTCCCAGAAGGATATTTCAAGTATGAAGTTTTGGTAGTTCCTTGACTCTGTTAGTAGTAGTTCTGTTGTTGCACAAGGAAAAGACCAACACTGCACATGAACTTACCCTTTTAACTGGTAAAGTTCCTACATTTATTATGTGAGCCCCATAAATGCACACGCTGTAGATTTTGTTCCCCGACTATTCAGAGTTGGAAAAGAAAAAATTAAGTGTAAAAAACCAGAAAACTGAAAACAGAAAACAGAAAACTTACAAACCTCATACTGGGACCTACCATTATTTTGCTTCAACCATAGTCATCTCTAGAAATTTGTCGCCAGTATTCGCTAGTTTTACTTACGAACTATGAGTTCCTTCTTCCATGCAGAAGGTGCATGTCACTTTTGTAGAAACTTTATGATTGAACTAACTTCCAACTCGGAATAAATTCAAAAATTCTACTTGTAAATGGAATGTAACGAAGGAAAAAATTTAATAATAGAACTGATGGAAAGGAAAAGAAAACTCCAAAATATATTTTCTGTTCTGTTGTCAGATGTAGAAAAGTGCAGTGAATATAAATTTTGCAACATTTTCCTTTGGTATGGTTAAGACATAGAAAATAGGTTTGAATTTGTTAAAGTTAAATTTTGTTTTTCTTTCACATGGAGCCATGGGGTACATTTTAGATCCTATTTGCATTTACATTTCAAAGAGAATATAATCTGTTGGGGTTTATATTACCTTTACTTGTTATACTACAATAAAAGGAAGGAACATTGTTAAAATTTAAGTCGAATTTATATGTTCAAATTGAAATAATATCTCAATGAAAACACGACAACTTTGAGAACTCATGTAGAAGTAAAACAAATGAATTCAACAATGATATTTACAAATTTCCAAAAACACTAACGTGCTTTGTTTGCAGGTTAACTGCCATCACTACGAGAAGTCATTAGTCAAAGAAGAATATTTGGTATCATATAATTCCCATGTGTTCCTGGAAGTTATCATTTTATCTCTTCCATATAATAAATTTTAAAGTTTACTGAAGCATCAAAATAACTAACAAGGCAAAAGGTTATAGAACTATAACCCTCTAAAATCGAATTTAACTTATGTCAGTTAAACTAAAAGTAAGACTTATAGTAGTAACAAAGCTTCGAAACTTTAAAACTTTTGTTGTGCTCATTTTAATAATGCTGTGTTAGCTTCAGAAACTTTAATGTTTTCACAACTTTCTCAAGCACTAAAAGTGCAGAAACAAAAACTCTAATTGATGTTGACATAGTCGCAGTAAACTTTGAAACTTCCTTAAGAATTTAGTTTTGTTGCTTTTTCTTTATGTATGTATGTACATCCAGTGTTACCTGCATCTTCAAAAATGTATCTCTATTTTGAAAGTACTAAACTTATGTTATGAGTACTCACGTTCTTTGAACCTTTTTTGTATTCTTGTTGATTTTAATTTCTCACAAAAGAAAATTATTAATTTTAATGCTTTCGACGATAACATAAACTTTAAACGACACTCTGTGAAATGATGAAAATTTATTTTTTTATTAAATTATTGATATAAACACAGACCTTTGTAAATTTTAAAGTTAATTTAGCAAAATGCTTAATGTTTCATCATTCTCTTGTCTTATAAACGTCAGGGGACAAATTAACATAACAGGCATACACTTAATTTACATATTTTCAAGTGATAAGAGATTTAAATATTTCGTCTGGACGTCATTCAAAAGTTGAATAAGAAGATAAAGTTTTGAGGAGTTTTAGTATTATTGTATTATATCTCTGTGTGAGAACTTTATCTTACATTTCTTTAGATAACAAGTTTCATGATACACAAATCTGCTGAATGTGTATTTCAGTTTAATAAAATTCACTTTGTGCTTTACTTCGATAAAGTGCTTTAATTGTCAAGGGAGTCTGTCTACCAACTCCTCAATTATGAGCTCTTCACATTCTGAGATAAGATTGAAACAAAACAATTAATTTAAAAGTAATAATTCAAGCAATTTTGTTGAACATACATTTCTTATGTAGGTATATCTTCATCTTTTGACACAGATCTTAGTTCCTTGTGATTGTACTCGTATATCATGAATCTTTATGTGTTTACACAAATTGCAAAGCATCAACAACGTAGTACTATATGGGCTTGTAGAGTTTGTATCAACAAAGAATTCGAAATATTTGGGTAAAAATTGTTTCATTTCACTCGAATTGTACTCGCATAAATTTTGTGAATTTCAAGTCATGTAGAAAATAAATGTAACGTATTCAACAGACACAAAGAAGATTATTCCACCTTACGATCTTGGAAGTTCTTTATGTAGGGAAAACTTCATGGTACATTTTATTTAATCAGGAAAATGCTATACAACATTAACAATTCCTTTAAGAGCTAAAGAACAGAAATTGCAATCTTATCCGTTTTCTGGGAACGTTAAAGAAACTGCGATACATAGATATTGGGATACTGTAATGCAAAGATGTTATCATCAAAATTACTTTGAAACTCTAAAATACTTTAAAACCCTTTTCTCTCTAAAGAATTTTAACAATGTCTCCGTACTCATTGAAAAACAAACATTGAAATTTTGTTAGTATATTAAAACTTTTCAAACATTTCATGTAGTTCACGTAGTTTTCGTAAATTTGTAAAATTTTACAGTTGAGGTGGATATATACTAAATGGAAGTAAAATTTTCGCGTTTTGTAAAATTACATTCCAATGTCTGAAATTTTCTCACAACTTTGATTGTGTTTGAGTGAAATTTTGTGAAAACCTTTGGGGCATTAACACTTCAAGGAAGAATGAAAATGTTTAAATAAATTTCAAAGTAAAATCCTATTCCACAATTTGAATGCAGTACATGAGAGTTTATAGTTTTAGTAAATTTTATGGTGAATTTTAAAATTTTCACTATAATTAAGTTTTATTTATTAATTTCTTCACTTATACCTCCATCAAACTAAAGCATTTTTAGAGTAGGTCAAGTATGAAATTATTTGTATTTTTGAAAATAAATCGTCCTTGACATTTAAGAAACCTTCTTGGATAAAAGCATTCAGAATTGAACAAAAGAAAAGCAATTACTTTCTCATTGAAGTTGCATACAATATTAACTTTCTTATCCTTGTTTCTATGCTCACTGACTGTTAAAGTACTTTTACAAGCGAAAGCCTTCTGGTTTAGCTTCAAAGAAACAAAGTCTTGGAAATGAAACTTTATTCCGACAAGTTACTCTTTATATACTAAAGACAAAAAAACATCCAACGTTAAGACGACACTTTTCTCTATTGTTTTACATTACCATCATTTCTGTTTTACATTCCGCCATTTTAATTGAAGTGCTTTGCCCGCCTTAGAAGAAAGAAAAATTCTTCAATTTTTTCCCTGTTACGAAGAAATACAGATCCTGTAAGTCTTAGTTTTGTGCTAGTTAAGAACTTTAAAAATAGTTTAATAGTCAAATGGAAGGTATTTAAAGTTAAAAAAGACAAAATAGAAGTTGGAGTGGAAAGTTCTTGAAACAGGATTACACTTGTACTTATTCTCCTGTTGGTGTCGTATTTCTTATTATATAAAAAAGGGAAGAAATGCAAGTTTGATGACAGGATTTTTTCAAGGGAAATGAATTGCTAATTAAACGGTAGAAAATCACTTCTTAATTACATTCAACTGTGAATGAAATTCAAAGTTGTGTGAGTAAGTCAAAGGGTAATTTATACAAAATTAAAATTTTCAACGAAATTCTATTAAACACTTCGAAATGAATTTAACTTCTTTCCATTTTTCTGGTTTTACCAGTACCACTTGATTAAAGGTGAGAGAATTTTAAATGTTTCATAAAAACAAAAGTTCACGCGTGTAGGTATATACGAGTAATATGAAAAGCTCTCAAGTGTTTAACAAGAACTTGTTTAAGAAGAAAGGAGAATTGCTAATTAAAAGACAAGACCTGAATTAGCAACCATAGAAAAACCAATCGTTGTAGGAATTTAAATTAAAATGCAGAAAAAACTAAGTGGAAAATAAATTAAATTGCAATTTTCTTAAGTCACTGAGTAAATGTGTCAGAAAGGCGTTTTAAAGGCATGAAGTTTCGCTGACAAGTTGAATGAATATATTGTAGTATACAGTAACTAAAACGCGAAAAGTCGAAGGAAGTGGAAAACTTATCAGAACCGTTCCTTAAAAGTTGAAAATTCTGCATCAATCTATAGAGAATTTTCTTATTCCCTTGATCTCATTCTTTTTCTTTTGGTGGAAAATAAATTGGACTTTAGAAGAAAAACTTTGAGAAAATTAGACGGGACGTAAAAGTTTGAAATCATTGTTTTGAGAAGCATTATTCCTTTCTTTTACCTTTTTACTTTTTCAAAGTACTTCTTTGAAGGTTTCATAAAAACTTTTTGATTTTTTTTTTTTTTTTTTTTTCGAAATTCAACACCGTGGATCATAACGTTGAGACCTCCTGAGACCCAGTGTGAATTTTAATAAGATTTTTTACACGTTTACTATAACTAACTTCAGTACTGCAGTGCAGTATGTCGAACTAGTTGTGCAATTTGAAATATTCTGCACAATAACACTTCGATATTTTTTCAAAAACTTTTGATTCTCCTGAGTTTTGTAACAGCTAACTGAAGTTAAAAGTTTACTTTCTTCAGGGAGTTTACTTCGATTCGTTTTATATATAAAGCAATCACACGAACAATTGGATATCACACGAACAATTGTCTCGATATGTTCAATATTTCACCAGATCAGAATAACACCAGATGGAACTATAAAATCAACGTCAAAGTTTTGAAACAATAAAAGGAAAGTAAATTGAAACAATACTATTCCTCACACACACGTATTCATCATGCGATAAAACCCACACTCTATCAAACAGAATTCACACAGAAACATCTCATTCGGCTAATAGCTAATAGATGGCTTTGAAGTTTTAATACATAATTATTAGGTAATGCTTAAGTGAAAATAAA
This sequence comes from Chrysops caecutiens, assembly GCA_963971475.1. Lineage (NCBI taxonomy): Eukaryota > Metazoa > Arthropoda > Insecta > Diptera > Tabanidae > Chrysops > Chrysops caecutiens. Next base: position 2,675,743 of record OZ020570.1, read on the forward strand.
TTCACATGAAAGCATAATTTCTGTTAACGAATTTAAAGTTAAACAATTACTTAACGCTGTGATTTATTCATTTCAACATGAAATTGATTATTTTCAATTACACAAACGAAACTTGAAACAAACAGAAAATATGCAAAATATTCAAGAAATCAACTTTAACACGAATGCCCTTTTGTTTTGAACTTTAAATGTTTTGTGAAATTCTTACGAAAAAGCGTAAATTTCATGATAATATAAAACTTTCATCTGTTATATGGTGTGTTTTTATGTTGATTTTCATTACTTATCGCGAAAATCTCATTTAAAACAATAAGTTTCGGTTTATTTCAATAAACATTTTCATAACTGCAGTTAAAAAGTTAACAAAAAACAATAGAAACTTAAGAATCTCCTTACAATTTGTGTTGTTTGCGTTAAGAAATCCTTTTATATGGTGTCCTTGTTACCGTCGGAAGCAAAGATTCATGAGTTTAAAGTTATACCGTCTTATCTTCGACTTTTCTTCTAAGAAAACTTTTGTATTACATTCAAATGCATCACACTCAACGGGTATACGGGTATATGGGCTTTCTCTTAGCAATGAAAGCGGAAAATAATTGTTTTACGGAGTTGTGAAGAAGTTTTAAAGATAAACTAACACAAATCCTTTGAGTCCTTTTCAGAAGAAGTTAAATCTTCCGTTTGTACGATGGTGTTGTATTTGTGCTGCATGAATGCATCGTTTCTGAATATCCTTTTTGGATGTCCTTTTCATGTTTATATACGACATAGACTATAAGGGTTTGCTTTTTGATGTTAACAGCTTACGCCTTGCAATTTATTTGTTCTCGTACATGCACAAGAAAGATTACTCTTTTGAACATCTCCTCATTTAACTTTTATCCTTATCACGGAGTATAGTTGTGCAGATAAATTGTCCCCATAGGACAAATATTTAAATTAAAGAGGATTTGGTCACTTTTTTTTTAAGCTGAAAATCGTTGCATTGCGGTCATTTTAAATTCAATCAGAATGGAAACGGAAACGAAACCAGAAATTTCTGATTTTATGATTTTTACAGCAAAACCAGTTAACCCAAAAAGCTAAAATCTCTTTTCTACTGTGGTGAGAATGGTGGTGTTGGATTGTAGGACCAACATGCAAATGTCATATTCATTGAAATGAAATCTGGATAAAGTAGATTTTGTATCAGAGTACGTTCACTCTGTGTTTGCAAGGATATTTTGCATTTTGTACAATATCAAAGGACAAGTCTTAATAACATTTCACAGAAAGATTAATTAACCTCCATAGCAAGTACTTACTTTAATTAATTTAATTATTATCATGACAATCTGCTTTAATTTATATTCTCGTTTAAGGATATCGGAAAACATTCGGACAGTCAATTTGCGCTTTCAGACAAATTAAGAGATGAGCAGGATTGGTTTGTATTCTGTTTTTAAATTGCATGTACTAGTATAAATTTATATAATATTTTAGATAAAGTACATAGCGCTGTAACTTCGTTTTTCATTACCACATCCCCACAATTAAATGGAAAACAACTGTTGCTGGTTATGATACACACAGTAGGTGCAGATATACTTTTGAGGATGAATTTAATATCTACTAATATATCTCTTGCAGTAACTTTTCAGTAATAGAAAATTGATTAAGTGAAGAATTCTACTGAAAATCCAGAGAAAGTTACAATAAGGATGTTGGAAAACAGTTTACAAGGTAAGGCATGAAATTTATCATTAGCAGTTTTATATCCTAGAGGATAGATGCATACCTGTCCAAAGTGTATTCTTTAAAATCTACCAAAAACTCTTGTCTCATTAAATTGCTGTCCTTTTCAAAATCCAAGACAAACAATGACAAATGATTTCCGCTTCTTAAACTCTTAACAAACCAACAAAGTTATATATGAGTACATCTCAAGAACGATGAAAAACATTTTGTTCTTGAAATATTCCATAACAATTTCATTTTTCAAGTTGAAACATCTTGTTACCAAAGAATTTTTATCCAATTTAATGTTGGTACAGTCAAAAATATGATACAAACTTTAAAAGTACTTGCAGAAAGTATTAAATGTATTTGTATTGTACTTTAAGCAATGAATTTTCCATTCTTAAGAAACGTTTCTGTCTTACGTTTGACAAGAAGAAAAGACTACTATCCTTGGTTCAACTCCAATTCCATTCAGCTATGAAATATTCAAAATATGAGAATCAAGTGCTCATGGAAAATACAATTTTTCCGTTTTTATTTTCCAAAAAAAAGAAATGACATATTATTGGGGAAAACCACGTTTTGATATAAAGCTTTATCTTATTGCTGTGGCAAGATAATTTGATACCTTTCTTGGAAAATCCAATTTGGAGTAGCTCTTTCAAATGCATTTTAGACAAGTCGTCATCATCTTGGTTTGGCTTTTGTGAATTTCCTTCAAAGAAAATGTTATAATAATGGGATTTTCTTCAAATATGATTGCTGTATGAAAGTTTAATAATTTTCACGTGTACTTATTACAGAAATTGTAAATAATAAATGAAAATTTCTTTTCTAATATCTGATGTAAGATGACAGCTATAAAACGCAGGAAAATTGACGAAATCTGAATAAATTTGCATGGATATGATCAGCAAAAGTTGGTTGACAGTTTAGAAAACACATGTTCATATAAAATTCATCCTTAAAAATAAGTTTTGACCACGTGTTTTACCCAAGGTTTTCTGGGTTTCGTATTATTCGGTGAATGACAGGGAATATTTGTGAGAATAGAAGGACTTCTCATCCCAAATTTGTCTCGTCTGCTAGTTATTCAATTTAACTTTATGAATCCAATTCGCTAAAATTGAACTTTAATTCAAAGCGAATAAAATTAGCTTGATGTATAAGACTATCACTTGAAAAATGATAAAATCCAACTCTGGATGATTTGATTTCTTAAGAAAAATTGAAAGGTAATATAGCTTCGAATGATTTCATACAAACACAAAGAAATAAATCGAGTCGTAACTCGTAATTAGATTCTTTTAGTGAAATTGAATCAATAGTTTCCATTTCATCCGTAATGCGATGTAATATGAAATAGAATTTTTATAGAATTGTGATAAAGTAGAAGAGTAACTATATTTTGTAGAAGGCGCGAACAAGAGGTGCACAGAAGTCAGGATAGTTGGAAAATTTCATTTTCAATTCGAACTCCATCACCATCTATAAATTGCTTTAAAAGGTTTCAGTTAATCCTGGTATAGCTTTTGGATTCTTTCTTATTTCTATATCAACGGGATAGAGGATAGAATCAAACGAATCGATCATATTTAAGGGCTTGAATCTAATATAACTTTGGAACTCTTCAATCTACGTCAATACGTGGAGTCGTGGAGAACACTCGTCCAATTTTGATATTCGAATTTTTATTGATGAAAGTATCGGCTTTCGCAGGGATATATTCTGGATCAGGACGAGGGCAAAAAACAAAATCAACTGGAAATAATTGGATAAGTTTCGAAGGTTAATGCAACATAGAACTTTGTTGTCGATGGTGCTGGATAGTTTCCGATGCACTAGACATTGTTCAATAAAATTGATGATTTCAAGGATCTGGATTTAAGAAACCAAAAAAAAAAAAACGAACTAACATGACTATCGTCCTTTCTCAAAAATTAATTTAGTTTCCTTGTACCAATGAAAAACTGATTCCGGATTAATTGCAACTGGTACACAGACGTTTCTAGTAATTCGTCCAGTTTTTGAAGGGACCAAGTCCTGTCGATAAATCAATGACGGGAAATTGAAAATTTATTTTATTCTGTCGACATATGTAGTACATACATATAGACGAAAGATGAAAATTGAAAAAAACCACCATTAAGCAAAGGAAAATTCGGTAAAATATGTTCACATCCTGATCCTGGATGTATTTAATTATAGTTTATGTGTGTTTTTTTAACTGTATGTATTAGTAAATTTGCATTTGAGTAAAAGAGGAGATGGATCCTTCAGGAAATTATTTTCACCACTTTTCAATGAACGGAAGGATGATTGAAAACTCAAAATGAATTTGGTTTCATTTAATTGAACTGCATTTTTTATATCAAAAGGATAAATGAAAAGTACGAAAAGAAAATGCATTTTCCAATAAATTATTAATTCCTTTGTATCGGTTAAGCTGTGTACACTCATGTGAATTACGAATGTCCGATTAATTACAATGCAATTGCATTAAAACATTGTTCCAAAAGGTTCGTTTTTAAAAATACACTCCTTTACTTAATCCAGCTTTACGGATATTATATCTTTGACATGGATATTGTTGTTTTTTCCTGGATTTGTACACACACTGGCCAAAATGCATTTTATTAAAATTATTCAGTTGGAAAATTGAGGGATCACATCAATAATGAGGAAACAATTCATTTCATATGAACAGCCTGCAGGTCTAAAGACGACATTTCGTAATAACCCAGAATCCTTGAAACAAACAACTCAAAGAACTGGGGAACAAACAAGCTGATGAGTCCTTTGAACGATTTTCATCCTTCTGTGGTTGCATTCACAGTGTTAGAAGTGTGTTAGTTCGAAAATTTCAAATTCAATCGTCGAATTTATCCTTGAAATGAATTTCGAATATGATTCCCATGGAGAGGATAAGTTCCACAAGTAGTGGGAAATTTTACTCCCCAATTGCGAATGAAGTTCATCATAATGAAATGCGGGGTAATTTCGGAAATGGTTTCTCCATGAAAATTCATCTCACCCCTTCACCATCTCATACAAGGGATGGAATTGCAAACAAATACCAAATTTTGTTTTTGGGTCAAATTACATTTTCCCGGAATAAAATCTGCCGGAGAGTAAATGTGGACAAGTTCGACAAGGTTGGACAAATTTTGGTCACATGAAAGCGATTTGAATTTTGCATGTCACTTTTGAAAGCTTTACAAGCAAAATAATCAAAAGATTTGTCGTTGTGGACATTTTGGGCAATAATGTTAAAAAGGAAAATCGTATTATACATTGTATTGGGTTATATACACTAGTGGAATTGATTCTGGACACTTTTGTAAAATACTTTGTACTATATTAATACTTTGACCATTCTTTTTCAAAGTATGATTAATTTTCTCAACAGTGGAAACACTGCGTGTCTCAAAGAAGCGTATTTCGTTTGAAATTTGTGAGGAACGACAATATTAAAAAGTACCGTTATCTCAACGCACCAATGTCACTTTTTACTTATTTTGAATTTTTTGTTTTCCTGCCTTTTTTGTGTTTGAATTTTGAACTGACTAGTTGAATTAAGTTAGGTTAAAATAATACTGTTGAGATCATATGAAATAAATACAATCATAATGGATATATAATAAATAAATGAAGAACTTACAAATTTTTTTTAAAAGTATCCAGAATTAATGGAACTGTTAAATTCAGGATAATCCCCTCTTAATGTGTGATGACAACTTACATAAACTTTGATATATAAAATATATTTAATGAATCTAATATTAAGTTTTGATAACAGAATCATGTAATTTATAGTATGATATCGATGTGATACTTGAAAAATCTCATTTACGTTATATCATCGAATTACACGAATTGTTTGAATTCCATTGAAACAAACTTTAAATTGAAGTTAAACTTAAATGAAACTTCATTTGAAGTGAATGCGAAAAGTATGAAGTAGTTTCTATCGAAATGTAGTGCAAATAGTTGCAATCAAAACCTCTTTAAGTTTGAACAACTAACCACAAACAGAATAGAACGTACCATAACCAATACGTTTCATGATATTAAGAGATACTATAATGATAATAATTCATCCTCTAGGAACTTCCTGATGTGATAGAGTAGAGTACAAAGCAAGAACGATTATTCCCCAAATACTTGATGCAACTTCCTTTTTGTCTTGATTCTATAGAGAAAATTTCCAAAGAAACACGTCTGAATCGACATTCATTGTCAATAGTCCATAGATCCATTTTGTATATCAACTTAAATCAATATTAATAGCTGCAAGTAACGTTGAAAATGGTACACAATTCCCACCATGTTAACTTGAATTGTGAGTCTTTACCATTTACCATACATAACTCTTGATTTATAGTATAACTCTATCATTAAATGCAATTGACATTGATATAATTACAAATACACGAGATTGTATGTACATAGACTGGAAAGGATCCATAGATTCCGGAATCGACACATCCATGAATCAAGGCATGCATCCACAAGGAATCATTGAGGAAGTCTTTAGTATCCAGAAATCTTTCCTCTCAATACAATACAGGGAATCTCATTTATTTGCAATTTATTTGACTCCTTATAACAGATACCCCTTGCTGTTTACAGCATCTATCATCTTTTCTCAGTACAATCATGGAATCAACGTGTACACTTTGGATACAAGCAACAACGGGTAAAAGGGTACAGCGGACACACAATACAACGTACTGTAATAAATATACTATTTACTATGTAATGCACGTGTTGGGAATGGCAATAGATCAACTGCTATAATGCCCTCTCTCTACTTTAGAATTGCCATGATTGTACTAGACGTACTCGTAGATAGATGTAGAGAATATGCTACTGGGATTACTGCAACGATGAACGTAGAACGACATACAAAATTGTATAGTAGACGATGCTTTTATACCTCTAAACACAGTCACTATCTCTATCTCTGTGGCTAATATAAACTATATTACATTTAAAAAAATTTATACATATATCTTTAACGGAACATTCCACAGCAACTATAATTGGCTTGAAATTTATTAATAATTCAATGTTGTAGACTTATCCTCATGAGAATGAACTCTATTAAAAACGTATAATCACATTCTGTAACACAATTACAATTAGGTTATAGAAAAACGGAAGGAAATTTTCATACATAATTCGTAGCATTTGTTACATTTCTTCTACGTTAAAACTAATGTCAGAGAATCTTTTATTACAAAAGAATAATGGTATCCTATTTGGTTATACAGTCTTTTGAAAAATCCTTCGTTTATGTATGTACATATATATATATATAAGAGACAACAGGCCTTGAAAGCGATTGTTCTCGAAAAAGCTATGACTGCTTAAAGACTCATTTTTATGGTTGTAAATTTTTATGAAAAAGCAAAATCCTTTTTCTATTCGTTTATATTGTTTTAAGTGGGTATTGTAGTGGATATCATAATTCAGGATTTATAAATAACATTTTTGTTTCGCTTTTATTTTGTATACGGGATAAACTTGACTTTGACCATAACGCTTTTTTGTATGAAACAAAATTCAATGTAGATAGCTTAAAATTCCACACAAAGTATAGTAGATTATCTGAATATATATTTTCAACTAATAAATGATTTTTATTGATATTGAGTTGATAAAAGTACATTTTAAAAATTAATACTAAATCAATGAAAGATTAATAAAAGTGTCATAAAATATATTACAACCGGATATAGCAATAATTCATCAAAACCAAAAAGTTTACCCAATAAATTTAGTTTGTACCAGTGTACCAGTTCTTGTGTGAAACCAATTTTATTTATTGATTACTGAATTTTCCAATTCGACCTGGAAAAGACTTACAGTGCACTATCGATTTTCCACTGCACTTAACCTGTACAGAGCAAATAAACTAACAAAAGTACTACCGAACTACAGTACTATCAATTATCGTAGGACTTTAATTACAAACCCATTGAGAGGATATAGTCCCAGTTCTATAACTAATAAAGACACAAGTATAACCATTGATGCTATTAGTCTGCTTAACTGAGTAGATGCAAATAGAGCTAAAGAACCAGTTGTGTAGCAGGGAATTTTTCAAAATGATACTACTGTTGCGGGTGTCGAGCGTGAAACAATACCTCCTCGAGTATATTAGTTTAGCTAATCCATCATTAGAAGTTATTGGTCGTTATCCGGAACCTAGTATGCAGTGAAACCTTTAGATGAATTGAAATGCGATTGCGATGCAATTTGAATGTTTGTTGTTTTATGAAATTCAACTGAATACCGAACGCTTGTTGCAGTTTAGCCAGAATCATTTGATTTCACTTGCTGCTAATGTGATATGAAACTCATTCTGATTGTGATTTTCATTCTGGTTCTCGTTGTGCTGAAATGGTTAAACAAATGCCTTGATTCACCTCGTTCACAAACAACTGGTGTAGATTTTGAAATCTACTCTTTCATTGAATAGCACATTCGGGATTAATAACATGCAAAAGGGTTCTATTACAAATAAGTTTACTTTCATGCACGAGAGGGTTTTTGGAAATCAGATCGTTGGATTGATTTTCATTTTAGCCTCATAATGGGATTGTGTATGGATAACATGAATCGTGACTGTTGGACAAAGGATCATTTTCAGAAAGTTCTTTGTATTGTGCAACATAGTTTTGCAAACAAACTGTCAAATGCAACAATTTTAAAGAGATTTGATACTTTACTCGTGGTTTACTGTATTGCTTGATTCATTATCTTAACAACAATTGTAGCTACATGTACATATGAGAACAGATACAGATATACTTCAAAATGACCCTATTCAGGTTTATCCAGATGGTTTCTTTTATACTCGGTGTATGTCCATAATAACTCAAAAACGTGTTTAATCAAACCTCAAGCAGATGCCTCTGCAACCAATGAAAAGTAATTGAGAATTTCTGAAACTCTGAGAGCTGAATAAAATTTCCTCTCATTTGCTCCACACTCTCAAAATGGAGAAATAATTTGTAACATCCAGAACGAAACAGTAGATGGCGAAAATGAATGCAAATTGCAATTCGAAATTGAGTCTTGGATGGTGCTTTAGTTTGAGTCTGGGATATAAATTGGAAAGCTCTCTCTCACTAGGCGCTTTTGCTTCGGGGAGAGAGAGTACAGAAATCCTCTGGTAATTCATGTATGTTGGATCAAAAAGAGTTTGTAGTGGATTGAATATATAGCCACTCATAGCCTCTATCTGGACCCGTTTAGCCACGTTTGTTGTAAATCTGCTAATGCGACTATGTTTGGAGTTATTGTTTATATAATAATTGTGAATGTTGCTACTATCTTTGGTCAGCTTTTGGTTGTTATCACCTGCTTTATGGTATGTTGGTGAGATATACGATTTATGCTTTTGATGAAATCTTCTATAACAGACTAGAGCCAAATAGTTGCCTGAGCACAGACCATATCAGTGCTTTGGCTGTATATAGGTTTATGTATCAGGTTCGAATATCTGACATGGAGATGCCACCATTTGCGGCCCTCAGAAAAGGGATTTCTCCTTTTACAATACCCTATCAGGTGAGAGATGTCTCTGAAAAAAGGATTTTGTGACGACTTAATATATGTGGGAACATAAAAGGAACAGAAAATTATTGTTCTGCCACGCTTTTCCAGTTTCCTAATAACTATACTAGATGGATTTGTTTCTGTCTTCGATATTTCGGTAAAGGCTGGAAAATTTGAGAAAATATGATAAATTTGAAATGTGTCCAAAATCTCGTCTTTTCAAGGTATCATTAAAGGAAAATTGTGTAACTTATAGCCGTGTTCTTTCGATCACTCTAACAGAACAGAACTGTCAAATCCCATACATTTAACAGAACAAGTTTAGTTTCCGATGATAACTGGAACTAATTTGCTGTTCTGAACAGAATAGTTGAGCTAGAAATATCCAGATGGCGATATGGTTCATTTTCCTTGACGCGAACTTAAATTTTTCTTTAAATTCCACAAAATTACAATTTCTTCAAAACTTTCAGTGATTGTCTGTGTTTCAGTTCATTTCATATCAAAATTTGTCTCATTCTTCTTGTTTTGTGGGAGCAAAAGGTAGAGCAACCAAGAAGGATTGACCAAATCTTAATAAATCAAGGACTCCTTGGACATAATTACATCCTTAACGAATTTAGGTCTTGAAATCGTTTTGGAACTCATTTTCCTAGAACATAGATTTGAAGTTCTGTAAATATAAAAGTTGGAGTGCATCCAATGTAATAAGCACAAGGTTTTCACTCCTTCGAAGGATAAATGCCAATGGCGAGGAACATCAACGAAAGAATGCCGTTAAATTCTTGAATAAATGGATCCTTACGATCTTTACAAGGACAGAAGCTGAGGAATTTTCTAATTGAACAAATCCAATGCAAATGAAATCGTGAAACTTAATAAATAAAGTTTTAAACGGAAGGAATAGCCTTCGGAAAATGCTTTCAGGTCATAGGAGAATTCCTCAATCTTTGATAAAGTCATTGTGACAGGATACAATTCGATGAGATTTTTTTCCTGATCCCCGTGTCAAAGGTCACGTCTTTGTTTTTATCCATTTAAATTCTTAAGGGTATAAAATTGCATAAATTAAATAACTAATGCTGTTCCGTGGATTGGAATTCATTAGACACAGTAAATTCAAGGCAGATGAGTATGTCCTATTTTCAAGGATGCACTAAGACGAATCTCAGTTTCTTACCTTAGCTTCTGTGACTTATAAAGGACGAAGTTGAAAAGAACAATAGAATGAATGTGAATGGAATGTGTTTGAATACTTGGAAGTTAAGGTACATTCATTCGAACTTTATTGCCATGGCAAAGAAGTAAAGTCCTTTGATTGCTTCCGGTAGGATAAATTTCCACCTGAACACTGTACACTGAACAGGACTACCCTTTTCCTACAGTAGATTAAAGTCAGTACGAACTTACGTTTATTACTAGCCATCGTTCCACAATTAGACAGAGTTTCGGATAGACGTGTCCTTTAACGGATTGTCCCCGATTTCGGAAGCAATTTCATCGAGTCCTTTTTTTCTGTAGAATTGCCAAAAAACTGTTTGACAAGTCTTAAAATGGCGAAAAACTTTAATGAAACTTTTTCACTTTAAATTTCGGAAATTTGGTGTCTTGAACTTGTCGTCTTGGAAATTCCTTGGCAGACTTCCTGTCAGATGATTATTGCCGTTGATAAAGTACCGAAACACTTTGTAAAGTGAGCGTCATGGTAACTGTTTGAATTGGACGGGACATCTCGTGGCACTTTGAACCAAACAAAGATTTTGGTCCACTGGACTTCAAAATGTCAACAAACTTGAAACGTCAAAATTAAATTTCTCTATACAAAAAGCTTTACTCAAAGATGGCGTTAACTTTGAAATTTTGATCAAATGCAATCAAACTGTTACTGCAAAATATCCTTTACTTTCATCGTATCCTGATAAATTTATTTGTGTATGTGTTGAAAGCGACTTTGATAAATTACACATGAAAGTATAATTTTCGATCTCACTTATTTGTTGAGTGTCCTATTTTTCCATGGTGTGAATTTGCCTTTGGAAGCTTTTCCAGATCCTTGAGCTAACGCAATAAGGATTTCGTTTGTTGAATCCATATCATTTTTTTTCCTTCATCATCGCTATGTGTGTTTGTGGTATGTGTATGATGTGATTAGTACGAAAGAGATTCATATCCAATCTGAGCCTAATAAAGTTCATGAGAATTATCTTAATCTATTTACGACGAATACTATGCCCATTTATCAAAATTGGTGATAGCTAGAAGGCTGAGATTTGGGTGTATACTATCTATACTTGAGTATTGGGATGTTCTTGAATCTGACTTGTGCTTTTACCGTATTGTTGGTGGCATTTTTTCGGAAAGGACAAGAGCAAGATGCCTATGAAGAAGACAAAGCCCAGAGCCGGTTGAGATAGAACTGGATTTTGGGTATGATTATGAAGGAAGTTGAATTAGGGAAGTTGAATGAGGGAAGTTGAATGAAGGAAGTAGCTTTTGGATTTAAGGTTGTCGAAGGAAAACCAATAAATCGTTATTTTTTCGTTAACATATATCCAAGTGCATGTGTGTATGTGTGAGATGATCTGGGTACTTGCAAGATGGTTGCCCTGAGCCACAATGTGGGATAGTGGTGATTCTTATGTAGCTACACTCGGTATCATTCCTTGACCAGAGAATCATTTCATCTCAGTTTCAATATCAACTGGCACTATTGATAACATCATCATATCACATCGTACGTGCACAAATCTTTAAACAAAAAACTATACACATACACAAATATAGAGACAGATAGAGAAATGTAGTGAATCGAAGAAACTTTCAAGACGAACTAAGGATTTACTAGGATTTATTGAAGGAACAGAAAAGAAATGCCCAGAAAACCAGAAACTTGAACATGTTATTGAGATATCCTAACTGTATATCTCATATTTTCTTCAGGCAATTCATTATTATATCGGATACAATGAGAACGTGATCCAATATACAATCTTTTGCTTCAACGGACAATGTAAACAGCTACAAATTTTTTCCTCCTCCTGCAATCTGTGATATCTCGTATAGTTTTGAAGTAGTAAGGATTTATTTGATCCGAGAACTTGTCCATCACTTTCGTGTCCTAGAACTGAGTCCAATTGAGGCTCTACCAATTACGCTGTTATCCTTGAAAACAAGGTAATGATCTTCATTCGAATTTCGTGGACCACCCAAATTAGGATGTTAATCCTTGTGCGTTTTTGGCAAATTGTGCCATATGCCATATTGCCAAAAGGAAACAATGAAGCCGGACAAGAGCTGAAGGTTCCATTCATCTGGTTTTTCAGTAGGTACCCACATACCAATCAAAGGTTCATTTTTGTGCTTGTCATTTTGCACTCAATTTCCTCTGGAATGCAGCATGTGTCCTGTTTTTGTGTGTGCCACACAACAGAGAAGAAGGTAAATGGCAGGTGGAACTGGGTTGGTTTCTTGCAGGTAGAAAGAATCTGGAAAAATGTAATAAGAATGAAATGAGACACAGAAAAAGTGGTAACTGATGGTCTCTATCAGAGTCCACTAATCGCTTTCAGGCACATGGGATTCTTCATCTGTTTGCTGGTCATATTCGCAACACCTGAATGCTCTAGGCTATACAAAAAGTGGATTACGTTGGATGAGGAATGGGTTGAACACAGTGGCCAGTTTTGCCAATACAGGAAAATGGAAATTGGATGAAAGAATGAAAGACGAATGTACCTATGCCTGCTTTGGATAGGTTTAGGGTTAAGTTTTGGTTCAGGTTTTGTTGTCGTTATTGTATGAATGGTGAAACAAAACGTTTTGAAATTGAAATTTTTATGAATCCGTCTGTCTGCATCTTGGCACAGATGAACCTGATCCGATCTAAACACCCGAAATGCCATTTACCGGATTGCCAATCATAGAATCACGGAATCACGGCTTAGCTCAGTTCTGTGGTCATTCTCATGTTGTGGTGTTTTCTTTTTTATGCTGCGGTTTCAGTGGCGGATTCTTTAGAACCTCGAGCTGATGGGCTCATCCGGACTCCGGATGCTAAATGTCATGTCATTGTTAGTTGGTTTTCATGGGTTTTATGTATGCTACTGCCTTCAACTGTTTACCATTCGTTTTTTGTGTCTATCATCGTCCTCGTTTGGGTCTGACTGCTCAAAGATGCCTCAAAATTAAGACGAAGCTGATTTTTGTTTTTCTGTGTTCATTTTTTTCGTACGTCGACGAATAAATTTCGTGGTCCGTTGGAAGTTCAAGGTGATGACGCTGGAAACTCAGACTCATTAGTGTCTGGATGTGGTGTCTTCTTCAGTCCAGTGCTTTTTAATCTGGAATTGTTTTTATCCTCAATTAATTCTGACTTAGATTTCTATTAGCGTTAATGTTTTGATGTTACTTTTTTAGATTTCGTAGCTTTCGTAAAACGATTGTGATTTTATGATGGTGTTATGATGCTGATTTATGATTTCTTCTTCCGGTCAATTCTGTAACGAATTTTGCCGATTCACTTTCCGGGAATTGAAAATCTTAGAACGGCAATACGGTTGGGAAATTTTTGAAGGTTTTTTCAAGCACTTCCTTCTTATGTTTTCAAAATTCGTTATGCTTCTTGATTTCGAAAGCTTACGAAAGTTGAAAGTTTGCAATTGTGACGGTGTTGCACGTGTGCTATATTAACTTTCTCAGAGAATAATAATGTTTCACCAATGGATGTTTGTCGTATAACCTAGTCGTTACAAGTACATGAATTAATTTTTTGAAATTTAACAGTTAAAACCCGGTTCCATTTATACGCTTTTTATTATTTTTATCTATGACTATAGGTTATCTTCATCAGTGACAATTACAAACTACAGAAAACATGACAATTTTGCTTATAAATATAGTGAACAGGTCAATTTCTTAAAACAACTCATTAACTAGTTTGAGGAGAGGTGAACCACCCATTGTTGTCGTTGAGAAGTAATTCTCGGTTTTCCCTTGATATCATTAAAATGTCGTAAACATCAAGTTTCCTCCCATCATTTATTTCTTTGATGATCTCGAGCTCGTTTCCCCTCCATGACGTCACATAAAATCCTCTCAAAATATTTTTTGAGAAAGTACAAAAACGCAAATTTCGTGCTTGAAACATGTCAACAAACGAGTACGTATCAACAAAATTTCACGTAAATCGCGATGAAATTTTAAAAGTTATGAGGATTTTCATAAATTACTACCGTCACTGCAGTCGATGTTAGGTTGTAAGGGATGATATCGTCAGAATTATATACTAATTAGCTGGTTTTTTATTTTAATCTGCCAGTTTAAAGATATGTCGATAGTTTGGCCAAACGAGAACTAAATCCGTTCAATATTTTCGAAATTCCATAAAGTTATAATGTATGACATCAGTTCGATAACTTTCTGTCAAAGATGGTGTTATCCCCGAAAATGGTTCATTATCACCCAGTATTTGGAAAGGATCTTAAAGTGATGAGTTTGATTGACAATTTGGACAAGTTTCATCAAATTCGCATTTATTATTTAGAAATTACAGCAATTTCTTTGAACTCTTATCCCTAAATGGTCCGCTGTTTGAATTATTTTAAGAGTCAAATTAGGATATTGAGTTGGCCTGCATTTCCACATTTATAGAAGGAAAGTGGCTGAATTGTTCTAATTATGTCTGACATCGTGTGAATGACATAGCTTGTCAAGTGTCAGAGACAACACTTCCCTGTCACTTCCTAAATCATGAGGTCCTTTGGAAGGTAGTTTGCTTTTTTCCAAATGAAGACAAAAAACAACCCGCCGAACTCAAGCTGTCACTCCAGTTTTTAAAGTTTCCGTTTCGCCACACTTCACTGTCTAGTGCAGCGAAGACTCAGACGAAAAAAGGATGATATCTCCTTAACTCATGAAAAACATGGCGTCCGTGTTATATAAGAAACAAGAAGTTTTTATTCTCAATACCAAAGAATACCCGAGTTAAAGTGAAATTAACTCAACAAGCATATTTTACAATTTTCGCGCCATATATTAACCTGAAAGGGACGGCATCCTTAAATTATATCCTTGTTAGTTATAAGGACATGCAGCTCCTGATTCAAGTCTGATTCGACTGCAAAATAGGGAGAAAGCTTTTAAGCATGCATTTTTCTATTTTCCAAAGATTATGTAAATTACGAGTTTCCCTTTCGTTGAAACCCTTCGAAGTCCTGCGAGTCTGCAGTTGAATTCATTTCCGTATCCTTTAGTATTCAGGACGTTTTGCCTGAGTTACCTGTTTTTTTTTCCCCCCCCATCTACTACTGTTGTTGTTGTTGTTGTTGATGTTGCTTGGAGTCTTTTCAGGAAGGAAGAGTCTGTACTTTTTTGTCTTCGAATTTGTTTTCACGTAAACAAGGTGCTGTGCTTTTTATGTTGGAGTCGTGTTGAATCCTTGGGTAAAAAATATTTCCACCATGAAATAATGTCGTCATGGTCTTGAGGTATATTCATCGGGTTGTCGTCCTCGTCGATTGCCTCATCTACGTTTGGGTTTGGTTTGCATTCATTAAGAACTTTGCTTAAGAAGAAGAACTCGAGATGAGTTTCAGTCCAGGTAATCTTGGTCACACTCGAACGGGCTGGAGTCGTTTCGAAACGTTGGTTTTGCGTAGGATACTACTCTGTTCAAAGATTTACCAGGAACGCACTGTCGCTATGAGCAACGCCACAAAACAGACTGGAGGAATCAAGAAACCACAACAAATAAGCTCAGAGCAGATGTGGAAATAGAAGCACTACAAAAACCCAATTCAGAAGATTTTCATGGTGTCCCTTTTTTATAATTTCCGTTTTGTAATTAACTCGTTCCTCTGAGAGGTATGTCTATCCAGACAGGATAGGGGATCGATCTATCCAGGTATGGAACGAGTGAATCTTCTAGGGATTTTATTCTGGATTCCGGTTGTGAGAATTCAATTTCAATACGATATCGATTTGTTTTACCGAGCTACAAATGAGTCCTGTCTGATTGTCCTGTTTTGTAATTTCCTTTTTTGGAAAGATGTAGTTTTGTTTTGTGTCTGTCTGGCGAGGAAGGACTCTTCATGTTTTATTGGAAACTGTGGTAACACTCGTTCGTCTTGTGGGTTTATTATGTGGTATGAATTTATTGTTTTCATAAATTACACTAAATCACATTGAGCAGGTGTATGCGTCACGAATACCATGAATCACAAGGGAACCACTAAACAACCTTCGAATCCTTTCAACAGAATTCGCGCGTATCTCATTTTGTGTTATACAAACAAATTGACATCTTTTCATAATTTTGTTTCTCCCCCTTTTTCGGGGAATACTCCCTTGTGTCATGACAGGATAAACGATGGATTTTGGAGGCTCATCCGCGTACGTGATCAATTAACTTGGTAAACATTTACAAAGTTTTTGTGGTTTATTTTCTTTTATAACAATTCGTTTGTATGTTCGTTGTTGTATCTTAAATCCCCCCAAGGATCTACTCGTATTCCAGTCAATGGAATAGACTTTTCATAGTTACTAATTTTGTGGAGTACTTGAAATTTCTTGGGGTTTGAATTTCGTCTTCATTCAACAACTTTCAAGAATTTTATATCATCAACTCCCCAAATAGATTCATTCGGATTCGGGGATGAGGTTTATTAAAAATGAGTTTTCATTTTAACACGCATGCTGGGCATTTTGTATCTCCCTAAAATATGATTACTTAAAGGATTATCCGAGATTTCTGTAGCTTTCCACTCTCTTCTTGTTTTGGACCAAACACTTTTTAAATGGTTTTCCCTTAATTGTTTACTTAATTTTCTCTTACTTTACATAATTAATGTTTTCTTTTTGGAATTTATCTTGTAGCCTAATGTGAAAAGTTTCTGCAGTCGCATAAATCAGGCTTTTTAAACCCACAACATTGTTACATTAAAGGAGTGTTAAATTTTAAGTATAGCTACATCACGTGCCGATAAAAATTTTGAATCAACTCCTCGTACAAGTTTATCCTGTATGTTGATTGGTTACAAGACTATTTAAAGAATCTATAGTTAAACAGTGAAAATGTATTTGAAAGAAGTTCCTGTAAAAGTTTACCAAACGAAATAATGTCATTCCTGAGGGCTTCTCCCTCGTCAGTTCATGGTAATAGCCACTTTTCACAGAACATCTTCAGGTTTTATCTTAAAGCCTCATGCGAAAAATGCGAAAAACACCAGAAATGAAGCAATGTAGGCTTTCCACAATCGATTTCCAATCAATTGATTCTAATCTTGGAAAGGTTCCCAGAATCACGTACTATTTCCAATAAAATTGAGTCATCCAGACATGATCCCTTCTGTGTAACAAGAAATTCATCGTAACGATGTAATCACTTCTGTCTGTCTAAGCAAACATTAAGACATGAAATTGTTTAAAGAAATAACGAAAACGAAAATGAAAATGAAAATGATATTGAAGAAATTTAAAATAATTCCCGTAAAATGGAAAAAACCTAATCTGAAATTAATTTTCAATTCAAGAAAAAGAAAATTTTTCAATTTCACTTTCAATAAACACTACGACAACGTTGTACGAGCACGGCAGCCATTTTATGTTCAAATGTAATTTCAAATTCGAATTCGAATTCGTATTCGTATTGTAATGTTACCCAATATCGTCATATTCAAATTGGATTGTATGTGATGAGAGGATTCTGTTCGTTTCTTAAGGACATTTTCTATTTTCAATGGATTACAGTGAATTGTTTCATTTTGTTTTTACATTTAAACGCGCCAAAATCGATCAATTGCAATTGAAACAAAACAAAAATGTTAGAGAATAAATAAAATTTCAATTATACTCGTATTTCACGTGTTTCTTTGATGTAAAACCTCCTTAAAATCGATGAAAGGATCAAGTCGGTTGTGGAAATTTTACGCGAAAAACAATCAAAACATTAAATTCTAGTCGTGGAACCTGACCGGAAGGAAGAGGTGAAACCACAAAATGTAGGTAGCTAGGTGGCAATCATGTCTTGTTTATCACGCTATGGAATATAAAATTATTTTTGAAAAATTCCTTTTTTTCTTCACCCGTCAAATCAACCTGCTATTCTGTGTAAACACGTCCACCATAATTGCTGCTGTTCACCTCTTGTGTCTGGAAATTGTTGCATTTTGCCAGCGATTTGTTTGGAAAATATGGGAGGTTCTATAAGGTTTGTTAATAATTTAAAGTGCATTCTGTGGTTTGAAGGACACATTAATGGCTGACATCGTTCATCGAGTTCATGTTTCTTCCTTCCATAACTTTGAAATAATTCGGTAACATCTACTTGAACAAGAAAATAACAAAAAATATCCTCTCGAAAACAGAAGAAAATTATCATAATTAATAATTGAGTACCAATTAAGAAACAAAGCATAGAAATTTGCTAAGGATTTCTTGTGAATCCTTCTTTCGTGCCATGTACTATATAACATATCCTTGCATGTGTTTTGTTTTATATTTCAATGGGTTTTGTTAGAACAACAGATTTTTCAAGTGTGTTGTAGAATACACTGCATGTATGTACATACATATCCTTCTATGGTTCAACATAATTGTCATCGTCAATAAAACCTACAGAATAAACAGTACAAGAGGATTGCGGGTATCCAGCAATACCAAGTGAAGCCTTAAGCCTTTCATTAGTTACCTCCTGATACCTTCTAACAGGCAGTTATTATGTTAAAGTATTTGCTACAAAACACTCATCCCCATTCCATCCTTGATAGTGGTGGTAAAAAAGGACATTGTGAATGTGATAAATGTGTGAATTTCAAAAATGATTTGCTAACGCTTTTGTATATAATAATGAACGTCTTCGTCATGTCATAGAAAATTATAAGCAACACATTTTATCCAAGAGATATGTCCTTTATCATTCTTCATCACGTGTTTGTATCCTGTTCCAGTGTGAATGGTTAACCACTTTAAAAATTGACATATTTTCCTATTTTTCAAACAACTTTCATATTGAGCTCCTCTTCTGGGAAATATCACCTTCTTATATGAAGTGAATAAAAATGAATTTGACACACAAAAATAAAATTTGCCCAAGACACAAACATCGATAGTCACTACATAAACCATAGAAAAGGTAAAGTTTTTGATTAAAAGCCTTGGCGCAATTTATTATGTTTACTCAAAAATTTATCCATTTTTCAATACATTTCTATGTAGTTTATGTATTTATATTGTATACCTATAACCCTGTAAACACAATTTGAAAACAAATCAATCTCTCGAACGTTCGAGATGAGTCCGGGATGGATCCGGAATTCTGTCATAGCAAAATAAATGTTTTTTCATATATAGTATATATCTCTTTCCCGGACAAAATGCATGCTCCAACTCATCGTTATCGTCTATTCAATAGGTTTTTTCATAAAACCTAAGCTTAAACCTAAAACTTGATGAAGTGATTTAAATGTTACGGCTCTTTTTTTTTGTTGTAAAACATTCGGACAAAATTAATCCGAATTCGAGTCGTTTGACATGTTTCAGGTTTTTGAACTTGTTTTAATGAACCCTTGTTTGAAGGTTTACATTAATATCATCTGACAAAATTCTGCAGAGTTCAAACAGAAAATTCAATTTTAAAGGTGCGTTTCCAATGCCAGCGGAGTGTGCTGAAGCTTACTCTGGCACTCGTTTCCAATGCCATCTGTCAAGCATATTTTCAGTCGTCTCTACTTATCAAAATTATAATATTTTATTCAAGAGTGGAAATAGAAATACATGCAGATTGCACCAGAGGCACATATGGCGGAGTGCGTGGGTGCGAAACGAGCGGAACATGTAAGCCAAACCACTCCATTCCAAGCTGGCATTAGAATCGCGCCTTAAAGCACAAAAAATTTAAGGTTCGATAAATATGTAATTTGGCGAGTGGTCAAAAGATGGTGCTGTCGCTGTCTTGAGTGTGTTTGACTTCTTATTTTTGTACTGAATCAAAGAATTCAATTAGGAAAATATTCTACAAAAGAATGACTCATATGTCATTTAAAGCAAGTAGCTCATATCACATTTCCGAATTTTCGAAAGTATTCATTAACACGTAATATCAGACGCTTCCTTTAGTCCTTAAGTGCGTTTTTTTGTTATTTTTTTAAATATTTTCTTCTCAAAAAAACTTGCCAAAAGTTCATCATTAACAAATAACCAAATTATAATAATATCCAAACGAAGAAGAACATTTGAGAGAAAAAAAATTCCTATTAGTATCAAGAATAGCTCGTTACGAAAGTCATTTTGTAAAGTTTGTAAAACATAAAATTAGCGATTTGGAGTTTTTAAGCTTTCCCTTGAAAAGTGTTTTCTCTATATATATATTTGTTGCTCGAGTGTTAAGTGATATTATTTTGATTATTTTCATGATATCTTGTTGAAGAAAGTTTTAATCGTCTTTGTAACATCCGAAACGATGAAGATAATCTTGAGGGAAATTGTGAAATATAAAAAGAAAGTTTTTGATAACTCAATGAATTTTACCTTATTATTAATATCCAATTGAAGGACAATTCAGGACAAATTATATTAAGGTGTTCGTCTACGACTGATATAAGTACCACAGCTGCATGTAGTTATAGCTCGTAATTATTCGACACTTTTTACATGAAGATGTGTTTAACCTTATAGCTATTGGTTAAAAAAAACCTAATTTCACTGTAATTTTGAATGTAGGTTTTTTCTTCGTTATAACTTGTGGTGAACCTTTCTTTCGGTTCCGTTTCGTTGAAGACGCTCCTCTGTTGCTGGAACGCAATTCCCGGCATGAAATTCATGTTGAAGCATCCTACACAAGTTCTAGTCTAGGTTCTTCTGGTTTTCAAAGGTTCTCCATAACCTAAGCGGAACACTTAATCTTTGTTTGTGATTTTCTCGGTATTTTTTGTGTCTCCGCAGACGGTTCTGCTTTTAATTTATAATTTTATGTTGAAAATACGAATTTTTACCCAGAAACAAGACGAAAAAAATATTTTTTGTTTAGATGAACCTTCTCCAGTGATTTGTACCTGTGCCAGGTATTCACGTGTTTCGGTGTAAATTGAAATGAAGTAACCACACGAAAAAGTGAAAGAATCATGTCTGGTCGGAACAAAAAATAAGGTTTAACTGGTGTTATCACAAAACCTTTTTTCAAACCATGTGGAATAGGTAAATCCACAGCGTGGAAATTAGTTTTTCGATAAATCGATTTTGATGACACTAGAAAATCAAGTCTAATACGATCCGGAATTGACTGGGCTCAATCCTTAAGCCTAAATTCAAGAAGGGATTGCATTAATTTCAAACGCATCAATAAAAATTCGGGTCAAGATGATTTGGCGATTTGAACAAATGCCTCTTGTATCCACTTGGGATTGTATTGCTCCGGTGACATGTCACATTCAGAGAAAGGGTATTGTCCGCTTTTGGATGTTTTGGAGCTTCAAAAATTCACTGAAGCGATAAATTTCGTTTTGTGTTTGATCGTCTTAATGATTGGAACGAAGACGATTTGTTGGGTTTTCTTGGATCCGCATGAGTTATGACATCGCCACTGTACCGGATGTCGTCGGAAACCGCAACGTCTTGGTTTAACGTGGGTTCATTATGGGAAGATCAACTCAACGCTGTCGCTGAAAAACTCTTGGACACAGGTACATCCGTGGAAAATTTCCAAAGGCGCCGTCATTAATTTAACCGTGATGGATGTATCTCAGTTTTGAGCTAGATAACATCCGGTCCTGGGTCCTGTTAATCACTCTAAGGAGTCTCCAGTTGAAATTAATGGGTCTCTCTTGGTCCAAGGAGAGTGTGGCTTAAATTCCTCCTTCAAGAAGCACCTTTAACCACTTCAAGTCCTTGCACCAATTGAAGCCTTCTGGAAAATCACTCGAATTCGAAATGAGATCGTACATTTCCATGTCAGTGAAAAATCGATTTTCGAAAAAAACTTTTCTCATATTTTCCAGAATTTCATCCTGTTTGTTTTTCCTGATGAACATTTTTTCTCGTCCTTTTGAAAATGTTGTTGTGGGAAAAACTTTTCAAATTTGGACATTTTACTAGTTTCGTTTGGAGAAAAATTGTATTTTTGCCTCGTCCTTATCAGGAATTCTTTCGAGATATCGTTTCACAGTTTCTTAGGAATCCTGTTTCATGTTTGTCAAGGAAGTTATTTTCAAACCTCGCATCCAACGAAGTTTCTAATCAATTGTTTTATAAGAAAAACTTGTTTGAATCCTTACACAAAAGGATGAATTTAAAGTTTTGTGATGCAGATTTTTCTACTCTCTACTCTCACATATATATCCTTTTTTAAACAGAAGACTGTTTTTGACGACGCAACAAATGACCCGGTAACTCTTGAGGACATAAAGTCCTTCTTCGTGTCATCTTAAGTACATGTTTACATTGAAGTAGTGAAAAACAAACTTCCGGAACAAACAAACCCATCAAGGATTCACCCTTTTCCTAGCTGTCACACTGAAATAGGTTTGCTAGTATTAGTGTATCCTTCGAATGATATAATTTTAATTTGACTTTCGTGTGAGCATAAATTATTGGAATTTATGAAAGGGTGAACGTGTACTCGGAGATATCCTTTTAAGGATATACACTTCGAAGTGACATTATTGAGATTGATAGCATTGAATGGTAAACATTGATTCCGTGTCAAATATGATAAAATGAAAGGCAATCATGTAAGGGTTCGAATTTTGAGGGCATGAAGACCTTTTCATTTTAAGGATATACATACATATATTCTTTCGTTATTTTGTTGGAAAGTAATGGAAGTGACATTAAGAGCTAATGAAGTTATGAAAATTACCATACATGTGTTGCGTCAAGGACTACAAAAACATCAAATTTATTTAAGTGATGTTATAGAAATGTGACATTAAGAGTTTCAAGGAGAAAGACATTCTCTTGACATTTTCACCATCCTATTGGAATTGCAATGAAATTTCACCATTAAATTTTCTTGGAAATATTATCACGTGTTCAATAAATTTAGCTAAATATAAATTTCACTTTTATTTTTGTTTTGCTCATTTAAACATTAAATACACTTTGGGCAATACCCTGCTTGAGGGATAGCCGGGTTTTAATGACTCCAATGTAAACAAATGTTTCTTAAATTGTGTCCTAATTCTGTTAACTGGATCATAGATTTTTATTAATCGTTCAATTAATGTTTAATGGCTCCGAGGTTTTATCCACAAAATTTGTTTTTATTTTATTACATCCTTTTGCTGGTGTGGGAGATAATAAATGAGAAGTTTCTGAAAAAATACATATCTATGTGTGTTGGATGGGAATTTATTATTTTCCGAATAAAAACCTTCATTGCAATGAGAATTCCTTTAGGATATCATTGAATAAGAGAAAAGGTTACGTGCATATGTGACAAGGTAATTTGTCATGCAGAATAATGAAAGACATGTTACTTAAGTAGAAGGAAGTGTTAATTGATTTTCCATAAAATGAAAATAGATCCACCTTTCACTGTAGGTACTTGCTTCCTTACACGTAGAGTAACTCATTAATCTCTATTATTTCGTCTTTCGTTTAGAACAATTTAAAAGGGCAACTCTTATTCATAATAAACGTACAAGTAATTTCTCACAATTTTTCTACGATTTCCTCTACGTTTTTCCATCCACTTCTGCTTTGAGTTTAGCTACTAACCTCTAAATCCTACACAATCTTAACCTTCATGTGCAGAACCTTCATCAACCTTACCTAGTTTCTTCCACCCTTTGCTCCGAGGAAAAGGATTTATTTCTTAAGGAACTTCTTTGCTTGTTCAACGTATTTAACAAGTTCTCTTGTACAACAGGTGAGGCATATAAGATATTATCGTAATAAAAATCGAAAACATATGTTTCATTTTATATTCGCGTAGCACAATCGTAAATCTTATGCGACATATTCGAGTGTATGGGTATATGCGGAACGCATTTTAATTTGATTCGATGCGAATGACGTTTCATTTGTTTTTCAATATGTGAGCAAATTTATCCGCGACGAGTGAGAAACGCTGCTTGTGTGTATGTGAGAAAATTTTTCGGCAAAAGTTCCGTTATATGTTTCGTTCAGTAAATTTGCGGTGTCATTTTGGAAAATGTGTGTACACACGATCGTAAAAAATTTAATAACGAACATATCAATCAAATACATCGACGTCACACATCGTAATAAGAAAAACTTGTTATACGGATATTTGACGATATGACCATTTTAAAAAGTGTTTTCGTTTGATGTTATTTCATGTATGTTATACACAAAATCACTGAATGCATTTGACACTTTTTTAATATATTTCATCATATTTAAATCCAATATGGGTGTACCAAACGTTGTGACTTGGATAAGTTGCTTGTCAGAAAAGGAATATATTGAAAATAATTCTTAGAAGGAATACATTTTTGAGGGTTATTCAATAAATTTTGATGAGGTTAAAGTAGAACAGTCGAAGTTAAATTCATGCTTTGATTCCAGGTAATTTGTGTGTTTCAAGAATTTATTTCTTTGAAAGTCATTGAACGAAAACACGTTAAATGTTTTAATTAAATCGACTTACCATTTTTGGGCTTCATTCCCTCCCCAATAAAACTCCATCATGCCAACCCTCTTCATGTTGATATCCCATTTTAAGCTGTTTATTCAACTAACTAGATACAATGATGTTTGGCGTCCATTACAGCAATTCAGGCTACCCAGGACTTCTCCCTGGTGTTCTCTGCTGCCCTGCTGATTCAACCTTTCGCTCTGTCTATATCAGCTCCTCACAAAACGAGCTTAACGACTTAATTCGGTTCTCATTTTGCTGGAAAGTGGAAAAACGCAAAATACGTTTGGAATTTAATCTGTTTGTACTGTTCCTTCTGTTCTTGTTAATTGGATCAAAGACGACTTTGATGATTAGTTGATAGCTATACAAGTTTCCGTAAACAAAAATCCTAGTGAATATCTAGTGAAATCACGAAATCAATTTTGAGTAGACACCATCAAATCAGGAATCCTTTAATGTGCTCTAAATGGCATGGCTTAACTCTTAACCTCATGCTTTCTGCAAACCACCATTAATTACAAACTTTCCCAGCAAGAAGAAAGAGGGATCATTCTCTCAAATCATCACCTTCACTGCACGACAATCGGGTAATTTGCGAGTACCTCTTCAGGTTTCTTTCAGGGAGTTTCTGTTAATGGCATTAAGTTACACAACAGGGAGCATCTTTAAGAGCACTCCAAAAAGCTCCAATTTGATTAAGTGTTGTTCACTTTTAGATTCTTATTACAATCTTATGTTAATTATTGTAACATCACAGGCGTCGAATTAATTCTAAATAAAAGTATTTTCGATTCAAAAGTGTTATCAACTTCTATTGAAAATCACATATAAAAATACCCTTTAAAAATGTTGACTTGATTTCATTTAATATAATTTTGTCTCTTAGGTTTTAAATGTCATGAGATGTTACAAAGTTATTTTAAAAAAAATATACAAAATAAAGAAAGCAGGAATATGTCCAAAATAAACAACATTGGCCTGTCTTCATTTTCGTTGTGACATGTCAACCTACAACAAGACTAAAGAAAATATAAAACTTCAAGATAAACTCATACTACACATTTGGGATTGTCATGATTCCTTGATGTTTTGAAATGAAAACTTCGTCCTTTCCAACACATTCTACCAAAACATACATTTCATCTACAATTTGAAAGGATCTACTCATTATGAGGTTGTCATTGCCAACAAATACAAGCAATTTGAAAGAATATAAAACATTTTCATTTGATGTATTCGGTTATTGAAGTCAATACACATACATACGTACATTTTCTCATGAATATCCCATCGGAATTTTTGTTCTATAAACGTAATTAGGTTCGTCAAATCCAATTACATAACTTTAATAAGGTCACAGCATGAATAGATGGACTTCTTGGTTCTCGTAATCATAATCAATAAATTGTGCCTATAACAGGTGTGGTTAATCATATCCGATAATGATGGTTCATAATATATACTATTTGTTGTTTAACATTTCTGTGTAACATCTCTGCGGGTGTATAAACAACATTTTGGTCAATCAGGTGTAATGTTTGTGTGTTTATAATTTAAAATTCACTTGATGTTTGTTATAATATCCATATGTTAATTTTACCTTCTCAAACGACATCTGTTGGAGAAATTCTAAAATTAGCCCAGAAGCGAATTATAACGTAATGAAAATCAATAATTCCTGTTTTGAACCACATCTATTGCAAACGAATCGAAAGAAGAAAGACTAGCGCAGTTGACGAATGAAGGAATTCACAATCTCCTGCGACAGTCAAGCAGCTCTTAGAACACTGGAATCTAACGCACTCAAGTCAACGCAATGATGAGTTGCGAAAAAGCACTGCCTTGGATCCGAGACAAAGTCAGTTTCTGTTGGGCTAAATTTACAGTGCGGAAGAAGCAAACTACACAAAGCCACAGATGCGTTTGTTGAAAGATACCATTGGCAGGATAATTCGGGAACAGTATAGCAAAAGAGATATCTGCATGCAACTTGTCTTTCATGTGTGTTTATCCTAATAAGACTCTGAAATGATTGACTGCTTTGATGAAAGGTGTCAACCACGACATCTGTCGTTGAAAGTTGACTTTCCTCAATTATCTTGTCACCTGACGTGACTTTCTTGTGTTTTTCGTTTATCTCCGCCATATTTCTCTGTACAGTTTTATTTTTTTCGTAATTATTATTTTGAATAAAAACAGAAAACCAAAAATAAAAAAAATCTTGACTCAAATCACGTCGATTGCGTGCCAACTATGTGTTCTGTATCTTGGCAATTACCTTCAGTAATAGTACACGCAAATGCATTGAACCGAAGTAAAGTGCATAGGCCCATATTATATTTTTTTGTATCTACAGCACATGACAGCTAAAAGAAAGAAAACGCTTTAACAACAATAACATAGAGTAGAAAAAAGTAGAGAAAATTTGTGTTGGATTGAGGTTTCACTGTTAATTTAGTCTTAAAGTAGAGAAATGACAAAAGCACATTAAGTTGATATGTTGATTAAACGGTATAGAAAAGATGCGATTAGAGACCGGAAATGTGTTGAATGTTGTATGTAGAGAAGAAAAAATTGTGTAGATCAACGTTAAATGCATGTTCAATTGTTGTGGCTACGTTTATGCTTGAAGATCTTCATCTAGAATGAGGGGTAATTTTGGGATTTGTTCGGTTAATGACCCGATACAAGAAATTAGTTGAGTGTCAGCCATTTTTCTTGCGATACATTAACAGGAAGTGTCGTAGAAATCTCTTCTAGTGTAAATAAATTCCACATTTTGAAGGATATTCTTGTGAGGTCAAAAATATCTCATCAATCTTTGGTAATACAAACAAAAATGTAATTGATGCATGTGTGTTATTGCATTATCCTAGTTTACATCACTTCCATTACATAGTTCATGGTTTTGTGATGTGTTCAACAAAAATTTTTACTATATCACGTGATGTGGATGAATAGAAAATGAATTCAATCCATATGATGAACACTCTATTCGAGTGGATAGAGATAGATATGAATGCCAACATAAATATTTGTTTTGGTACAAGTGAAAAAAGGGATAGAATGGATTTATGATGGAGTTTTATAGTACAAGCACATAAAGTTGATGTGATATAGAATTTTGTTGAGAACTAACAAACAGCGGGAACATTTCGGGAAACGATCCTTTTAATCCTAATACAATTCATGAGTTCATTTTGAATGCAAGGACGAATGGGTGCGAGAACGCGTATGTCGCCTTTTATCCGGAATAGAATATATATCCATTGAGATATCTATGTAGATATGAAATTTCATTTCTACAATACATAAAGCTCAGATTGCAGTGTTTTGCAAATGGCGTTTTATATAAGATTTGATAAATGACTTGATGGCTTGCAGCTATCTTATTTCATGTGCTACATCGGTTCATGTTTGTGACAGCATTATAAATTTATTTTAATCTTGAATCTGGTTGTGGGTACGAGACTCCTTACATGTTAAAGTCTGTTTACCGAATTTGAGTTAATTTTTAATAACGAATTTGTTAAAAATACAGTAATACTACGAACTTACGCGATAGGTGGGACTGCGTAAGTCGAATTCGTGTAAGTCGGGGTTAAAAAATGTAATAACAAACAGACACTCCGTAGATAAGAAATACATACATATCAGAAAATAAATTGTAGCTGTGTGTTGATTCCCCGCGACAGGTCCGATCATGTATGTATGTGTGTATGTGGCTGAGCAAAAGTGTGAGGCAGTAAGTCTGTAATTGATAATCGAGACTTGTGTGACGCTCAAACAAAAACGAATCGACGAGATTTGGCAATCGCGTAACTCCGGGTTGGCGTAAGTCGAGGTTGTACTGTATTGTCAAGTGGGTCACTAAGCCATTCACAAAACACTCCCTGGGTCTCTCAAAATCAAAAGCTGGCGGGATACTCTGAAACTTGTGGCTAATTTTCGGGTTTATTGGTGTCGCTGGGGTTTGTTGACTTTTGTTCTCTTGTTATCAAAGATGAAGTGATTTCACGGAATGTCTGGCAAATTGGCTTCACAAAAATCCATCGCCATGTGAACAAAATTGAAAAACAAATTTTCGTTTCCAATGAGTTCTAGTAAAACAAAGAAGTTTCCAGTTGAGTAAAGGCCAAAAAACAAAAAAAAAAAAAAAACAGAAGCAACTTTCTTTCCAATAGGTGCCCTAAGTAAGTATAAAGAAGACATTCCGTAGAGACACAGAAACCATAGAGCCATAACGATGTGATCTTGTCGTTGATGATAGAAAATTTTGTTTAATTTGGCGGAATAATTGCTGCACTTTGATTTTGAAAAAATATTATTACATTTTTTCTATCATGCTCTGATTCTGATTTGATTCTATTCCATGACAATTTGTAGCGTTTTATTATTGTCTCCTCATCATCAGTGTCGCCAACATTGAATCTGTCGTCGTTTGTTTGTGGGTTGGAACGACTCCCTGGTCTTGCCTTTGACTCCAACACTCCCACATGGAGACACTCTAGAGATCAAAGTCAAAGTGAAAGCGTCGTAAGGTTTTCAAGCTTTCGTTTTTATACCACAAAAGCAGAGTTTTGGGTTAATGACTTCCTTGGAAATGTCGTCTGCAGACTATGAAGGTTACAACAAAAATGCGTGTCGCAATTTCCTTGGAAGAATCATCCCACCTAGCTATGTATCATATTTTGGTAAACACGTATAAAAACCTTTTCGATGTGACAAAGACAAACCGAAGGATTTCAATGACAAATCGCGAAGGATTTTAATCCCGGCTTAATGAAAACATTCTGAATCCAGGTGTGGAACAACCACCAGAAATATTGTAGTAGATGCCACATCACCCACATCCATCTAAGGGAAACCAGGAAAAAATCTTTTTGTCGATTTATCCTGGAAGATTCCGAACAAATATTTCCTGGTTACTAGGGAAACTAGTTCGGTTTGAGGATAGTTTTCTCGGTCAAAATGACTGACTTTTATACAAAAAATTTACCAAGGATGAGAAATACAAACAATTTCTAGGATCAAATAAATCCCTTATCAGCGACAACTTTGACACCACCGCCATGACAACAACAAGACGTACAAAATGACAAATATCTCCTCACGTAATCCTTGAATCCAGGGAATCTTTTGTATTATAATCTTCAAGGATTCAGGGATTCTTGGATTCGAGGATTAGTGTATCCATTATTTTTGTTCAACCAATTTTGTGTCATAACGCAAACCGATGGCCACCGCCATATGACACTCCTTAATTTTTAGGGTAAGTTTTTGTAATGGATTTAAAGGACAATTTTACCACATACAAGTGCATACATATGTGCAGATGTGTATTTGTTGTCCTCCTTTGATTATTCCTTAATTTCAGTTTCCGCATTCCCTATCATTGCAGAAGGATGTTTTTCAAAAGGTTTCTCCAAGGATTCTGCAAGGATACTGAAACATAAAATATGTCGCCGCAATGAAAGCAGCAGTTGAAGAGGAAAAATCGCATAAAAATTATGTGTGGGTGGAAATGACAACATCGAAAAGGAAACCAGAACAAACATTCTTCTGCAATATATTGTTGCATTCATATTCAAGGACTCAAAAATAGGTCTGTCTTAAACAGGAATTGGAATTTGTTCCCTTGAGATTTATGGCTGGTGAGGACAAAAGCCTCCAGCTAGGAAAATGTGATTATCTCGTGAAGGAAGAATTGTGCTGCAGGACATAATGGAATCCACTGGAAAAAATTAAAATCGTGAATTTTAAAATGATATACAGTAATACCTCGACTTATGCGAACGAGAGATACGCGATTTTCAAATCTCGTCGATTCGTTTTTTGTTTGAGCGTCACACAACTCTCGATTATCGATTATAGACCTGCTGCCCTCACACTAATGACTTGTCGCGCGGAATCAACGCACAGCTACATTTTATTTTGTGTTATGTATTTGTTTCTCATCCACGGAGTGTCTGTTTATTATTACATTTTCATAACCCGTCATACACGGTTTTCGCTTACAGTGATACAGTGTTACTTTCCAACTTGAATTTGAAATCTTAAACCCTGCAGGCTTGAAAAGGTAATTAATTTAAATCAATTTCCCTTACATGTTCGCCTTTTCCAAACTTAAGAAAACTCTTTCAATTTTTCATTTTAACGAAAACACGAAAATCGTTGTCTCTGTTTTAATTTGTTTCCATGAAAAATGGCAGAGTTTTAATAAATTTTGTATCCTGAAATTTAAAGAATATCCCTAAGGAATTCCTATTAACTGTGAAGTGTTATAATTCCAATACTCGGAATGCCATGGCACGGAGTGTAAATTTAATTACGTCAAAATCTTACGCCTTAAAACAAAATTCTATCAACGATGTAATTGAGTAATGATTATTTAATTTGCTCAATACTTTTATTTCGTCCTAGATTTTCAACCCTTTTTTTTGACATTGATGACATTTAAAATGACATATACTTCTACAACGAGTTTGAGAAAAACCGACTCAAATAATTCCCTCTGGCAAAGGGACAGCACAGACATCCTTCGTAGAGATTCCCTCCAAAGTTATTATTGATTTAAACAGGGATATCCTTAATGGTTCTGCTGCTGTTTGCATATTTTCAATGGAATTTGTAATAATTCAGTTGATTTTGTTTGTTGAAGTCCTTGTCGAAATGTGAGTCCTTTTTTTGTTCGTTGGCTCCTTTTTAAATTAATAAAATTTGGAAAAATATTTTGAAGGGATTCAAATCTTGTGAACATTTTTTCGAAATGTGCCAATCAGGAGATTTATTTGAATTCTCGAATTATTTCGGACAATTAGTTGTTGGGTTACTGGAAATCTTCGGAGTTTGAGGGATGATTCTGATTTGACTGGATATGAAACTTACTATATACGAAAATGCGTTTTCAAATCGGGTTTAACAATAAACTTTGATAACACAGACACATCAGGATAATCAGATAAATTTTATCTGTTTAGAACTAAAGCTGTACTTAAAAGAAGATTAAATTGTGCTCCGCTAGTCCCCTTCCAACCCTCCAGAAATGTCGATACACAAGAATTGCGGTTCCAGCCATCGAAAGTCTGTCTCTTCAATTAAATAACTCGGAGGCAAAACTTGTAGCCAGTCTCGTCGCAAACAAAGCCCATCCCTTGTCAGGTTTCATCATCAGTTCAAACCGGATGAAGTATCCTGCTAATCCCAACCACGACATCACTCTGTATCGGATAGACATTGTCACCCCAACCCATAACCATGTCTGCAGCTGGAGTTGATGTATATATAGCATCATCATTCCCTCGTCTTGATTCGCGTTTCAGCTCCCACGTGCTCATGAATCCGGAAAGTACTTTCGTAAACAATTTTATTCGAATTAAATTTTGTACATAAAAAACATGAAAATCTCGAAAGCAAACAACAGTGAAAAATGTTGGAAAAGCGTAAAAACAAAATGGCGGCATTGAAAAATGTTTCCATTCAAAATGGCCGAACTATTAACGACATTTGATTCAATGTGGTTTGCGTCAATGCTACTTGATAAGGGTGAAAGTTGATTTCCGTTAAATTTAGGGAGACCCACGCAGTGGCGGTAAATATATTTTGAAATCATAAATTCAATTTGATGATGCCATGGCAATCAAGTTAATCCTTCTTGACATTTCTACAGAATACGGCTTCTTTGTTAATCCTAGAATCGTGTCATTTAGGGTACACCTCCGCATCAGGACAAAGTCTTTTCCCAATGACTTATTGGACAATAGCATGTTGTGAACGTCATCAAAATGGAACGTGTCACAAAAGAATAGTGTTATAATATCTCCTGTTTTATTGTTAATGACTTGTAGTAAGTGTTTTACAGGATACAGTCCATTTCGAGCGGAACTAAAAGTAGCACTTTGAGAAGTGTCCAGAAGGCCAGTATAGCATTTAAATTGGTTTATTTTGTCCTTAATAAAATGTATGGTATAAATTATGAAAATGGTTTCAACTCAAACGCCATCTATGAGGAAAAAAATATTTTGTGCTATTTATATGAAGGGTTTCGTTTAAAGATGTCATTTGCAGAAAATTATCCTTGCGACATAGTTGGGAACCAAAGAATTAAGGAACTACCAAACCGGATGCCTTGTCTTGAATGCAGCAGTTTAGTAATTATGCAAGGATTCTGAAGGATTCATAAATACCATAGTGAATGTTTCATAAATCTGTCAAAAATTTTGATAAAACAAAATGTGAACGTTAAAAAAAAAATTCATTTTCAATAAATTTCTGTGGTTATTAGTCCTTGCGACACATACTTCCTTGCCAAAAGGATATAAGAGAAGCACCTTTTATGGAATATGTGTACCATTCACCTCATGCCAGTGCCATTCCATTATTAAGTGAATCTTATGACAGGATCCTGGTTTCACTCGTATCCTGCCAGTGATAGTCCTGTGCAAGGATGTTTATTGCTCAATAATGGAAATTTATACAGTATTCGAGTTGTAGAGTTCAAAATGTACCGTGGCAAATACAAATACTCCTTGTGCTGTTACTCATTTTTATGAGAAAGGGTTTGGGTTATGAGAAGGAGTCCTTCCATCATCACCAACTTGAATCCTAGCACTCACAGTGCATTCACTGTTGAGGAACTCCATTCGGTCGTTTTTTTTTCCAACATGTTTTTCCAATACATCGGACATACCTACATACCTTCGCCCCCCTCTTGGGTATGATTTAAGGAATGCAGAGTTGGTGCAAAATTTAGTGGAAAATTCAAATGTACACATCCACCATGTTTGCCATGTTTTCCATGTCTGCCATGTCTACCGTTCAACAGAACTTGCTCAGGACATTCATTTGAGCAAAGGAATCGAATGAAGTACATTTGTTAGCGTATTATTATTGAGCCCTACCTCTCAGTAGTCACAGTTATAGTCACAGTCATAGTCATAGTTCTTGTCATAGTTGTAGTTCTGGCATATATTGCTTATATGCTCATGTGAAATATGGTTTTCTACGCCATAACGTTTCGGTTGCGAATATGTTTTTCAAATTCAAATAACGACAACGACATGGAAGGTCCTGTTCATGACAGGATAAAATTATTCAAACATTTTTAAATTTTTGACATAAAACGAAATGAAATTCTTCAAAATGGAAATTTTTTCAAAATGTCCTTTTTTCTATTTTTTTTTTCTAAATGATATATTTAATTAGAATTCGAATGAATGAAATGTGACAATTATTGAAAAATTGTAATTGCAAGGATAAAAGGACCGCGTCACGATTATCTCTGATTGGAATCATGTCCTTGACTGGTAAGGAACGTGACATTTGAATCTACTTCAAATCTACCACATGACATCTGTATGTCCTGTGCTTGTTTTAATTGCATTCCTTGTGTAATTCGTTCGTATCCTTGGATAAAAAGGGATTTCTGGATAAATGAATGTCATATGAAAAATTCAAGGATATGTGGAATCCTGATGCATGGTGCACTACAAAGTATCATCAAGAGCATAGCCACTTGAGGGTATAACAAGTGGTTTGGTCTAGCCGAATGATGCGAAAGAATGCGCGTTTTGTTTTAAAAACCAAAACACTTCATTTTGAGCACGAATCAGGATACGTGACACTGTCAAAGGTATAACTTCGAAAATTAAAGGATTTTCCCCACAGAATCAAGTCCTTTAAAGAGATATTGAAGCAAAGAGAAAGTTTCCCTCTTTCATTCTCTTAAGGACACTTCCCCAACTCGAAAGTTTTGGGACGAATTTCGAACTTTGGGACATGCGGAAAGTTCTATTTAACGTCACAAGCTATCCTCCATCGGCAGTGCGTCCATCATTCTTGCCAACTAAGGATATGATTTCGTTACAATCATCGCAATCCTCGATGAAAAGGATATTCTCTCGTCACTTGTCGTCAATGATTCCCTCATAAATAGAAACTGGAAGAAATTTACACAGTTCAGGACATACAATCCTTGAATATTTTCTCCATATCGATTTTCCTGTTCTTTCTAATATTAAAAAAAAATTATTTCCACGTATTGACGGCGGTTTCATAGTTCAGGTTGTTGACCTCATTCACGTTCGTAAAGTCCTTCGTCACAAAAAAAGTGTCTTACAAGTACGTGAATGTAGTAAAATTTGTATAGAATATCCTTACAGTTCCTGGAAAAACCCAGGTAATTTGAGTCTTACACGAACATGGTGACGTTCAAAAGGATAATTTTGTAGGTGGCCTTGTGAATGTGTGCTTTGGGTGCTACGTGACCTACAAAATCTCACTTTTGAGTTGAAAATCTATGTCTGGAAAGTGGTTTTTCACAAAATCCTGCCAAACCGAAACGTAGAAAAACTTCTCTATCCCACTAAGAACAAAACAATATAATATTAAGTATGATAAATTTCTATTAATAACACTAAACGAACATTCAAAAATAGCTCGATAAAATAATTTTAATTTAAGGACGACACACCATTCCCAGAAAGCGGTTAAGTGTCATTTGTCGAGGAAAACCACATTTACTTGTATTAACTATTCATTTGTAGTAGATGTTATTACTTTTATCATTATTATTATAGCGACAATTATTTGGCAGACTTTTATCCCTATTTTTGTAACTTTGTATCTAATAAAAAAAAATTAAATGAAATTAGACCGGGGAAAATGAAATCATAAATGGTTTCATGTATTTTTCTATATTATTTCATGTCCTTAGAATTGTGTAGGAACGCACAATTGAAGTTTTATCCTTAGAGATGATTACAACAAAAGGATATTCCCTCAACATACTTGAGTGTAGTACCTTTCTATGACAGTGTTATGTTGTTATACAAGTGTCAGCAGATGTGGAAAACGATTTGAGTACAAAATAACAAAATAACAAAATAAGAAAATCACAAAATAAGAAAATAAGGTAGAACTCATAAAAGGATACAAACATTATCCTTAGGCGATGACAACAATGTTGAGAAAGTAACAACGTTTCTGGCAAATATTATAACGATTTTATATTTTTTCGTACAGTAACAGTCTCGTTTTCAACTAGTAAAAATCATTTTTCAAATTACTCCTAATAGGATTTTATCCTTTTCAATTTAACACCTACAGAACCTACAAAAACCATGAGGGAAGGATATCTTTAGCTTAGCTTCTACAAAAAATATCCAACGCCATATGTGCATAGAAACCCTCTATCCCTAGAAAGCGATTAGGGATAAAAATCATGTTCGAGGGATCATTGAGAGTCCTTTTATCCGAGCAAGGTGTTAAAGCTTGTCGCTGGCATCTAACACGTCTATTGTTCATAAATTTTTACTACCCTTGTGAGATGACTCCTTTTTTGTATGTTCAAAAAATCTGTTAAAAAGGATATACAACATCTTGGGGTAAAATCTTTCCATTTTACTTAAACATTTTTTATTTGTCGTTTCGAAGACATGAGTCTCAGTAAATCATCCCTCGGCAACGTTTCAAGTTAATGGATGATTGAAACCCTATAAACTTCTGGGGTAACTTACTAGGCTTACTTCATGAAATTAGGGAGTCGCATTTCAAATTCTCCCTCACATACAAAAAATCATCCCTAATTGCAATAGCTCACCCTGTTTTGGATCGAGGTCTTTGAACATCTGCTTTATAAATGTGAATCAAATGTGACTGAGAGAAGTTTATTGTGCTCGTTTCGTAATAGGGAGCTTTCCTATTATTCATAAGAATAACTTTGTCATGCGTTTATTCGCCTGTTCTTATTTTGATTAATTCTTTTCTTGTAAATGTAAAATGTACGAAAGAAAATATTGTGGGCTTTGACCGGGAATTGAACTAAGGTTTTCTGCTTGGCAGACAGATGCTCTTACCACTGACGCTACAGTGCGCCAAAAATGACGTCCAATTTTCAAAGTCGAAGCCGTTCGTCGTTGTGCAATTGTAAAGCAAGGTTCCGAGAACTCAGTTCTTCTGCTTGCTAGACAGATGCTCTTACCACTGAACTACTAACTACACTCACGTCATAATTCAAGTTGGCACAGTTTATACAACTACAATTATATCTGTGTGGAATTCAGTTACACAGCCATGGATAATGACCTGTTAAGGATTCTCCACTATTTGTAAAGGATAACTTTTGATGGTATCACCTCAACACATCGATTGATAAAAAAAAACCGATGAAGTTTTCGTGATCCTCAACGAACTAACTTGAAAATGGCGGCCAATCTTAATTAGTTTCTGCACGCAATGAATGTTTCCTTTGATATGGTTTTGAGATAAGATTAAGAAAAGAAAAAGAATAACTTGAAGTGAAAAAAAATGTTGGTTCTATTTCCTCTCTATAAAAGAAAAACTAAAATGAAAAGAAAAAGTTTCTACCGTAGAATAACGAATTTATGGTTGACCTTAGCAAAACCATTGGATGAGATTCTACTGGATTTTTTCTGTACTTTAATTGCAGACAACAAAGTCATTGATATGATACCTGTGCTTAACGATTTTCTAATTCTTAATTAATATTCCAAAATAAAACAAAAAATACTAATACAAAAAACGATAAAAATAGAAACAATGAAGAAACTCAAGTTGGTTAAGACGTTTCTTTGCGTTTCTTAATTATTTCGTGGTCAGTGAAGCGATTTAATTTGAATTTTAATGTACAAGACGACCGTACTTGAGGTTGAAATCGAAAACAATCTAAGGAAATAAAAATGAACGAAAGGAAAGCCACAAGACCAATAACGCCGGAAGACTTAAAGAGTTTCAGTACCTTGAGGATGTTCGGTTGATTGACTCACCTGGACAAACATCCAATGGAGCGTCTAGTTGTCCAAAGTTGATAGACGACCTGCACATCCTCTTCGAGACAAAGAGGAATCGACTAGGAGTCACATAATAAATCTGACGGCATTAGTCTGTAGATGGACATGAATCACATTCCATGCGGACAATCGCCATTCAATTGATTGAATCATTTTTGAATATCAATTAATATTGAACAATTGCTGGAATTTGGACGAGACTTGTGCACATTATCTAGACACGCAAGAGAAAAAATAAAATTTATGGTTATCTTCATAATTAATAAATTCAAAACTTCAAAACTCAGGTTCAGGTCAAGGTTGATACGGTGATCATTAAAATAAAATTGAATTGACGCTTTTAAATAAAATTATGTCCTGAAAATCAGAAGAATCGTGAAACGACATTTAACATTCCTTTCAAAAATCCTTAATTAAACGCAGAAAAACTAGTAGAAAATATAACGAGCGACAGGACGAAGGACTCAGCTTAAAGGAAGTTTCTTATTTTTATTCCTCCCTAATTACTAAGTACTATGAAAAAGGGACACTTTAACAAATGCGAATACTACTTGGAAAATACCTTCATTTCATTCAAGTTGGTTTTAATCGATACTTACATAAATCCTGAATTTAAACAAGGATATACCGCAGGATATTGTCGGTTTAAAAATAAAAACAACAAAAACTTATAGTACAGTATCGGATTATTAGGAAGGACTTATACGTTTAACAAGCAAAACAAATCTTTGATGCCTTTCATCGTATACCAACCCGGAAAAAAAGGAAAGAAAAGTACCTTCATTTTTTAATACTCGTCCTTGATGGTTATGTGGGACAGGTGAATGTGGTTATGGAATAACAGGTAAATTGGCAACTAGAAGATTTTGAAGGAATATTTTCGTTATCCTTATGGTATTACTGGGAGTAAAAGATTTAGGGATGATTAATTGGTAGCAATTTATTATCCTTAGAAAGGAAAAATAACTGTAGGAGGAAAAATGTGGTTTATTTTCGTATAAGACGATATGAATTAGAAGGTTAAACGATTAATCAAGGTTTGGATATTGGGATAAATCCATGAGATGATTAAGATGATGCTTAATGTGCATTTCACTTAATAGGGTTCTTCAGATTTTGAATTTTGTATTTTAATTTGTTGAATCATAATCAAACATGAGAACATGTAGAAAACTTTTTCATTTCACTCTGCACGCACACAAATAAACTGTTGTAGAAAAATTTGCTCACATATTCACACACAAATAAATTTAAATTTCATTTTGACAGATC
Source organism: Chrysops caecutiens (assembly GCA_963971475.1). Lineage (NCBI taxonomy): Eukaryota > Metazoa > Arthropoda > Insecta > Diptera > Tabanidae > Chrysops > Chrysops caecutiens. The sequence goes on from OZ020570.1 coordinate 2,714,707, forward strand.
AGTTACGAATTGCACATCCAGAAAATTGCAAAGATATTTTGTCTTTTTTAAACTTCACTCTGCACGCACACAACTAAATTGTTGCAGAGAAATTTGCTCACATACACACTGAAAAATAATATCAAATTGCATTTTGACATTTGAGAGTCGAATTGCATATCCAGGAAATTGCATTAACGAGATATTCATGAGAAAACGAACTACTGTATTGTATTAGTTTTTCAATTTTGATGTAAAACGAATAATGTAAAACCTTTTCACATCGAAAACCCTTCATCTGAAACCTTTCACTTGACTTCACATCCAGCTAACATAGTCTGAACTCTGAATAATACAAAATTTCTCTTCCAAAAAACCTCAACATCCGACATTTTGGTACAGTGTAACCACATCGTTTCCTGCAGGATATTAACTACATTTCAAATGGTTAAGGTGTATAATGAATGGATTTTACTTAAAGTAACCACAAACGTGTTTCTATTGAGTTCTACGTCGAATCATTTTTGAGCAGTCACCGTTGCCGTTTATGGGTTACGCTATTGTTTTCCTGCAATTACTCTAATGAGAATTATGGGATGAGGTAATTTTTGTAAGTCAAATCTGGTATACTTTTCCAACAGACTCCCTTTCATTTTGAGACACTTGTCAATTCTGAAATGAATGCAGCTTTGCTTGAATTTAAAAAGTGACACTGAAGTGAGAGTGAAAAGAATCGAAATTCATTTGAAAAGTTCATTAACCCCTCAACCCCCGGCGTCCTTTTATAGAAAAATATCCTTTATATATTTTTTCATTTTTTATACAATATTCAAGTGCAGTGGCGTGGAAGATAAACACATCGTTGTGAGTGTTTGATATAAATTGGTAATGACACGTTCATAATGTGATACAATTCAAGGATATGCTACAGGATGATATCCTTTAGAAATACGAAATATATTGTAACAGATTCTATAGAGTATTTCGTCCTAAATGAGTGTTTTATGACTTCGCATTTGTGTCATGTATGACTTGAAGTTTATCACAGTTATAATTGAATGTCACAAGTTTTTTAGTTCAAGGATAGCAAAGAAATTCCTGTATTGACTTTTCGTATGCGGAAATACTATTCATATTTTATACATTTATAAAATTAAAGTGACACTGATGAAATTAAAGTTTCTCCTCATGAAGTAATCGCTATCGAATTACATCCTTAACGAGTATCCTCATTTAAATTACCAAAAATAGAATTATCCACTTCGTAAAATTCAAAATAATGGAAACTTTTATTGCGAAGTTGATTTTTCAGTTTCGTGCAAATTAAAATAGAATTCGGAAAATTTGAAATTTTCCTTCAAGGACACTTGAGGGTAAGACACCCACGTGTCTTGTGAGAAATTGTGTTTGAAAATATCAAGTTTCTTTTCCTAGAAAAACGTAGTAGCAATTTGAAATAATTTTTATTCATTATCCTTAAAAATGGCTTCGTGAATAAAACTCCTCACATATTTGAAAGTCACTCAGTGTATCCTTAAACTTTATTGCATCTAGCATAATGCAACCAATTCTAGTTGAAAGAATTCACAAGTCCTTAACGTTTCCCATACCGAATGCTTCTGGAAAATGTGAGTCCTTGGAAAATAGAATCGATATCGAATTAAGGATCAAAATTTTGTTGATTTCGAAAACATTTGCCAATTTATTGTGAAAATATGCAAATATCGACAAAAAGGACTCGTCATAATCTACAAAATCCCAAAGGATGGAAAAGAGATTTTACAATACAAAATTTATGAACCGCAAGTTTATATAAAAGATTCTTAAAAAACTTGTATCCTTTGAAAATCGTCTCAACCAAAAACTGGGTCAAGTTAACTTGTCTACCATCTACTGTATTACGAAGGATTAAGAAAAAGGATTTGATATTCTGGAAATATTTCAATGAAAAAACAAAATTTTTATGTACACTGTTAAGCTAAATAATTTTTTTCTCAGCCTCTACTTATTTTTAAAGAAGGAAAACTTTCTTTTTTGTGAAATCAACAAAGGAAAGGAATTCTTTTTCTGCTTAAGGTTCAAGGCAAAGGTTAACCTTGAAGTGATTCATATGAAATATGTTTGTTTAAATTCTCAAGGAAGAAGATTAAGGATACGCTTAAAATCTTTGAACCATTGAAATGTAGCCGCTACGCGAATTCGAATTCCAACCCTCGAATGACCAGCACCAAACAGAAATGAAATTTTTCCAATAGCACTAACAATTTCTGAGAACGCGTTCAAAGTTTTTCTGGTTCGGAAAAAAACTGATTTGTCAAGCAAACACCCGAGCAACAGAGCCAGACGCAGGCATAAATCAGGTTTTAAACTTTGCAAGTCGATGACTCATAAACGCTGAAGCGTAGAGCCAATGCACTTTTTTGTCAGTCTTTCTTTGTGGCATTGGACTAAAAATTGACTATGCATTTGCAATATGACAATATCTTACTGCTAATGTGAACACACACACTTCCAGGATCATTGAAGCATCAATTCTAATAGGAAAATTTCCGAAGGACATTTTGATGAAATAAAATCTCAATGATTCTATGAAATATTGATATACGTAGGATTTTCATAGCTTTACATGAAATTCAAATAAGAATGTTTCTTCAAAGAAAACATGAAAAATTTATAAAGCCGACACACATCCACACACTTGACACAACTTCGGATGTGTTTGATTCAAATGAATTCAAAAATAACCCAAAGAAATCAATTTTCACTCAATTTGGGTTTTAGGTGGCACTAGGTACCTATCAAGAAAAGGTCTGAACCTTTAAAAAATGCAAAATAAACTGGGACGAAATATCAAATGGAATTGATATAAAAATCTTATCAATTGTGCTATTCGAATATGATTTAAATAAATTATAAACAACAATAACAGTGCGTACATACAATTTATATTGATCTATGGGAAATGGAAAATTGATGGAAAATATGAAATCGACGACAATGAAACGTCCTGTTGACATATAGCCATGAAGGAAGAGGTTTCCATCAACCATGAAGTGGAGCTTGAACTTAATAGTGTACCACGAAATTGGGTCAATCCCGGGTAGGAATTGCCAGTGTTAACCAACATGCCAACTCCGGTCCTGGTTTGGCAAACCGAGCCTTGGCTAGTTAACCTTGGCTTAGGTCTGGCCCAATTGCAAATGCCCGAATTGAACCAAGGTTAAATACTTCATATGAAGAATTGATAGTTGACCTTGGTTTAGGTCTGGCCCAGTTGCAAATGCCCGAGTTGAACTAAGGCTCAATACTTCACATGAAAAATTTATATGAATTGTTAATTATTATGAAATAATTAGATATATTAGAAGATCATCTAATGAATTTTCATTATATGTATATCATTATAATTCTTACGAATACTATAATATGATCTGTTCAACATTACAGGCATCTATGACATCAATCAATAATAATCGAATAAAAGGAATCGTTCGTATGTGTGCCTAAACTATTTTGAAGTACCTACAACCTACAAAAAAAACAAAAGAATCTTTTAAATTGCTTGCACGTTTTCTCTTCTTGTGCAAGAAATTTTGAAGATCCCTTTGAGTTTTTCATGAATGGCTTTAGTGTGTGGTCCATGAAATTTCGAACTGGAATCCAATTACTTGCACATTTCTTCAAATGAAGAAAAGTGTGCAATTGCTTGTCCTTTCTTGTTCCTTATTTGTTTTTCAGTTATGGTTAAGTTAAATGAATATTTATGTTTCCATATTTTTTGTGGGTACGTAATTTTGTGGCTATTCGGAATTCAGTCACAAGAATCGTTTTTAGTTTTGTATTGAGTGTTGCAGAGTGCATAGTTGTGTTTTTTTAGTGAGAATAGTGAAAAAGTAAGTATAAAATAATAAGAATTTATATGGTTTTATTTTATAATTTAATCGTTACGTTTGCAGCATGGAAGGATACATATCTGAAGCTGCGTACGTCATCGTCGATTTCAACGAGATCCAGGACGGCAAGAAAATGATTGAACTAATACCTGGATCATGGATATGTGCAAATATCCTTCTGAAGGCAAATACCGATTTGTCAAGGAATGGGTGGAAAACCAGAAAGATCCAGGAGAAGATTGGGATGTTTTTGAAAACATAACAATTTTATCCAGAGCGTGTAAGTTTTATGGTTTTCTTTTCAATTCAAATATATATAAATCTAAACACTTTACATAGATGATCATACTCAAGGATTAAGAAGACTGTGAAGAGCCTTCAGGTCAGCATCGAATGTGGAAAGTACCAGTGAATGTGCGGTCATCAAAAGCGTTCTGGGTAAAATGTTGCGCAAATCAGTCCAAAAAATGTACAGCGCTGCTGGTCGTCCTTTTAAGGGCGTTTCCAAAAAAAATTTTAGTGGGACGACTGTTTACGAATGTATATCAGGTAATTACTTATAACGAACATATAAAATTTCCTTCAATAAGCTAATTCGTTTTTCAGAGTTTATCGAATTTAAATATGAAAATTCGAACAACGCACTAAAAATATTGTCCGTGACCAGTACGTTCTTTTCTGGCAGTGGAGATCGGGAGGGTGGATAATACTCAATATTCGCTAACTTCGCGAACTTTATAAGTAACTTTATATTTTATTATAGATAAGTTTTAATTTAATACAATGTAATTTAAAAATGTCACTTATATTTTTAACATAATAATAATAAATATTTTCTTGTAAAATTACTTTTCTTTTGTATATACATATTAAATCCGCTTCACTACTAAATTAAGTTCGGACAACGGTTGGCCCACCAGACTTGATCCGCTCTTGCTTTGCCTGACTTGGCCCGAAAACGGTCTACCAGACTTGTTCCGATATTGGTTTGCCAGACTTGGTCCAATATTGGTTGGCCAGACTTGATTCGAGTCTGGCTTGCCAGTTTTGGCCCCAGGACATCATTCCACTGTTAATCCAAACTTGGACCAGTGCGAAATGCCAAGCCTGGCCCAAGTTTAAATCGTCTTGGCTCAAGTTTGGCCCGCGATAGGTCCATTTGTTAGTTCCTACCCGGGATGGCTCCAAGAGTCACTGAACACTCGAGAGAAATCTCCTCGGAAAATGTTTCATTTGCCACTTGACACTTATGTATCTCCCCTATTTGATGAGTTATCATGAGTTTACTTGTATCAGAAGTTATACTATATAAATGCGCCATTAAAATGCATGATTAGACACACCGGAAGTAAGTTTGAAATGGAAAAAAAATCTCCTGAGTAGGTGGAGCACAGCTCAAATTCAAGGATAAGCTTCCCCCGAAAAAGTGCTCATTAAAAATATTTCTAGCTTAATGACTATCTTGGAAAATGGGGGATGAAAATTATGTAATACATGTACCTACTATGTAGTAAACAGCACGTGGCCCACTTTAAACCACTCAAGGATACAAGATTTCTTTCTCCAGAGGAAGGAATCTTATAGAGATCGCCATATTTTGTAATATCAGCCGCAGTAATAGCGAAGAAAAATATAAATGGAAATTATGGCAAAAGCTGCAAAATAAAATAAGTAAAGCGATTTCAGACAAGAAGGAAGTACGATAAACAGGATCAAACAAATTTTTCCAATTTCAAGTTTTATTTTTTCCACCAACACAATTCAAGGACTTTAAATAAAACACAAGAATTAAAAAAAATCTTAGCGCAGAAATTAATGTCAAAAGTTTTCCAACAGAAATAACTTCAAAGAGGAAGTCCTTTTTGAGTTTTTTCCTTCTTCGGATCCTGTTTCAAGTTCAAAATGAAAAACCTTCTTAATTAGTTCTGTCGACTTTTCAATGCCATTCGATGGAGTGTCACAAGGGACATGTTGTCTTCAAGGATAATAACACTTATCCCCTGACTTCACACATACCCATGTCATGCAGCACATTTGTCAGATCAATAGAACGATGTTAATTTGTTGGCCAAGACACCTGCAAGATGGAGTGCCTGCTAACTTAGTGTCAAGAGTTTTAAATGTCCTTTTATCGAGGTCAATTGGTATATTGACAAGTGACAAGTAACGCCATCTCAATTTCAGAAGAAGAATTATCCTGCACTACACGGAGGACTTTAAAATTTAACAAAATTTTGATATTTAAGATATTACCCTAAGGATATTTTCATTTAAAATGAGGAAATATGAATCAAAATTGCATTAAAAATTCCTTTTTCACGAGCATATCCTGCTGATTTTGATTACGACAAAAATATGTTGAATGAAAAGGACTAACACATGAAGGAAGAAATTACTCTCATGAAATATGATATTAAAATTTTATTACACTTACATAAAAAATCTACTTGAATTCATGTAGAGGACGTAAAGGACGATCAAGTTAAGGATAAGAAAAAATAAAAGGCGCATATTTTGTAATTGCACAAGTAAACAATATTTAAGGGAAATCCCTAGAGTCATTGTGTGTATTTTAAGGACATCATCTTAAGGATGATGTAACTCATAAAAAATGAGTGTTATTAAAAAATATTTGCTTATATAATAAAATTTTTTCGTGATTCGTCTGTTTAAGTCAAATATCCTGTTTGTGATGGACATGAGATGAAGTCAAGAGAAATGCTTAATAAAATGTCAAATACAGATTTTGCATTCATTTTAATCCTTTACAAATCACAAAGCTCTGTTGCACTTCATTCCAATGCAAATATGAAGTGTACTCTGGACAGGACAACAAGCATTCAATGGAATCTGTTTGAAGTGGATAAGTTTGAATTTATCCATCGATTTCTGTCAATTAATTTTCGGCACTTGTGGGTAATTGACTTGAAACAGGATTTTGATTGTGTGTTTGACATTCTTCACTAATCTCTACGTTATCCAGGATACACGATTAGGATTATGAGAGATATACTCGTGGTGTATGATTTACAATGTCAAGATCACCGCAACATTTCACTTCTATACACATTGTTCTGAGGATTCTGATTCACTGGAAGTTATGGAAAATACAGAAATACCTTCCATACGTTGCAATCAATAAATTCCAAAAAGAAAACGAATGTTTATTCTTCTGGGAATTGTCAAAGTCTGTGACATTGGATCCAATGAGAGACGACAGTAATCCCAACTTGGCAGGAGGCTTCAATCAACTGAGTTCATATACATGAAGAAATAAAAATAAGAAATTCAACGATGGAAATCTTTTTACCACAAGAAGACGAAGACGAGAAAAAAAATTTAATATAAATTCCTTGGTGGGTCCCATGTCGATGCTGTTTAAGAATTCTTCGAATAAAAATGTAAATTAGGTGCGTTCACACACCTTGAAATCCAGGCAAAATTCACATTCGCCTTATAACCTCGTCTAGGGTTCTTGTGGCGTCTTATTCGTGTCTGTCTAGAGTAATGCCGCTGTCGTACAGTACCTACGGCGTCCCCGTTTAATCTTAGCGAGAAATGATGAAGAAAGATCCAAAATCCCAATCCAAATACTAGTACAAATCCCAATCCGCCTGTTTTCTGAAGAATCTGAATCCACATCCGAATCATTCTTTGGTCACATAATTTAAATTGTTCTCTAGACGAGATTCAGAATGAAACTGGTTTAAATGTACTTAAGGTTGTGATACCATCAACGTGTGGGTGGATTCATGTCTTTGGAAAATCTTTAACATTTCGGTTTCCTTGTTCTTTATGTCATCAGCCCACTATCATGTGGAATTGTTTAGAGACTTGAATCTATCGTCGTTTGCGTAGGTTTCGAACACGATTTTGAAATTCTTCAAAAATTTTTTAATTGCTTCAATGACATTGAATTCGTTTTTGAACTTTTAGAGGATCAGATCCACTGAGGATCCTGCAACTTATTCTTGAAGCGGTGAACTAGACGCCATCAAAGATGAACTGTTGATGTCATCAGATTCTAGGGATCTGTGAGAATCTAATGATCTTCGAAATGATTAGGTCATGATTAATTAACCAAAAGATTCTGGGCGGCGTCACAAACAAAGCCAACACCGCATGGTGCCTTATCTTCACCTTATCCCTTTTAAAATGATTTCACAGCGGCTTTAAGGCTGATTATCGGTCGTAATTTATTCATTAATGAGATTATCACATAAAGAAGACAGTTTTGTTTCAAAAATAATGTTAATTAAATCACGAAACCATTTTTTATTCGCCTTAATGAAGCTACCTGAGGCAGGTGGTTGAATTCATCTTTTTTGAAGTAACAAAAGTCGCTCGAGTGGTCTTTGATCATCAGGTTATCGAATCGGATATTGAGAGAAATATAAAAAAAAATTATTCAAATTAAGACAAACAAAAAGGAAACCTCAGAGATAAGATGCCTGAGGTTCGAAAGACAGTTGGTCAACCTGACGAAGTGTGACCGGTCTGGATCATGAATTGAAAGTGAAAAAAAACCGAGAATCAGGTTCTAGAGTTGCATCAGACACTGAGGAAATCGATACAAAAAACCAAACAAGAAACACTTCAAGAATGAACAAAGGCGAACTCAAGACTTCCTGTCCCACGATGGAGGTTTCATGTTGACCAACTCCATCCGCTTGGAACGCCGCACCTCGCGATCACTCAGCCATCAAGATCCCCTTCGTCTTGTTATGCTGCCACACCTGCCTTCTGATTATTCTATCGATTCCCATTAATCTTGAGCTAGAATAGATTCCAAGTGATGGAGATTCTGTTGCAAGAATTCAAGAATTTCTTAATGGCACCATTGTGCCATGGAACTTGGTTTGGTCCCCGACTTTCTTGGGTGGCTCAATTCAATGGTTTCTTGAGATTCTTTCTTTACTCGATTCCCTTTCATCTGTTAACGCTCATCGGTTGGATTATCGCCTTCTGATATCGGAATGAAAAAAGTCATAACATGAACGACACCTCTGGAATTTGGACAGATAGATAGATTGTTAGCATTTCTTTTGTTAAGCTTTAACTTGGAGCTTGTTTGGTTTCTTCAATGATAAATTATGTAAATAAACGCTGCCGCGAAATAAATACTTTGTGAATCAGCGACAATTATTCTGAAACATTGTCACGACACTTGCGGTGACTTTCAGGGGTTGACAACGCCAATTCACAGAACTTCCTCTATAGAATTCCTAGAATTCATTGAGACGGAAATGGATTTTTGGACAGAATATTATCTATTTACAACATATCCACGTTATACAATCTGCCAGTTTACTATTGCTCATATATCCCGAAGAGGTCTTACTGAATTTTGCTTCACAACTTCCGATTGCATTCTTTAGTTTGTAAATAATCAACACTATCGCAAAGAAAATAGAATCATATGATAAAACTGATTCAAAAATCGTAAGTAACATTTATACTTTTTGCGATATCTAAGATTGTATCCAACAAATTGTCGAACATGTAACCCAGTAGTTTGTTGAGTTTATGTTCCATGTCTTCTAAATGAAGTTTGTAAAGTTAAAACATTTTACACCATGTTATTGAGAATAGAATTACCTGTTCATAATGTATCGATAACTTCTTGTATCTATAGTGGTTCATGAGTTATTCGTGAAACCTTCGAAAAAGTAGTTCACATTTCCTAAGTTGTTTTCCAAGTTTTTGTCTGATATCTTTTGAATCCACCCCCGAATTTTAAAGTAATTTACATAACAGGAGAGTGAAAAGCTCTTCTATTAATAATGTATCAGTACTCATTTGTAGCTTATAGTAAGTAGATATACTTCATGAGCTATCCGCGATTGTAAGCCGAAAAAAATGCAACTCGTCTTGACTCTCCCTTCGCGACCATGGAAGTGCTGCTTCAAAACGAGATACACGATTGTGGTTAAAGCTGGAAAAAATTGAAAAGCATCCGGAAAACAGAACCACAACATAATACTTCCCGGATACCTGCAGGACTTCCAGGATCATAAGTCTTTAGCCTGCGGGCCGCAGGGGAGCATTTGGTTTGGAAAGGTTAATTTAGGTTTATCGCAACTTGAATTTATACAAAAATTAATGGAATATTAAAAAAAGGATGAATTTATCTTTGCATTTGTTACGTTATCCTTTAGCTTCTTGAATTCAGCACTTTCAGAATGTTGTTTGTGGAATTTTTTACTATGGAATTTCAACAATTTTTTTCATCGTGCTAAGGTAAATAGAACCATCACAACCATCGTCGTCGTCATCATCATCATCATGAACGTTATCCTGAAATTATCCTTATTGTTTTACCGCAGAGTCCTCCAGGAAGGAGGTTCTGCTTTTGAATAGTTGAAAACATGCAGCTGTATCGTCTGAGTGTAGATACCTTTAGAGTCCTTGCTGTGTCTGCTTTCAGCTTTTCTAAGAAGTCCTTGGATTCGCCATCATGTTTTCAGTTCGTTTCCTGCACTGGTAATCGTGTCCTTAAATTATTAAAATTAAAGCACGCAATTTTACATGTCACTAATTCAAAAAGAAATTGCCGCGTGAGCATCGATTCAATGGACACGATACAAACTACCCTTGCTAGTTCCAGCTAATCGCGAACTCCTGGGGTTCGATGCTAATCTCCTGGAATCCTTGAAAATGAAAAATTTCCTTCAACGAACTCACACGGAATTCTGGTTCCTTCGAAATTACAAGTTTCGGATAATTTTTTCCACCCCGATTCAATATCACCTAAGGCAATCTCAAACAATCCTTTTTCCTTCAAATATGGCGCGTGGCACATGTCGCATCCTAGTCGCCATTTTGTGTATTACCTTTCGGGCAAAATAAAAAAATGACGTAAAGAAACTGTTCCCTTCTTAAAAAATTGTGTCAGTTGGCTGTTCGACCCTCGTGCCCAACGAAGCCATCGCTTAGGATTAAGGAAGTACACTGCCTGGAGCAGTGGACACTCGATCCACAATTAAGGTTTACTGCTTGGTCATTTGATGGTTTCGAATTTCTCTGAAGATACCTAGAGGCTTCTTTCCTCTTCCGCATGGTTTGTTCGGTGACTGCTCTTCCGCAGGATGTAAAACATTTTTATAACGCGTGCTTAAGGATAAGACAAAAAATAACTTGATTCAAGACTTGACGCATCCTTATCGAACTTATACACAAACATTCGTCCTTACTGAAGGATACCATGCTGTTCCGGTGATAAATCCTAACGAGATTGTTTGTTGGCTTCTTATTGAAAGTTTTCTGATTTTCTTGATACAATATTATCGTCCTTACCAGTTTTTTCTTTTTTCTCCCAGGACTTTTTTCCCTCCTAGATGTGTTGCCCAACAAAAAAATTTTTCTTTGCCCACTTGGCACAGATGTTTGGCATCGAATTGAAGACATGACGTGTGAATGCGTGACCAGTTTATGACGACGACGAAGTTAAACAAAGAAATAAGATAATAACAAAAACTCAGTCACAGATGGCGTTGGTGAAAGTTTGTCGTTATTTTCATAGTGTCACCATTGTCGTGTTTGTAGGCGTTGTATGTTGGTAATGATTCAAAATGACTCCTATTCCACATCTTGAATGAATTCGTTTTAGAAACATGTTAAAAATATGAAATAAAAACTTAGAAAGACTCAACGAATGCATTTGGCGAGTGATTTTAATGCTCTGATTAACAATAAACACGTCTTTCATGTACGTACAGGTGTATGAACTATAAGTTAAACCAGCTTTAAATGTATAAACATGAGGAAAAAAAATATATTTTTAATGATATTCACATTTCATACAGTGGAAAATATCTTCTAGTAATATTATGTACATATCTGCGTAAAAGTGAACTCTGAAAAAGTGCCAAAGTCAGTAGCATGACATTTTTATGAGGTTTAGAGTTTCTCTTTACAACGTGGCCCAGTGTTCTTGTTATATTTGATATTAAACTGGATGTACGTAAAAGCCACATCAAGTAGAACATCATTTTAAAAGGTAGCGTAAATTTTGTCCGACTTATAAAAGTTTACTTTCAACTTGAGGCTTTCACTGAATTCAAGTCGCAATTTAAATTGCTACATCAACTGTTAACCTTACGAGGTGTCTAAATGCAGGAAATTTTAGGATTCAGTAAGTTGAAAGGTTCATCAGTACGATGAATAACCCAACTATATCTCCATCAAGTTTAAAGGCAATAGATGTAGTTTTGAAATCATTTAATATGTAAAGCTACCCAATACACAGAAATTCCATTCAAGGATGGACCCAACAAGGATTTAGTTAACTATTCATCCTCATGTGTAAAAAAGGATGAAACTTGTAGTTGTAGGTTATCGCACTGGGATTTTGTTTTGTATATTGAAAGGGATAAATTTTCAACTAAAGTAATTGAATTTTAATTGCTAATTTGTAGCACCAAACGAATTGGGAATACATTATAAATCCATTACACTAATGATCGTGTTATTCATATGAATACCACAAACACAAACTGGCTTTTCGTCCTTTGTTGTCGTTTGGTCTTGAATTCAGGTACCTGCTGTTCAAGGTGTGATCGATATCAATAGCAGTTCGATTTAGATGACTATTTTCACTGCGTGTCAGATATTAACAGATAAATGTGGTTATTTTACACAAGGATACGAGTTTCGAAATGGCCGTTTCTCATTTAGAGTCTTAAAGGAATTAATTCCTTTAGATCTTTTTAGTGTTCCGTAGCCGAATGCAAAAACGGAACCACTTCTTCTCTATAAACCTAAAGTGAAAGTGGAACATTTTCCACTTGCTTCGTTCTAACTTTCGAAAACAAAAGCTCATATCCTTGTTTTCAAATCGAAAAAGTACTTCGCGAAAAATCCAACAGATAGAGACGAGAAAAGAAGAACAGAAGAGAAGAATTGATGAGGAAGGGATAAAAATCACTCTCACGTTGTTCTTGTGACAAAAGTGTGCGCGTCCCTCTCTATCTTTCGAACGAGGGAGCGGAAACGATATTTGGTTTGAACAGTAAGTGTCTTACCGTTAATTAGATATTCGAAGTTTGAAGTTACCAACACACTTATAACTTCAACTCAATACCATACCAGCATTCTACGGAACCCTGAGGTCATGGTTTCACTTGGTTTCTTTTTTCAGAACTTGAGCTATAGGCTAATTAGATCCGATATTGATTAATAGGTTAAACCATATTGTAATTTGATGCTTTCAATATTAAATAGCTACCACTTCCAAAATATCCGCTTACAATTCTCAGAATTGTGTTGATGTTGGATCTGGAACCAACTGCAAATGAAATAATTGCATTTCGGGTTACAAGGGTGAATTAAACGCGATATCCAGTTCAAATTGTGCATTGATAGCATCACAAAAATTTATTATCAAAATATGACATTTGGCAATTTCGATTTTTAGTCTGTATTTGTTGAATGAAAACTATAAAATGTGGATATTTGTAGGTGATATTGAGTAGCTTTAGAATATAAAATGATTTCAGACTATTCAGTTGGTTTTGTTGTGCTGAAAAATTATTATTATTATTGTGTTATTGTTATTATTATTATTACTATTTGAACTGTGAAATTAGTTTCTGTGAAATTACATTTTGTGAAAATTTTCAGTTTTAGATATTGCACAGATACAGATACAGTAGAATGCAATTTCAGATATATCAGTATCAGTAACATTAAAAATCTGTTCAACCAGTCTGTGTTACATTGTTCAATGAACATTTTCAAAATGAAATTTTATCTGATACAATTCATATATCAATGTGATTTGATACCATTCTCATAACCAATAAATTTCATGCCATGACATGCCTAATTCATTTGTTTTGAAATCGATTGGAGATATGTAATCGAAATGGTTTTAATATCACCTAGAATTGAACACCCAAACCCATGTAATTTCGTACGCAATAGAGTTATGAAACAAATTCTAGTGGAATCCTTAATAATTTCGTCTGTGAATTCATAAGAGACTCTTTTAAAAAGAAAATAATTCAATTTGACAACTATATATCATTTCAAAAATGTACTTGTCCGTGCAGTAGATCGACTTAAATAAGGACTTTCATGGAAACAACTTCATATTCCCTATATACTCGTCTTCATTAGCATACGAAAGCTATTAAAGTTGAAGGACGAAAAAATTTTTTGTATATATTCCACCCACGAAACGTTTGTATGCGTGATTGCATTGGTGGAATGCATTCTACGAATTCTGCAGAATTTCAATTCACCGAAAAAAAAGGAACGGAAATAAAAATTTAAATTGCCAAAAGGCGTGCACAAAGTTCCTGTGGAACGTATTCATTTTTGCAAGTTTCACACCCTGCCAACATTCCCTTAATTCCAGAAACTTTACCCTGGCCAACACAATCAACATGTCCATGGATAATGGCCTGCCATAAATTTCGCCAATGAATTCCTGATGAATCTAATGGCCACGTGTTTTGATTTTAATTGGCACTATAGCGGAATGAATGATTCCACAAAGGAACCCATTGTCGGTTACCCATTCTGGACCCTTCTCCATCCCATTATTGTTGGTTTTGCAGTAGATTCTTGTGTCTTTCGCAAATCTCATCTCTCATCATGATCGCATTATCGACGTGGACGTTGAATTTTGTGGAATTTCAAAATTCGAAAATAATTGCATTCCACATGCAGACGTTTTTGTGGGCTAATCAAATTTAATTCGAATGGAATTTCTGATTTATTCTGGATATTGTTAAGCGATTAAAATTCTCAGATGACAGTACATACTAATCATCTCGAAGTGATTTATAATAATAATTTTCTTTCAAAAATCGATACAAAAAATTGTAAAAATTGCAATAATAGGTGAAGTAAATTGATGGAAATTATAAAAATTTCTATATTTCCAGGAAGGTTCATACAATTATCGATATAAAATTGAATTTGCAAGGATTTTTTTGCAGCTGCAAGCAAAATAACACACCTGACTCGTTAATAATTGACAAAATCCTGAAACATAATGTCATGGAAATGCTTCATTCCAGTCATAATTTTACATGAATCAAGTATTCGATGCACGCAATGCATGCACTCATTTATTATGCGAAAAAGGATGTTGAAATGTCCTTCATAGGATAACGTTTCTTTGGAATCGAGTAAAAGAAATCGATTTTATTCTAAGTTCATCCTTTAAAAAATTTATTTCCATAGTAGATTGAATAATGAATTTTGCATATTCAGGACATCGAACGAAGTGTCCGAGAAATTTTCTGTGAGAAAAATAAAAACTATGTCCTTTTTGAACCTTTCTCAAGTAAAAATAGAAGAGGGACACATTTAGGCTCGATTCATGATCAGGATTCATGGAATCCTTCGGATGTGTCAATGCAAAATTGATGCCTCATGATTTACTTCTCAGGATTCATTGCAAGGATTCTGTGTTTCTCAGATTTTCTGTCACAAGTCCTTCTTGTCTCGTTAAATTCAAATAGCAATTCGTCCTGTGGGCAGATTGTGTCCCACTCAAGATATTCAATTTAATACACCTGCAAGTGTCTGTATCACCAATTGACGAGTAGGTATGACGTCTAGGATGAAACAAGGATTCGTAATTTAGTCGGTATTGAACATATATTTTTATCCTTTCATTATATGTATTCAAGAAAAATCATTTTAATTTCACAAAATTCAAGAAATTAATCAGACTAAGTCGAATTTTAATTTTATTTTCCATTTTCCTTTGGCTTCTTATCCATTTTGATCCTTCAGTTTAACAATTTCGTTGGTTAGAACTTAAAAGGAAGCAATAAATATAAAGAAAAGAAGAAACCAGAAACCGCTAAGGATATCGTGTTCATCCCTACGAAAACCCACACACATTCAACGCATATCTATATACATACATTGAAACAATTTTACTTGCATAATAACCATCAAAACCCTCTACACCACAATTAAATTCGAAATGAAATGCTATAAAATGAGGAGCTTGTGGAACTTCTTGAAAGGAACTTCACGACCGCCATTTTGTCAGCCATTTAATGTCTTCTTCTTATTATTCTTATCCTTTTGAAAATCTCATCCAATCCCCAATACACAAGAAAAATCCTTCCGGAACTTACCATCCCCATTTCACCCCCCATTCTCTTACTCTCCAGCTAGTCGTCTCTTTCCAAATGGATTTCCGGTCACCATTTTGTGGTTTAAATAGTACAGTAGTGTTCATTACAACATCTTTTGTCCAAAAAATCCCTTATAAAAGCATCCTGCGATTATGTGGACCACTGCAACTCCTGCGGCATTCATTATCACTCTAGTAATAATTTAAAAGGGAAATAAAATGTAACAGGAAGTTGAGATTTCTTAAGTTATAAAATAATCATTACAACCGGAAGTAAGTGACAATTATTATTAAATGGACGATAACAAATTTAGTATGAAATCGGGTTTCTTATTGAGTTTACGAGTGATTTGTTGAGCCACCGAAGGAGAGTATCCTTTTTATGGTGAATTGAGTTTGATAAGAATTTTTATTGGTTCATTAAAATTTGATAACTAATTCAATTGTTTTATGGTGTCCTTGAGTCTGAAGGACTTTCTTAAGATTTTCATAAGGATTTCGAGCTTTCATTGGATTCAAATGGAATTTATTCCAAAAGGAAGATAAATCTAAATATCCTTCAAAACTGAATCTATTCGTTACACTATCAATTATCTCTTAATAGGAATTGAGAGAAATCCTTTTGTCCTTAATTGCAGTTTCTCTAGTCAATGATCTGATGATTGGTAACCTGATACTGTTTTAAAGCAACTTCTTGCAATCACAAGGACTTGAAGAAACCTCCAGGAAAACAATCCAGCAGGATACACCGAAAGTTGTTGAAATGAAGCTTTCCTTGAAAGCTGACAGGATAGTGTCTCTTGTGTGGCCTAGAGTTAAGGATATGGTATTCTGGATGTATTCCCGTTTATCTTGAACAGTTCTTGGAAGCCGGAAACAAACTGCAACTCCTTAAATCTGATACTACTGCTTATTGGAATTCTGGAAATTTGTTGCATCAAAGGATGTCTCATTAAAATAAGTTCCTTTTATACAATTGGAGTTAGTCTTAAACATGCAGAGATCAACATATGTTCTTTAAGGATTTTGTAATGCAAAGGATCTACAATTTGAATCCTTGCAAAGTCGAAGAAACTGTTCCAATTAATTAGATGTTTCCTGAATTCCAATCAAATCCCTAATTGTCCAATATCGAAAGTCTCAATCACCAATTGAAGTCTCTGTACACTGAAGCGTATCAAGGATTCAGGATAAATTCTCGAACAAAATGAGAGAATCACTTCGATTTGACATAGAAATATTTCAAATTCCCAGATTTGATCAAAGTTGAAAGGCCAAGGAAGGAAATTTTTTCTGGATAGAAAACAAAAAAAAAACGAATATCCTGCAAACTTTTACTACCCACAATTACTCACCTTAATGCTAGGTAATTATTTCTGCCAAGTCAATTCAAACGATCCCAGAAGTCAAGTTGTAACGTAACTTGGGGATAATGGAGAGCTTTACGACCCTTAGATTTTTTTGCTTTCCAACCAATCCGGGAATCATCCTCAGTTTCTAGACTCCATTGGTATATAGTATATATGCAAAAACATTAAAAATATTTGAAAGTATTTTTCTTCGTTTAACTGCGATTTACGGGTTTTGATTTCTCCCCAGTGGAGTCAAGTCTAAGAAACTGGTGGAGATGATGATAATAATGGAGGGGATGATATCCAGTTATCGTCGCCATTACCATCATGCCCTATTTTGGCGCATAGCTTTTGTTAAAATCATTAAAACTTTTTGCATTTATTTTCAAATTTTATCTTACACTCACTTGATCATCCATCCCCCCCTGTCCCCAATGAAGGGGAGAATTGATGTAAAACTATTTCAATTAAATTCACCCATTTTTGGGTCATTCCATTCAACTGTGATCGAACTGTGTACTTCGATGAAATGTCAAGAATTTCAAAATGGCGTTTGCCACGTGCTTGCTATCAGGATTTAAAGTTATAATAGAAATTTTTCCAACGATAGAGGATAACAACAAACCCACAGGATATATATTGTAGTACTTAAACAAATGAACCTTCACCACAAGACAATACAAAACATACGATACAAGGATTATGTTACCCACATGTTCCATGTCCTTGTAAATCTTAAGCTCACCTCAACTGAGCTTATACAGAACTTAAACTTACATTAATGTGTGTGTGTTATACAACAGGATAAATTCCAGTAGACCACTGTCTCATGTTGGGTTTTGTGTCTCCGTTGGAGATAAACCAGTAAACGATGGTGGAGACAGAAAAATCTCTTTGGATGGTGGAACAAAAAAATTGTGGTCCAGGATATAGTTTGGAGTGTCCCGGGATTCAGTCTATCTCAGTTCTAACCGTTTTAACGTGAAACTAATGATCTGAAAGAGCACTAAATAAATTACCCGCACTGACTGTAGACGGAACATATGACCGGGGAGGATAAAAAAGGACGAAAACGTACCATGACATGGTGGTGAAAGAATGTAAGGACTAAAGTTTTCTTCTCATTCAAATAAGGAAACGAAGGATGTGATTCATTGTGATCCATAAAAATAGAATATTGGGATATTTGTTTGCCCATGTTATACAGTGCTAAAGGATTCTACGTATTCAGAGGAATATCTTTAAATGATTACAGGATATAAAGAAATTAGTGCATCCTATCAAGCTGATTTATTACAAAGAAATTACCATTACAAGGAGTTCAGGTGATTCATTAAATAAATTTTTGCATGGGATATTTCAAAATTATTAAAATAAGGAAAACGTTCCAATTTTGAAAGATTCAAGTCCTGTCTCTTACTACATAAATTCACTTCTGTATTCTTTAAAGTTATTTATTGCCTTCATAATATATAACTTTATCCTGTGAAGAATAAAAGTTACTAAGGATAAAAAAGTGCATGACTAAAATAAAATGCCAATTAAAAACTGCAAGGATACCCATCCTTTTTACAACAATGGACTTGAAAATAGAACTTCTCTACACCAAGTTATCCGGTTACATTTTGTGCCAATTAAAAGAGAAAATCGTTTGGAATGTCCTTCATATAAATGAACAGACACTTATGATTAACAATTCTCCCTGTTTTACCATGCGTGCCTTAATTGTCCTAGATAAATGGAATTTTGCAAAAACCTTTCTAAAAAGGGTTCTCAATGGTAATGCCGAAAAACAAATTTTTTTGCATTAAGGGATTCCATAACAGGACAACGCAATGTGTGCATTTTTGGTTAATAGGGATGATTTTGAGGGATGATGTGTAATATAGAGCAACCCTGCTTAATGGCTTACATTCTGGGTAGAATTTTGTTTTTTTTTCCCAAGCGTCCCGGTATCCCTGGGTATCCTCAACGTCATGAGAGGGACGTTTACGGAATAAGGGAAGTTTCACATACTTTCCATGTCATTAAATCATGATGTAATTGAAACAGGGTCATTGTTCCAGTTTTTGACGATAAGGGTCACTTGTTCCGAGAGTCAATTTGAGGATGGATGAGTTTCTTTTTTGTTAAGATGAATAGACTTCAAGTTAGAAATGCTTTAAAGGGAACATTTTAACCAGAAGTTGAATCAATCACTTTATCCCTGTCCTTAATTTAAAAGCATGACTAGAAGTTTCTTCTGAAATCTGTCCTGTAAATCCTACCATTTCATCCTACAACTTTCTAGGGATAATTTTGGAGGCTTCAAGACGTTGACACATGTGTCAAGAAATTAGGACAATGTAAAATTCTGAACGTGGCCACAAGGATTCAGGTGAACACCATTTTAAGTATTCATTTAAAGGTCGTTAGAACGAGAACAGTGTCTTATAGAAAAGCGTTATTATGTGCTCATAACTCATGAAGTTATAGTTTCATGCTTCCATAAATTCCTGCCGCAAGTATACAATTTTACCCGGAACAGAGAAGGCACTTATAGATTTTGTGAGGGAACGCGGAGGCTTACGATGCTTTAAAAAATATTTCCTACTATATGGGTTTCTTTCTGCACAGGAGCAGCTTCATTTACTTATGCCTGAATCTTAAAAGGTTGAAGTCTACCCACGTGAGAGTAGTCTTAGAGTAAATTCTTGAGGACGTCTCTTCAGGTACTAGTGATAGCGAAGAGGGGTGGATTACCGTACACGTGGAGCTTGTTTTACACAGTTGAGGCGTAATCTACCTTTTGTAAGGGAGTCTTTGGGTAGTGGAAGACTTAAAGTCATGTGCAATTAAAGGGTTGTTCGTTCCTATTCTGTTAAGGGAAAGAATGTTCCTAAAATCCACTGTTAACAAGAACAAAGGGATAAAAGGAAAATAAGCCGAAATATGGATAGACTACTTTTTATTGAGAAGAGAGAGTGCCGCTGTGAGCATGAGGAGAAATGGAAGCGTTTGCGATAATTCAGTGGTTAGAGCATCCGCCTAGTAAGCAAGACTCTCTCATGAAAGGAGAAAAATGTTTTGTGCTCCGTGACAGACTCAGAAAATTGGCCGCTGAGTTATCACGGCGCCGTACGTTTACATGCGAGTCACTACTGCTCTACTTCGCTTAGAGAAAACTTTTCGCCGCTTGCCGAATGACATGTTTCTGTTCGGACAGTTCAGGCATTTTGAGTTTTATTATGGAAAAGGGAAACTGTTGGAAGTCAAAGTCTAGAAATGATTTGTCAAAGAGAAATGTCTGTTTCTCGTCCTCTTCCAAGGATGATTTGTGAAAGGGTGTCATTGACACAAGACACGATTCCCTATAAATTTTATTTCAAACAATTCCGTTGCATCTGTCGATGACATGACGAGCATTCAAGGACTCACCCTCAATTTTGATGGCAATTTATGACGAAAATTGGCAAAGTTAAACGATTTTATTTGCACGTTCGAGATATCATAAAAAGGGACAAGCTGCTTGTGATAAGTTACAGGACATGGAACCTATTGGAAAGTAAAAGTGTTATTTACGTGATATCAATTTGTTTTATCCTTGAAAATTTCTTATTGTTTAATCCCAGTTCAAGCGTCGCGGAGTCCAATTGTGAAAGACAAAAAAGGATAAATCCATGACATCGACTTATATATTGTCAATTTGCCGCCTCTGACATTCGACTCGTATATATTTTGCCGATGTAAAAATTATCGTCAAAATGTCGTTTGCAAAATGATAAATGACGCACCACTGTGATGGGGATAAAAAGGACGAAAATGTAAGAACACAATTCTATACACAATCACAAGGATGAGGATATGAGAATTACTTCGAATGGAGATATGAACAAAGAAAATGCCATGACGTTAAGGAAGTGCAGAGTGCCAGAAAAGGATGTCTTCCTTGAACATCCTTGTAATGGTGGCAAAAGTGCAAATAGCATGTGCTTTATCATGTCACAATTGTAAGTGTGGTTGTGTCATAGATGGGACGGCTTCAATTCCTTGTAACAGAAAATCTTTTGTTTATTGCTTAAGAAAGGATGTGCTTCAGGATATGTGTATGTGTATGTTTGTTCTCAAAATTCGCGTACATCCTTGTGCTTCTTCCAAAAATTTTCAACTCAAATTTGATTGTTTTCATGTGAATGTGTCACATATAATCGACATCACAAATGATTGGATCTGATGACAGGATATTCGTCCTGTGAATGAAATTAATCATTTTTCCAGGATGAACAAGATGAAATTCGACATGACATTGAATACGATTATGACTTCATTTATGTTTCAAGGAAAAGTGAATGACGTCGATCAAATTTCTCGTCATACATGATCAAAATTAAGGACGACGACGGACGTTATTGTGTCATTGAAATAAATATTTTCTCAATCCATATGCGGACAAAAATTGGTTATAGAAGCTTGAAATTAGCAGTCAGGTTCACCGTTATCCTTTGGTGTTGTAAATTGCAACAAGGATTGACTGGTAAACAAGTCATAAAACAAGGATCCATCTTTCGACAAAATGAAGCAGTCCCAAACATCAAAGCAAGAGTGGATAAAAAGGACTCATCGTTCTTGTCTCAAATTTGTAATTGGTGTCGTTAAACAATTTTAATATTTTGTGTCATATAGTCCTGTACCTTACATGTGTTAAGTACAATGATAATATCAACAGTTAGTCAAATATTATACAAGATAAAAGTAACAAAAAGCTAACACGTAAAATTTAATACATTCACCAAAAACTTTTCGAAACAGGGAATGGGGTTTATCTTCTGTCAAAGTTGTCAAAGTTATTGTCACATTCAGCATCATCATAAATGAGTTCTTGTGATTGTGTGACTGTAGTATCTAACTATCACAAATGCAAAAGCTAATACAAATGACAAAGTACTATAAGAATAATAACTTCAATAATAATTTTAACGAGGGAAAGAATTTCGGGGGAGAAAATGAAATCAAAATGGCGGGGATTTTCGTAGAAGGAAAATTCGCTGGAAATTGTTCTTATAGAGGGACGGTTATTTTAGCTAAAAGAACAAGGATAATACATGTTCATATATCCTTGTTACTGAATATAGGTATATGCATTTGTGAAATGTTTGTGTTTGTGAAAATTCAGTAGAGAAAGTTTCTTTTTAAGTTGAAATAAAACAACAAGTTAAACAAAAATAAAATGGCACTCAGTTCCTTAACTTTGAGTAAATATCCTTTTTTTATATAGAACGTCCTTACAATGTTCTACGCTCACTCAGTTTCTTCCTTGACGAATGATGGAATGTTGTCGATTTTTCAATGTTCATATTCTTGAAAGGACAACAACAACTTAACTACTATAAAATTCTGTTGATTATCCCTTTTAAGGATTTTCTGATGCAAATCTTGTCTTATATAAAACGCAAACAAACTTGAGTAATTCTAGTTTTATTGTTTGCCATAGACAAATAGTGCTTGTTGCATTTTTATACACATACATACATACATGTGCGTTGTTTTGAATTAAAATTTTCCTTCCACTACGTTAGGTTTGGGCTTGACTCGTTCTAGGGATGAAAATGTGATTTTATATTAAATGGGGATTTACTTGTGCATGGTTTGCTTGAATTACTTTTTCATCTTGTCTTTGTTACACACTACAAAGGAGTTGTCACAAAATCAACTCATGAAAGTTGAGTCTAGTTCTTGAAATTACGGACAATTTTTGCCCTCATTTAAGTTTTTGTGAGTAATTCATGAATTTAGCTTCCAATTTTATTACCAAACATGCATAGTGTCATCATTACTTGAGTCTTTGTGGAACATTACTTTTGTCTTTCGAATCCTTTATATCTGGGAAATCTGAAATTAAGGACAATCTTTGTCCTAATTGAAGCTTTTGTGAATAATGCATGAATTCAACTACCAATTTGTTAATGATGTTTTGTCAAAATTAAACTTGCTATTACTATTATCTCTCTGCAGCATCACTCTGGGAAATCAGGGACAAAATTTTCCCTCATTAAAAATTTTGTGAATAAATTCTAAATAACGTTACCAATTTGATTGTTATGCATTGTCAAGGATGCAATAAAATTGTCTTTATAAAAGATGTACATATATCCGAATTAAGGACAATTTTTGCCTCACTGAGATTCAAGTGCACTCTTTTAAAATTTGTTACGTAATAAGTTCTAAAGGATACATTCACAAATAAGGATCAATATGAAAATGAACTAGGATAGAATAAAGTCATGCTCTGTTAAATTGATTGGTCAAATTGGTACGATGCCTCCATGTTGATACCACCATCTTTGAAAGTGAACATTTAATATTTGTTCTATAACTCTATCAGCAATTATTTGCTAATGAACAAGTATCAAAATGCATCTGTTTGAATAAACTAATACAAGGATATTCACCATCAAATATCCCAAGGACTTTCTTAGTTACAGATTCAAAATCAGAGTTCCTTAAGACTTAAAACGTAAATCAATTCCGGAAGGAAGCGTTATCCTTGCATTGCATACTTGTATTTACATAACAATTTCATATAAATTTTCGTATAAAAGGAGCATCAAATCAAAAGGATCTAAGTAATCAAAGTACAAGTACACGATGGGATTAGATTTCAGCTTAAACTTACCCAAGGATAATGTACAAATATAACCAAGGATATAGGGCATCATGTGTGGAATTGCATTTTGTAGTTTGCTTCAAAAACTTCACTAACATCGCATTCAATCTAATCAGATATTTTCTACATGAATAAGTGCTATTCCATGGAGTTGAAGTTATCTTATATCGTCCAGGAATTCAGAGTAGATTGAGCGAAATCTATCTATCTACGTTCTACACTTATGCTTGTTTAAACATGAAAAAGGATCCTTAAGTTTGAAGTTTAAGAAAAAAATTCCCAACTTGAGTTTGTTGCAAAGAACTAAGTTTGATGTAGAGAATTCTATAGATTCGTAGATTCTATATGAATCTGGATGAAGTAATTTTGATTATTTGACCACCACCATAAAATGCACGTTCATCTTTCTTACCCTCAAAGTTTATTTTGGCATCTTTCTTTATCGACGTTTTTTTGGGGGGGGGGGGGATACATTTGTGCTTTTCTTTAGCAAAGAAGTGGATATCTATTTCCAACAACGTTTTTCATCCTTCACAATTTGGATGGAAAGATCCCCTAGAGGAAGTTCTAAAGGATACAAGAGAAATTTAAAGATTCCTTTCATCAGTTTCAAAAATTTTGTAATCATTGTACGGTCATATCCTTGTGAGTTATTCAAATAACATTCCTGCAGTATCTAATAACAGTCCCCAGATTTCGGTTTGACACATGACTAACACCAATTCAGGAAATTTGAATGCACAGCCTAGCAGCTGTACAAACTAATCCTTAAAAATGCCTGTAATTATCCTTTCATGCATCCAACAGCCGTTTCTAATTACAGTCAAATCTGATGCAAAGGCAAACCTCCTGAATCCGGGTTAACTTGTTATTATCACGTTTAGTAATAAATTTGTCCATATTTTGTTACACATTTCAATACGATTTCGTTAACCTGAAGAAAAGGATATATATTTGAAACGTACCTATTGTGGGAAACGCTACAAAAGTCGTTATTGTGATGGGATTATTTGCAGGAATTCCCTTTCATTCTAAACATCTTAGCGGATTTTTCACATTTAAAGTCTTCTTAAGATTTCTCAGCGACAACATCGCAAGGATAATAAGAAATTATTAAAAGGAAAATCAACAATGATGTGAATGTGGTATCCTGTTGTTATATCCTGACAACCGAAGAATATAAAGAAAACAATTTATTCGTGGTATGAGTAAATAAGGATTCAAGGTATGTACATTCCTAGAAGAACAAAAAATAAAGAAAAGGGACGAAATTCTTACAAACACGATTTGTCTCGTTTTGGATATACAAATCTCAAAATGGAATTGTCTCACAGGACATATCCCTTCAAGGATTTCAGTATATGGAAGGTATCCTGTCTTTTGAAATATTTTTCGGCTACCGATTTGTTTCATTCATTCAATCAAATTTTGTATACACATAAATCAAATAGAAAGAGGAAGTCCTTGGCTTGAGGAATCAATTCATGAACAGGAAATGCCAATGTTGGGACGGTTATTCTCCCTTTCTTCATTTCACATTCAGTTTATTGTCGGCTCTCTTGTAGTTATTAGTCAAAATTCAAGTTATTTGAATAAATAAACAACGTGGAAAAATGCCGGCCATAGCAGATGTTCGGAATGTGACAAATTCGACGTTTCTGTCGTGGTGGTGGAGGAGCCTTATGCACTTGGCCTCCTGCTGGGCTTGAAATTATCTCATCTCATGATTGTATCACTTCACAGGTTTATGGCTTCTCGAGAATAGCCGGTATTCATGAATGAACTGGGTAAATTCAAATCCAGGTAAACCAGCTGAAGGTGGTGAATGTTGATACACCTACGCAAACAAAATTCTGTGATTTCGATTTGTGCCTGAACCTGAGTAGGCTTCGTTTTCATATGCTTAAGCATTCGTACTCTGCAGGTTCTTGTGAGGTTCATGAGAACCTTTTTCTGTGTAGGCGTGAAACTCGTTCGAAAATCGAAATTCTTGTACCCATTGTGATGTTGCTGGCAACATTTCGTGTTTACAGGAAAATCAATTTTATTTTTCGAAATTGAAAAATCCGAATTTCGAACTTGACTATTTCATATTCGAATATGGAAAATAATTCAAAATTATTTTTTAATTTTATAAAAATGAAAAATTTGAATTCCTCAGCAACATTTCTAATTTCGAATTTATATCGAATTGCGCAAAGCGGAGTGTTTCTCTTCGAAGATAGATGTGAGAGAGAAACGAGAGGAAGAAGAGAAAATCACGAACAAACCCGTGTTGCTGTGAGTTCACTCTCACTGTGTGTGTATTTGTTGCACCACAAACTTCTCAACTGGAGTTACACGAAACTCCAGCTAGTTCGAAAACCTCCAACGCGCACCACCGGATTCTTTCGAAGGTTCAGTCAATGTTGATTAACCGTGTGATGTAGACGGTACTTGCATATGGTTTTTTCGATTGGGTGCAAATCGGTCGATTATCATAAACCCAAAACTGCAACGGATATTGAGTTGCATTTCTACAGAAGGACATCTGAACATATCCTTGTAACAGACATCAAGGATAATTCGAGTGAAAGAACTGCGGTTGTGTTGTGAAATAAACTCAAAGTGAAATTGTTCGTTCAACGTTCAAATTATATAATAAATTGTATCAGGAAACATGAAAAAACACAATATAAATATAAATATTATATAAAATATAATAGCTACTACTATAGTATTAGAAAATCGATGCCTAGTTTATGTTTATATATAGATATAATGTGTGTACGTGATATACATTCGGGGTTTGAAATGAAAAATGAAAGGGATATAAATGAGAGAGGATAAAAAGCAGATATAGAACCGATTTTTGAAGTGTTACGAATGTGATATCATCTTAAAGGATACTGAGAAGTTATTATATAAGGATTACCAGTGAATATAAAATTTTCATTTCTATAAAATTTGTATTTCATATGAATCGTGTATCCTGTGTGATAAATAGAAAAATGTTTAATACCATCACGTTCAAGGATACAAGAAAAAAATTATACAAGAGAAAATAATTTTTATTAATTAATAATTAATCTTTAACCTAATAATAAACATATCTCATATGGACAACATTCACCTAAAACTACATCATATCTCATCGTAATATCTCCTCATGCTGTTGTATTTATTATATTTTGTGTTAATATAAGTGTAAAGTAAAGTATAATTAAAAATAAAAATCCGATTTTAATTAACTGGATTACCAGTGTCCATGTGTTTATCCCATGTGGTTGTGGATATTATTATAAAAATTATGTTTTGATTTATTTCCACATGAAAATCCTCTTAAATCCTTATTGAAATACGATTTTCATTTTACAAAAATATTAATAATATAAATTGATATTTAGTGATATTGGATATATCATAAAAGTGTTATTATGTGATTTATAAATGGAGCTATTTTAGTGGATAAACACAAGAGTGAAAAATGTCAAAATTGAAATGCTTATAACAGATGAGAGGATTTTTATTTGATTTGATTATAATTTGATTTTAATTTGAATTTTATTGAATATGAATGAAGACAAGGTGATAGAAGTCTTATAAAGTGAAATATCATAATATAATAAAACAATTTGAAATTCTTGTAAAATCGTTAGTAAGACAGTAATTATGATGTCAATACGTGAACATAATCAAATGTCACACTATAATCGTGGCAATGTAATACACATCAAGTTAATAGCATTGTATATCATAATACAATATAGTTTTGTAACAGCTAGTCGCGGTTTAACATCACCAGCTACAAGTATCAGCAGCAGTAGCAGTAGCAGTAGCAGCAGCAGCAGCAGTAGCAGTATTAGTAGCAGTAGTAGTAGTGATGTTTTAAGTACAATAACGAATAGTAAGAATCCGTTTTCGAATAGTATACAACGTCGCAATAGTAATAATAGTTACTATACAAATTTAAATAGTAATATAAATAATAATAATAATAATAATAATATCATGATGATCGGTTCGAACAGTTGTCAAACGGTTTGCGCGTGTAAATGGAAAGGTGGTAAACAGACTGTGGAATGTATTGATCATTCATTGATAACGATACCAGAAAGTATTGATTCATCAACTCAAGTATTAGATATGTCTGGTAATAACTTGCAGATATTACCCCATGAACAGTTTATTAGAGCGAATTTATTAAATTTACAAAAATTATATTTGCGTAATTGTCGTGTTGGACAAATTGATGCTGAAGCATTTAAAGGATTGACGAATTTAGTTGAATTGGATTTGTCACATAATCTATTAACATCAATACCATCGATCACACTTAGTTATATTCCATCATTGAGAGAATTGACTTTGGCATCGAATCCGATTCAGAAAGTTGAGAGTCATGCATTTAGGAATGTACCGAGTTTGAATAAACTCGATTTGTCTCATTGCGATATTCATATGATCGCACCACAAGCTTTTGAAAGTTTGGATGCTTTACATTCGTTGAAATTGAATGGGAATAAATTGTCTGAGTTGAGACCGAGGACTGTGGAGACATTGAGCCGTTTGCATGGAGTTGAACTACACGACAATCCATGGATGTGTGATTGTCGTTTGAGAGCTGCTAAGATTTGGTTGACTGAAAACAATATTCCATATCCAGTAGCACCGGCATGTTCTGGAGGCCCGGAAAGGGTTATCGATCGGACTTTTGCTGATCTTCAAGTTGATGATTTTGCATGTCGCCCAGAGATGTTGCCAGTGAATCGAAATGTTGAGTCTGTTACGGGTGATAATGCAACGATCATTTGTAGATCATCAGCTGTACCAGCTGCTAATATAAATTGGTACTTTAATGGTAGACTACTGCTCAATAACTCAATATTTAGTGCATATCAAAAAGTGCATATCTACGAAGATGGACAATTCGAGAAACGCAGTCGTTTGGTACTGACCAATTCCCAAGAGACAGAAGCAAGTGAATTCTATTGTGTTGCTGAGAATCGAGCTGGAACTGCTGAAGCCAATTTTACTCTTCACGTCTCACTCAGAGCTGCTGGAATGGCATCTTTAGGAAGTGGACAAATTGTCGGTTTGAGTGCTGCTCTTGTCATCTTGATCCTATTTATCCTGTTGATTATATTGTTCCTTTTGGTAAGACTGCGTCGTACACCTTTTGTGGAGAGTAAAACACCGAATCATCTGGAGGTGATAACTACAGTTAATCAGCAAAACAGTATCAACTGCAAACAACAAGCTTCAACTGTTAATAATACTATGAATCAAGGAAACCTTGTTGTAGGCTGTGGTGGCAATGGTGGTAATGGTCTCAGTGGAAATGGTGGCATCACAAACACAATCGACATGGATACGATGGACATGAAGTGTTCAAATAATCCAAATAATGATTCGAAAATGACAAATCCAGTTCAGAAACCACCACGTCTCACAGATTTGTCATATACAACAAGTCATTACGATGGCAATGGAAGTATATTAACCTCAGCATCATGTTTCCTATCACCAACAGCTTCAGCGGGAAACAATCCAGATTTGATAAATGATACGAAACGTTTTGGTAGTGAAGAATTTGCTGATTTAAAAATACCAATTGTACTAACCGCTAAAGATTGTTTGGATCCATCAATTCTAGCCTCATCAATCGAACGTCCCGGAAGTGGAGAATACAGTCGAGCTGGAGGTTGTGATTCATTGTATCCATCTGGTTTATGGGAGACAACAAACACATCATTATCAACAGGAACAGCAACAGCAACAGCAAATGATGATAATATTTTTTTAAAACGTGCAACAAGCACAACAATACCGGGTTTTGGATATAATACCGGATATAACGATAAAACACCAATCATTGACAATACCCATAACAATATGTATGATATGCAAGAAAGGAGTATAGATTATTTCAGTAAAACATTTCCAAGAACACATTTTGGAGCAATAAACACAGCAACAACAACAAATTTAACGACAACACCAACAACAATAACATCAACATCAACATCAGCTAATACGAATATACCAATAACTGGAGGTTATCCATCCGATTATGGATTGCCATTAGTTCCTGGAGCCGAACAACAGATTCATCATCAAAATATTCTAACATCAACAAATAATTTGAATCATATACAACAGCAACAATTAAATTCAAATAACAATAATAGTTCGAGTAATTTAAGTAATATAAATCCAAATAATAATAATGTTAATAATAGTAAAATAGCAGCAACAACATCAACTAGTAGTACTGTATCACCACCACAAATTCTACCAAATGGAATGCCAGTTAATGCTAAAACAATAAGGGTATGGCAGAAGGGTGGTGTACCCGTTCTACCCCCAGTTACTGCCTTAAAACGTGCATTAACTAATAGCAGTCGTAATTCACCAGATGAAGGTTATCAAGAAGGATGTGGTACTGATGTCTAGTGAGTTGTAACAAATAACTCAATAGAAAATTCAAAACAACAATGCATACATATTATATTATATTATATAAACATGAAACATGAAACATGAAATTTCATTTAATTTCTAGGGATTGTATAATACTTATTTGTTAATTAATTATTTGACGCGTTAATTATTTTGTATAAGTTACGTATTAATATTAAATCATCGTATCAAAATGTACTAATAACTAAGATTTTTAATGATAATGATATCATATAGATATATAATAATAAAATAATGTCTGTAGCAAGTGAATTTATTATATACTATATATTTGTCGAAAGTTCATTTTGTAAATATCGTTTTGGATCAAATTAATTATAACAATTTGAAATGAAATTTGTGATAGTGTATTTAATGAGATAAAAATTAAAAAAAATAAAAATTAAAAATGACTAAAAACAGCAAACATACTAATAAAGTTAAAAATTTAAATATTTACTCAACATGAAAATAAACACCAACTGTACTTAAAGAAAATTAATAATTTATTTCATGTTCATTGAATAATTAATAAATAAGTCAACATGAAATTTATATGTTTAGAATAAACTTAATAACTTAATGATAAATGTACAGTGATAAATGAAAGTTTAATTAAATATATCTAATACGAAACATATATATACCACATAACATATTCATGTCAGTAATAATACTACAACGTATATATTATATATAGTATAACAACAAGTTGTAGTGAAAATTCAATAAATTTAAAGAAAATTTCGATTAACTAAAAGACGTATCATTTGTATAACCATATGATATCATATGAAATGAATGTAAGTTTAAAAATTGAAATAAACTGAATTATAATTGTTTTAATTTTGTAAATTAAATTTAACATTAATTTGTTTTCTTAAATAAATAGATAAATCACATTTAAATCATTTTTTAATTTCAAAATTCGTTTTTGATAAGAAACAAAAATCAAATAAGTATATGACACATAGTAGTTTTTATATTTTTTACTCTATAAATACGTGTAAATGATAATTAAGGGGAAAATTAAGTAATAATTAATGAAAAATGAAATGAGATTGATATTATATACGGTAACTGAAAAAAAGAAATAAATTTTTATTTTGGCGTTTGTTATGTAAGAAATTAATTTTTTTGTTTTTTTAATTATGCGAAAATTGAAATGAAACAACCAAAGACTCTTTAAATGAAATTATAATTAATAAAAAAAATAATTAAATTTTTGTCTTTTATTTAATGGATATTGCATTGTTGTAGGTTCTTCTCTTTGCTTATCTTCATTGGCGGTTTTTGTAACAATTAGTGTAACCATATAGCATATCTATGATTAACTATATAGCTGTAGTAGCCTGCTAACCAATGTCGTCTTGGGGTTAAGAGGAATCTCCACGACGCATCCTTGGTGTTATCCCTTGGTGATATTTTTGATTTTATTGAATATATCCTTGAAAATTGTTTAAAAAATAGAATATCTCCTTGGGGTTTATGAAGAAGATTCTTTCAATTTTAAAACAAAAGGGCAATTTTTATTTATTTTTGAAAGACTAATTTCTATTCTTTTTATACTATAGGATATATATGCTGATTATTGGATATACTAACATTTTTATGAAAGTGTCTTCAATGTGATTTTAGTGAAATTCAACATGAGGTATAGATATCTCAATAGAATAACAAAAACCTCACCTCGAATTGTATCCGCTCTAATCCCTAACTTGTTATCAACTCCTTTTGCGTTTGGGATAACTTATAAATAGCCGGAAATTTCGGTCAAAGGTCACATGAATAATGAATCACTGAGTTTCTGGGTTGAAAGGTAAACATATTGGGTTGAACTGCATTTTAAATTATTTATGTGTTTTTATCGACCTATTTTTACTCTTTAACAAAAAATGGAAATTTTTGTTTTTGTGATACTTCTTTGAGCCCTTGAGGATTTGAAATTTTTTGTATTTTGTATTTTGGGAGAATTTTCTTGAGAAGATATTCGGAAGGGAAATAAAAGTTTTTTTTTCATGCATGAAATATGACTTTTTTCAATTGAATTTTCTCTCAAAGTGATTTTGAGCAGCTCAAAAAATGAATATTGAAAAAATTTTTTACACAATTCATTTAATATTTATGTAATTTCTCTGTTCAACACTGCTTTGAGATGTCGGTTTGAATTTGTTTGCTCTCCAGAGATCCCGAATTGAAAAATGAAAGTAACTCGGAAAATTTTTCGAAAACTTGACAAATTCTCTAATCAAGGTTAAAGCTTTAATATCTGTATTTGTTCTTCAAGTTGTCGTTCTGGTTATTCCAAAATGAACGACTCAATCGTGCCACAACATTAAATATACATGAGACAGGGAGGGAATGTGGAACATACACCAATCCAGACTCACAAATACATTTAATGTGAATTGGTCACTTTCACATACACACACACACTCGTAGAAATTTGGAATGTATCTTCTTCTCTTCCTCTTTAAGCGTCTTTCTTCACTGATGTGTTTATTTGTTTCGACAACGATTTGTTGCATTCTTCAGTGAATTCCTTGCAGTGTGTTTGTTTTGATTCATTTTATTGTTCTTCCTTAAATTATTTAAAAATTATTTCATGAGTTTGAAAATCGTATTTTCCTGGATTCCGCACAATCAATTTTAAATGAAAATTAAAACCGCCTTGACATGAAACCTTTCCCATTTATCGATTAATTAACCCAAAAACTTTGACAGCAAACCGTTCGAAAGGATTTTCCTTACCCAAAAACAAAAATATAAAGGAAAAATGAAAATATTTACCAAATAAAAAGGAAGCATCTTTGAACCGTCTTAATTTGCCAGTCATTATCCTTTTGGGATATCCTTTTCAATATCAGAAAAGAAAACACAATTTGGAGTGATTCAAAACGTCCTAAATGTTTGTCTCTAAGGAGTCTTTTTTCAAGGATTGTGTCTGTGGAACGAAATGACCCCACGATGACCCTATGATGACTGGAGAAAAATAGTTCATTTAGAGGGAACATTTTGCGAGTTGTTTAGGAAATTATGAGGTAATCAAGGGCTCAACGTTTCATGACGTTCTGTTGTATAGTATGTGACCTTTAACATTTACATGTCTGACATAAATGAGGCGAGAGTTTGAGATGGTGTTTACGCAATTTCCCTTAAAGTTGTTGACATGCAAATGAAATGGAATTTGATTAAAAAGTTGGGGGTGGTTTTTATTCTGGTTTGTTTGTTGTACAATCAAGGTATGACTGTTGTTTGATCTAAATTACCTTAACCTTCAACACGATCGCTTCAATCACTTGACCTGACGTCATTTTTCTCTTTTGGCAATTATGATAATTTGAATGTTATTCGTTATTCAAGAAATCGATAGCTACACGCACTCCTAGTTTGGCTATCGGTACCCTATCTTGTTATAGTTAGAATCCAATTAAGAAGGTATCATCATTGTGGAGGGTTGGACTGGAATCAGCACATCGGCTACCTATAGCATGTCAGCGTTATTTACTCGTTTATCTAGATATAGCACACATGATAACTGTACACGTGTACAATGTTAGTATTGCCTGGACTCATAATTGGGTTGCATGCTAGTTTGAGAAGATTCATGTCCTTTCGGTATATATGAATCAAGGACGAATTTTGGTTTTGTACAACCAACAGAAACATAACATTTCATGCCTTGAAGGAAATAAATAAATTTCATTAATCATAATTTCTGGAGCTTCACAAGGATACAGAATTTCGTGTCCTTCTTAAATTAAATATTTTTTTTGTGTTTTTGTCCAGTTGAAGATATTCGTGAAAAAGTATCTGAATCCTTTTTTCAAGTCATTCAGAAAATATAAAAGATTTTGATATAGATCCTGTTTCATGCTGTGGCTTGGTCCTGCAGAGTTGCTTTAAAGTTTGAACTTTAATCTCAAATGAATGTCCTTTTTCGTGACAAAAAAGTTTCATCATGGTTGTCATTTATGTTATCATATAAAATCATCTCCATAGAACGCAAAAGGAAAGGTTACGGTCGATGTCATTGCAGTCGATTGACTTTGATAATCATCCTTTTGCTACTGTTTCTTTAGCCTAAGGACGAAACATTTTTCATTCATCATAATCCTTCCGTAGAGAATTGGCACAACACAAAGAAAATGTGTTTTGCAGTATGAAATAAAATTAAATAGCACAAGGACGAAAAGAAAGAAAATGGTTATAAAACCACATGATCCTTGGAGATTTATCTGGTCCTTCCAGACTATTTGCTTGCCACAAGATACACTTCAATCAGGTCGTATTTGACGCGTGAAACAGGAGGAGAATTTTGTGTTGAAAAGGACTCAAATTGTTCAAATACTTCCTTGGATTTCTGATTACGTCCTTTTCGGAATATTGTTCCCCACAAAAATTTTCAATTTTACTTTTTTTTTTCGTTTATCATACATTATCCTTACTACCTCCACACCACTAGAACGTACAGTAAACTCTCCAGGCCACTTTACCCTCGTATCCTTTTGTGTCATCGTTCATTCATTTCATCCTAGAAGAGCTCTTTGCATGAACCTACAGAATCCTTCAGCGATTTAAAAGAAATCCTAGAGCTTCATTTACGTCTGTCGGCTTATGTTGTGCGGGGAATATTGTAGCACGCATCTTGGATGTGGATGTGTTACCACCCCAACCAAGTCCTCAACGACCTAAACCCATCGTTTCCTTATTATTTACTTCGGAAAATGGCGTCTCCTCAAATCGATGGGGCTTTGGTGCCTTCAAACCTGTCTTTTATTCTACTCAAATTGATCGATTGATTGATAGGTAGCTTTCTTCAGTGCTTTTATTTAAAAGAAGCTTTTCTCCTTGACATTTTCTCATTTTCTACGACAAAAAAATTTTCTTTTGCCGTTAAGTGTTTCCACTTCCTTGTCTATAGAAAGTACATCTTTCGTGAAAAGTTGATAAAAGTCGAATGTGCCTATTGACAGGTTTCATATATCAAAAACGTATGACATTCGACAGGTTCGCTTGACGTTTCTCACAAGTTGGTGCTTCAACCCTTGGTCGAAAGCACTATTGTTCGTCTTTGTCGCTAGGGATAGAGTGCAATCTCCTACTTATGCAATGATTTTACGTGTTACATTAACACATACCAATTTTGCTCAAAAACCAATTCCAAAGCTCAGCTAGTTTATGCAATGATTTTACGTGTTACGTTCATACGCACACAAACAAGAGTCAGTCGACCTTCAGTGTTCCTTTCGTTGAAATATTTTTCGTTGTTCCTCCTCACGTGGGTAAAACAAATCAATATGACAAAACGTATGGCAACTTGTTATAGATGTGACTGAAAATAGTTTTTGATTCATATTCCCTACGAATTTTGCATAATTCTTTGTTTTTGATTGAAATTATTTATTGTATTTTATTAGTCACTTTTCATCAAAAAATCCAGCCTCATGATTCTCGTCATGTATTAAACGTCAACTTGATGTCATATCTATTTCAATATATGATATATGATGAAAATTTTTCATATTTCATGTCACCGTTTTATGGAATAAGTTGATTTTCTATTCCCTGCATGTCTCTCATTTTATTCAATCTATCCAAATACCAAATACAGGACAAAAAAGAACGTATGTTAAACTGCCATAGAGAGCACCTCAAGAATATATTAATTCTCTCTTCATAACTCAAATTTATGTAAATGTAAATTTAACATATATACCCATAGATCCGACTTATCGTGAAACGGATATCCGATTTCGGGCGGAAGTTAAATATCATTCTGAGGAGCTTCCGTGATACACCTCAATTAGTAGACCGACATTATATATTTGTTATATTTAATAGATGTTGAGAATAATTACGAAATTCTTTTTATTTCGTTGTGTGTGTCTGTCGAAAAATATAATTCCGTGATTTATAAGAGCTAAACTTCTATAAGAAACATCCTGGTTTAGGTTATACAATAACTAACTAAATTAGATAATTTGAATAGCTCTTATAAAACAGAGTTTCGTAGCGTGATGATTATTCTATTTAATTGAAGTACAAAATGGCGTCATTAAAGTGTTTTTCAAAAAGGTTTAGTATACCTAATTCAAACATTATCCTCATGAAATTTACACATTTATGTTAAAGTTTATTGGGTTATACGAGTATGTTCAGAAATGTCACTCACAATTTCCAACAGACACACCAGTGTTACACCAATGGAATTCCAAGCGTATGACAGATTCCCCTTCGCCGATTGAACGGGGAAAAAGAAATTCGGGTCAGTGACCTTTCATTCTCTTTTGTGGTATTTGAAATTTCGCTTTCAGTTTTAGGTGAATTTTATTTTATAAATTTTGAACGTGATATTTGTGGAAATTTTTTCGAGGAAAAACAGAATGAGCAATTAAGGATTACATGAATTCAATTTCATTAAATAAGAAGTTCAAGGAGGGCATCATATAATCGATTTAGGTTACAATGTATCGTTCAGGATAAAGACAAATTTCAGGATAAAAAAAATTAAATTGATTAATCAGTTGACAAATGACTGAGAGATTGAGCCAAATGTCTGGCATGTTTGAAATTGAAGTCGCCATGTTGATTCTAATGAATTTCCCTTGATATCCTTGAAATCCTTGTATCAATTCCACAAAACATTGTACATTGGAGTTTGGGATACATTCGAAAAAATGGGTTAAATTACCATTTAAATTGATTTCACGCAGAAACCTTAAATCCCCCGATTGGCATTCGGCTTATTGAACATCCACCATGGCAGGAGGTGGAAGGGTTTGTAGCTAACGCTGATGGATTTTAAAATTACCCCAAAACTAACCCAGAAAGCCAAAGCTAAAAGCCGAAACTCGTGTTTTATTTGATGATTTCTTAGGAATCTCGTGGTTTCGAAGTCGAACATTTTGTTTTTTCGAATTCTCCATCAAAATGGCTTCTCTAAAGTTTATTGGAACTTACGATAATCAACTCGTACGTTATTATTTTACGTTTTACATAAAAAGGGTCTAACCCTCGTCAAGGAATCACATACCCATGCATATTGTAAAGCACGTTCGTAGGAAAAAATTAACTTCCGGACGAGAAAATGGCGTTGGAGCCTTAAGATATTTGTCTATTTCCACTGGGTTTTTAGTTGATTTCAGGAACATTTTAAATATTCAAAGGATTTAAAGTGGAACAAACAATTATTCGATTTTTATTTCGATTTTTATTTCTGTCTGTCAAGGATCAAATTACGCAAACTTTGTATTGATTACCAAGGTTGGTTTTTATTTTAAAACCTGCACCGTCAGGTCAAACGGATTGGTTATGTCAGGTGGAACAGGAAAAAGGACGTAAGATTAAAATACAGGACATTTGCTTAAAGTGGAACTGTACAAATGGTAAAGGTAAGCTTGAGAAATGTAAAATGTTTTTGAATCAAAGGATATTGCATGGAAATGAAATTTTTTCGACGATTATCCTTACAAGGATTTTTATCTTCTCAATAACTGCTTGCAAAGTTTAAAGGAGTTGCATCAGGATAACTTGAAATAACATTACAATGTGGTTTATGTCATACTACACCCTCCAATTTGCTGGAAGGATATCCTTCGAATAGTAAACAAGGACTGGAGCAATTCAATCCACTTCATGTTCCATAATCCCTGGAAATCAGTTTAAGGATTCTTTTGCATGAGATTTCTTCCTATTCCCGGAATTGCTGTGTGTCCTATTCAAGGATAATGGAGAAATTGCAAGTTTTCCTCGTCTGTTTGAAAGTTGTTTTTAATTTTTTTCAAGGATTTCTTGCAACTTGATCACGCAATGAGCGTTTCTTACATTCAAAGGAATCCGTATTTTTCGATGAAAAGAACTTTTCCACATATATCCTGTCATATACTGAGAAATAATCTGGAAACATCCTTAGCACGCAAATTCAGGATATACTCAAATGCATTAAATTTAAAATATTTTCCAGGTTCAGTTGCAGTTCCATGTCATTCTACTTGTATGAGTATGTCCTTATAAATCCGGAACGGGAACCAATTCTGTCATATCCTTAATGTAGACGTGTTGAGAACGTGCAAGGACTTAAAATTTTCATTTTATATGACAAGGATCCACGTGTAAATAAAAAGGACTTTTCTCTTCTACTTTTAATTACAAACGTGGGAAAAGTTCAAATTTTCAACTTTTTACAAGGTTCGGGAGCAAGTTTTCTAAAGCTACTTATGTACTTATGATTTTAATCCTGCGGAACTTGTGTCCTTCTATGAAATGTTTCAAAATGTCAGAAGTCATGTCAGACGTGTCAATGAAATGTCACACTGATTCACAGTGAGGAGTTTTCTGAAAAACCCTTTTTCTTTCCTTCCTTAATAATTTGCGAATCAATTAATATCCTTTCCAAGATCCTTGAGCGCGACTTACCTCATCAAAAATTCTCTCACTCGTATCTGGTTCCTTATTTCCCTGGAACATGTGCACAAGGTGCCTATTAAACTCTCTCTTTTTATCCTCTTTCATGTGATCCTTTTGGTATTGATCCTGCTTCTATTAGAATTTGTCTGTTTGGGATACAATTCTAGCCTGGTAGATTTTATGCTTAGGAACGTCGGGTACACCACTGTGGAACATGGAAGGAGAAAAATATTGAAAGCTTCGCGACAGAGAATCGAACTCGCGACCTTCTGCTTTCCTGGCAGATGTTCTGACCACTGAGCTATCACGAGCACATTTACTTTTCTTCCATGTTCCCACATATATTGAGTTGCGACAGTACTCCTCCCCTAGATCAAGAATATTACCGAGATCGAACAATGTGATGTCATTTTGGCGACTGTTGTAGGGCGCTAAGTGTTCTGCACGTTGTAGGGTTTTTTGTTGCAAGTCCGTTGCTTGTTCCGAGTTCTTACCACTACCATAGATCTGAGGTTTATCCTCTCGTTGATTCTGAGCCGATTAAACAAAATTATCGTTCGCTTTCGTCATGAGGGTGGAGTGCTGCGGGTGTTTCTGCTGGCCTAACAAATTTCCTTAACTACTCTTTTGCAGGATAATGAAAATCGTACAGAATATAAAATATAAATGATTTTACTAGAATTTTCATCTCAAAACGTGTAAAATTTTGTAATTATTCCCGTCATAATTGTGACGATTCACTCACTCGTAAAGCTGCATTAAATTTTGATTTCAAATTATTTCGTCCTTCGTCCTTTTCGTGAGCTGAAGCTTTGTTGATCACATTCCAGTGAAGAATTTTATTAATCAAATGGGGCCATTAGGGGATGCATTTGACGAGCAACACAAGCAAGGTGTCTCGTCCTGAATCCTGAATTTGAATATTTTTCGAGGAAATTTTGTGAAAATGTTTTTCACAAGTTACCTTTAAATTTAAGGTGGATTAACATTTTAATTAGTGCTTTTGTATATAAGCAAGTGTTTTTGAAAGCTTTCACAAGGATTCCACTATGACTTTGTGAAGAAGAAATTTCCCTCAAAGGACACTTAAAGTCCTGGAGACTTTTGAGTAGGATAGTAGCTTCAAGTGCAACTGCCGGTAAGGAATTAAGGATCGGAATTCCATCAGTATATGAGTTTCAGAACGAGATTAATAAGCACAGATTCGATAAGAATATCCCCGCTGCTCATGATGATACAAATGAATTTGAAATTCATTGAAAGCATACAAAATATTTCCGCTCGAGCTTTCATTTTCTAATGAAACATGCTTCTATACTATTCCTCTATATTTCATCTATAATGAAAAATTAATAAATTTCAAATGAATCCAGTGAAAATGTTTTTCATGCTGAGTTTCACACAATACCGCGAAATTTGTTGTACCGAAAATTGAGCTCAACATTTTGCTGAAAATAACTTACAAAGGACTTATTATCCTGCTACAATGTATGAAGGATTTTGTGTAGAAATTTAGCAAAAAAAAAGTTTCTTATTAAGCCGTCACGGGAAAATTCCATGTCATGCTTCATCAGTAGTCCTTGTTTCGTTTTTTTGGGAGCAACAATCAGGTGTTACTAAGCACAGGATTTACCTAATGCTACACACCATTCTCATGTATCACTTGGAATGAGCTTTAAAGTAGACCATTTGTTGGTTTTTAATGAAGTGATATCTTCATCATAACAACAGCAAGGCTTTCGGGTTAACAATCAAATGGCAATGAGTGCTACACACAACACTTCATATCCTTTCGAAGATATCCTTTTACAATGACACACGGTTATACAACACATTGGGGTTTTTTAATTAAAATTAAGTTGGCTTATTTCGTATTAAAACTCGCTTTTATAGACTCCACAAAATGTACACAGAAAAGGATAAATTTTGCAACACATGCGTTAAATTTATATAATATAAAAATGTTTTTTCCTGATGTACTTTTCATTGTGAATCGTTCGAAATGGAATATAAATGGAAAACGGCTTAACAGGAATCAGCAGAATTTTCTGATTTGATTGTGTTATTCTACGGACGTGGAAAATATACTTTTTTTAAGGATATTTCATATCTATCGTTGGTCATGTTTCTGGTGTAATTCATTCGCTTTAGATTGAAGAGTTTCTGGGAGTTCAAGTTGAATGGATTTTTCTAATATCTCTTAAAGATTGCGGTTGCAACAATGCTATTATCATTTTATATCCTTCAAGACGGAATGAAAAATGTCCACTTGGACTTGATAAGAAGGTTTTGTGCTTGGGAGTATTTGAACTTGAACTCTACGCGACACAGACATTTCAGTGTCCTTGCAACTCATTCATCATGATTTACTTCGAACAGGCTTTTATCCTTAAATCTTAGTTGAACTCATGCATAAATTTATATCTTAAAAATCTCAAATGACACCCTGCACAGTGAGACATGTGTTACTAAATCCTTGCAATTGTTTTCATGTCCTCCATAGAATTCAGACATTTTTCAAGGAATCACCAAAGAAATGTTGATGAATTTTTAATGAACACCAGGACCGGCGACCTTCTTCGAAAGTTTATTTATATCCTTGAAAAATGCGAGGAGAGGGGAACATGTGGAAAATGGATTGAAAAATGAGAACAAATCAAGTTAAATTAGGGAAACATACGAAATGTGAAGGATTTCATATTCAATTCACGCGAAACATGAAAAGAAAAGAATGAAAAATTTTTAGGATAATTTTCGGAAAATTTATTTTATTTCATTTCAAATGAATTTCAAATTTGAATGCATTCAAAATTCATTTGAATATTTTGATGAAGGTGCAAATGCCATTGGACAAATCCCGAAAAACAATTATACAAAATATTTCCGAAATCCTAAACCGCACAAAACACACCGTTGGAAATCCTGATTAAATATTATAAATTTTTCAATAAATCCACATGATTGCTATACGTGTACCTAAACAAAAGTGGTTCCTAATTAATTTTCACCTGCATAAAGGTTAATTCATGAATATCCGTCTAACGCTAATACAAAATATTTTCCTTTTTTCATTCTAATTGCTTGTGTTGGATTGCATTTTGTATTTTGGAATTTTCATTTGAAAATTTTATAAATTATCCAGGTCATCAATGTTAGAATTCCACTTAAAACCAGCCCTCAACTCTTCCGGTTATGCTTTCAACTATATTTCAGTCGTTCACTCATTCATTTCATATAACGACAATTTATTCCAATAATTATGAGTAATAAATTCAAAATATTCGTAACAAATATGTCACGCTACTTTAACGGGCCACATTTTGGGGTTTGTCAAAATATTTTTGGGTAAAAATGTTCTATTTTCGTCATGCTGATTTGTATTTTTCGTCGTTGGTAGCACTGTTTGCAAAATGTTGTGTCATGTTTAGACGTTTGTCAAAGGAATTAGGTACTGCTTCGTTTTATTCAAAGGAATCTTTTATACTGGAAAAAGTCACTTGGTTGGAGCGTCTAAAGGTATGCCATTACTGGAAACCCTATGTTTCAAACAAACCAACAAATCGAATTATGGAGCATAGGTCCAAATACATGTTGCCTAGAACATCGGCTTCATGTTTGGCAATATGCAAGATAAAAGCGTTTTGGCGCTTCCGAAGCTCAAACCACAGACAAGTTCGTGTTGTTGCTGCAGTGGCAGGAAAGAAAATTCGATTCGAATTGTTGAAAAATTCAGATCGGATGAATGTAAAAACCGGTTCTAACTCCAACAAATAGAAAAAATTCTTGAGAGAACGAATGAGCGTTGAAGTCTGCAAAAACACATACGCTGGATGCGTCATTTTCATCCCTCATTCCATGTCTGCTTCACAAAAAATCGGGTACGAAG
The DNA here is from genome assembly GCA_963971475.1 of Chrysops caecutiens. Taxonomy (NCBI): domain Eukaryota; kingdom Metazoa; phylum Arthropoda; class Insecta; order Diptera; family Tabanidae; genus Chrysops; species Chrysops caecutiens. The sequence continues at coordinate 2,757,413 of OZ020570.1, forward strand.
TCATGTATGTGATCGCGACATTTGGATAGTTATTACGTTTGTGCTAAAACCTTCTCAATACCCAATGGTCACGTGAACTGAATAAGGACAAAGGTGCAAATAAGCCTCATTCTCACCAGCTACTGCCATTCAAGAAATGGAGATATAAGAAGGTTCAATTAACCTGAATGGGGTATACCTGAATGAAGCAAATCAACGGATTTTCTCATCTGTCAAAAGATATAGTACCTACAAGTATGCCATTCTTGGTGGACTTTATTTTATATAAGATAATCTCTTGTAACAGCCTTGTGTCTTAAAGGGTTCCAGGTTTAATGAAGTAATTGTTGAGGTGCTAATTCAATAAAATGGATTTCCTTAAAATTTGCATATCAATTAGGCGACGAGAATAATGATTTGACATCTGTCAAAAGAATTTCTCCTAAAAGTGTTCTATCGTTAGTCCAATTGGAATCTTATTGTGGCACTGATACATGATGAAGTGAGATAGCAACATTGAGTTTTCAGAAGATTTAAATTTTTCTCATCACGTTTCTTCAAAATTTAATTAAGGGAATCGTGAAAGTGAATCCTTCGTTAAATCAATAGAAACAATTGACGAGGTACAAATTCAATTAAATCCAATTCCCTAAAATGTCTGTCTCACAGGGAAGTGTGTTATGTAAATATAACTGTGTTTGCATAACAATTAAGCGGTAGAAATAAATCAAAGGCGACCTACATGAGTCTAGACTGTTTTGTGCTGACAGATGTAAGTAGCTGTGACACTCTGTAATTGACGAGGGTTACACAATTTTTGTTTTAATTTACTTAAATGCATACAGACACACACGCCAGGATATGGCCACATGAGGTCAAGGATAATAATTTATCCGAAATAATAAACAGGAACGAAAAAATTGCCTGTGGTCAGCAAGGACGTCAATCATTACCATGTGCGTGAATAAGTAGCCCAGCCTTGAGGCAATAATAACTGGTTCCAAAACAGATACAGTGGGACCTACTCAATCCAGGATATGAGTCCTGACCAAAGTGACAAGTCGGCTTACACTACAATTTTTTCTCGTGTGGTTTTTAAACGCGTTTTATTATCCGCGTCAATGTGATTGTCGGCCGTATTATCCGATGTCCTGCAAGGATGAAGTGCAAACGCGAAAAAAAAATTCGATTCATGTGGAATCTGGTCGTAACCGAGGTGGCTTGGCTGTTAAAAGTTGAGCTCATTTTTATGACACACTAACTGGCGAGATGAGTCTCGTAAAAATGTTTTTCTTTTTCATGTTGGTTACATGTCCCGTAATCCTGAATGTCATATAAAATTTGTCTGCGAATCCAAAAATTCAGGGATTTTCACAATTTCAAAGTGTATCCTTAAAGTTCATGGATGAAGTATTGATTTTTTTGACACAAACAACAAGGATAATGAACCACATTCATCTAAGAAGGGTTAAATCAGTCCTTATCTGTGCAAATAACTGATAAAGACTTGAACCCATAATCCTAAAACTTATTGTACATATTTGCCATCCTTAAAGCACCATTCAACCTCATCCAACTGTTTCTTTACGTCATCAACATGGCTACCTTTTGTAAGGTTTTTGCCAAAATCACACACATGTCGTTAATTAAACATGTCTCCGTTTGTTATTAGTTTAATTCATTCTGATGTGTTGGTAAATGTGTTATCTAAATCATGCTAACATTTGGTTATCATATATATAACGTAAATCACATGGTTTCGTATCCTTTATGAGGGTTTGCTTTGGTAAACTTATGAAATTTTGTTGTGTAAATGCGGTTTTTTGTCTGTCAAGTGTTTATATGTGGAAATAATGTGACATGTATGACTTTAAATCCTTTTCACTGTATACAACTTCATTATATAATAAAACAAAGAACCAAATTTTGTTTGTGAAGACTTTAAAATTCAGAAAAACTTGTAGACATTTTGTTCGATTTCTCTGGTTGACACCGCTCAAAATGTTTAACAAAAACTTGTCAAATTTAAGTAGTTTCCTGAATAAATTCCATAAAAACAATTTTAAGTTATTCATTTCGGTCGCATAAGTGTCATAATTGTCCTTTGACAAAGTAATGTTCATTAGACAGGATTCCATTTTCACTTATCGCCAAAATTACATGAGAGATTAATTCGAAAAGTTTGTCTTTTGATAGCGCACACATATAAACAAATAAAATTGTCCTTGGAAAGGACGAACTTACTGGAAGTGAAAATTTATTGCAAATTCTTTTCGTATCCCTACGGAATAGAACACCTCCAGGAGACAATTGAGACCTTGAAAAGTTTGGAAAAGACTCCTTGGACATCCTGATTGATTCTTGCCCCGAGGATGAATATGATTCAAACCTCCAGGACACAACAATTTCACGTGGAATTGCCTGAAGCCATACAGGACCATTCTTTTAGTTTTGATGTACCCAGGCTTTACCCACAAAATATAGTAAACAAAACTCCGGATTTGAACCCGTTAAAATATGCAAATTGACTGGAAACATGTAACTGACCGTGAGGGAGAATTATTATACCTTTGCCAAAAATTTTTCGGTTTGATTTATATATCCTGGTTTCTGGGTGCAATTAAATTTATTAGTCTGGGTTGAGTGTGGCTGGGTAATAACTCTAAGTTTCAGGATCAGATTATGGAGATGTCAACACATTGCTGAAACTAAAAGGATTTGTAAATTTAAGATCGATCAGGGATAAGATTATTTCTGTATCCGAAATCCTTTTGTGAGTAAATGAACCCGCAAATCGTGGAACCTCGGACACCATCAGGATGGATTCCAACGAGCCCAGTGAACTTTCGTGGTTGAGGTGTATAAAGTCCTGTCAGTCATTCAGTCAGTGTGTCATTGTGACAAAGTCCTTGTTTCATTTGAGGGCATCCTGTGAAGTATGTTCAACAAAACACAACCACAATGAAATGGTTTTATTCGTGCTAATGAAAATGGCGGATTTGTGGCAAGAATTTGCACACAATCAAACCACATTCTAGCAAAATCCTAAGCAAAGTCTTTGCGAAAGAAAATATCCTGCAAGGATAACTCACAGAACAAGCAAAAAACAAGTCACTACTGTCACAGCTGACAAGGTGGTTGAAACGTGCCCAAGTACCACATTTTTTTTCATTTTTCTATAATACTCTTTAAACGCATCCTTGTGAAGAAGGACGAATTGTGTTGTGTATATTTAGCACTATTGATTTTTCCACTTTCCACCACGGTACTACAGAGTATCCTTTTGTATCACAAAAAAAAAACTCTCTCATTATCCTTATTCTCTATCTACGCAGGATAACAGCATTGTACGATGGTTTATTGTATAAAAATACACGTGGTAGATACAGAAAAATTTCTGTTTACATGCGTATCCTTCCAGATACACATTTAACATGCTTTATCCTGTCTTTATCAGAAGCAGTTTTATAAAAATAGACGGCAGAAAAATTGTCCTTCTTCGGTTTTGAGGAGGTACTACTCTGCGTTTAAGTTCATTCACTCAATTTAAAGGACACAAAATGGCGGTTCAATTATGTGGAACAACTCTTTAAAGGATAATCGTTTATACAGCTCTTGGGGGAAATGTTCTTTAAATTCTGGCAAGATCATTGACTCCTCCTGTCAGGGATCATTTTCCTGACGTGAATATTTTTAAAAAATCCGAAAGTGTATCCTTTTTTTTCCCGTAAGCATTTACATTAAAACTTTTTGATTTTGCACACTTGAAATGATTCAATTCCCATTTCGTATATTTCGTGTAGAGAAAAATTAATTTAACTCACACAAATATGAAGGTCCTGACAGAGCACTGGGTGTTATATATCATATAGTCGGGACCCTCATTTAAGCCAAGTAATTTTAACTCACACTTATTGAGCGAACTCTATGTCCCATGGGGTGATGGGTCCTGCTTCAAAGCATAAACCATTCCACAAATGGCTTAAAGTCCTTCATCCTTTGCGTCTGTTTAGAACGTGAAGCCTAAGCCCTCCATGAAGGATATTCATTTTCGGCACCAACGTCGACGTCAATCGAAGTAGAGCGCTGCCGGAAGGTACTACTCGTAGATCGAAATGCTACGAATGTAAAATTAACGTATGCTGGTACGCGATTTTATTATCCTTGCTGTTATACAGTAAAAGTATACTTTATCCTTTGGGAATGAATCTATGTTTGAAGGAGCCAATGAATTGAATTTATGTGAAACTGTGTGCAAGCTGTATGTGTTGGTATGGAGAAGTTCTATTCAAACGACCACAACTTGATGAAATTGTTACAAAAGGACGAGAGGAACGCAATAAAAGGACGAAAGATAAAATACCAAAAATTATTACTAGAATATCTCAACTTTACAACAGTCAAATTACAATTCATGAATAATTGAGTGTGTGTGGTGACCATAATGAGCTACAAGGACACTGCCTCCTAGAATTTATCCTGAAAAGTTTCAGGACTAAATTTTGTCTATTGTGGAAAGTGTGAAAATTTTCCGGAACCAAAAATTTTCCCAAAAGAATGGGAATTTTAGTATTTGACAATATTTGAATAAAATGTCCTTCACCGTTAGGATACGCATAAATTATGATTTCGTTAAAATATTTAAGGACGAACATTGCAACCACATTCATCAATCTTTGGTTAACCATTTTGTCCTTCACACACTCAAGTCGAATTATTCAAAAGTTACTTTAAAGGACATCGTGTATGAAATTTTTTCAAAGACCAATAAAACTGTCACCAGGACGAATGGAAAAATGATAAAGTTTTGTTGGTATAAAAATATATAAATGTGTTTTTCTCTAAGATCCTTTTTCTACAAGGATTCAACATTGAATGCATATAAATTTCTGCATTTTTCCGGCTAGTTTTATGTAGATTCCATTTCGTCCTTTCACACTCCAACGTTGGTTGATCCTGTATCGTTGCTACTGTATATTCGGTTTCAATAATTCCATCCTCAACTTTTGCAACAAAAATATTTTGACAAAACTTAATTTTGATATGTTTATTTTTTAGAAAAATACAGGCACTCTCTTCTATTTCCGGAATTTTTCGATTTCACAAAACGAAATTTATTTTGACAAGTTTATTTGAAATTTTGATGAGATTTTTCAGTTCGTAGCAAAACGAAAATGTGAAAAAATTTAAATAAATTCCATACTGCTTCATATCCTTGTTCTGTTTTGTGTGGGATATGTTTCGTGAAAAGTAAAGAAATAGCATGAATCATCTTGAGAATATCCATTTCCCGAAATAAACTTTGCCCGCAGACCGGTTTCGAATCTGAAATTGAACTCACTCTGGTTCACATTTAGCTGATGCACATTAGCTGATGCACATTAAAGAACCGGTTTTTGAAATGTTCAAAGAGTTACAGATGGTGTTTCTGAACTATGATAAATTTAGTTTCTGAGTCTCGAAATTGTCTTACAGAACTACGGTTGTAAGGACACTACTAGTTTATCGTCAAGAAAAAATGTAGTCAATTCTCGAATTTATTACTTCATTTCCATCAAAGTTTTCCACGGCAAATATCAGTTTCCTTTTAACTAAGACGACGAAAGATGCAAAAACCAGCAGGAACTTTTGTAATAAACAATCCAGTTAAAGGATAACAAGGATACTTTCAAGTACGTGTGTGTGTTTGAAAGTATATGTGACACAAACGTGAAGATGAGAATTTCATGCCCGGAGCTTCACTGTTTCCACTAAAGTAAGCCCGTATGTGTCGAAGGATACAAAAGGCCTCAAAGTTTAGGATAAAAGTGGAATAGTACGGTCTAGGCACGAGGAAGGACCCTCGTCCCAAGGCAAGTCTTAAAACAAAAAAAGGAAAGAAATAAGAATAAGTATAGAGTTTTCGTTAGAGGAGAAGGATACAAATGAAATGAACCGGGTATGGTGGCGGGTTAAAAAACGTAAAGAAAACATTTTTAAGGATATTAAGGATAATGGAAATGGGAAAAGTTTTCATTTGAATATGAGAAAAAGGGAGAGAGTGGAAGGCACTTGAATTGGAAAGTTTTAATCCGCTTTGTTATTCAAGACTTGTGATTTTTGTTATGGTACTAAAGAGGTCAAAGGATTTTCAGCTAGATGATATTATATAGCATCGTGTGTGTGTTTAGTATTCCATGTTGCCAAAGAAATTTCAAAATAAATAAGTTTAAGCGTTTGCACCATTTAATGGTGCATGAATGTCCTTAATTAGTGGATTAGCATTTAGTGCTTATTTTGTTGGAGAACCACTTGAATTCAGTTACTCAATTAAGTGAGAGGATTGTATGAATTCATACAAATCGATAAAAGGATCTCAAGGATTTTAATTCCCTTTCAATTTGGAATGAATCAGATCATGAAAAAGTCTTGCAATGCGCCATCTGCTGAAGTGACCATTTGAAGGTTTAACTTTCACTTAATAAATTCTTCGGACGTCGCAACACTCCAAAAAAAGGACGAACTTTTCAAGCGAACACGTTAACAAAATGAGAAAATTTTAAAACGCTGACACCATTGAATATCTTTCGAATTAAGAATTCACAACGTTCCCAATATTCAAATGTTCAAGTATCCTTGTAAGTCCTTCACCATTATTTCATCTACTTAAAGTGAGTTTTATTAAAAAAGAATTTTTTTCCCCCCACCATAGATCCTTCTTTCGTCCTTTTTAACATTTTATTTCTAATACTCTGTATAATCATCATTACAGCTTGCCCTTGTCGTCCCTATTTTAGTAGTCATAATCACCATCGTCTCCTTATTACATTGGTGAATCCAGGATTTTCGAGACGAAAAGCGGAAGTCTTAAAAGGGATTCCATATTTAATGGATTCCTTTAAATTTTCCAGTTTCAGGGCAAATAAGCGAAAATTTAATGTTAAAAATTAGCACAGAAAACAGGAAATTAAGTCCTTTTTTCCAAGTGTCTATAGCACATTTACTTTGACCACGATTAATATGAGTAAAAAGCAAAGTGTTCGTCAGATCCATTAAGCTCAAAGTGTCTAGCAAGTGTTATTGGACGTCAGACAGGTGAAACTGGAACACATTCATAAGCATGCTTAAAATTATTAACCCACTTGTAGCACTTGAGATAAAAAACGATGGAGATATTGAATTCAGTTGACAAGGGGGACTGGAAGTGTGTCCTGAAAAAATCCTTTAACGTATTTAAAAAGTCAAATTGAAATTAATTCCATCGCTGCAAAAATCGAGTGAAAAAAACCCAGTTAAACATTCCGGAAAGATTGCCCTGAAATTGTTAATTGGCAAAAATAATAATTAACAGACAATTCACGTCGCACGTCCCAGGTCCTTGTTTTTTCCGGGTCATTATACCGACACATTTATGGTCTGGCAATATGTAGCACAGGAAAATAATTACACCACATAAAGAAAAACGGGAATAAACATAATTAAAGTATCCTTTTTTGGTATGTGTGTTCCTAGAAAATTTACACCCCAAAAAAAACATGAAGCCGAGTCTCAAACCCGAGTTGGGTTCATGAAAATCGAGTTGACGTTGTAGAAAAAAATCAAATAAAATAAAATAAAAGAATTTAATTACGATCGGAAATTACTTTGCAAAACTCAATTATAGACATTACAAGGATATCGTGGTGTTATATAACGGTTTATTTTGTGGTTGTATATCTTCATCATATCCTCATTTATTTATTACGATTGAGTTTTGTGTTAAAACACGATTTGTATGAAATAGATTTCCAATAAATCATTTCCACTTCGATGCGGTGATGCACGCAACCGATTTGTGGGTTTGATCGCCATCTTGCTTTATCCTGTTTCATAAAGGACTTGTTTCACACACTTGTAGGCGTGGAAAAATTTTTAATATAATTTTGCGTTCGGAATGTACCCAGATGCGTAAGAGATTGTTGAAGAACTAGAAAAAGTCCAAAAAATAATAATTGATAGATATTTATGACGTCATGTAGAAAATGAATTTTCTCCGCTTGAGTGAATCCCATTCTCCGGTGAATAAATTCATTTCCAGGAAGCGGAGAGAAATTCATTCTGTGTTTGATCTACATAAAACGAGTTTTCGCCGTTTTCAGAGAGTGAATCCCATTCTCCGGTAAATGAAATTCATTTTCTGCTGCACGACCAATAGGATTTTATATTTAAAGACGAAGATTAAATTTAACAGATCACTTTGAGAAAAGCACTCTGCGGTGAGCTTTCTCCTCTTCGTACTTTGAAGATGGGAGTTTTGTGGTTTTTCAAATTGAACATATTATTTTCAAACTAGCAAACTGAAAGCTTTCGCCGGAGAGCTTTGGACTTCAGAGCTTTCAAATGGAAAGTTTTTAAAATTTGATTTGACTTTCTCGCGTTCACATGATGCAGACGAGTGTCATTTTTGATTTTAAAATGCAATTTGCTGATCAATTTTAATTAAACGACCGTCAGTAATGTTGCAGTCCAATTAATAAGCTTTTATCACTTTCCACATGTAATTAAATCTCGATCAATAGGTTAACGTGACGTTGAAACGTTCAATTTGAATTAACTCAATCAAAACGTGTTATCAAATGAATAAAATTAAATTAAGTACTGTCTTATACAAAATGACAGTTAATAAAATGAGAATTATGACCTCCAACGAAAAAAAAAAGAAAGACACGTTGGTAATTGGTTAAGTCATCAGCATATGGCGGAAAATGTACGATGTCGATTTATATGTAAATTTTGGTAATGTGCTATGATAGCCTGTAATTAGGAAGCGTCAATCAAACAGGGACAAGGTAAATGCCAACGTTTTTGGTTAAACTTACTTAACAGCAAACACATGACACGAACATGTCAGAAATGGTTCATTCAACTAGACACAGCTGGAGTCCTTGTTAAGGACAATTAGACACTCCATTAAATGGCACAAGCTTTGGGAACTTGCCAAAAGTGAATTGCAAAGCAAAGCAACAGCTACAATAGTTTTAATAGGTTAAAAGTGTGACATGTAGGTTGTGGGCTGTTGATGAGTATTAATACTTCCTGAAAAGCTCAAAAATAAATCAAATTATTTGAACAGCCATAAAAGCTCATTTGCGATGAGGTTGTCCTGGTTTTTGTTTGTGGGTCGATGTTGAAATCTACACGAAACACTCGTTTAATTCTAGGTTCTAGGAATAAATCGATTCTTGGTTCTAGGTGAACTTCTTAAGCAACTTGTAGAAACTCTTCTGCATTTGAAAACTTCTAACTACATAAACCTACATCGTTCAATTGTGACGTACATTCCAGGTATGACACCCAACGGTGTTTTGAGCTAGGTACAAGGAGTACAATCTAGAACCCTGCTCAATCACACGCTCATTTTCAATTCCGATGATTTACAGCAGTTTTGCGTGTTGATGTAAGTTAAACTTTTGGGGTATTTTACACTGCCCAGAAGAGAAGACGGTGTCAACCTCCATGTAATAGAGCTCATAATAAGAAAATTACATAATATAACGCCTTGTAGTTTTCAGTCGACTTGCTTAAAGAATATCCTTGAAGATTCCTGGAAGTTACCAAATATGAAAGGCCCGAATTCCTTCCGAGAAATTCAAATTATTGATTTCGAGATAATTCAATTAGCATCTTCAAAAACACAAGTTTATAAACATCAACAATAGCCTTGTTATAAGGATAATCCGTAGGACATATCCACGTGGCAACAAAATTTTCCATGTGTAACATTTGAACTCGTTCATTGTTGACAACAAGGTAAAGGTCAAACGACATTTAAAGCACATTGAGGTTAATTTCATAATAACTTTAAACAAGAATGAATGCTACTGTGAACTTTCGCATTAACGTTAACACACTTTGAGATGAGATAGCTTCATTACGTTCTCACAGTTTCGTACGTTGTCACAGTTTCTCTTACGAAAGTACCTATTTGAAAGTCGCATGCGTGACTGGGATGCGTGAAGCTCTTACTTAAAAGCTTTCTTTTCAATTTGAGAAGCTTTGAAAGCAGACTATAGATGTGAATAACTTTTGATAACTAAAGAAATTCGTTCAGCTTTGTGTTGGAAATAAAGAAATTTTTTCGAAGTAAACTTCTTAGGAGGTGGAATGCTTTTATTTATGGCAGACTGACATCTAGAATATCTTCCTTTTTTCCATACGAATCTGGCAACACTTCATCAAAGAATTTCCGGTTAATTGCAATAACAATGACCCTTGGAAAAAGGACGAATCTCCGTCAACGCTCAAACACTTAGCAACAATCCTTTACAAATGAATCCTTAAATTTATTTACACGAAAATACTTTTCAAGGATTCAAGCAAAAAAAAAATGAAAAAAGAATGATATCCTGTCAGTGTAGTGAAGAACATTTCAAGCTACTTCCTTTATAAATGAGCGTAATTTCTTAGATACAAAACAGGAAAAAAAGACGAATCATGGACCAATTCTAGACATTTCAACATTTTCATTTCAATTATCCTTGCTTGTTTTATGTACCAACACACATCCTTGTCCTGTACCACATCATACTTGCTACTAATGGCAGCCATTTTGGACAACGTCTATGACCTACATTAGAACATAATTTCTTCCTAAATCATACAATAATCAGAGAAATTATCCTTTTTTTTCTCGTAGAAGACTCTATTTTGAAAAGGACGAGAAAATTTTTCTTTTCCCTCACCAAAAAAAAGGATAATAGATTTGTTTATGTGGTGCCATTCCTTCTACAAATACCGACATATATGCCCACATTCACAGATCCTTGTAGATCAAAAGAGGACATTTCATTTACGTTTCTTTGAAAGCTTCGGTTTGCTTCTAGGATTTTTCGAAAAGGAAATAAGACTTACGCATCCTAGCAAACTCTGGTTTGTTTGTTTTGTTTTTAATCTCTTGTGGATTTTGATTTTGTTGCCTTCTTATACCATATCCTCCGGGATCCTTCCTAGGTTTCTTCTAAAGTTTTAATTTTTATTCAATATAAGGTTCGCGTCCTGGATTTTGGCATCGTTTTCTTTAAGGACAAATTTCCAGTCCTTACTACCTGCATTGAACTCTGTGAAAGACGTTTACTATAACAACCTTTTAAAAAGGACATATAGCTTCTCACTTGTAAAAAGATATAAAGTGGGGAATCTCCACTTAGATCGATTTTTATCACTGTTTAAGGGAAAGCAACCTGCAATTACTCAAACCCAATCCGTGACCAAACCCACCCGGAAAAGAAGTTACTTAAATAACAAACTAATTTCCTTGTCCTTACATAACATTCGTGACGGTCAAGGACATTATTCTAACTCGTTTTTCTTGAAAGTAATAATTCATTCTTCTCATTCCTTTTTTTAACGCTGATAAATATCCCTGCTATTGTTTGAAAATGAGGTTACGTTTTTTTCCTGCAAGAAATAAGAAAAAAGAAAGGACGAAAACTTCTGCCAGGACGACCAAGACAAGTAAAATGGAGTCGAGTGTTTTCCTGTATTCTTTTCAACCATTTTCTGAATAATTTGTCCAAGTCATTAAATGAAGTTCTCTTTTATTTTATAGTTCTATCCCTTTTTGTGTTACTCTTCCCACTAACCGAAGGGACTACTCGTGCATTGTCCATTTGGCAGGACAATGTACGGGTTGCCCTAATTTAGTACCTTTCAATATCTCTGGGCGATTCTTAAGAAAATTTGATGGAATGACTTTCAGGATTCAGGGATTTTTTCTTTGTTTACCTTTCTTTCAAGGAAACTTACCCCTTATTTACTCCACAAGGCTCCCCGGGGATCTGAGGATTAGGACTGGACTTGATTTTTGGGACTGTAGATGTTTTTGAAGGACAAAAGAAATTTAAGAAGGAGACAGATGGGCCCAGCTATGTTTACCATTCTGAGAATTTGAGATGTCCTTGAGCGTTCGAAAGCTGGAATCTTCGGAATTGTTTGTAATTAAAATTTTCAACTTTACAATCCTACATAAAAGGACCAAATCACGATGTAATATAAGGAATCGATTTTGAACTTAAAGAAAATCGGGTTACTGTTGCAACAACAATTACTGGTCGAAGGACAAACTCGATTGCAAATGGTTTACATGGCTTCATTCTTATTGACAAGGATGTTGATTGTACCAATCCTGGTTGACATTCCATTCCAGCTCAATTGCGACCCGGTAGGAGTCCTGTTCATGGGTGGTTGGGAAAGGACTATTTTTTAAAGCCACTCAAAGCTCTGATGTCCTCAAAACATTCATACATTGTTCTTGTGAAACAGGATGCAGGATTCAATAGTTTTCCGATCACTTTGTTCTTGGCTGGAAGCTATGGCTGCTCCACTGTCATCGACAACCACGTGTGGGTATTGTTCGTCCCCACAAGGACACCTTTAGCCTTTAGCAATGAATACCCTATCGTCAGGACTCGTTCTTGTTTGTTCCATGAGTGCTCCACGAATTCCACACAAGGCTGGCTTGAGAGTTGTCCTTAAAATGGTTCTATAAAGGACTCGTTCGTTTAATGAACCAAGCGACAATCGCTGGCGGTGACGTTCAACATGCCAACATGAGACTTTCATTGGGACATGGCGGAAATTATGGCGGCGTTCCCTTGAAGGCAAAGTGATACTATGACTACTATGAGCTCCTCACAGGTTCGCTAGTTTTTGAGCTGGTTTTTCGTAATTGTGAAGGTAAGCCATGCAGTTCAGAGTAACATAATTTTAGATGCAAAATCTGCAATTGAAAAACACTTTGAAGAGGGAAACATGAAACTTCTGTTGGTCGATATTCTTGTACCTATGTCCTTTTTAAAAGCGCATAATCTTAATCCTCAAGATGAAGCAGAATACCCTGTAAGTAACAAAACATGGGAGAGAGGGATGCCTCGAATTCAGTGGAATTTCGTAAACTGCTACGGCGGGAATTTTTGACATTTTATTACATTTTTAATTTATTCATAAGGAGACACTTTCTAAGGAGACGAAATTTTTGATCATAAAATGCTAAATAAAAATTCTGTAGGTGTTAAAGTCTTCTGGGATAAATCCTTGAATCTAGATTCACCTACACGCGTGAAGGATTTTCAACAGTCAATAAATTAAAATCTGTAAATAAATTTTACATTAATAATTGAAGCCCAATCGATCAGAAAGGACGAAAATAAAATTGACATCGATTCGTGTATGACAAGGATTTGGGAAAAAGTTGATGTCCTGTATGTTGTTAAAGCTGGAATTGGAAAAAGGATACACTGTGTACCACCTGAACGTCTGAAATTGGAAAGGGTTCACCGTGAAATATTCCATCATCGGAATGAGTCCCTTCTTCCGTTCGATGTGTGTTGGAAGCAGATAAAATGCCATAAAAATGTTTGACCAATGGAACAGAAAACTGGACACAAACAAACGCATAAATATTCCAGAAGTCCGGAATTCAGGACTACTAGACTTTTCTGCTCCTGCTGGATGGATAAATTTCAATTTTTACCCGCAAATTTTTCCCGTAATCAAAATCAAGTGATTGATGATGTAAATAGTTGATGTGAACAACGGATGACTGGGTTCAATTCCAGGTTTTTATGTCCTTCAATATTTGATTTATCTGCTTAGGTGTGATATGTCAAATTTTTATCGTCACATTTGCCAGTATTAACTAGTGAGAGAGGATAGTTTTTTGCGTCAGTCGTTAACAAATATGACCAAACTAATTAATTGTTTTCATTTGGTTTTTGTCAAACACAATTTGTCATCTTTATCTCTGAATGATGTCATGAGTGTGACCAAGATCCTTTAACATAGACACCTGGGAAAAGTCTAGAACTCATATCCGAAGAGTGTGTCAAGTAACAATACAAACTCCATATCCTTAATAAAAAATACACTTAAACGATATTGATTTTGAAATGTTATAAATTATTTATGCATTGTGACAATACCAAAAAAGCATACGAATTGAAAGAAATCGATACTATGAATAAAATATTCCAGGAAGAAGCATTACTTGTTCCTCCAATTTTAAGAAAAGCCAGAGAAATTTCAATTTAAAAATTTAAATCTTCACTAATCCTTAGCGTAACAGGATGCGAAATTATTGTTGAAATTTGAAAATTTTTTTTTGGAATTTTAAAGTTTTAAAGGATTCAAGAAGAAGAGACGCAAACGAAATGTGGGAAAATCGTGAATCTTCTTGATTCGTTTGCAAATTATCTGTGACACTTTGTGCGGCAAATTTTTAATCGCTTATATCTCAAATGATTCTGGTCTGAACTGGAATAAGGTAATTGTCACGACTGTGCATGAAGTTATTAAAATCTCAGATTGTGAATGTGTAATACCAACAACATGCTCAATTGACAAGTGTACAAACATCAAGTGTTAATAGAAATAAATTTTTTATGATTGACACTTTCGTTGACACGTTGCAAAGTACCCAAGTGGCATGTCAAACTTATTAAAAATATATTTACAGAAGCAGTGGGGATAAACCCTTCTACGATAAAGTGTATTTCAGATCCTGTCGATTTTCTTGATTCAAGGCTACTAAATTATTCAGGATAAACATTCCAATAACTTTGAAACTTTTGTTCACTTCCCTTTTTTCGCGTTACAAACACGTTGTCCTTATTTGGTTAGTTCTTGTCACTAATTTTGTATAACATAAACACAATTTCGATATTATCAAAGTTTTAACCACTTGCGACACTTGGAAACATGTGTGACTTTTGATTACAAGGATAAAAGTTTGCTTGAACTTCATTTCCAGGTGGGTGTCTTGCACTCTCTGAGGAATCTTTCAATATTTAAGGATATCACACACAACATTCTTGAATTGATCCAACTTTTGATGAGATATTGCAGTTCCTGGATTCCTGAAAAAATTAGAGAATCACAAGGAAATGTTTCCTTTACTTACTTTGTCATACACTCATAATATGCTAATCGGAAGAAACAGGATATTATTTTCATATCTGAAATCAGCGCAAATCATAATACAATCACGCACTCGTAAACGTTAAACATCATTTGAAATTGTTATTCAAAATGGCGTACAACGTCGCCATTTTATATGACCATAAAAATAAAAATTATATTGTGTCTCGGAGCTTTTAATTTTACAACTCTTCAAATATACTTTTATACAACAACGAAAACCGAAAAAGAAGAAAAAGGATAAAGTACACATACTTGTCTGTCCTAAAACAGGATTCGCAAACACAATGAACAAAAAAATCCGAAAAGGATCACATAAAAATATGATATTGGCTTGTGTCTACGCATGAATCAATAGAAACATTACATTATCCCTTAAGGATATTTACGGTTGTTTTACATCCTCTGGTTTTCTCGTCAGTCTTGTGCTATATATCCTTTTTTTTGTTCTTTAGTCCTTGTTTGTCTTCATTTGTGTATTTGATTTTCATTTTGATACAAATCAAATAAATCCTCGTCATATAAAGACGAAATTTCTTTTGCGGTTTCCCTCATTCATGTTTCAAGGACTGCTTTGTCCTTTAACAAAATACTCGTGTTTCTCGAATATCGCTTCAAAACCACATAGCATAGCTACCATGTGATTAATGCTACATCGAACCAAGAGATGGCGTTGACAATTCAGTACAACGAGATATTTATAAATAGCACGTGTCTTGAGTAGTCCCGGAAGTGAAACTAGTCGATAAAAATACTTCTACACTTTCATGCTATTCCAGGATGCGTCTAATAGATTTTTCCATATCATATGTCAATTTAAATCTTCTATTTACCCACCTCAGGGTATTCATTTTTGTTTTCTCCTCAGCCGAACGCTACAACATTCAAGCTAATATCGATGCCATCAATGTCGTCCTTGTTTGATATGGCTTACTGTTATCCTGAAAATTGTATTATCTCAACATCAGCATAAAATATTTACATAAATGATATAGACATGGTGATATGCGTGATTGGGGAGTTTTGATTTCTTGTTTCTCGAGAATGTTGTAGGTTGGTAAAAGGATATACGAGTATGTATGTAGAAAAATGTGAAAATGTTGAATGGTAAAATTTAAATCCTTGAATTTTGCTTAAGAAGGATTATTTCGAATTCTCACTCAACAATTCAATTTTTTTTCTAATGATTATTTGCGCAATTTCCTTTCGTCCTTTTTAAGGATAATTCAAAATCAATTCAATGAAATTAAGCAGAAGCACCATAGACACGGGAAAAATCTTTTTCTATGGAAATTCCAGTTCACTTAATGCGGCAAAACGTCACCGGAAGTACCCAGTTCTGGGTTGGGTGTCCTTAAAAAATTGGTAAACTTTTTGATAGCTCCACAGGAGGTGGATGGTGTCCCTGAAACCCGGTCCCGGTGTAGTAAAACAATAAGAGGGTAAAATTGAAATGTCGATGGTTGTGGGAAAAAAAAATATCCTTCGAGTTCGAGTTTTTTCCTTCTCGTTAAATTCGCAAATATTTGCGCTTTTCATTTTGTCCTTAAACGGAGCACGGTCTATGGAAAATGGAATCTCTGGGTCCGTGATTATAAGGAAATTCTGAGGATTTTCAATGATTTCTGTTTATGAATTTATAATTTATTTCTTGTTCTTCTTCTTCGAAACCGAGTCAATGTTTTGAACAGGGAATATTTAATTGATCTGATTTTCCTTATTTTCTGGCATGAAATTCGCCAAATGACGTAGAAAATTTCACACCATCAGAAGTTGAATGTCCTTTATTCTGAATTGAATAGAAGGAAATCGAACTTTTTGTCCGAATAACATTTGACTCATTTTTTTTTATTTATAGAACAAATCCAAATCTTAATCTTAACAAATCTCTTTTGATTGATGTTGTTCTGAAAGTCGAATTTTGCAAAATTTCACTTTTAATAGAATTCTTTGATAAAATTGTCTTGAAATCACCTTGGCCGTGGACATCATTTATCTTAAGTTCAAAAGGACGACAAAATAATCATGAAATTTTGCGTGACAATGATTATAAATTTGATGAATATCACTTTCCTACTCGTAAAATATCTACACCTACTTCTCTAAGAAAATAACTTGATAATATCCCCAAAAAGAAATTTATTCATCACCAGAAAACCTAACGTAAACAAAAATCCATAATCAATCATTGTCAATAAAATAAAAATCGTTAACAAGGCCGCCATTTTGACGACATATTTGTTATCCACTTGAACGTTATTATAGCATGCTTGATTACCCCCAAAGATGAGACTCAATTTTAATGGGATATCATGAATTCTTGTTCCTAATACTCAATTGTCTGTTAATCAAAATACTGGTTGTCTTATAACAAATAAGTCCAATTTGAATCAATGTTGGAACAAGGATAATCCTTGAATCCTTGCATAACATCCCTTAAATTGTGTAGAAACGAATTTATTAAAGTTCAACCATAGCGGGGTCTTATAAATAAGTCAAAAAATTTTTATGTAAAATAACTGAAAAAGGACGAAAAACTTTTCGAAACAAATATTGAATAAATACAAGTCTCAAGGATGTTCGGAAGTAAGACGCCCACAGGAGAATCCCTACAGGACAGGAATAAAATTTACAAAAACAAATTCGTCCCTTTCGATTCGGGAGGAATTCGCCTGATCCTGAGCGAAATTTAAGAATAAGTCACTTTTGGGCTTTTGTGGTGCTGTGAGAATGTCCTGAATAATAGTTGACTGTACTACCTCCTGCATTTCTTAAGGACATTTTCCACTTTAACTTTTGAACTTTTGTTTCTGGGCATATCCTATATCCTCCGTCAGGATACATTATTCAGTGGGAAAAATATACAAAAAACTTTTGAAGGAAAAAGAAAAAATGTCCAACATGACACCAAATGCTCCTCGTGGTGGTGTCCTTTTTGTTTTTCAAGGAATGCATTTTACACTATTGGCTTATGGGAAAGTGGAAAATTTTCGCGGAGAGATTTATGTCGCCATACATTTTTCATCAAGTTTTTGATATCCTTTTCACCATTCTGGCATGGTTGGATGTAGAATGTTTTACTCCGTTCAGGATTAATGTTATTCCTTGTATCCTTCGTTTTCTATCATCCGTTTTTTCCGGAAGTGTGTTTAGTAGTTGTTAATATCCTTACAAATTTGTTTCCCGTCGAGAAATACGTTTTTGGAGACATACAAATTTTTTCCCTTCGAATCTAACTTTATATATTTTTCAATTTCCGGAAATCGTATATCTGCTCGCGTTATCCTTTCAAATGTCATCTTTGGAAATGATCAAAAATTGACGTTAACCCATTCAAGTTTTCTGGGAATAATCAGAGAGTAATGAAATCCTTGGAAAAATGAATATTCCATTTATGTTCATTGATATGATCCGTTCTTTGTAGATGAAGTCCTTGAAGTCAATTATGTCGTCTGTCATTCCAATCAATTCGGAAAGGACAATAACATAAATTCGCATCGTAATGAGCCTGTCTACACGAGGCCATCAATTGTTTATATATGCTCCTTATTTCTGTCATGTTATAAATCTCCTTATTTTATGTAGTTTCGCTGAATATCATATTTTATTGCAATGCAATATTCGAAATTGCTCCTTGACAGATAATAAAATTCCACAAAAATATAAATGTATATATAAAAATTTTCCAAGAAAATATTGAAACTAACACCATGACACTCGATTTGTCAATGAAACCGTCCCTTAAATCAATGTCGAAAACGTCTCACTTTCCGAAATTCCCGAAAGGGGTTAAGGATTCCCAGAGATGGTTGCCCTTTTAAATCAGAAGTTTATACGAAACAGTTCACTACGTTTCGAGGTTAAGATTCTCTATATTACTTTGCAATATCGTGTAGAAGCACTCAATTGGTTTCAGGGCAAGAAGTTGATACAGAGAACGCGGCCTGAGATTTTTCACGGCAAGGCAATTGTTGTCCTGGGAAGAAACAAATGCGAAGACGTTTATCTTGTCCTGATTTCAAGTAAAAGGGATACTTTAAGAAGCAGAAGGATTGTAGAACGATAGAAAAGCCTAGAATCGTGAAAAACGATTCTGGAAAATAGCGCAAAAATCGCAACTTGGCAACTTGGCATCGTAAAAATAAATCATTTCGTATTGAAAGGATGCTAGTGGATATACATACAACAAATAACATTGAAGCTAGGACGAAGTCAGCTATGAAGAATAGCTTTGAACTGGATAAATACATAAATTGGAAATTGTAAACGTACACCAAATCCGTCCTGGAAGAAAGTCTTATCCACAGTACAAGGATAAACAAGACCCAGTGGAATAGAAACATTTTGAAAAGGATAACAGCCAGCCAGTTATTGATGGAAGCTAGACGTTAAGCTAGAAGAAGCTTTAAGTGAGACAATTCAACAACAGCAAGTCTCCAAGGACTACAGGATCTAAGAGCACAAAGGATCTAATGATAGGAGAAGCACGAAGGACGAAGAAGGAAATTTGCAAACCAAAGGTGCAGAGTGAAAGGAAATGAAACACATCATGTGGCTTGATCCTTTGAGGATATGATATCCTGCTAAAGTTTAACTCATTCTATATCTTTAGCCAATAAGGATTCAGAATGAATTGAAATCTGAGTGACGTTATTTCGAGTGAAAAGGCAGAAAATTCAGCTAAACCATAATCATTCGCGTCTGTAACATGTCAAGGATATAAAAAGGATTCGAATTGATTTTGTTTTCGTTTGTGGTTTTTTTTCTAAGATAAAAACCCAAAATTTGTCCGTAATAATTGGGTGGGAATGTACGAATGAAAAGAGGAGCAATGAAATAATCCCTTACAGTATTAGAGGATTCAAAGGAACAAAGAGTTCATCTCAGATACATTAAAGATAATTTGTTAAGTCGATATGTCCTTAATTTGAATTTGTTTGTTACAGTCAAGGGAAAATTCCTATAAGTCATGTCATCGACAAGGCAAGCTGTTTTGGAAAAAGGACGATTAAGAACAAAATTTTGAGGTTAATAACTGCCAGATGCAAAGATTAATCCCCATAACGGTGTTAATTATTTGGGTTAGTTTGAAGATATAAAGCTCGTTAAGAGGGTACTCATGATAATAAGGATAGAATTGTGGGTATCATTAATTCATCTTTTAAATAAGGAATATTTTTTCCTTCAACACTTGCCTGTTTTCTAATTACATGGAAACTGTCCATTTAATGTCCGTCTTGGTTAATTTGTTTTCAAAATTTCATCATATATCACAAGACAATTTGTGTGTTATAAATCCTCCCTAGTTACACTGCAAAATTTTGTGGTTTTAATCAGGTTAACGTTATGCTTCACAAGATTTCTTTTTAATGGACACACTTTGCAATATACATACAAGGATATAAACTTTCGAAAGTCCTTAAAACATTATCGTTTGTCCCAGGTTTGGAGAAGTGCTGCAAATCACCTTGTAATTATATGAAGAAAATGTCAACGACAAGAAGAAGAAAAGTGTCCTTTTTGTCGTTATACAAAGTGGATATTGGAAAGGATACAAAACAACTTAACCATATTGGCAACAAAAGGATTTAGCTACCAGCTTAGTGATCATCAAAGTGTTTGTATTAAAGGATCCAATTCAATCCAATTTGGGGAAAGGATTAAAAGAGAAAAACCTTTTTTTTGAAATTTTCTCAATTCAATTTTCTATCAACGTTGAGACATCCTGGCCATTTTTTATTTTGTTGTCGTACTGGCGCAAGGACTTTCGTCAAAGGAAAGGCAATTTTTGTATCATTTCCTTAAGCCTCCCTGTTTGGTCTTTGGTATTCAAATTTGTTTTCGTCGTTTTCGTCCTGTTAAAATGGTGGCTGGATTTTCCTTTTTATTCCAATTAAAATGGAATTTAATGTACGAAAATCCTTGTAAGGACAATCTAAAGTATCTAGTTCCTTAAAGGATACAAAAGAACACAAAAAAGATCCTTACGTTACAATTAAGGATTACCGGGTAAATGTCCCGGATATGGAGAAAGTTTCAATGGTGCTTTCAACAAAATAAGGATCAAAATATATATTTTTAATTTTATCCTGAATATCCTTTTTTAACAAAACCGAAACATAATGAAATGATGAACCACTTTCAACGAGATTTGTTCTCTAGAAATTTAATGGATTTCAGGAGGACAAAAGTGGAAGCTATGCAAAGCTTTTATTGCATCCTTAGCTTAACCAAAGCTCTAATTAACAATTTATTGAAATCGCTTGGAAATTTATGAAATTTATGAGGAAATTTAAGAGAATTTTTCAGAATTGCAGGACGAAGGATTCAAAGTGTCGCCATGACACTAGGGCTATTGTTAAAGCGCGTGGCATCTGCCGCCATTACGAGGGAATATTCTGTTGAATTAATCAATTTTCCCGATAAATTCCAGGATCAGGATAATAACAACAATTATGGAGGAGAATTCTTCGAAATAATTGACTATTTTCGCATCGATAAAATTGTTCGAAGAAAACGAACAACCAAATGAAGTCCTTCACAGGATTTAGTACAAAGTTAAATTGCAATAATAAATTTCAATAGAATGAAATGAGTACTATTCTAAGAAGATCCTTGCACAGGATACAATCATGAATGTTTTATGTAGCACAAGAAAATGATTGAAATAAATAGAACGTTAGAAAAATGCCTTAAAAGTTTGTTTTTTGGAAGTATCGTTTCATTTTTCATCATTTCTATCGACACACATACAAACTCAAGGATGAAAACATATCCTTTTTGTTTCACTTCAATTTAGCTTCGAAATTTTCCTCTCAATCTGTGCACTTTATTCAAGTTTTATGAAAAAGGAAGATTCTGATTTGAGCTTTACTGACTTTTACAAACTTTTACTGTCAGGATTATTCGTATCCACAGCAAGGATTCATATTCTTGTTCAAGTTCTTAAAACAACTAAAATTCACAACTACATAAATATATATTTCTTCCTCGTCCATGTTGTTATTATTGCTGTTGTTGTTGTTTTTGTTGTTGTTGTATGACGAAAATTTTACAATTTTTAAAAACAATTTCAAAGAAATTTTAGTGAATTTTAAACGAAAGTTTTCGATCCTCGATGCAATTCGCAATTTATTCAGGATTGACCCGGAAAACCTCATTAAATCATAACTTAATTACCTGAATATGAGAAGAGATAAAGTGGTACGTGTGTTTGGTTATCACTCGTCCAATCCATCAGGATAAAAGTGGATCCTGGCAATAATAAAACTGAGTCCGGGTCTGAATTCGTCCCTTCAAGGGAAACAAAACCGAATCCAAGATGATACAGTCCTTTGCGTTAATATTGTTTTATCACAGATAATACGAAATGATAACAAAATATACGAAAGGATAAACCTCTTCCAGAGGTTCCACTGAATATATATCCTTATCATTGTCTCAGGAGCATGCATGTTGTATAAATTTCCATATCGCATTAAATGTTATTACATCGGCCATCAACACACGAGTATCTGGGTTAAGGGTTCGTAAACCCTGGAACTAGATATGATAAGAGCTTAAGGAAACACATGACATACGAGAGAAAAACTTATCTCATATAATTATGTGTCCTCCTTAAACTTATTCACATACTAATTTCAAACTAACATAACAAAAGCTTTTCAACGGATATAGAGTTTCATTTGAAATCCAGATATCTGAATGTGGTATTAAAGGATAATGAAAACTTTTATCGGATGTTTCGTACTCAATACCACTTCCGGTATAGATTTCCTTGTTCCTTGTACTCAATAATTTCAAACTTGAATAATTAAACGCTTTGTACTTAATGCAACAAGTTCTACAAAGTTTTGTCAAGGATAATATTTGCCACTGCAACAGCTTTCTATTGCCGATAACAAGAGACTTGTCGTTGCATTCAACACGTGCTGCTGTTATTTGTCAGGACGATAGGGAATACTTTCAGTGCATAGGATATGGCAGAACTGTATAATGAAGATGATAATGCAAGGACCATGATTTAATTCAACATGACCTGAAAGAACATTCGTGTATCCTTGGAAAATATTCAATAAAAGAAATTTAAAACTGAAGTTAACGAAGTGTTCCGCTCAATCAAAGAAAAATGTGTGAGTAAAATCCTTGAAATCGTTGTTAAGGATTCACGATGAAAAAAAGGAAGTTTTCATATCAGAAATACACCAAAATTATATTTCGTGGTTATCCAAGTGTGGATTATGTTTATCCTCCCTTCAAATTTGTGATACAAACCAAAATGCAAGACAAGATGGCGACCCACACGAAACAGCAGGATTTCTCTATCACATCCTGATTTCTTTTTTCTATACATTTTCGTCCTGATTTTTCACCAATTTCACAATCATGTCACGTCAGCGGTTTCACAGGATGTTAACCGCGTACCAGCCAATAGCAGGACGATTTTGTAACGATTCAAAACGCGCAAAATGTCTTCCACTGATAACTTGTTGAAGGGAAAATTGAAAAAATTCACGGTGGTATGAGGTTTGTGTGGGGATGATAAAGATTTTTGCTAAAAAGGATAATATGAAATATCAAGAAGGATATCCGATTTGTAATAGTGGTTACGTTACACAATTCTGCCACTTTAAAACCACGCCGCGGTTGTCGTCGTCATGTCGACGCCATGTTGTAATTTTCGTAACGAATAAAATGGCGGTCGTATAAAATGGCGTTTGTATCAAGTTCGTGCTGGGAATGTGATGTCATACTTGATTTTGAAATTGAGCTAAATTTGCTATTATCTCGTGATATGATAACAAGAATTATATAACGAACCTTGATGAGCTAAATTTGGTGATATCGTTTCAGATTACCCTCCTTGAGTTACTGAAATGTATCAAATTGATAGTGACTTAATTTGGCATTAAATTCGAAAATGTTTAAAGCATTTTAAATAATAATAAAAAAAAACGAACGAGCCTTACAGTAGTCGCATATGATGTGTAAGATCTTACATCTCATCATGGTAATAAGCAATATTAACATTCTATCCTGAAAGAAATTATACAGGTATTATTTGAAATGATTTTTCATAACGATTGTTTATGTAGGTTTTAGACAATAATAATGACTTATGAT
The DNA here is from genome assembly GCA_963971475.1 of Chrysops caecutiens. NCBI lineage: Eukaryota > Metazoa > Arthropoda > Insecta > Diptera > Tabanidae > Chrysops > Chrysops caecutiens. The sequence continues at coordinate 2,781,446 of OZ020570.1, forward strand.
AACTAAAATATGAGACACATATTTGTGATTTCAAAGTATTTAAAAAACGTTGAAAAACTTCGTCAATCACAGTACCCCTGTTACATTATGATTTGCTTTTCTTGATTGTTTTTCACTCTTAGATTTTTACTGATCCATTAGTTTTTCAATCTACGACAACTAACTGACAAATCACGCCCACAGATTGCAGGAAAGCGAGAGGAAAGATGTTACACATCAAAACGGTGAGAAACTGCGTGAATAACAGTACCACTGTTAGTCGTCGAAACATTTCGATCTGTATTTAAACTGGTTTATAAGGATTTTGATTTGCTTTTGCTGATTGTTTTTCACTCTTTGATTTGATTTTGATTTTCACTCCTTCACTCTTTCACTCTTTGATTTTTACTGATCCTTTAGTTGTTCAAGACAGTTTAGTTGTTCTAAGACAACTAACGGCTTCCTGTTACACACTTCCGTCCAATTTCACGAAATGACTCCCACAGATTGCAGGAAAGCGAGAGGAGAGATGTTACACATCAATAATAATAATAATTCAACTAAATAATATTGTAACTGACAAATCACATTCCAATTATTCAATTTTTGATTAACAAAAATGACAAAATTAATTTGTTATTAAAATATGAATAATATGAAAAAACCATTTAAATTAACCACTTGTAAGTCGATTAAATAACACTTCACTTCAGTTGAACCCTTTCATTTTCCCATTAGCTTGAACTTATCAACATCCGCATAACGTTGAATTACTTATTTGTTCAACAAAATGCATTTTGTATCTACTCGCATATCACTTAACATATCTACTTAAAGCAAAAAATAAATAGTAGATACAAGGAAAAATTAATTAATTTTTAATAATGTACTTTTTCAATGATATACCTGTTTATTTTTACCTCGTTAACTAACATTGTTTAATCAGCAGTGGATTTAAATTGTTCCAATTAAAAATACTTTTTAATTGTTTTTCTCCCTCAGTTCTTCTTTCCGAGGACATTTGTACAAATACAATCATATCCTTGCAAACAAGTTTAATTAATTCATTATTGACTTGGATAATTACAGTATCAAGGACCTTTGTGAAGGAGATGTGTTAATGAGATTTGATTTTAAATCAAAGGACAACACAAAATTCTGTATAACTTGTCTAACTCACATTGTAACTATGGAACTAGAAATGAAATTATTTTATTTTTATTCTTCCAAATGATTTGTTAGGATATAATTTAACAAATAAATCCCATTCAAAATGATATGTTCCACCTGAAACCCTTTAATATGTTCATTGATCCTTGTAATAAAATTACATACTTACGATGGTAAGTCAATGAAGTAAAAAGGACTAAAGCAATTCAAATAAATCGTCTTAATATCAAAACTAATTCTTACATTTGCTTGTATTTGTGTTTGTATTTGTGTTTGTGTTCGTGGTGGAATTCAAAGGACAATACAAATCCTTTTTTCCTCAATGTTCTCTATGTGTAGTATAAGATTTTCCTGTTGAATGATTGTTAAGGACACTCAAAAATCTGACAGTCCAATAAGGTTCATTTCAAGCCATATTCACACTTACCTTCACAAATATCCTGTTCTTCATGTTATTCGCAAGAACATAATGTTTGTATCCTGGCAAAAGGACTTCTGTTGTTAAATGGAAGAAAATTGCTTTAGCCAATTAACTGAATCATGAAATTAAATTTTCGTTATCGATGGTTCAGAGCTTCAAAGTTGCCATCACCAACATCGACTAAACGATATCCTTTTCTATATGAAAGTGGTTAGAGTTAAATAAGTTCTTTTGGTCCTTTTTGATTTTCCTGTTCTTCTCTGTGTCGGTTGAGTGCAGTTAAAAGAAGGATACTTCTTATTTTATACAAGATACGAACTTTTAGAATTTCAAGCATTCAACGATTCAAGAATAGTGGAACTGAAAGAACATGATTATGGTGAAATATTTTCGTCCTGGAATTAAGAAAGCACCCAGGACTGACTTCCAAGATGACTGGATTCAAAGAAATCCATGTTAAGCCAATAATGACCATTTAAGGATAATTGGCCATATGAATTCACTTGCAGTCGTTTAGTGGAAGAAGGATAAGGGAAGAAAAGGACATGATTCATAATGGATTCTCAGTCCACATATTCTTTATTGTATAAAAACAATTTTCCAATTGAATTTGCAGTTATCGTAGAATATCCTTTTTGCACCTACACACACCGGCATTTCCTAGAATCATTAATTTCCTTAACGGGATTTTCTTTAATTGGTCATCGTCCTTGCAAAAATCCTTATAACACTTCAACAGATTAAAGTTTAATTGATTTCGTGGAATACAAGGATAATGATTGGAGGGATTATCAGGATTTTCACAGTGTGATAAAATGTTCCTTTTTTCTGATTAAGGATATTCAAATATTCATGAGTTTGAATTTGTCCTCAAGAATGTCCTTAATGACTTATTCCCTTTGAAGACCTGAAACTGACCAGAACGTGTGAGTACGGAGGCGTCCCTAAATCCCTCAAAATTGTAATCAACTTGGACCAACGTTTTATCTACAGAAACAATTTCCTTGGCAAAATTCTAGATTCCCTGTAAAGCTAAATCTAATTCTTATGGACCAAAGGGAAGCCTCTTTGTCCTTGTGTGAGAAGTTGTCATCATGAAGTTGCCTGAATACGAGGTGTATAAGAAACAAATGAATAACTGCAACTGTCCTTATCCGAGTAAATTAGAAGATGTAGAAACGGGTTAAAAGGGATATTCCTACAAGTTGGAAGTTTCTATAGACCCAGAGAGCATTGGCATAACAAACTTTGACTACCCAAATCTCCTGGATTAGTGACACTCCATTCATATCACTTTGGGATAACAATCCCCAGACACATAGCCATCGTACTGGATATTTCTGGCTAATCTTTTACAATTCGGTTTTGAAAAGGCGATTAAGAAGTTTTACCATAGTCCGAACGAAAGAACGGTACGAAATTTACTTCAAAATTTAAAGGAGACACAAAAATAACACAAGGACAAGGAATGATTTGGTGTAGGGAATTTGTCCAGGACAAGGATAAACTTCTGCAAGTCTTTGAAATAATTACACAATAGAATGGTGTACCGGAACGAAACCCATCTGAAGACTTAAAGCTGTTAACATTTATGTACCCTTTCAAATCATAACCACTTCACCTTAGATACAAAGTGGGACAAAGTTAAATTACGGGTAACTGGGTAACTTCTTGTCAAATCCGGGTCTACTCCGGTCACTTCATTCTATTGTCTGTCTGCTTGTCTGTCTGTCATTTGAATGTTGGTAGAATGGTTGAAGCTTTCGGAGATTATTTGGGATAATTACTGGTCTTGGACCTAGAATCCTTGTTGGGCTTTAAAATCTGTTTTGTATAACAGACACTTTGTTGTTTGTGCGAGTGATTTCACCAGATTGGGGATAAATCCGGTTCTCGTGAGTGCATTTGTTGGATTTCCTATGGTACTGGTACTTTTGTGCCTTGTTTCAAGGGATGAAACATATTTCTCATGAAATCCCCGGAATGATAAATGATTTGCTCGAAAACCACTAAAATGTTTTACATAAAAACTTTATCAAAATACGTATAAAACTGCTTTGTAGCAATACAAAAAAGGACATGCAACTGTTGCGATAAAGATTAAAATTATAAGGACTATTTTGACTTGATGGCAACCATTTTATTATTGAAAGTTATGTCTTTTCTTTTTAAGGACTTGCCGGAAACTTTTCTTATTATGTTTTATAAGATTTATATCCTACAAACAATGAACTAAAATTTTTACGTTAATTAGCAAAGCAAAATTATCTGATACTGCTTCAAAAAATTCCCTTCAAGTTAATAGGAGATATGACGTTACCAGCTTGGAGTGGATTGGATTGGCTTACATGTTCCGCTCGTTTCGCACCCACGCACTCCGCACAATATTTGCCTCTCGTGCAATCTGTGCCCAGCGTGGATTGAAAATAGGATTTAGACTTCTTGAGTTGTGTAGCACTCGCAAGTTGAGTATGACTGAAACCAGTTCAATTTGTTCGAACATCCTTAAAAGGATTCAACGCTAATTGCGGTTGGAATCGATTTGAAAACCATCAAAATTAGCTAATTTCATTTATTCAACGAATGAATATAATAAAATTTTGATCACGGAAATGTTCCGGTTGAAATGTCTGTCACACACAGAAAGTCCTTCGTCCTTAAAAGGTGAAGAAGACGACGGAAACAACGATGAATCGACTATGCTTGAAAGGATGTTAACGAAATAAACGAAAAAAAAATTTATTAGATTTCCCAAAGTTTTGGCATTCCAGAACTAGTTCCACGTAAATGTTACCCACAAAAAGGATTTCATTTGGAAAATTTCTGAATAACATAAATGGCACGGGTTAAAGCCCCGACCACATGGTAACAAGTCAAGCATACTAAATAGAACCACGTTTTTATTGGTTTTCTTGAAAGTTTTTCAACGTTTTTCTACGATTTTCTATGATTTTTTTATATGTTTTTGTATCTTCAAATAAAGTAAAGTTGCACGTAAATATGTCGGACGGAAATGCATAAAACGAAGACAACATGGCTGCCTCTTAGCGTACGCCATCATTTTTCTGTGGCCATTTTGATTTCCAGGAAAGTGCTTGATGTGACAGACTTCAACCTTTTATAATTTCCTATGCGGAAAGAATTCAGCGTTGGTTTTGCTGAATGTAAGCATGAATTTGAACTTGCAGAGACCTCTGTCGGTGGTAGCTGGTAAGGTAAGGTATATGGACGATGGTGTATCATGGCGTTTCTGATGATGATGATGGCGGAGGTAATCGTGCAGGAAATTAACATGTTACCTTCGTACTTTAATAGAATTTATGCGGCCATTTCATCGTTTACAGCTGAATAGCACGCAACATGGTTTTGGGCGATTGTGAAAGGGTTAAAGGAGCAAGCAAGAAGCGTTGAAGGTTGAAAGGAACTTTGGTGGTTTTGTTAGCTAACGTTCACAGAGAACTAGCTTGGATTGTGTTATGAATAACGACTTGCTGAAATGTCGAGCGTTTCTCCCTTGTCTGGGTATTATCCCGGAATTCATAGTTGCTGTGTAATTTATTTTCTTCTATCTGGAGTAAAAAAATACACTTGCAAGTTTCATTAAAAGGACGAAAAGTTCGTTTGATAGAAACGACTGTAGTTTTTCAAGGATATAAATTACAGCCTTGAGAAGTATACATTTCAAGGCATACTGCAATCGCCTGATGCTACAAGGATATAAATCCTGAGATGATATTATAAAAATTTTGCAACATTTCAGTCAGCCGTCTCTGGCATGTTGCATTATCCTGTTGCACATCCACGCAGATTCATTTTCCAAATATCAATTTTCCTGAAACTGACCAAGGATTCCTTTCAAAATGAAGTTGCTTCTAGTTAAATTTTGCGCTTAAAAGGCGAAAAAGGATCAATACAAGTTTCATCTGATTAGTTGTTTATAATTCACAGACTATTGATCGCACACTGATATCTTTGAAATGAAGTACTAAAACTACCAATCTGTATAAGTAGTTATCGACATACAGTACCTGAAAACCTATTCAGGTTCAGGTAAACGTAGAAACCATAAATCGAATAGTGTTTAATCTTCACGTTCTGGTAATGGCGAAAATTCAATTCGCTTTATTGAAAACTACTTTGAAATGCATGAGTTTTCTGAAAACCCAAAAACCTTATGATGATTTCTATATCACATCGATAACCCAATACGCTGGTTCATGTTCAATGTGATTGAATGAGGTGAAAGTGGATAGTTTTAATGCATGTTACATGATACACATTTTATATTTTGAATCCGGCTCAAAAGTTCAATACCAAATTGAAATCTAGAATGGATTATATGTATAACCTCAAGACCACATCATCGTTAATGTTATAAAGACACTGAAAAAGGACATTTTCCAGATTCGACTTCATTCATTCCCACGACAATCCTTTTGAATGTATTCGCTTATGATTCTGGAATTTCATTCTACAAAACTCAAATTCATCTCAATGGAATGCGAAAAATGTGGGCAATAATTTTCCTAAGAAAAATGTGTAACACATTCATTTCCTTTCGGAATTGATGACACCACTTCCAGTTCCTTGAAAAACGTTTTTTGACAAATCTATGCGATTTGCTAGCAAACAAATTTGAACCAGTGACAATGTGGACACATTTTTGACATTTTCAGTTTGAAAATTATTTTGAAAAATTCCATGGAAAAAGTGTAAATTGCGAAGAAATGTTTACATCTAGCTTTCCACCATAGAGATACAAGCTGCGTGTTGTTGAACAGTTTGGTTTTGTAGCTTTTACCATTTAGAAGTAATGAAAACCCGTGCTGGGCATTCACGTGAATGTCAATGAATTGGTGTCAGATGAACCTGGAATTCCAGGAATTACCTAGAGAATAGTTGACGTTTAGGTACCTAAATTTTTCTCCAAAACTCTGTATAGAAAAACGCTTCGTTATAAGTTTTAATTCGATTTACGTTCCACGAAAATGTTCCCCAACACAACACAAGATAGATTTATTTAAATAGAATCCACATTGTATCTTCTATGTCATATATGACATCTATAGAATATTCATCATGTCCTTGTAAATTGATTTGAGCAATTCCTTTGGGTGTTCAATTTTCTTGTCATGCCATTCACATGGAAAAAATATGATCCGATTGTATTTCCATAGAGAATTCTAATGAAAATATTATAGAGATGACACAAATAACAAAAAATTATGATCAAATCTCATGTTGATGTTTGATTGCATGTCATACATAAGTTTGTTTGTTTTATTTGCTGTCGCGCTTCTATAGCTTCTACAACTCACTTGGGATGAAGTAGATCTATACCAGATACAATAAAAGCGCATTAAACCGACATCCGATAGTCTGGTACTTTCAATAATCCGGCATTTTTCTTGGCAAGTGTTACAAGTACGCATTAACAATGCAACGTCCCTTCATGGGTGGTTCTGACGCTGCATGGTATGGCGTGATCGACTGGAGACGATAAAACCTGTTTTTTAACCTGAGTGGTGAGCCAGTCGCCCATTGTTTTATTTTTATCTTGGACTCAGTTCACTCTCCGCACCATCAAAGTCTTCACTACATGACCAAAAATCTTTTATAAATTGATAATTAAAGTAAATGTCCTGTCTGTGCCCCGGCCTTATGTCAATAAGGTTTCATGAAAGTTTTCTTGAAAAATCGAAAATCATAATGTATAACACAAAAAGTGTATTTAACTAAAGTGAATTTAAATTACAAATACAAGAAGAAGAAATATTTTTATGACCGGATACACATGGGCACATTTCCGGAATAGATAAAAATTTTATGCCATCGCAAACTGTAACATGTCTAGGTTCTAGTGGAAATGTTTCCTGTCATTTATCTAAATTTCTGTTATATGACAATATAATACGAAGGAAAAGGATATAAAATCGTGTGCAAGGATTCCATAAATTTCAAAACACTTTATTTGCTTTAACTACAACTTGAAGACGTAGAGAAGATATTGAGGTAGATCTGTAGAAAGGACTCTATACATGGTGGGATATACTGGTATAGTATTTTTAAGGCAGTTCCTTTTATTGCCCCACGTCTCAATGGGTTACTACTTAGAAACATAAACATCCTTTCATGGTATTGAAGAGATGGCATAGAGACAGGATAACCAATAACTCCTAAACACTCTGCACTCACATTCAGAACAATGTCCTTTTGCCACAGTTTTGGGAATTAAGGACTTCTTCAACAATATAAAAACGGTCTACTTCCATGAGACGATTCTGTTGTATTCGCCTCTGTCTCGTTGAACAAACAAAACGAGACATGGCACCTACAAAATATTTTCAGATTAAGTGGTTGTTTATCTTAATAAAGTAATGGTCCTTAAGGACTTTGCCACATGGAGTTATAAGTAAATTTCCATTAAGGGACAAAATTTAAGTTTGTTCTTAGTACGTGGTTTGAAAATTATTGCCTATACCAGCTGCGTAAACAGCAGCACATATCCTTTGAGATATTGAGGAGGATATCCTTCCTCTGATATTTGTGGAGTGCTAAGGGGAGAACTGAAGCTGATGTTCTCTAGTTATTTTTCACGGAAAATTCTGTTTCTTGATCAAATTTGTTAGTCCTTTTTATGATTCCTGACCTGTCTCTAAAACTGCAGCTCCCTAAGTGCAGAAGATAGATTCCCCTAGTTTGCCTTTATTCTCCGCTGGTCAATTTTATTCTTAAAGCAATTACTGGATAGTCCTTGAAACGGAGTCAGGACCAAAAATTGCCCATCTCTTCCATTTAGTGGTTTTCTTATTATTATAGAAAGTGCAGGTATGCTTCTAGGTGCTATCATTTGAAAATGCCTCTTGGGGGAAGGAAACCGAAAACTGCAACCAGGACTAAGGATGTCGCTTCAAGTGGATATGATTGTAGGATATGAGAACTGACAATCTTAAAAGCATTTGAAGCAAAATTGGTGGCATGTAAGGCTGGATATGTCTTCAAGGATTTCTGTATTATATTGAAAATATGAAGTCCCACAGAAAAGTGATATTGTAACCCAAATCCAGGGTATGATATCCTTCCGTCTATGACAAAAACATTCAATTACTTCTCTGTCTACTTCAGTGTCAGTGTATGACGAAACAATTGAAAATATTGAAAACTCCAAAACTTTCAAGAGTATGATGTGAAAAGAAAAAAAAAGGATATGAGTTCATCCTGAAACAAGGACGAAATGGAAACTTTCAATATCACAATAATATCGACGATGGAAATGAAATCCTTCATCGAAGAGTTGTTGCACTTATAAAAGTGGTAAAAATTTTTCTGTCATATAAAAATATATGTGTGTATATGTATTTTTCATTTTAGTATGTATTGATTTTGAAATTGATGTGTTTTTTCAATAAAAGGAAAATATTTTCCTGAACTATCTCAGCACAAGATGTCGACGTTATTGTCCTTTGTGTTATGGTGGAAAGGACGAAATTGTGAAATGGTTGTGAAACCAAGAGTCTTGTGAACTGATACTTGTTTCAGTATTTGATATTCATTCGTGTTCGAAACTTTTAATGTTCTATTGTATAGGTATTCGACAAACTTTTGACAGGATAATGAAGAATTTCTTCCTTTCTTTCAGAACCTTTCTGGAATCGTACTGAATACCTTGAAAGAAATGTGTCAAGTATCCTTGAGAATCCTGATTTGATGTAAAATCCACCAAATTGTACCACAAGATAGAAGGCAATACAAATTATTCAATTCCGCAAGTTAAGCAAATCGAATAAAAGGGTGTAGCTCGAAGGTACAGCAGAATGAATGGATTATATGAAGTCCTGCAGATGTCCTGAATGTTACCTCACTAGAATTCAAAATTTATTCACCCTCTAACCCGGCCTGGAATATTTTCAAGGATTATTTTTGTTTCAACCATGAAAGGATCATCCAAAGAAAGACATTTGTGGTTCTTGTTTCCAAAGGAACACAATAAAAATTGTATCATAACCCAATTTGATGGGCAGACACTTACATTCCCCACTTATAAAATAGTAAAAAAGGGACAAAAATGTAGCCAACTCAACATAAGTGAAATAGCAAAATTGACCGTTCACGTAACGTAAAGGTCGTCAAATGTTTCATGAGCTGCATACAAATTATCCAATGTTTGTTATAATGTTCCTTCAAGGATATTCGATTCGGAATGGAATAAGGATGTTGAAGAAAATGAAGACGATGAAGGAGAAGTTGAGGAAGCTGAAACGTGTCAAAATAAAGGATGTCATCTTGGCAGGACTTACTTGGTTAGCTATCAAATTTTATTTTTCCTCTAAACTTCCTCTGTGGTGATAAAGAAATAACGCCATTTTGAATAGCTATCGCCATTTTGTTGAACTAATTTTCTTAAACAAACTTGTATTGTCATAAAATTCAAGTGACTATCGTTGAAATTTTAAATGTCCTGGAGTTAGTTCGACAAACGAATTTCGTTTAAGGACATTCAGGAATATGAAAAAATCTGGCACCGAAGGACATACTTAAAGTCTCTGAGAATTTTTTGTTGTTACGAATAAATGTGTATTGCCAAACAAAACCAATATATCAAGTATCGGATAACGAAGGATATCTCGAAGAAGAAAGAAGCAGAAAATAAGGCATAAAATATTGTATCCTGCCTCTGTGTACATGTCACATGGTAATAATGCTTTAAAGGTAATCGTTTAAGCTATCGACATTGCGTTATTTGAGGTATGTGCTACAGACATAATGTTATATAATTTTATATCCTTCTAAACTAACCAAACATTGTCATATTCCCTATATGGCTCTCATGTGAGTTATTTGAGTAAGCTGTTTTTGTCACCATTAGATTTTATATTGGATACTTATTTGATTAATATCTTCTTATCACATACATTATCGTCTTTGGTGTAAAGATATAACAAGTGATAACGATTTTGGTCGCAGGTGAAAGAAATTTTTATAAATTGAAATTGCTACAATTATTATAACAGATACAATTTTGTGTTCAACTAATTGAACAAAATTTTATGACAAGCAGTTTGTTCAAATTGCCAGCAATTTTGATGAAAATTTGTCATTTTTGGAATAAATTTTCTTTAACTGTTCCAGTGATAACTTACCAACAAGATATACAATATAATATATTTGTCCGTCTTTCAAAGTACACACACAAAGTGACATCATGTTCCTGACATAATTTGCACTTAATTTATGACATCATATCAATTGCTAGAAAATTCAACTTCACGAGTTATTCTTATTGCTTGTGTTCCTCTAACGAACAACAGATGGCAGTGATGTAAGCAAGAATGAAGCAATAAAATTGTTTCAAATATTTTAAAGACTTCAAAACAGTTTCTATTGAAGATCAATGAAGTGAAAGTTTTGAAAGGATAACAAATTCAAGAGATGGAACAATTACGTGAATTATCCTGAAGGCAACAATGGTCAGTACAGGAATAAAGTCTTGTCAGATTGAGTTGAACAAAGTTGCACTTGGCTCAAGTGAAAAGGATAAGAAATTGAAGTTTTTTGTTGTTTTTAAAATTACAAGGATATTATTGATAGGAAAATATAAAAACAAACCAAGTTTTCCTGTCACTTTTTGTATTGCAAATTTCTTCCGCTTGACAATGAAAAAGTTTTAGTTTTCCAAAAGTTCCTATGCAAGGATTCAACTTGATTCCATGGAACAGGACGAGAAGATAAACTTTAAGAAAGTTTCTTATTTTATTTTTAAACGGATACGAAATGTTAGGTTAATAAAATTGTTGTTAAATTGCATTTCACAGGAGACTGGAGTTAAGGATAGGAGAGAAAAAATTTCGTAAATAAACACTGAAGTTTTGGTAAAATAATCCTTTCAAGGATCAACTTCGGGATGTGATAGGAAGAAAGTTTGTTTCAGTTTTATCTAATTTTGTTCAATTTTTCTTCAATGAAACGCATTGAATGAGGTTCGTTAATAATTTCGGTTCTGTAAAAGTGAAATATGAGTTCAAAAGGATCATCACTTTACAGGATAATTCAATCCGATCGCAGGACATGTCCGTAACAAACATGATTCCCAGAGAAACTTTGAATCCTTTCCAACATGTTTCACATGGATATGAAGTTGGAATATTTTTTGGTACATATTCATTTTCATCCTGGGAAATCCTTTGTGATTATGGTGGGTGCTAATCAAAACATTCATAGCACTTAAACACAACAGTGTCAAGTTCATGTCTCAAAGAAACAGTCCAATTACGAGGCAATATTTTTAGGCTACAATAAAACCAAATTTAACCACAATACCCAGAACATAATACAACATAAGGACAACCTTTAACATTTCGGATTTCACCAGAAACATACAGAATTAATTACTCCTCATTTTTATATCACGTTCCACACCAACCTCTGACCTCCGTGTATTTACTCAGCATTTTTATTATCACACAAAAACCATAAGTTAATATGGCGTTTTAGCCACTTCAAAAGCAAAAACGAATATTTCATTTCCGTCCATAAAAAAATTATATTTTATTTGAGCTTTGTTACTAAAGCTATTCCAAAGTTTTGTAGCTTTTAAATAAATCCAACAGTCAAGTGAAATTATTTTTGGTAAAAATTCAGTCAGGTGCTATTGTTGTTGCTGTTGCTGTAGCTGTTTGAGGAGCAGGACTCCATTGAGAATGGAGTCCGGAAAAATTAATAATAGTAATAAAATTTTATCGCCAGGATGCTCCAAAATAACTTTGCTCCCCCTTTCCGTCCGCGCACAGAAAACGATACTCGTCATCCATTAAAAATGTTTCTGCTTTTTTTTTTTATTTTTACAAAGTTGCCACCACTGCAGGACGTGTGCTTTTACGCGTGGATATTTTCGAGTGAAAAAAGGAAAAAGGATTTTGATTCAAATTACACGTGGGGGAGCCTGCGAATTATGGTATCCTGGTTTTAATGCTGCGTTTTAGCGGAAACCGACAGGATATGCTGGCTGGATCCATTTCCGTCAAGTTACATTTTATCCGCGATTTGAAGGAGTCTGAGCGTATAAAGGACCTATTGAGAAACATATCCTGAAAACTTACAAATGTAATTACTTTCTTTTCGAATCTCTTCTGGTTATCCTCAAGTCTTGAATTCAAAATATTTCGTCCTTATTCGTTCGATAATCGTAAAACAATATGAAGAATGGCGGCCATGGTGAATTAGCTTTAACATCCTCTACACATTATCCTTGCTATAAAACGCTTGTTTGATTTACTGTTCAATTTATTGATTTAGATTTTCAATACAGATCCTGTATCCTTCCAGCAGGATATTAACGGATGAAACCACTTTCCGCCTTCTCTGCTTTTTGAAGCTAATACGCGTGTAAAAGGCTTGAAAAGCTAAACAGATCCTTGAAATATGAATTTATGTAAATGTTGTGGTATTTGGATATTCATCAACTCCTTCGTGAATAACAGAAATCAATAATAAACACGAAACGAAATTCGTTATCCTTTTTTTCACACTTCACTACACAAGTAAAAGGATTGTCTTGTATAAACTTTATTTTACATTCGATTTTATGAAGTGATTAAGCTTTTGTCAAAGGCACGTGTATCCTTTGATCCTGTTTGTTCCGTACCACGTTTGTTTTATTCAAACACTGTCCATCGTTGTGACAATGTGAAGACTTTCAAGAAATACTTTTGTAGAGAATTCAAAACAAATGGTCAGTTGGTGTTAGTTATCACATGCCATAAAACTGTCAAAGACCAAATGAAGTAGATAATTATATTACACGATAATTGCAATTATCAGTGTCAGTCGATGAAGTTGAAATTATTTGTAGTAAGTTCACACGAGAATGTTTAATCAAATTTCAGAAAGTTTTTGGTAAATTTGAAAGCTTTTAAAACATCAATCGATTTTAGTTTGACACGCCATTATGAGAAAGTCTAGCACTTAAAGGATTCTGCACTTTAACTCATTCCTTCGTCGAATTTTCTTTACCAAAGTTGGGCCGAAGCCATTTGCATATGGCTTCGTTTGCGTTAAATGCTGCAACTTGGAGCAGACACATGGCAGTGATCCAAGAAATATTGATTTCATTTTATCAGCTTCCTTTGAGAGGATGCAGCTATTGCTTCTGGAATCATTAACTTCTTCTAGGAACATCTCCAAACCTTCAGGCCTTCCCTCAATGATTACAGACAACACAGTGGTTATGTGCCTCGGTATAAGTATACATGTATCTGAATCCTGGATACCATTCGAGTTTGATATTTAATCCCTCACTCAAGGATCAAGCAGTAAAGCTAGAAGCTTCAGAGAATACCCGATGTCCTGTATGAATGGCTTTGACCTTTTCAAATGAAGAGAATTTTCCCATTTGCAGGGACGAACGAATGAATAAAATTTCATAGACGCTTTGTGTCCTGCCAATTAATATCCTTTTCGAAATTCGCCATAGAAATAAATGTCAATTAAGGAATGAGCATATGTCGACGCCATTTCGAGTGAAAATGACTAGACAATGCCATGAAACAGCTCAAAATTAATACTTTAATGGGACAAACAGTTTAATTACAAAATGAGAGGATTTGAAAAAGGACCGTCAATGTCCTTTTTCCACGGTAATTTCGACTGTCTAGACCCTAAGTCACATGGGAATCCAGTTTGAAGCGAATCCTGTAAAGTTTGTAACAAACAAATATGTCCTTGACGTTTCGTGACATAAAAAGGACATTCTCACACTGCGTAAAATGAAAATTCTTTAAATGTCCTTCACATGAAAATTTATTGATTTATTCGAACGCCTTTTTATGTGTTTCGTGTCACATTCTCACCTTGCCAGGACTCACATCCTTGAATTGAAATTTTTGAATTGCAATACGATTTTTATTGGAATTTCTCCACGACAATCTTGCATCATTTTTCCAACGATTTTTGATTGATTTCAAAGTGTCTTATTCCATCTCTTGTACCTTTTGCTGTGCTATTATGGTATCCTTTCAAACATTTTTCAAGGACGTCACGTTAAAGGAGCAAAGCATGTGTCAATGACACAAAGCCGTGAAAATTTGCACGGTTCAATTGCTTCAAGGACACTCACGCGTTTGCAGTAAACTATAAAATTTATAACACGAAAGAAGAAACAGGATTTTCAATAAAATATTTCGATTCGACGGAAATTTCAAGGATCTTCGCCAGGATATGCAAAAAAAGAAATATTTTGAATTTCAAATCGCACAAAAACGCCATTTTATTTTTCTTATAGGAATTCATTTTTAAATAAGGATACACCGATTTACGAGATGTGTAACATGTTGTCCTGAATTTGCACTTAAATTTCTAAACATAAAACAACAAAAACAAGGAATGTCATAAATGTTTTCGATTTGTAAATCACGTCCTTGCAGTTTATTTATTTTTGACTTGCTAGTCGTTATCCTGCATGGTCTCATGTTGGAATATGGTTTTAGCAAAATTGTGTTCTAAATCCTTTTTTATATTCTGTATTGCATCCTTACATGTAACTTGAAAATAAACTTGTTTTTCCATTGAGGAAATTAATTTTACGATAGGACGTACCTTCATTGTACTTGCTCCTTTTAACTCAAGTCCTGGAAGAAATGTTTCAACCTAGGACGAGCTAACGTATTTATTAACTGTCAGAAAGATATAAGATTTATTTTATAAGGACAAAAAAGCTTTCATCGAGCATTTGACATTCGTCACAGAACGAGTCCTTAAACGAATGAACGAACATCAAATCCTTGTCTCCGGATGGAAGTATTTGTGGGTAGACAAAAACATTGTGGAATATCCTTTTAAGCATTGTTCAGGTCAGATGAAATGGACTTCATTTAAGGAAACCAATAAGGATAACGAAGAACAAGGATAAGAAAGTGTAGCAAGGATATATCCTAGTACACTTCACGTTCAACCAAAGCCAGATTTTATTTGATCACGTCCTTAGTGTGTTACCCAAATACAAACAAATGGAATGATGAATTGCCTGAAGACAAGGACGAAGATGTTATAAGAAAATCCACATTCTTTGCAATAAGAAACCATAAATATCCTTGTACACACAAACATTGGATGACTTTTAGTCATATTACAGCAAGTGAATATATTCGTATGAAAGGGACATGGAATTATATGATTTGTAAAAGGATATCTCGTAAAATTGTTGTAATTTGATCCTTTACTAAGGATTCTAACAACAAACGAAACAATAAAATTTTCTGCTATTACTAAATGAGGTTTTGATTTACTCCACTTTGTGGGGTAATATATATTTTACGTGCAAGGATATTTGGAGCTGAGTTGATGTCCCGAAAGTACCTACTTCTGAATGTGTTTATATTGAAACAGGACGAAATATTCACTCAATGGCTGTAGTAATCCAGCAAACATTAATTGACTCGTAAAATGTCCTTTTTTCCAACTTGTTCAGTGATCCTGAAACCTTATAATAGATTCGGTTTTCCATATAACACTATAAAATTGATGCAAAGGTCACTAGTTATTCGGGTTAATTTTGTGGCTTTGAACCGAATTTTAATGAGGATATTTTAATGATTCCTTTTAATATATCCACAAACTGGTTTGATTAATAGCTTCAAAACAAAAATGTCGATTTGCTAATGACATTCCCCATTTCCTTTAAAGGTTTCCTTGTATAAAGCAGCAAATAAAACAATGAAATTCAGAATCTTGTAAAATTCATATCCTTTTAAAAACATTTGAACTTTCACTCAAATTGAAGTACTTTAAAGTTGCATCATGCAATCAATAATGAATATCCTGAAAACAGGACTCTCCTGTCAAGGTGAAGTGCATAATGCAGAATTGTAAAATTGATACAAAATATTAACGAATGGAAAGTGGAGCAGGACTCTTTTCGTTCTTGAATACATTCGAAAGTTTCAAGGATTCAATACGCGATTCTAATTGAAACATAAAAGATTTTTATGTCTATTATCCTGTGAAGGATTTCATGATGCTATTCAAGTGAAAACAATAAAAAATCTTGGATAATGCCATAAATACGTGCATCATTGGAAGATAACAGGATGAATCAGGATGAGAAGCTGAAGTCGAATGAATGAATGGAATCCTTTCAATTTTCATACCGTCAAGTCTGGCTGAGTGAAAGGACGAATGTCATATAACATACATTAAATCGTCCTGGAAAAATTTCATTCCTTAGCACAAATAAATATTTACTTTGAAGTTGAAACGCATGACTGCGTTTTAAATGGAGCGTATAATCATTGGAAGGATCTGTACGTGGAAGTGTATCAAGATGGCGGATGAACCTGAGAAAATTATAATATACGAGAAAAAAAGGATAAACAATCTCAGCTTGAATAAGGAATCTAGCTTACGATGCGAAAATGCCTTAAAAATTGTGGTGAGTTTGCAACAAAAAAGAAATGTTTAAACGACTCCTTCGTCCTGACGATGTTAGAAATTTTATCGCCAAATAAAATATGTAAATTTTTTTTGTATTACATCGTACGTGCTGTTTTGTCAGGTAAAAAAAAATTTTTATGTTTCTACCTTTTCATCCTTTTGCGGGTAAAGTTCTTGTATCCTTTTGATGTTTATCACATGCTAAGGTATGCGGACATTTCTACTTTATTTGTTATTCTGAATATTTTCCTTCAAGTTCAATGTCCTTTTTCATTGTCCTTAAGGACTTCTACAGCAATTTTGATGCGAATGAGATCGTCAAATTCGGCCATTTTTAAACCTTTCGGTAAATGTCCGTAGACATTTTCATATAACACGTTGTTTACAGGATAAACACTTGGAAACGACATCCTGATGATAACAAGAGTAAAGTTCGTGGACATTCCTTCAAGTTGCGGTTATGTCCCACGCAATTTCGAGTTACCCCTTCGTGTCTCTTTCCAAGGATACAGGAGTGAATGTTTGAAGAAAAATTTTTTTTAATATCCTCAACCGCATATGATAAAGTTGACAGAAAAATTTTTCAAAACAAACTCCGTTGTCAACGCGAATTTATAAAGTTTAACCAAACAATCAATATTTCATGTAACATTGTCCTGGAAGAATTGGGTTTGGATTTTTATGTATGTATACATTTGTGGCCCGTTTTCACCCTGTTAACCTTTCATTGCAGTTATTTACCCTGTCATGCAATCAAACGAAAGGTACATGGCAATCATGGAGAAAAGTTAATTTTGGAATATATTGGGATTCGCGGTTTTTTTCCAATATAAAATTGATTCTTTGAACATCCTGTCAAAAACAGGAATTGTATATTTCAGAATTGAAAAGTAAATAAATGTGAAATTCGCATTCGTCCCTCAACGCTTTGCTGGAATTCATAATTTACTTTAAATCAAAATTCACCAACATATGGTATAATCAAAAATAATTAAATTCGTCAAAATAAACATCGAAAAATGTTTTCTTCATTAAAAACAGAAACGTGGCTTACCATTACCCACTTTATGATCTAAGCGACACCTACTCTTTATTAGTTGAAACCGGTTTGAGTTATTCACGAATTAGCGACTGCAGTCGAGATTTTGTTGGAGCTGCAGTCTGCGTCAAGTAAGCGACGTCTCGTTTTCATTAGTTGAAATTGGTATACTATAAGGTAAAGTAAATCAGTTTTGTTATCTCCTCAAATAAGGTGATATGAAGTTGTGAGTGTCATTTCTCTAAGGGCGATTCTGAATTCGTCCCTTCTGTAAGCAATTCCAGACATCACGCTACAGCATTATAAAACATTCAATAGCATGTTATGAAATACATTAGTTAACGTGATCATTAGGGTTATGCGAATAACCTAATCTCCATAATCGAATGTTTCCACCAATTGGTTGCTCCCCATAAAAAGGCAAAGCATAAAATTACGAATAAGGTTTCAATGCTAATTAGTTAATTGGGCAAAAAATTTGTTATGCCCTATTAGTAGGCTATTGGGAACATAGCATTTAAATTAACAATTCTAATATGGTCATTTAAACAAAATGGCAGCACTTTGAATATCATGATCATAAAATATTTACCTGACTCTCGAGTCTTATCATTATCCTTGTGTTTTAATATCAATATCACATCTTAATGAAGTCAAAAGTGTTAGTGTTTGTGTTCACTAATACCTTCATTCAGTGTAACACTTTATTTATGCAAATTCAAAGCATCGTCATCGTCAACATGTTATACACGCTTGACAGAGTTTAATCCTTTAATTGTGCATAAAATTCATATAACTAAATGAAAATATTCTTTCGGTTCAGTGAATCAGGACAAACAACTTGGAATAATATAATAAAATACAAAAAAAAAAAATTTCCCAGTTACAAGTTGGCAATTTAATAAAAATCGCTACAAATTGATGACATCGAAATCCATAAAACATTAACTACTGAAACGTACGTTTCAACGGACAGAGGGATGTACGTCGCCATTTTGGTTTTGTCTTGTATGTCTGAAATGGTGGAATTCATCCCCCCAGAGGGCGAGGACACGAGGGTACCCGTAACATATTCACCAACATCGAAAAAAGGAGGAAAAATTTAAATGATTCCGATTGTGTCATATATTCAATCTGTAGTCTGGTGCTGTGTCTTGTTTAATTAAATTTATCGCAACCCTTACCCTTGAGTCCACAGCCCCAACATGACTGGGACGATCTTGTACAATGAGTGGCCCAAAATACCCAGTTGAATGTATTCAAAAAACCAGTGCAACCCTCTGTATTAAGGCAATAAAATTATGTGGCATCAGGCAAGGGTTGCCACTGTTACACTCCATTACATTCATCCCCCAGTTCAAACCCCCAACTAACACACACACGAAAAAATGTCACATGGCGTAAGTGTTCTCGAAGAAGGGACCCACATCAAATGGGGTGGAAAGAAATATGTGACTTAAAATGTTTTTGTACCCCATTAAACATTCAGTAACGCCACCACTGACATCATGCCAAAAGCTGCCGTCTTGGTAACCCCTTAGCCTCATCCCCATCTTCGCTAGCAAAAGATTACATTCGTGAATAATGAACGCCATTTTATTTTATTTTATATTATTGTAATCATGAAGCCATGACCATAATCACCACGACTTTGGGGTGATACTCCATTTCCGTGGAATGGGGCTGCTGCCAACTACAAGTTCGTTAAATTAATTAAGACAAGAAATTCTTTGGAATACCGGATCGTTGCAACTAACAACGCCATCTTTATTTGTTTCAAGTAAACAACAAAAATTAATTCTTCTTTAATAACTTTGGGATGTAATTTTAATTTATATAGCGAATTTCATTAACAAACACAAATGTAAAATGGTTCCCTTGGAAGGGTGACTTTTTCAAATGAGAAATGAGTAAAAGAATCATTGAGAAAAGTTAATTCATTTCATGTCCTTTTTCAAAATGGTTAGGATTTTGTCGCATTTCTCGTAAATGGAAATTTGTCCTTTAGTTATCTTTGACAGTCAGCTCTTGAAAAGCAACGATGTCCTTTGCACAATGCTCGGCATTCCTTCCTGAATGTGTCCCATAGAGGATCATCTGATGGCGCATATCGTTTGAGACTCATCAAGGATCAAATTATTCTTTGTGTGTAATATCTAAAGAGGACGAAATCAAATAACATGCAACGGCTAAAGGGTGAGTGCCAGCATGGACAATGCATGCATGTTCTACTACTCTGTAATGAATTGTTTCGCCGTAAAAGGACTTTTAAAAATTCTTCCTGAGAGAAAGATCCTTTTCCAGAAAATAATTTTTAAAGATTTTCTCCTTTTACGATATAGAAATATTGCAACGGAATTTGCTTCATCAAGATGTATTTATCAGTATCCTATTTGTACAGGATGTCCTTCGGACAAGAATGTATTTTCAAAATTCGATTGTCCCGATTTCATCATCAAATTTCTATGGATTTCAAATAAAATTTTGATTTTACCTTATGGCCATTGTAGTATGTGGAAAGGACCAAACAGGATACGTCGTTTGTTTGTATGAAAATTTTATAGAATCGTATATGAGCTTGTGACATCTATGACAAAAACATTTCTAACTCTGCACAATGTCAATGTGTGAAGGATTATAAATCATCAAGAATAGCACATGCTTCTTACACATGTTGATGATATCATGTTATGTTATATGATTCACAGGATGAATATTCATTGTCATAGCTGGTAAGAAAATTGATTTGTTTCTGATGATATCAAATATAACAATGAAATATTTAAATGAATTCACAAACACTTGAAGAAGATAACAAAATTTTATCAGTATGTATGTGTGTAACACATTTGTGTGTCTAATACTGTTATACAGAAAGTAGTTTAATTAATTTTACTGGTTGTCTATTGCCCAAAGTGTTCCTTGATTGCTTTGAAATTGAATTCATGACCACACAAACTCGGTGATCCTTGTAAGGGACTTCCGTTTTGAATAACCCAATACAGTAAAAGTGCTCAACTACTTGGTTAAGGATTGTGAAATGAAGATTATTGAATATCAGTCGCGTGTCCTTTATTCTCTCTGGATAGTAGACTTTCATTCATAACCAATTAAATAAATTAGAGAATATTTAAATTAAAAAGGACATTTACAAGTCGACGTGGGTTTTAATTCAAAGAAAATTGAAAAATCCAGAATCTTAAAATTTTCTTAAAGAATTCAAGGAAAGCGATTTTAATATTCATTTAATTTCAATATTCTTATAGAAGCCAACGGCAAGTGGCTTTGATTCTTCGTCCTTCTTTTGCACGAATGTCTTTCGTTACAATTACTTTTGAAGCACCACTTAAAGGAAGAAACGTTAGAAAACGTCGAAAAAAACGTGCTATTGAATCCTTTTTCCAAGAAATGCAATTTAGTATAAAGTTCTTCAAGGATCAGTATCTTACAACCACTTCATCCTTGCAATGATAGTATCCTCGCACCAAAACCCAATCAACTCACCGTCAACCCGAGACATTATAGTGTCTTCAAATTGTCCTTTTATATACTTTAACATTTATCCTTTGAATGTATTTCATTTTACTTTCTTTTTATGAATTAAATCCTTCTTGCATTGAATAGGTTAAAACAAGGAAATGCCACCCTGATATGAAATGGAAAAATTCAAGTGAGTTTCTTTTAAGTGCTACTGCTGTAAGGACACTATCAATAGAATAAGGACTTTATCGATGAATTGGAAAGATTCTACAAAGACAATTATCGTGAAGTAAAAGAAATTTTTAAAAAATCATCCAGCAAATGCTTCCCGTTTTTTGTTAGTGTCCCTAAGTTTCTGAAGGATCGAAATGGATAAAGTAAAAAGGATGAATTACAAGCATTCAAAGCAATGTTCAATGTGAAATCGTAATAATTTCCGCAACTGACAAAGTGGTCATCTTGTTGATATCCTTTAAAACGGATAATAAAATTTCAAGGAATTTTTTATAAATAAGCTGGAAGTTAATTGTTAGTATATGTTATCTAAAAGGATATACTGAATTTTAAAAGTATCCTGAAGAAAGGTATCTCATCATTAAGTCACCTTCCACTTGAGTAATTTCCATTTCTTTTAAGAGTCCTTTCGAATTCAATACAAGCACGAATTTTCACATTAACAAGGATGTTGAAAAATTACTTTTCATTTCTCATACCTTTAAAGGGAAAAAAAACATTGAGATTTCTCTTCCTTCAACAACGAACAAGGACAAATCATGTCCTGAATTTCATTTCGTCCTGATTATAAATGCTTGACAACTCAATAAAAATACACCACCATTGAAGTGGTGTCATCAATCAAAGTAAGAACCAGAAAATCATCACAACAACTTTGTTAGCTGAAATCGAATGTCCTGGAAGTGTTTTGAAAGTATCCTGAGGAAGCTAGTAGCTTTCTGGCAACCAAAACAACCCAAAAGGTGAACAGGAGGGACGCACTTTTTTCGAATGGAGTCTTTGGATTTGCGTGAGGATTCTCGATGTCCTGATGAAGGACGACACAAAAGAAGATACCTCGAATGGTCACAGGTGCGAAGACTAACGACACGACAATCCATCTTTGTCACCAGTTGATCACGTTGAATTGAATCAAACGTTCAAGGACTGACTTTTGTGACTGCGCCATTTTTTATTATTTTTGCGCTGATTTTAACAAGGAAACAAGTTCATTACAATTTAGATTTGTCCGTGTTTCTGTCCAAGGACAAATTTGTAACCCTTCTTATGTTGTCGGAGATTTCCGTTTTTCATCCTTGCGATTTATTCAAAGCACGTACTTCAACTACAACCGATTTTCGAACATGATTCGTCCTTTTTCCAAGACACCATAAATTGGATTGACATCTGGCTTTGGTTTCGTCCTGTCATTCATTTAAGAAAACAGAAATTTTTTGTGAAATTTATCCTTGAAATTTTCAGGATCCGAATAAAATGGCAGGAAATATTTCACACTTGATACAAGCCCAGAAAAATACTATATAATTTGTGGAATGCGTTGGCTATAAAAATTCTTCACATTTTTTATAGACACTAACGCGTTGTTCAGGTCCAACCAAGAAACGAAAAAAATAGTATCCTTATTTCATGTTATTGACTCTTTTTCATCCTTTTGCCAAGGATTTTTAAATGTTTGCTTGTTATTATTAAATTTTTTTGCTTCTTCTCTTGTCTATAAGAACGTTTCCAACACGAAGCTTTAATTAAATTTTTGATCCTCAAAGTTGATTAAAGGAACCCTCGTCAAAAATAAATTATTGCCGATTCCAATCAAACCTTTGAATTATTTGACATGGCGTGGGCAAGGATTCGAGGAAGTAGAATACGGAATGAAAAATGTTTTCGAAATTAATAAGATAGTGGTAACTACATGAAGCTTTCACCGAGGAGAATCACATTTAACTGAATATTCTTAACAGGGATATTTCTTAGAAAAATTCATTGAAAGAAAAATTGCAGAAGTACCAGCACGTGACGCAAGAATATTGCATCAAACAAATGCGAATCCTTTCAAGAGAACATTATTCCTCATGAAACTCAATGAAAATTCCTTGAAGGTGCTTAAATAAATGTTCAACAATTTCGTCCTTTAATTTCAATATTGAATAATATTTATTGAAGCTACACGAGTATGATCTTATCAACGGCGTTGATGCATTCGTCTTATATCCTTTTTGGCCCAAAGATATTGTTTTCTCGAAACTTATTGCTTTCCTTCACAAGATTGCAGGATGAAACAATTCTAAACCTTGACAGGACACGATTGGACATTGGATGCATCTGCTTCAATTGAAGACGTCATTATGTACTTAACACGATGATAGCAATAAAAGGAAATAAAAGGACCCTCAATTGGTTGCAATAAACTCAAATGTCATGGACAGGAGAAAAACTTTCAATTGTTGTTTTGTACAAGTGCTATTCCTGGTCCGCTAGGATATCCAGAACTTAGAGCCATAAATCTACATTAACCATCCCGGATTCGATACATTCTTAATTTCCGTTCTCCTGTCTGGCTCCCTTCATCCACTTGCTTAGTCTACCCGGAAGTTATGTTTCGTTTTCCAGGATAAGTTTTAATTTTTCCTAAGCTTCCACCTATTATTTTATCAGATTCCATTGGCTTCTTTCTATTAATTTAAAGCTTTCAATTTCCAGGACTGCTGCGAAACCATTGCTGACATCTCAAATTTAGAAAGGTTAAAGTTCACTTTGAGCCAATTTAAAGTCATGTAATGATTTCGTTAATTGGTTTCATGATTCATCTTTTGATGGACTTTGTTTGGATTAAAGGACCTTGTTCCAATTGACATGAAACCTGCCCTAAAGGGAATCTCCTTACTTACTCTCCACGTGCCTTAATTTCTATGCCTTAGGGGAAAAGTTCTTGAGAGGCTTGACTGACAAAGTTTACACAACAATCCATTGGCTTTTCTTCGGATCAATTCAAGGATTCTTCAAGTACGTTTTTGTCTTGGTAACAGGATTTACAAAACATCCAAAAAGGTTATAAAAATCATTAACGAAATATTCAACTTGAAAAGGCCAAATTTATTTTAATGAAAACAATTTGAGTTAAAAAGAATTTATTTTTCAATTTTAATTGAATTTTATTTCAATATAATTTTTAAATCAAAAAGTTTTCGTAGATATTGGTATTTTAGCACATTGCACCCAGGGCAAAGTGAAAATTAAAGGTGAACTATAAATTGAAAAATGAAAAGTAAAACTTTCAAGCGCACACAACACATACACACTAACATTTACTGACAGAATGACTCAGTGATTGTGAAAGAACACATTCCAACAAAACTAGAATTTCAATGACGTCTCTTCTCTTCTCGTTCTGATAAATATCTTCTCATATTTGTGAGTTAAAATGTGCAATAAAACTTCTTTCCTCTAAAGAATATCTCTTCCTTTTGATCTTTAAGGATAAAAATTGACAGTAGTCGCTTTATTCATTGCATTGACGTTGCCAAGTCAGCATGTTTGGCTGTGGCAAACAGTTTGCAGACGTAACCACTATTAAATACATCAGGATAAAAGCAAGGGGGATAATGTTGAATGTATAATACAGCTATAGGGTTGTGGGATAAACAAACCTTTTTCATTATTCCAGCACTGAAACATTCTTAGACAATGCTGGAATAGACTGGTTCCATCATTTTGATGGAATGCCTGTTTTAAAGCCATGATTTATATGGTAAAAACCCTCAGAAGGATTTTATGGATGCTAGGATACCAGCATTAGCGCAAACATGTTATCCTTTATAGCCACACAAAATAGATACGTTGGAACTGATGTAAAATTAAAAATTATATAAGGATAGCATTCCTCCACCTTGTTATCATGCCTTTTACTTTTAATTAAAAACGTATAGATTGCATATTCAAAATGACAATACACATGCATATAACATAAGCTTGGTAAAGGATTATTTTCTGACTACACAAGGATATCAGCAAATCATGGAGTGTTGATTACGTTAACAATAGCTGCAATGGTTTTTGCAGAATCGCTGATTCTGTTAATTCCTTGTTTGCTGATAAGCGACGTCATATCAGCGTTTGCTTTTCGCTGAATACCACCTTCATAATCCTTTCAATAAAATATCCAATATATGTCACATATCCTCGTTGTAGTTATTACATAAGTGCTTGTATAACACGTTGAATTATAATCTACCATTCTGTACAATTCAGGTGAATATCCTTTTAAAGACATTTGAGATATCTCAAAAATCCTTAAAATTATTCTATTCAAAATTGTTAAAACTTTTCATCTACCAAATATGTCTTGCGATATATCCAAATGACAGACATGGTTATTGAATTATAGGCAGAATATCAATCATTGTTCATTAAATGGTTATCTGCTGGTGATATGCAACTGATTTCAACCATGTAAAATTTTCCAATGTGTCACAATTGAAATCCGTTTTGATTTAATTACTTTAAGTGATATTGACAGTGTCCAGTTTGATAACAACTAACTGGTTGTTCTTAAGTATGCGATTATACTATTCTGGGGAAGCTATTTCAATGGAGTGCATATTGGTTGGGATTATAATGTCTCAAGAGGTTTCTGAATTTCATCAATGCCTCACATTAGATCGTCCAGACGACAGTTCAAAGAGTACCCAGTGAATAGTTAAAGGATACCACTTACAATTTCCCTGGGAACCTATAAAAGTTCCCCCTTTATTTGTTTTCATTTTTCGTCAACCACAATAGTAATAAAACCTAATGTTTCTATGACAGCCAAAAATTAATAAATTTCTATGTCTGTGGCAGACATTTTCAAAATGGCAGAAAACTTTTGTGGTATGTTTCATTTGAAACCTTTCCAACAAAAAGGTTTTATATGACTCCACATGACAGGATTTTTCATTCTCAGAATGGAGAAGCGAAAAAAAAAAATTTCATTACGTTGTGGTTCCAGCTTTTTCAACAAACTCCATGTCGCGATTTTTATATTACACCGTTCAGTGTTAACTGCTAAAACATGAGAGAGGAAAAAACACAGAATTGCCTAAAATTACCGGAAATTCACTCTAACCAACACTAATAAAATATAAATAATTTTATTGTTTTTATTACCGCATCCGGGTTAAGTGATCCGTGCGGGAAACTAAAAACCATCAACGATTGTCGCATGACATTTTGTCTGAGTGTTATGACTTTTGTGTGGTTATTTTGACAGTTTATAGTATGAATGCAATCATGAGAGGGAATCCTTGGAGTTTTCAAAGGGCACATACTATTGTATAACAACGATCACTAACTACAGAATATCTTAGTTAATTATGTGTAAAATTAAGTAACGTCCTTAATTAGAGAATCATTCAAACAACACAGGCAGACACATACCAGAGTCCTTTGAAAGCCATAAAATCCAGACGTGCCTGTTTTGATTCCAGCTAATTTGATATGTCCAAATGATTTACGCCCCAAAAACATCCTAGAAATTAGTTATCAGCATTCCTGATTATCCAGTTGTATATCATATACTAGTTGTAAGTGATTACATTTGAATTTAATTACACAACCAATTGGGAACGAGTAGCTACTATCTACGTTGTGATACTATCTCAATATCACCTCATGAATTAATGTGTCCAACATCAATTAAACATTCAATTAAAAACCGATGAATAATTTGAGATGATTTTGAGTGTGACAGTTTTAATTATAAGTTTTACACTAATAATTATTTGTGAATGGTAACAAAACTGTCAGCCATTTTAGTGCTTGAAAAGTGTCCTTAAGACGTACTTGAAACAAGTTCTTAGGACTAATTTTAAGGTAGGTTATACCTACTTGAAACAAGTTTAAGGACATTCTATGTTCACGAATAACCAAGTGTTAAATACCTGCTACAGTCATAGTGAGAATCTGATAAAATGCCATTGTCCTGGAAATTCTATTCCAGGTTCATCCAGGACGATTTCCATTTAGACATGGCTCCAGGATATTTCCCACTGAAATTGGGGAATGATGCGATGGCAAAACAACAAGGACACGGTTGCCAACAACCATTTGGCAGGACTATGACTATTGATTGACAAAACTAATCGAAATAAAATTTAATCGCGTTTAATTGTTCGCCACCATGTTGGTGAATTTGTTTTTGTATTTTGTTATTTCACCACAGAATTTGTCCACTTTTGCTTCCATAAAACCAATGGACAAATGCGTTGGCACTTTGATGTTAACCAATCAAATTGTTTCAGGTAGACAGGTGACTTTCAAAAAAGGGATTAGCAGAATTATTTGGGGTAAATCCTTTGAAATTATTTTTGCATTCCAGACAAGTGGGCGTCCCTCAACACTGTCTAGACTCTGGTGTCTTAAAAACGTTTCAAACTACTTGTAGAAGCTCATAATTGTTCAAAGACTTCATCGTTTCACCTCGAAAGACGCCTTTAAATTTTAATATTAATTTTGTTAAATTTAATTTTTTGAAATTTCTGAAACACCAAAAACATTTAATTAATTTTGATTGACAGTTTAGGAGTAAAAAAATATTGCTTAACTTTTACAAACCTTTTCTTGGGCAAACTTTCTTGAAGAAAACTTTCGTTCCTTAAGAAAACTTTCTCGTGTAAGTTGGAAGCATGATTTTTTCGTGTTCGACTGAGTTTCTGGATGAATTCTGACAACTTCCGGGACGCCACCCAGATTGCCTGAAGTTTATGCAACTTAACACTTTCAAGCATTCAAGGAATTAACAGTTTTTGAACCTTTATAAAGAGTGTATCTCTTGAAATAGCCTTTATGCAACTTGCTTCGAAAGTTGAATTTTCAATGTGCGTTTTGCGTGCGTAAAACTCTTATCCATTTTTACCGCAATAGTGCGTAAAGTACAACTTTATGTAACAGACTCGTGTGAATATTAATCTCAAATTCAACTTTGCACGTATTTGTTGCGTAAACTATTGCCTAACTACTATGACGCATTCGTACATAAACTTGTGTAGTTATAGTTTCTATACAATTTCTCCTTTCGTCTTTGTAGCTTACACTCATGCTGCAATCCACGACTGCAGGAAAGCGTCACTCGACTTCGTCTCGCGCCACAATTTCTCCACACGTCTTTGTACCGTACACTCATGTTGCAATCCACGACTGCAGGAAAGCATCACTTTTCACCCTTGATACATAAATAGCTATTTCTGAATCGTTTATTTATTACAAATAATTAAGACATCCTTTTTCCAACGCATTGATTCAGTTCATCGATTTGTTGTGATTAATGACGCTATTTTGAGCATTAGAATTTCCCGCTTCCAGGGTATCATCTTGAGTCGTAGCCATTTTGAAAACAGGAAATTGAGCCTCGATAAAGAGCTGAACATTCTAATGGCTACAATCATCCAAAGCTGTATAGCTTATCAAGTCTATCCAAGGCCTGGGATTTATGACCCGATTACGCTGAAGCACAGGACATTGTTGTCAATGTCTGGGACGAGGAAGTAGGACTGAACGAAGTATTCCTTCTAATTCGTAGATAATTATAAAAATTTATGTGTCCGAAGTGAATTATGGTTGTGCTATAAATTTTATAACTCAATATTTGTGCTCAACACGATGTTCTTTCTGACACCATTTTCACTTTAACTGTTTTACTATAAATCATGGTATATTTTTTTAGTGTTTTGTGCAGGATGTTACGAAAATCATGTCTCAGGACACGTGTCGAAATGGACGCCATATTGATTGAGAAAATGCTCGGTGAAAAATTACTAGAGTTTTGAAATATCACCGAATATATGAAAATACGGTGAAGTTATCTCACTTACAGGATTATGGTTATTTAAATTATAAATAGGTTCTGCATTTCAGTGAAAATCTCGTAAAGCCGATTTTGTGTATTTCCCTAGTACCACTATAAACTCAGAATAACAACACAAATTTGTAAAGCTTTCGCATGTAATATGAACAAAATCCTTAAGTTATTCATATAAGAGTTGAAGCAACGGTCGACCTAGTCGTAACAATTTATCCAACATAAACAGTTCAACGTTAATTTGATGCACTAAGTGCACTTCACGTGAACTCTGTGGATTTAAACATACGAGCAATAAGGATATTAGCATACAAACTAAACCCAGTAACAAATGGAAAACATTCAGGTCATTTTGAAATGATATTGTTCCAGCTAAAAGTCGTTCTTTGTTGTTTAATTAATCCACCAGCAATTTACAATATCCCAACTAAAAACTCAAAGAGCTAAATGAAAATTTAATTGAAAATACTAAGTCAAAGTTGAGTATAACCAAGTAATACTAAATAAGCTTAACAAACGTTTGTAATAACTTTACTTTTCTAATATCAATGTAGTCACAAAATGCTAATTTCATGAAGTATTCACAATAACCTCATGTTAAGCAGGTGCAATATCACCATGGATTAAAGATGAAAAGCAAGTTTTGATAATATTATAAATTGTAAATTATTCAACAATTCTTCCCTGTTGAAAGTTATAAAAGACAATTTGTACTTTTAGTGGATATCATAAGGATATAAAACATTTTATAGTATGAAAAGTGGTTTTATCACTCTAACCACAATAGCCTCAATACATGCATAAAATGAACCACAGAATTAACTTCGTTAAGCCCGTTTCGAAAATGCACCCTGTTAAAATATGGTAAATTCAAAATGCCCTAATTAGCACGTAACTAATAATCAAGTCTCATTATATCCTTGTTTGTGTGTGGATAGGTTTGTAAATTTGTGTGTTTGTGTTTGTGTGCTTGTTTGTGTTTGTGGAATAGCACCAACTGAGTACACAAAATTATCAAATATTATGCAATGTGTTTGGTGTTATTAGCTGATGGTTTGTTGGACATGAATAATTATCCTATCATCCTATATATTTGTATCTTAAAGAAAATCGATAATCACATTTGCAAGATATTTATTTCTAGGATAAAGGTTTCATTCATACTTGATAGAATATATCAAAAAATGTCAACACAAACACAATCAAAGAAAATCAAATGAAAATTACAAATTCCACGTTAGTCTCAATAACTCAGTTAACGCTCACGTCAAAGTTTGCGCAAATTTCCAGTGTCCAAATTGCATTTACAAGTTAAAATTCATAAAACTGATTCAATTGTGAATGTTGTAATCAAGAACTATGTTTGTTCCATGAACTTGCTATAAAATTATAGCAAATCAAAGGTAGTAACTCACTCAACTGTGTTGCATGAAATTTTTATTATTTGTTTAAATAAAATTGACATATTTTATTTTATAATTGAATTATTTTCAAGTGGCTATAAAAAAATTGCAACAATTCATAAAAGAAACAAACAAACGATTCACATCAAGGAACCATAAAATTCTGAAGTTATCCTGCGAACTGTGAAACATCATTTTACAACCAAAAAAATTTCAAGTTGAATCCTTGCAACTTCCGGTCCTTACTGACCCGGAATATTTAGTGCCACTAAACTGTAAATAATAAAAAATTATTTCTTCTTCTTCTCATAAAATATACACGACCTATTCTGGCACGAACTCGGAAGCTGTTAGAAAAATTTCACCTTTGGGTCAAATCAAAAAGGACACAACTTGGTTTACTTGCCTTAGTCATTGTGAAAAATCCTCGGTGTGCTGCTTTTAAAAATCCTTTTTAATAGGCATTTTAAGGACATAAAGTTGTGCTAATAGTGTGAAATATTTCACACGATATTATATCTGGCCTGTTAAAATGCTTTGGAAAACCTTTTTTAAAAATGAATGCGTACTTCCTGCGTCTTGAAGGAACATATAAAAATAATGTAAAGGATAACGAAAAATTCTTACTCTCAAGCCCAGGAGAACTCACAGCATAAAAATGACGCGTAAAAATTTTGTACAAATGCAAACCGGTTTCTAAACTTATTTTCTATTCTACCGCAATTAAAATTTCAATCAAGACAATTTCATCCTATTGACTCGAGAATTTCCCTTTTTAGACGAATATTTATTATCCTGTTCATGGAATCATGTTATAAAGTGTGTGATATACGACGTGACTCAATGCCGAGACAACTTAGTAGATAACCACAAATTCATGTGATGTAGAGGCAAAGGTTGCTCATAACCTCATCCTGAATGCGATCAATTGTTTCTAATGGTGTGGTGCAGACAGGATTCTCATCCTGTAAGATGACCCAACAACAATAGTCAGTGTATAGTAGTAGTTACCGTCGTTAACAACATCCTTTACCTTTAATATCATTGTTAGACAAACACAAGATGAATGAAACCGTCTGGGAATAGATCAATGATGCAGGACTTTAGTCCTGGACAATGCGTGAAGGATATGAAACCGAGAATAGTAGCTTGGGACGTTTTGATGCTATTCAGTATCATTTGATATCATCAATTGCAAGTCCTTAGTTTGTCTGCATCAAGTACAGAGTTAACTTCAATAGAATTTACTTCATATCTTACAACGACACTCATACATGAATCTTTGCCGGATGTCCTGGGAGATTAAGTGCAGCATGCATACTAATGATCCCAGAGGTATCCTTGGGAACAACAAGCGAAATGCGAAATGCAAAATGTAAAATGCAAAATGACAAAATGAAAAATTATCCTTAAAAGAAAAGGATTCAAGATAGTTTTAACCAACTACATGGTGACACTGCCAAGATATCCGGTGAAGACATTCATACATACACATGCACTTAATCGTGTGTCCTTTTAAAAAGTTTTACGACCAACGATGTCGCAGAGAATGTAAATTTAACAATACTAACACTGAAGACACTTTGAATGACTGAGGGAAAAAGTTCCTAGGATTCATTCATTTTGTTATCCTTGAAGGATAAATTTAATTATGTATTTTGTGTTTGTTAAAGGATGTCTGCATTTCCTGTTTTGCTTTCGATACAATGCCCGAAGGACCGAAGATGTTTTGTCTTAGTAAATTCCGAAATGTCCTTATTTACTTAAAATGGGTACATGTTTGTTTTGCTACAAAGGATTTTCGTAAATATACTAAAGGCAGAAGGATTCAAATCGAACACTGACGTCAATGGTAGATCAAAAATTCATGAAACAAAGTCAAATTTATCCCATCAAGAAAGCACATATTCAAATCACTTCCGGTGCTAATGTGACAATCAAACTCAACGAATTCGTTATATTTTATATGCAATAAGGGAACATAAAAAAGACATGAAAAAACCACAAAAATTTGTAGATAAATTGAGTCACAGCATGAGGTCATTTATTTGATTACCTTTTTTGATGGAAATCTCCTTCAGAGGAATTCATTTTGCTTATGGTAATCCTGAAGGAAATTTATTGGATTTCTTGTTTAATATTTTGACACATTGTAATGGACAAGATTTCACTGAGAAAATTCCATCAAATAACCACAAAATTCGTAGCTACAGTAATTTGTTAACATAACGCCGCGTCACTGTCATCTATGTTTTGAAAGAACTATTCATTGATCATTGCTTGCAGCAGAATTCCGAATATAAATTCTCGCCAAGTTACAGTCGTGCTAAGAACCGGTTTCTACGAGTGACAACCTCTAGACGAAGCATCGCCCCGACAAAAACCATGTATCTTCAATTTCAAAATTGAATTTAGTGACTCGTAATGTGATCACTGCCATCTATGTTTTGAAAGAAATATTTATTCTACATTGTCTGCATCATAATCCAAAGGAGACTTTGCTTTCGTAACTCTAAGATTTTTTAATTAACATTTACTTGGAGCAACAACCTCTCCAGAACTACAGTCTTGAGACAAATCCTTCTTCCAAGGATAACATCGTTGTTTAAACAGCACAAACCGGTCGTTAAAAAATGATAAATCGGCATCACTTCCAGACAGTATACCTTAAAGCAAGTAGTAGTATCTGAAAATTTATAGCTCCGCATAGGAGTCACGATGTTTTAATGTTCAAAAACAAAGGTCATCTAGTGGTGGAAAAGAGAGACAAAAATTTGCATTTACCCAGATTCTGAACGCAAAAAAAAATTTAAATAAATCCAAAAGTACTGCATAAATAGGGACTATTATCTGCAGACTTTTCGTAATTTAGTGTTATCCTGTTTTTAACCCTAAATTGAAAACAGTGTTTCGAATGAGAAAGCTTTGATAAAAATTTTAACTTTTTTCATTAAACAAATATTTTCACAAGACTTCAAGTTTCAATTAAACAATTTCAAAATGAATCTTCGTCCTTCAAAGTTGCACAGGATAATTGAAATAGTACCATATATATGTACCTGGTCACGTTTAAACTTCATTTTATAAGGATAACTTTATATATTACCACCTGCGTGCAATAATTGTATTACACACGGCCATGAGGATGATATCAGGTAGATATTGAGGTGGATGTATAGTAGCTACTAATGCACGTACTATGTGAGTGGATAATTTAACTTTAATAACATAAACATATAGTATGCATGAGGAGATAACTAAGTGCATAAGATACTTGCATATGGACATTATATACGATTATTTTCATATCAGTCTCTCAGTGTTGCATAAATTTTGAAGTGAGTGAAATTTATGCAAATCCACAATACATATATATTTATTGTAGATCTACTTGTATCCGTTAAAAGCTTTTACATATTATGGTAAAATGATTTATCTGGATTTTAGTGGTTGTTTTAGTATGTGTTTTAGTTTGTTTTAGATCTTCATCATAATATCCACGGTTTCAGTTCGTTATAAATGTCTCTCGTTTCGTTTATCACAAACCCACTTACGACCATTAGTGATTACATATCGTAAACGTATGAGATATTGTAATAGCATGCTTTGATTTACCCTTGCAAGATGAAGGGTTTGAGTTATGTTCAACAGGATAATTTAATAACCTATTCCGGGAAGTTTAACAAGGACAACTAACTACATATCTTCATGAATAGAACGTGGACATAATTTTATTGGCACCTTTTAAAACATTAATTTCTGTAACATTTCACATTTTGCATCTAAAAAATATCGAATGAAATTATCGCAGCGAATACGGTCATATTTCATTTGCTCCTAATTAATATATCAAACGAAACGAAACCCCTCACACTGTAATTAACTAATTTCAAAAAGGATTCATTTATAATCCGTCTAAGGATACAAGCTATTGCCCAGTGGAGAGTTTATTTCGCCACTTACAATTTTAAACGTATTCATTAGTATCTGATTAACCACAAAAGTTTTCCATGCAATTTGTTAATAAATAATAAAACCAAGTAAATATGAAAATTTAATCAAATATAGTTAGCGTGTTTTCACGCCAAATATTTTATAATATTTATAATATTTTTCGAATTAAATTTACAAGAATTTCAGTATCGGTTCTTGTTAAATTATTTTCGTCTGGAATTTTATTCAAATTACATACTTTGCTTATATAATAAAACACTTGAAAATACGTCAAACAACACAAAATCGTTCGCGTGATAACTAAAGAAATAAAGAGTTATTATGTGTAGCAGTGAAATTGTTGTATTTTTGCATAAATTGTTTCAAATTTACTGACGCCATCAGAGAAACTCAAACCCAAAATTTACTCTATACCACACCATCTGTTGGTGGAATCACGCAATTCATAACTAACCCTTCTGGCTTCAATTCTAGTGGTCAGTGTTTGGTCAATTTTGAAATAACCCGAGAGTTGTATTTTCCATCTAGTGAATGACAAGTTATTAGATATTCAATTCGAATTGAAGAATACCCTGTAAATGACTTCTATTAATATCACCAAAGAAAGCTACTCGACAATTTGTTAGATCTTAAACAGAATCAACATAAAATTGAACGCTTATCAATTGAATATTAAATGTTTATCTCTATCACTAAAATATACACTAACACTCTTCAACAATAGCCTATTGATAGCACAACACAAATATTGATTATATTGAAATTCAATATCCTTTTGAGAATGACATTCAATATTGTATATTTTATAGTGGTCAATCTACCCTAATCGGTTTGTGTTTGGGTAAGGATAAAGTATGGTGTAGTTAGTTGTGTATCCTTGAAGATTACATGTAGATATATCCCAATCAAGTTAAGTTGTTATTGTCTTTTCCATCGTATTTTAATGAGATAAGGTCCTGTTTTGAAAAAAATGTGTTAAACGTTATACAAGAATCTCAGCTTATCCACAGATGTCCTGAGAATAATCCTTAAATCCAAGTGCAGATTTCAGGGTTGAATCCTTAAGGATATATGTGTGCATTAAAGGACCCATGTGCAAAACATAAGAAATAGCTCTTAGCTTTCAAGATGTTTCTGGTTTCATATAATTATCCTTGAGACGTCTACACATGCACTTAAATTGTTGTTGGGTTTTAACCGCGCATTAATTTAATTGCTGTGTAACATGAAGCGAATTTTATGTGAAGGAATATCCTTAAAGGATATTCCATTGAGATATTACAACGGACATTTTGTTATATGTTGCTGTTTCGTCCTGTTTACTTGATAGGTTTATCCTGTGCTAGGTACATGGGTACAGTGTTGTCCTCCTTCTTGAAGGAATTCACAAATTACTTAATTTATGTAATTGTGTGTTTTATTAAACGGATCCTTGTGGTTCTTGTGGACGTTTTATACTTGAACGTCCTTTGGTAAATGTTGGAATTTCAAGATTTTGGAAAACCACCTCAGATTTTGAGGTTAAGATCAAGATTATTCAAGATGCTCTCATATGAATTTCGTCATGTGTGAAATTGAAGTCATGAAACATTGCTTTAACACAATTTCGGGATAAATTTTGAGCAAATCTGAGAAAGCATTTATGCATCAAAGGATTATCTTTCAAAGGAGATGTGCAATATCACATACATTTACTTGCTGTTTGGGCCAATATTTTGAAGAAAACTCTTTGATTTTGACTTTTCTATATCAAAGTTTGTGAGTTAAGCTTTGAGTAAATTTGAGTTGGGGGATTCTCTAAATTTTAAGCTTCTTTACAGATGGAATTTTCATCAAAATTTTGACTTAATGAGGTACGAATTTTGCTGCTTATTTTAGTGCAAAATCCTGCCGAATCCCAATGAGATAATAAAACAAGCAACCCACTTACTTTAACCTAATCCAGTAGAAGACACTCTCATTGTTATTATTTGTTCGTCTCTTTCCCTGCGTTTCATACTAAATCCTATCCAATTTCATTATACAAAACATACGTTCACAAGGCCTATCCCTTACTCCAACCCTGGTACATACTTATCCTGAAATATTTTATTCAACTTTCTCTAACAAACGTAAATTATTTTCCTCATATAACATCATAACCATTCATCGTCGTACGTCTTTATCATTTCACTTATCTTCTTCACGTGGTATTTTACAAAAGTTTGGCATGGAAATATTCTTTTTTCCGTTAAAGTCATATAATGAATATGAAATCTCGTTGTATGTTATTCTTTCTTATACAGAATATTATAAATTAAAACCACTTGAAGAAGTTTTTTCATATATACATTTCTTGCAAACATGAAAGTTTGTTTTACTTAAAAATTTAATACGTTAACTTTTCACATGAATATTTTCCGAGGAGATAATTTACACTTTGTCGATTTTATTCGCTGAATCCATTTCATTGTATTATAATTTTCATTCACACAAAATCAGAATTAATTAAATTTGACGTTGAGAGTCACATACAAAGATCACCAACGCCACCTTGTGGCTATGAAGCTGAATTAATCACATACACGAATTAGATTGAAACGCAACAACTTATGTAGCACAGAAACGAATCAATAGAAAATTGAAAATTTCTCAAAGTTATGATGCTTCAAAGGCAAAAGGTCTTCTCCCTAGATGTTTATAAAAAGGAAGGACATCCGGTTTTTACAAACGCCATATTGTAGTGTTCAAAGCCTTGGGATGAATGATCGAGATGGAGGAGTAGTTTTTATTGAAACAAGAACGATTCTGTGATAGTTTGTTTGAATGGTTTAGCAAGGATATTAAAAGGGATATAAAAATGACGTTGAAGGCAAATTGAACAATGAAGATGTTTTAAATATGCTGAACCTTTTTGTACAAACAGAACGGGTTTAGACAATAGACAATCCCTTTATGATCCTTAAATGCATCCTTTTGACTTTGATTCATAGGGAAAAAGGGAAGGTCCTTTGTATACCGCTTTTCTTTTGTGTTGTCAATTGACAAATATTGAATTGTACGACGCTTCTGGGATATCTTCAAGTCAAGTTTGATTTTATATCCGTATTTATTTCAAAACAATATTCAGGATAAATCGTTGGATTGTTTATTCAGGCTACTATTTAGTTTCAATATCAGCCTGACGGCTATTTTATTCTATATCCATGTGTCGAGTTTAAATCAATTATATTATGTATCGTGAAATGTTCACTTTTATAATAGAAATATTGTCGAGTTGAATAACGACGAATTTATCAATTATCAGGAACTAGCAGGAAGTTAGGCTGGTTGCCTGTCAACAATAGCAGTTAATACGAGTAAACATATCAAATTGATACGAACGGAAGTAAATTAATTTAATTTATTAGCAATTTAAACAGAAGTATTTCAACAAATAAATAAATAAATAAATAAATACAATTTTCAATTTTCATTTAAATATCAACGGTTTTATGCAGTATCATTGAAATTTTAGATAACCCAATACAATTTGTTTGAATAACCCACAACCAGTTGGAGATATTGATGAGAATCACTTCAGCACATATACTAAATAAATAAAAGTTCTGGTTTCAATGTTTTGTTGACCCTGATTAACATCGATTTCATATGCTAATCATTGAAAATTGGAAAAATTGAAAAATCATTGAACCATTGAAATCAATAATTCAAGCGATTTAATTACATAGGTCATCGTTGAATAAATGACATGCATAATTCACATGCTGTTAACAACAGTTTAATTAAATCAATTTGTCGGTAGATGGCGTTCTATCAAATACACAAGAATGTGCGTAACACAGTTGGCCCCAGCATTGGGTGTGACCAACCTCCCTCTAAGGTGACATAACCATTAACTGTGTTGATGAACATGTTATATGCATTCCTGTTCACTAATGTCCTTATGAAATGGGCGGACAGGACACTGAATAATAACTATGGCGTTTGTGTTGACAGTCGAACTTGTTTATTAAAGCTTGCTACAAAGAATTATGTTCACGCTTCATGAAATGCAGATGTTTTAATTGCACTGTCGCAATATGACCAACGTCACCACAGAAAAAATAAAAATTTTGTTTAAAAATATGTGATAATATTCACCAACTAAATTTACACCTGAACCTTATCATTAATCTGATGGAAATTAAATAACAAAATTCACGTAATTAAGCCATTTCTCATTTCCAGCTCAAACCTACGCAGAGATCACTTTAATAAAACAACAAATGCAATTCACACCACCTGGTGTTTGTTAGAGGAATTATGAATGAATGAAAACCACAAATCACTTTGACGGTTTGTGTCTCAGGAGAGAATTTCTGCTCATTGACTTTGATTCTTGAATTGGTTGGTGAAATACTTCGTTGCATTCCTTTAGCGCAAGGATTCACCAAAGTGCATTGTCGAGTTTTGTGGTCTTATCGTCAACCCAATAAAGAAGATACCAATCATGCACAAAAATGCAATCTGTTCAGTTATCATCACGTTCCCCGCATAACAGCAAAGAACCTGCAAAGGAAAAAGGATCAAAACAATGTTGTCAAGGATTATATGGAAGGCTTGGTTGGGACGAAAGTATTTATCGTCAATTGGGTAAAAAATAGCAACAACAACGTAATCAAGGTGAATGGCAGGGATGAAGGGGGAAATTGGAGGTTGGCACAGGTGAAGTTTGGAGCATATGCAAGTCTAATCGAAAAGTCTCATCGATATGGAATGCGGCAAATATGCAAATTCTCACTTCTGCAAGATGCGAACACCCACAACAACAGAGTCCTTAGCAGGATAAAGGATTCGAAAGTGGCGTGTTGTTTCTGAAATGGAAGGTAGAGGGTGCGGTTGGTAAATTCTAAAATATTGAATACCGAAAATTGCACAAATCTACTTCCACCCAGTTTGGCTTTTATCCTTTTAGTCTTAAGGACTTTCCAAGTACTTGGTTCTGGAATGTATGAGTAGCTTGAAAATCTTCTGACTTAGCTTTGAATGGGAATTGTTTCTTCACCTTCCACCATAAACAACAGGTAAACTACCAAGGATCCTTCTAACTCCATAACTACCTTGCAAAGGATGCAAGCATTTCTCTACAAAAACAACATCAACAAAAAAGTGTTTATGCACATTTTGCATCACAAATGATGGGATGAAATCAATGTGCTAATACTGAAATACCTCGAAACTAAAATAGGATCATATGAATTCATACAATACAATCCTTTCTAAGGACTTTTCGTGTATGACAACATTGAAGTGTGCGTTTGATTTTGAAATTGCAGAAATCTCCTTTTGTGACTGAGACAAAGGATGTGTGCAAATATAGTTTCTGGTAATTGGGTGATGTCATTTTCGGATATCCCCTTACCATCATGAACGTTGAAGTTGAAAAATTCATATGAAGTAAAATAGCGGACATATTGATTTTCACCCTGTAAAGCTTTCATGGAAAAGTGGAGTAAGAAATAGTTTCCAGGAAAGCTGAAATGTCAAATGAAGATCAGTGAAACGTCCCAGTAAACTCTAACAAGAAGTATGAAGTTAAATGTGATTTCCATCCTTGAAAGCTTTCGAAAGCTTATTATTGTTCTATACCTACATAGATATAAATACTCCAAGCCCAAATAACATTTAATGAACAGTTCTGTTCCTTATTGCCGCAAAACTGAAATTGGGGGAAAGTTTTAAAAGTTTGAAAATAAATTCCAGCAAATTATACCATCCACCCCCATGGGGATTGGCACCCGAAAAACTCCTCACATGAGGCAGAGTTTAATGAAATTGCGAAGTTAATGAAAAAAAAAATTTTTAATTTTATTTAATTTCACCATTTTCAAATTCAAAATGGATGACGAAAATTGTGTTAAATATGCGTTGGAGCAGTACGAGAGGGGGTGGTGATGGTGAAATTGTGATTGCAAATTGGGGGTAAAGTTGAATGATTTTTGTATATTTGTCGATGTAAATAAACAAATCAAGAAAATGTATTCTGACACATACCGACACACAATACAAAAAATAAATATTTGCATGTTGACACAGAGAAAAACGGGTAGAATTTTTCGAATAAGGGTAAAATAAAAAAATAAATTCA
The DNA here is from genome assembly GCA_963971475.1 of Chrysops caecutiens. Taxonomy (NCBI): domain Eukaryota; kingdom Metazoa; phylum Arthropoda; class Insecta; order Diptera; family Tabanidae; genus Chrysops; species Chrysops caecutiens. The sequence goes on from OZ020570.1 coordinate 2,822,270, forward strand.
AATAAGGGATGAACGAATGTGTACACAAACACTTCGACATTTTGCTGCTTCGACTTCTAATCATTTGGAGGCGTTCAGGATTCAGTCTCCAACACCCTTTCGTCCCTAATTGATTTTTATTTCAAACACACGGAGAAGCATGGAAAATACCCATGGTTCTGGAACACCCTCAAGGGTGTGAATTTTGCGTTCTAGTGATTATGATTTCCAGAGAAAATTTTTTGTTTGTTTTTTAATGTTTTTCGAAAAGCTTTGCCTTTTTTGATGGTTCGAATTAAATTATAAATTCAATTTTCTATCCCTTAACAAAATCCGTAGAAGTACAAGAAAACGTGCAGTTGAAAATTCAGGACTTCAAGATGTCCTTGTGAATATTTGTAACGAGTTCTTATGCCTCTTAAAAAAGGACACTATAGTTTGTTCGGGGAATATTGGCCCGGATCCGTTTGATCCCTCGGTAATCCACCGAGTAATGTCTTTAAGGACTCACTTCACCACTCAGAGAATCATTCAAGTGACAAGGATCCTAGAACTGAAGCTTCAGGAATAAATACAAGGTGGTACTGACCAAATATGCTGAGACTTTGTTGCTGATCATCTAAAATGTTTTGACTTAAATCCTTTCTCAAGGATAACTCCACCAAAGCTCATAGTAAAATGGTTACCCCTACAAAGGATCTGCAAAAAGGAAACTGGACCAAGACGATATGAAAAACAAATAAATTCAAATTTTATATAATGTTTGCTGTACACGTATGTGTGATGTGTGGTTGCGTGTTTGTGATGTTTGCTTAGTTAAAGGAAGAAAACAAACAGTCAACAGCAGGACTATAAAAAGGATATAATTTTTATAGTCCGTCCTGCTATAAATCACGGGTCAGTGTTGTAAACGTGAGCAAAATTTCTGATTTGTGTTGAATCGGAATCGTTGGGTATCCTTGCGGATCCTTGTTTTATTCAAAATGTTCGCTCATGTTTTTGATTTTCTTGTCTTGAGAAATCTGCAGTTCCACCTGATTACGGCTAGTATCTAATTTTGTTAATATCATCAAAACAGCGAGTGTCTGCATCAGCATGTCCTTGAGAAGGACAATTTTCCATGATGCGACATTCAGCTTTCCTGATCAGTTTTATCACAATTAGTAATAGATCACCGGAACTTTTATATGACTTAAGGACGCTTCATTCAAAATAATAACATCCTTTTCATATAAGAACCGATAGAATCGTTTGTGTTCAATGGATGTCCTTTGATTCTTTTCAAAGGCTTCTTGTTCTCCTCCTAACTCCTGCTACAGTCCGACCATCCTGCCTCTGAGTAGAAAATTATTTCGTTACTCTTGCGGAAACAAAATGACTGTTAGGCTGTAAGCTGTGATGTTTGTACACCGACTAATGGCAAGGACATGACACAATTAAGTATTCAGGATGCGTAGCTGAAAGTTGAAAACAACAACTTAGAATTTTGTATTGTAAACGTTAGATTACCTTGTAAGGAGACGTCACTGTAAATGACGGGATCCTTCAGGATAGTGTTTAGACAATATAAAACAAAGCTAGATACGCCTGTGGAATGTTTAACAGGTGATTGCATGTATAACTCATCATTAACAAAAGTTTATGAGTCCTTGAATAGTCAGTCCTGTGAGAAAAAAACGAATAAAGAATATTCTATTCGTTTAAATATTATAAAGAAAATTTTTTAATTTCCGACATTGTGTCCTGGAAACATTTCACGTTCCATGGTTTACATTGAATTTTTGTTTAGTTAAAATTATCCTTGATGATAAGAATTCTCGAGGATTTCCAAGAACAGTGAATGAACTCATTAAATTTGAATTTTTGAAATGCTCCTTAAAGACATACTCGTACACAAAAGAAAATTGCCCTCGCACCAGGAGTGAAATTTCCTTGAACTTGACTGTAAGGATAATCAGTGGATTAAGTGAAATATGAAAGGAGATCGTTGTAATTAAGAGAAACAATTAAGGAAAGGTATATCATCCTTGAGGAGAAGTCATCCTTTCTCCTAATCCTCCCGAAATCATCTTATCTCGTAATGATCTTAAGAAGTATCCTGCGGTTTCAGGAGTATTTAACTGTTTTTTTTTCTTTGGCTCTTGTTTCTCACCAGGACATTAAGACACCATGACACCACAAATGTATTTTATAATGTTTGTCAAAGTTAAATGGATCAAAGTGTTTCAGTGTTTCATCCTCGCCTTAAATCCTAATCATTTAAGGACATCTTAAGGGCTCCAAGAATTTGGACCACAAAAAATAATGGCTGGGAGAAAGAAAATGAAAAAAAGGAAAATGGAAAAGTCCTTTTTTGTGGATGGTTTATTACACCTGTAAAAGATATTATTGTACAAAGTTTTCGTTAATTAGAAATTTCTTTTTGTTGTGCTGCATGGCGTCATCTCGTTGTTAAGGATTTTTCTGTGTTGTCCTTTTTAAAAGACATTGCTAAATATAGATGTTCCCTGTCGAAATATAAAGGATTTATGCATGTCAGTCTAAATATAGAATTCCATTAACACCTGCAAAAGGATATGCATATGAAATCCTTTTTTATCAGATTCAAAAACTCCTTCATGTTGTAAGTGTCAATGATTCCAGGACATACAATCTAGCGACAGTGACATGTATAACAATTGCAAAAATTTATGGATTATCCTTTCCATTTCGAAATACGAGCTCCATTATCCTTGGTGGCAATATTCAAGTCAGATGGAAATAGTTAAAAGGACAACAGCCAACGAAATGGGGAAGTCCTTATTTAAAGTCGTGCAAAATGTCGTTGTTTGTTTGACTTCCTTTGAAGGTTGGGAAAAAATTGTTTATTGACCGTCTCTTCTAGAATATGAAAAAGGATATTCACAAAGTACAAACTTGGACAAAACCGAAATGGTGGCGAAAGGATAAAGTTTTCATGTGGTGGATTTTGTATTGTTGGAAATTATCCTTTGAAATTTATTATTATCTGCAGTCAATAAACTTGGAATATTATTACTGCCCGTTATGGTTATGAGTCCTTTAAAGATATAAACTGGACAAGGATGTAGATATCCTCACATTCATGTGTCGGAATAATTTGTTTTTGTTGGTCATTTTGAATTTATTGAACGATGAAAATGGACACAAGGACGAGGAGTTTTAGTTAACACAAGAATTTAAATATCTAGAAGTTATTTATGGAGTATCCATTTTGGATAACTATTTCAAATGCATTTCACATGACAGGATAATCGATATCATGTGAAACTTCTTATTAATTCAAATTTTGAAATTATTCCTTGGAAGTTCATATCAAAATAGATTCATAAAATTATTCTTAGAATTTCATCAAATTTCATTCTTTAACTTCGGAATATTTTCAATTATATTTGAAATATCCTTTTTCCAAGGAATTCGATTGAATCAATTTTAAATGATCCTTAATGCATTTATCCTTGCAATGTAGATTGAGAGCAATAATTTTGATTTTAAATTGAACAATTCCAATGAAAATGTCCAGCTGATTTAAGTCCTGTTCGTCCTGTTGAATCGTGAACATTTTTTTCGTGGTGTGAATAAATTTTTTGAATGAATGAATAATTTTTATGGTTCAATAATTGTCCATTTAATTTCGATTCAAACATGACTGCAAAAATGTTCATTATTTTATGTGTTGTCCGTTCCAATGGTAGACTGTGTCATATTTACAACGTTTGCAAGGACCTTTCATCCTGGAACGCATTTCACTGTCAATTAATATGCGCATATATATATTTTTCCATGAAAATTTTCTCTATATCCTTTCGATTCAGGATAGTTATCATATAGCCCAATGAACTGGAATTTCGTGTGCATTTTGTTTTTTCAAAAAAAACCAAAAAGCTAGTAGTAACATATTCCTTTTTGGCAGATTTATTTCATATTGACTCAGGAATGTGTCCCTCGACACGACTCATTTCAATCACATAAACAAGGATATTTCGTTTTCTAAAGGACATTTTCGTTGTTTATCGTTATTTGCCAATTGGTTAATGTTGAAATAGTGACATTGTGACTTTATCTTCCACCAAGGAATCGTTAAAGGACATTTGTGCGATAATTTTTAATGAAAATTACAAAACCTCTTCCAAGGATTCCAGGGATTTGGAATGTGTCCTTTGATTTATTTTCTCTCAAAAATTATGAAATTTCGCGAAATAAGTTTCCCAAAATGCAAATGGGCTAAATTTGTCCTTTATCCTTGATGTTGATTAAATGGTTTCTTGGATAATTTGAAATCTCTGCAGAGAACTGCATAATATTGAGACAATAGTCGTGACAAATTCTTGCGTCTTTCCGTAACTTCCTGAATTTTAGATGTAATGTCCTTTGAAAGGTTTTTAAGGAAGTGGAGGTGAAAGTTTGTTGTCTGTCTCGGAAGTTTCGGAACAAATACAAAAGACTGCAGCTTTGCAAGGAAACTTTAACAATGATGAAGCGATCATAGCAAATTAAAGTGATTCCCTGGTAAAATGTGGTTGAATCCTTTTTCCCTGTAAACTTTCAAATATACAACGAAGCCGTACAGAATGAGGTCGACTTTAAAGATTTTTTTCCTCTCAACCACAAACAGAAGATAGGGAAGCAAAGTTTTTAATTAATGCTCCCTTTTTTCTTGGTTTCAAAAAAAAGGACTAAACTATTTGAAAAGTTTCTTCCTGGACATTTGAGTGTATCTGCATCAAACACACACTAGCACTAGCAAGGACATGAAGTAAAGCTTAAAAAATTTTTGTCAACTTGGATTCCTTTTAACCTCATACACAACGGAATACTCGGGAATATTGTATCCTTCTCCGCATCTTCTTCTTTTTGCACTCGAATTTTTTTCCCAAGTTCTTCATGAGCTCGTCCTTTTTGCAAAACAAACGGGCACTTGTTCCGGTTTTTATCCCAACAGCCAACCACGATGTTCTGCTACAATGCTCTGAAGACCAAGAGAAAGGACCTTCTTCTTTAGAGTTATGTCCTTAGGATAAAGGATGAAAAAAAATTTAAGATATAAAGAATTAAATTAACTTAAAAACAACACTTCGACGGTTAGTTGCTTGGAAATTTAGCTATAGCTGGACAAGTTAAAGTTGTCATCAAGTGTTAACTAGAAAAGGAACTGACATGGAAGTGGATCTGTTAAAGGATGAAGTGGAATGGAACCGGAAGGAATGAAAAATAATTCAGTCAATAAAAAAAAAAGGTTGACATTTTGAAGGTTGGCTTTATTAACTTCAATTTGTTTTCATTATTTCGAACAAATTTTTATTACGTTTAGATAATTCTCTTCTGGATATCCTTTTTTCCCCAAATCCATTCTACGTGGCAGCGTTGCTACGTGGCTGCCACATAGACTTGACCTTTGTCTGGATATTCAAATCCTGTCAATTTGTTCGGGTCAAAGTTTACCAAAATTAAATTTTACTTTGAAAACGTGTCAAGGCTGGATGGATTTTCTAAAAATACCTGAAGGACTTTGCCCAACAAGAACATGAAAATCCTTCGAACCTGGGGATATTTTCTGTCAAGGATTAGATATTTTGTCATATTTTACGTCTTATTGCTGCAGGAATCTGGATAGAAAATTTCTGTGTGAACTCATCTAAGGACACACATTTGAATCCTGTAGGTTTAAGCTAGGCTTCACAGATTCCATGACCATTCTTGACAGACTTTCTTCTACAGGAGGTGTTTGATCCTTACAATTTGAGTGAGTGGCTTAAGTATCCTTTCTATTAAGAGGGATCAGGTGAGCCAGAGTTCTTTAATAGAGATAAAGGAAACTGCAATGAGTCGTATGTTGCGTCTGAAGGATGTGTCGCTCGAAGGGATCATTCTTCTTAATTTTACAGGACACGTTCAATTGTAAGTTTCATCACAGAGGAAACTCTGAATCCTGGCCTCTCTGTATATATGAAATCCTACATCCTGAATGATCATTTTCGAATTTGTTGCTAAGGACTCACTTCGTGTTCACTAAATAAAAATTTTTAACTTTCCTTTTATTGAATTTCCAATTTTTTAACTAATTTACAATTTTCAAAATGGCTGAATTCAATTAATCCATTTTTTTAAACTAATTTACATTTTTAAATTTATTTCCAAAATAAATAGTTTTTGTGTCAAATAATGCAATCAAATGAAAGCCAATCGAATAAATGACCATTAAATCGAATAAACCTTAAACTTTTGAAGAGAATCATTGTTTCATGGTGGAAAAAAGCTTCACTTTGAATAAATACAAAACCGATACGTATAACGCTCCCTTTTGCGTTTTTAACAATTTTAATCGATTGCATACTATAAAAATTTTATCGGGATAAAGCGGATACCCTCAACCAGTCGAAGTGGATATCCTTGAAAAGCTCGATTTTAGCTTAATTAATTGAAATTTATCCGTTTTCAAGTGTGGATAACGTGAGTCACTCTTACCGTACTGACTATTGGAATATATTTTTTTAGAAATCCTAGCAATGATCCTGGTTATGTCCATAGCAAATAGAGTACTTCGAAATGTGTGATTATCCTTGTTGAATGTTTCATATTTTGAACAAGCATTTCGTGTTGTTTACAACAATTAAACATGTCGACAACTCAATTAAATTCATAAAAATAACAAGAAAAATGATTTATCCCTGGCCGCTATCCAACGTAGAGAATCTACACCGACGTAGATTCAGTTGACAGTAATTTATGGACGAACCATTAAATGAATTACACCAAAAAAAGAACAAAATTTTATAGCAAAAACTTCAATGAGTACGAGAGTCCTGATACTGAATGTCCTTAAGGCCTGTAATCGAATTTCACGTCAACTTAGTATCAAATTGCTTGTGATTTGTCAAAGGACAACGAATGGAATTAGTATTTTTGTTAATTATATCATATATAAAATTAATATGAATTAAAATATCCTTCAATTGAATTGTCACAAAAGGTTGGAATTAAATCATGAAAGCTTTTAAGACGAAATGAAATGTTCAATTTATAATTATTAATTTATATCCTTTTAAGAAGTTGAAAGGGATCGTTTGCATCTTATTGCTTCAAAACCATATTGAACTGAATTATTGAAAAGGACGAAATGCTTAATTTCCACAATGCGAATTTGTTAATTTTACATGAGTGTTAGTGTGCACTGTAAATGTCACTTAACAAGCATTTAGATGTTGTATAAATTCGTTTGTGTTGGTCCCAAATCAATATAGCACCTTGGAACTGGGCATAAGTTGGCCCCTTTAACGACACTCAGACATGCACTAATATTCACTTTAACTTCGTGCCAAGGACGATGTACTTGGGTGGTGTTATGTAGAAGCTACAGGATGTACATTAAATCGATTGGACAAGTGTTGGAGTTGACCATATTGGCAAGGTACCTATCACATCATAAAAGGATATTTATAACATTTGTGTCTGACCTAGACAAACCGAATACAACAGCTAAATGCTTCTTGTACACGTCCAAGAAGCACATCCTTATCATAAAGTTTCAATGAAATTTACTGCAGTGGGTCCTTGTTCACATTGACTAGCATCAAAGTGTTTCCACTCAAGGAAGGTGAATCAATTTTTATCAATTTGAAATGAACTTGTAGGCTTCTGCACCCTACGAAATCTTCAAGTCTATAAATTTTTGAGTGACACCTTAAAATACGTCATATGAGAATCAAATTTGTTCATGTGTTTGCTACAAAATGTTTCGCACTGAAGTAGTCTTCGACGCCATCAGGTCATTTGAATATCCTTCCAACTTCTTCAACATGAAAAACCCATAAAAGGTTCACCCCGCTCATGGTCTTGAGGTGATCCCATGCACGTTGGCAATTTTGTGTACATGACACCGTGAAATTTGCAAAACTGCATGTACAACAAATTAATGCAAGTAGCTACTTCATGATTACCCAGTGAAATTCAGGATTTGCAAAGTTTCCTCTCAATCGACACTCATGTGGTGGTTTAAAGGAGTCACTTGAAAGTCATTAACTGAAAGCTCCACCACGACCTGATATCTTCTGTGACATTCTCCTGTGATTCCCTCAGATATCCAACCAAACCCTTATTTTGGATTCGCTTCATCGCTTATCGTGTGAAAATTTTTCCATCACGTAAAAATTTTTTCCACAGGAAAATTCTGAATTCGATTAAATTTCAAAGCTAATTCCGAATCGGTATAAATCGGTTAACGCTTTATTACCATTGAAAAAGTTTTGACTTTTCCAAAAGCTTGAAGTCAATTAAAATTTATTACAAATTTTATTTCAAAAAGCTTTTCCAAATCGTCCAAAACGCTCAATTTCAATTCTCCGAATTTCATTTGATTTTCTTGACATTCAAACTGTTGCAGTAATAAAGGAACGATTTCCACTGATTCAAACGAGTGTTGCAAGGATTTCTGAAGTGTGCTACACAATTTCAAGGATATCCCTTGGACACGAACGATGTGAACGCAGGCAATTAACTGCGAAAGTGTTAAAGGACTTCACTGACTTTTGGCAGTTTCATTCAATGGGGTTCACAAATTTTTACGGAATTGCCGTTGATTGAGTTTTTAAGCTTTTTCAAAACTCTCAAAATCAATCCGAACATTTCCTTCCTTTCACAGGATAAAGGACAGCACAAATCCCTTTGTAAATCGTTTTGCTTTTTCATCTGGCGTCTTCCTATGTCCAAAGGGTAACATTTCCAAGCTCAAGCTATCTTATATAGTTTAAGTCCCTTAATTTTATGAGCAATTAACTGCACCGCAACACATTCATTCACATATGGTCAAAATGAAAAAGATTAATAGAGAGTTGAAGCTTAATTCGGCATCCATTAGCTTTTAACGGAAGCTTTCGAATTTCCGAAAAGGATAAATAAATTGATCCTAAAAGGAAAATTATGTTAAATCAATTAAAAAATTTATTAAGATCATACGGTCATAGATTTGCATGATGAAAATGAAAATGAATTAATACCGAAAACCACCGAAAGGGCTCCAAGTAACTGACCCGTCATTTTTATTCACTAGATGAAATTGTATGTCCTAGAAACCTTAATTTGTAAACCCTGAAGCCTGCATAACTCCGAGTTATGGCGAGCAAACAAATGCAAGGATTAAGGACTCACGACTCATGGAATGGAATGATGGCGGTTATTAAAGTGTTATATATTGATGGTGATATAATCAGGACTAAAAAGGACTCGTTCAGTGTATGAAAATGTAAATAAAGTGAAACATTAAATTGCAATAAAATTATTCCTGCCACTCTGGGTATCAGGGGGTTAATGAATGTGTAACGTGAGTTTAGATTTTCTGCAGGTTATTTGCTGTGCACTGAAATCCTTTAAAGGAGAAGTCCTTAATTAATCCGGACTTAGTTGAAATCCGTTAGTAATAAGTTCCCATTCAGGATAATTAACAACACGCACCTGTACTTTCTCAATTAAAGCAGATACATTACGTCATCCATACAGGATATACCTCGAAGCAGCTATCAATATCCGTTAGTGGTTAACCTGAATGCAGGTGATATTTGTTTGTGATTGGATATCACATACAATACAACTGGAGGGTTAATTTCGCGTGCTTCAAATGCATTCCTCTAATTCGCACGGAGAAAGCCTATTAAGGATTCTGTGAATTGCAATATCCTTCCTGAGGGTATAGTTCAGTGTATCAGTGTGTATTCATTACAAAAAGAATATTAATCTGATATGTCAAATCCTTATCTATATATTCAAACGAAATAATTTCATTTCATCGTCCTTAAATGCTTGTACAGTTAAAGTGTCTTCTGTGGCATGTCCTTAAAAATGGTTGAATGACATGAAACTCATTCGTTTCTCTCTGTTCAAAATTTATTGCTGTCCTACAGGACACACGTGAATTTGTTATCCTGGAAGTACCAATTTGTAGTTTCCAGGAAATACTCAATTCAATACAGAATGTCCTGCAACTCTAGTTGTGTTAACTAAAATTCAGTTAACAACTCTTGTATGGTACTAGGACGAAATGAAACATTCACAATACAACTGCAGAAAGGATCCTATTTCGAACCCATAAGAACTCTCGATTGATGTGATCCTTGTGACATACCCAACATGTATCCTATATCAATTATGTCGATACTTGTTAGAACTGTATAACATCAAAGTCATTTTAATATCCTCTTCCTTAGTTTATGTGAATTTATACGTACTTAATTGTGGTTAAATGTGTTAGTGGACTTGTGCGTGGTCTGCAGGACTCTCTAATTTTCGTAATCGAATTCACGTTTACTGCAGGCAAATTAGACTTAAACACGGTAATTAATTAATCAAAGACTAATAAAACAAGCTTTGTTAATAATATTATTTTATCTCTCTAACATACATTTAACCATTTACAAATACAAATACAAAAAATTGATTTTCTCTTTTTCATTCTTAAACTAATACAAACATTCGTATAACACTAAATCAACATGAGACCACTTAAATTAGCATGTGTTAAAGCAAAGTCCTTACATTATCCTTTTCCACGAAAACGACAACAAATGCAATTGGGAAAATGGTAAAATTTTATTCCACGAACACAAACATTTACGTAGTGTGCGTGACTTAGAAAAATCGTGTTATTGATGTATTTTACCCGCAGCCACTATATTCATGTGTAGATTAAAGTACTACAATTTTAATGCAACCTGTATAAAGTAATTGAATTTAAGGTAAACTTGTACTGCATTTAATCAGCTCTTCGTGGAAGTAAATCTCAATGAAAAGTTCGTCCTGAAAACTATTCAAATAGAATCATCAACTTCAAGGATGCAATTTCGCTTTTAAGGGAAAAACTCAAATTCACGCCATTTTTTAAATTCTTGAATAAGTATAAGATTTTAGATTATATTTTTAATAAATTTTGATTTTTCGTTCTACATGCAAAATTACGATCTGTAGGGAGAGTCAACGGAAAATTAAATGATTTTCTTGCAGCAATTGTCACGCCGCTAAAATATACGCAAAAATCGGTCTTAAATTGAAAACGGCAAAATAACGAAAGATATCGTCTCACATAAGTCGTAAATGTGCGCCGAATTGAATAAAACGCGAATCAGAGAAAGCTCGCATCAAAACGAGTTTAAAAAATCTAAAACGTCCAGTGCCAAAGAAATGTCAGAGCTACGGCAGCATCGAAGAAGAAATGAGAAACTGGCGCAAAACAATTAGCTTGTGATTTATCCATTCTGTAACCGTACTGTTCCATATAATCATTGTATTAAAGAGATTGATTTAAGTACATACATCCTAATAAGAAACACTCATTAAAATTTTACCTCGACGTTTTCACGGAAAATCTACGGCGCGGACCTTGACTACGCATTTCTGTTGTTTTATATATTTTAATTCTTCCACTTTTATATGTGAGAAGCAGAATATAAATATATTTTTTATTTTCTTATAATAAATTCACAAAGATGACTGTATGATATGATCATCAGCTCATATTCCCGAATATCTGATGACGTTTATATCGTATATTTATCCTGAAGTTATTAGCTGCATTTCAGAGTAGATCAAGTTATCACCTCCAATTTGAAACGATCTATGTGGCCTATCATCTAGACATCTGAATCCATGAATCCTTGGCAGAGGAAACAAATTAACGTCGTGGGTACCCCAAAAACCCGGCTACAGTAACAAACGCTAATTGCTTTAACCAGAACAATACAATCATTAGGCTTGTAATTAACTTTGTGGAAAACGCTCGAAGGAGTAGAATGTTTATGTGAGAAATCAAGGATAAAAAAGGGGATGTAATAGGGAGAAAATATGTTTTTGTAACAGTTGAATGAGTTCGAAGTTCATCTAGACCCGAAACCCCATTGTGGTGTAGCTTGAAGGAGAACAATTTTCGATACAATGAAGAAAGTTATTCAACAAAATAGAAAAGGACTATGAAAAATTTACCGGGAGAAGTCCTTAAATTTATATCTTTCCTGTATTTAAGCATTAATAACCAAACGGTAGGTTTATAATACGAAGAACAAAAGGGAAGAAGTTGACCCATCCCTTTGGAAGTTAATGTCCTTGTTCACCCTTGAGCGGTGAATTTGTAAAAAAAACCCCTTCGTCCCATTCTCGTTTTCATATTTGTCCTATTTTGTACGACACTTCATTGGGAATGAGTACCAGATTTTAATGTCCTGTTTTTAAGTCCTTGAAAATTTTCTCTTGAAAATATTTCGCCTGGTTGAGCTGAAAATTTGTTATCGCCAAGTTTTCGCGTAATTTAATTTCATTGTTTATTGATTCATATTTTCTATTTTCACTTTAAATGAAATTAGAATTTGGTAATATTTCAATATTTTCCTTAACTTCAATTTTTCTTTACTTGTCTCAAAGGAAAATGGACGTATTAACGAAATTAGACGGAAGGAAAACCCTGTCTGTGCTGGGGTTTTACCCAAGGAAATTGAGATTTTTGTGGATTTAAAGCTGATTAAAATTTCATTTTCAAATGGATATGAAAATCGCACAATCATTAAATGAGATTTTGGTGCAAGTCATTGAATTACGTGAAATATTCACTTGGAGCTGTGTATATGCCCAGCTTTCAAGGGAAGATTCCAGATGGGGATTTTCACTTTTCGGTGATTTATCATTCTATTTCTTTTTGGGAAAAGCTCAGCTTCCTTGGTAATTAAAATGGAACTTCTGCGGCACTTTGTCTCAATACAAAGCCAACAAATTGAATTCAAATACTTGGAGCATGATATAAGTCGAGTTTTCCTGAAAGGGATCCATGTGATGATGTTACTAATACCCTCAGCTTGATATTGTCGAGGTTGTAGGCAATTTAATCTTTCCAATTTTAACCCACACCGATATAATAATACCCCGAATATAGAGCATAAATTTTCCCTTTTTGGAAAACCTCTGTGAGTCCTTGATGAAATAAACTAAATCCAACACGAATCAAAAGTAAAACTTTGTAAAGTTGAAGTCGAAAAGAAAACCATCTTCCAGGAAAATTAAACCTTTCCATTGGAAAATTACTGGAAAAATTATTTCCGGCCAAAAAGCATTTCCGTTTCCTGTCCACACTTACATAAAGAATTTCAAACACATTTTCTTCTGATGTTTTTGAAAATAAAAAATTAAAAATTCTGAAAACTTTTCCGTGTGGATCGAACATATCCTTAAACCTACAAAATAATTTTCCATGAATCGTTTCGCATCGTTGTCGCCATATTTTGAACAGGATTTGGAATTTTTTCGTCCATTCATGAAATTTTCGTGCATCCTTTTCGCAATGAATCCTTGTCCTTGTTGTGTGATCTTCCTTAACAAAATAATAAATAAAGTTAAAGAGAAAATGGAGATGAATTTTTGTATCATTCCTCTAAGGATATTTCAGAGAATATCCTTTCCCATGTGTATTGCATTATAAATGATCGTACGTGAATGAAGAAATTTTATAGTCCTTGAATGAATGCATAAAGTAGCTTGTCCTTATAAAAATTTTCGGTTGAACTTTTCTTCAAGGATATGCACGCAGCTGGGATTTATTCATACTTCCAAAGAAATGATGTTGTCAGGATATTTTCATCCTTGTATGACTTACTTTTTCATTTTAAATGCACGAAACTTCAATTCGAGCAAATCCTTTTTTGATTGACTTAATCCTGGCCTTTCGTGAGTCCTTTGAATCAAGTCCATAAGATTTTCCAGAATTTTTGCACGACAAAATTTAGTGGTTAATATCTCTAGAGGATATTCACGTAAACGAAATGTTCTAATGATCCTTCGACTGGATACTCTTAAATTTTGGAAGTTAAATTTCTGAAAAGGATAATGGATAAAGTTTAGCTTGACACTTTCTTGAAAGGATATTATGAAAATTGTTGACGTTGAAGTTAAACGAATGACAACGTTACATATTGAAAAGATAATGAATTTCTTATGAAGTAGCAAATTTATACATTCACCTTCGAGAAGGTCCTGCATTCAGGAGAACTCATCGTTCATCATCGTTGCGAAATGAACAAACTAATAAAGCTATAACGTGATCCATCATTTCTTGAAATATGTGAAAAATTGATTACATCCTGCGGTGTAAGTCAAAGGAATCGTCTGAATCAATCTATAAAGAAGAAGGATGAATCCGTGCAAGGATTTCTTGAGTTCACGGCGAAAGGAAAAGGGATGGAGCCAACATCAATGCCAGATGTTTGCTAAAAAGACAATCGACGAGGTGCTGGAAGTAAAAAGGATCAAATAAAATGGCTGCTTTCTTGTACATTGGCCGTCACATGGATGACGTTAAGTAAAAAGCATTCAGCTAAGAACACATGGAAATGGCATTCAAGATTGAAAAATTGGCTTCGTCCTAAAATATTCCACAGATATCCTGTTGAAATGGAGCAAGAAAAAACCATCGAATGCGATCCCATTACAGAAAGGATAAACTAGAAAAAGGATTTGACCAAGAAAATAGGAAATGACATTCGATTTACAGTGCGGTAATGACATAAAATGAATGAAAAAAAGGATATTTATCCAGCAAGGATTCACTGCCACATCCAGACGACAATATTTGCTTGTGAACGAAGACAAAAAGGATCTATGGAAATCGATGTGCAACGACTGGTGACGATGACAACCAAATGGACTTTAAGGATAACGTCAATGATGGAATATTGATCTCATATATGTCATTTATGTATTTTCGTTTGTTCAATATCTCTCTCAAGGATATCAGCTACCTTATCGATGGTGTTTACTTTTGTTTTTGTTGTTTTTTCGTTTTTACACTGCCCTTAATTTGTGTATTGACTGATAAGTCTTTTCGTCCTTTCGCTTTTCCGCTCGTCATAATAACTTCATTTATCAAAATGTCCTTGTTAGACAAGTGACTCTTATTTTATTTCTCCCTCTGTTCCTCGCTCTCTCTTGCTAGTTATCTATCTATTCTTCGTGCTAATGGGAAACAGGACGAGACAACTCGAGCCATTTTAAGAATTTAAGTTTATATAAAAATGTTTCAATGTTTTATCCTTTAAAGACTCACTGGATGCAATTTCTAAATGCTCCAATATGTCCTGCAACAAATATCCAATTAAAATTTCATAAATCACAAAAAACGTTTTGGTTAAACGCGAATTTAGATAGTATCCTGTAAATTATGATGATAATTTCTAATGTGTTATAGAATTTATCCGATTTACAACGTGTGGTACACGTGTAATACGGAAAGGATACACCGAAAAAAGATGGAGTTTATAAATTTTACTGAATTATACCATTTGTAAATGTGTTTATCGCGTGGTATGCGATATAAGATAACCATATCAAATAAATATAATTTATATAATAACGAGTTCTCCTTAGAAGGACACGCACTATGGAGGACCTCGAGAGGGAGAAATTCCCCATCAGATGACAATAAAATGAGTATCCTTTTTTGCAAATGGTTGAAACGTACACTAATTTCCATCTCAAACTGACGAGTCCTTGTCGGTCTAGTCCTAGCATAATGTGTTCCTTTTAACATCCTTCTGACATCGTGTTCGTGTTCGACATACCAAATAAAACGGATCATTACGCAAATGACACAGTCAGGTGGAAACCATGATTCCTTGGATCCTGCAAGAGGTTCGTCCTGTAAAGTATAAAAAATACCAGAAAAGGTTCAGTACAAGGTGTCTTGGTGCTGGCACACTAATGTGTTATGATTTAAATAAATATTAAAAATGGTAGGATAAAACTAAAGTGGCTCGTTTTATGAAGGAGTAAAGCTAAAGGACGAAAAGGATATTGAGGGAAAATTGCGAGAAAATTATGAAAAAAGGGAAATTATTGTGCCATTGAAATTCACAACCGCATCGCATCGGGAGGGTTGCGTACGTTTTTCTTCTTCTTCTTCTATTTTATTTTTGTTCTTGTTGTTTTTTTCTTGCACGAAAGCACGTGTTTTGAATTATTTTATAAAATATGACAATAATTGATGGGATATTTGCAAGGTGAAGCTGTTGTACATTCATCACGCAAAAGGTCAAGAAGAGGAAGGTGATTTATTTTATTTCCACATTTAATTCGTGTGTCCTTAACAATGTTCAGTTAAATGTCAACCGAATTCAAGGATTTGCGAAGCTTCTTTTGTCCATCATCAATGAGGACTGGATGGCTCAATGATTTTCCTCTGAGACAATCCTGAGAAAAGGACTTCATCGAAATTACGCTCGTGTTGACATGCATTCAATTTTTGGTAAAATCCTGTAACGCAACATAAATCTTAAGGATACACTTCTTGTGGAAAAATCGTCCTGAAATTTAAAACAATTTCAACACATCAAACGGACAAATAACCCAACAAAACGAGGTCATACATTCTCGGGGGAGAGTTCAATTCGTGTCGTGTAAAAGTAACAAATTATTTTTTCTCTTTGCAAAGTTTGTGAAACATTAATGGTACAAAACGCCAAACATCCCCCATACCTACCTCCACAGGTACCGAGGGTTAGTTGAATATTTCGTGATGACATTCACAATGTTTTATAAAAACCTTTGGGGCAATAAAAAGCATAAAAGTGAATTTTCTTGCTGTGTACAAACAATAAATAATAATTTTCAAAAGGGTTAAACATTCCACATTCCATTTCTTATATAAAACGATAGGAAGAAATCGCGGACACGTTTGTAATGGGTGTTGTGAACATTTGGTTTGTGTCCCAACTTTGATTTCTATTCAAATAAAAACGTCCGTTCTATCAGTATTTGAAGTAATTTACAAATTGAACCAACTTCCGGCTCTAGTTCGTTTACTGAAAACGTACTACAAGGATGTAAGGACATTTCTAGCACGGGAAGAAAACTTCTTGTCGACATACTCCAACTGCTGGAAGTAACAAAGTGCTAAACCCTCTTAAAAATGTTCGTATGTCATAAACACCTTGTGCGCTTATGATAAAATATTTGTACACGTGCTACTGTTATATAGTACACGTACACGTGTATATGACAATTTCAATATCCTGCAGGGAAGACTTTGTATGTAAGGTTGTTGTCACATAAAAGTGTATGCTTTCATGAAGATTTTGGGGCATCAGAATATTGTATAAGGATACAATACATACTAATACAAATAAACATACACACTCACATATAAAATGTCCTGTACGTTTAAGTGTGATGGCATATTCCAAGTCAGCAAACAAACAATTCAGAACTATTTTAAAATGTTTTCCATAAGGACGAACGTTTTGTGTTTAACTACTTTCGTCAAGTGTTTGCTTAAAATGTGTCCTTTGTCGCTTCAGATCCTTGTAATTTTAACTCGAAACGATTTTATGTATCGACATCTTTGAAACTCTGTGAACTACATTTCTCTAGCGAAATGTACAGAATGAATGAAATTGGTTAGGAAAACATCCATCAAGGATATAATTCAAAAGAATTTCACAAGGATATGCCAATCATCCTAAATCAGCAGAAGTGTTACGTAAACGAAGGACGAAGTACGAATTGAGGTATTAATCATTATGATTTCACAACCGTAATTAATAAATAAATCGTTAACTTTTTTATCCAAACAAAAGGGACGAAAAAGGACGAAAGTCTTTCGTTCCATAGTAGCATCAAAGGACTCCAATGTTTCCTTGGGATAAAATAATTCGTACCTTTTCTTTTGGTTAAACAATAATTCCTTGCCAGAATGTAAGGATTCAACAAGGATCTACTCTGACCGAAATTATTTCGCTTGCCTGCATTTGATTTCACGAACCGTTTGTCTCCTATTCAAATAATCCTTTAAATATCCTTGGTGCTGCTTTTAAGGATGTCATCGTTTCTTTGTCCGCTATAGGTATGGCACCACTGGCGGTTTGGGTTTTGTAGTGACACGAGCGTAATTATCATTCAAAAAGCCCCGAATGACTGCCAGACGTTGGCATTTTTTGGCATAGCATCCATTTTGGTGTTTTTCATCTTATTATCCTGAAAGAGTTCTGAGATTCATTAGTCGACAAAGTATACACTTTACACGGTCTAGGGACGAGTCCTTATTAGTTCCGCAGGACTCACGGGTTTTTGCATTTTCACTTGGTTTTAACGAGGCGCTGAAGCGTTTAAATCTTAAAATACCAAAACTAATCCTTAATTTCACCCAACAAAACTTCCACTCTACACATTTTCCACTAGATACATTCACACACAAGGCGATAGAATATAATATAAAAAAAGGACATTCAAAATGGGAGCAGAAAATTTTCATCACTTTTAGCGCATTGTTCTGGCAAAAGGACCTCAGCTGGTGTAGAGCAAATTCAATTTTATAGCTTAAAAACAGGAGCACGACTACACAAAACTAAGAAAGATCCTTGTGTTAAAGGACGAAGCATGGATTATAATTTATCACCAACTCAAACCAATTCAAACCCACCAGACGTAAATTTTAAGTGTAAGCTAAAAAAATATACTCATTTTTCATGGAAATGGATCCTGGAAAATATCCTTCTTACATGGAATTTTACCCACAATACACACAAAAAAGGACAATAGCTCTCTCATCCAGAAACGAGATTTTTAGTACGAAATCATAAAGTGAGCTCATTAAGAATGTTTTATATTTAATTTAAAACCACATGAATTTCTTAGAAGCAAATGTCCTTTTTATCATCTTTGAAGTTGTGGACTTACAACGAGATGGCACTGAAGCAAATTTAAGTAAACTCGAAACCACAAAATTGCATTAAATGCGGATAACTTAAAGTTACCCCGAATGTCTTTAAGGGGATATTACCTTTTGTAATAAATCTTAATTATCGGTATTTGATAAAGTTAATATTAGTGAGTTTATTTAATTATGAAGCCAGAGATAAATTCTATTGGATTAATCCGGGGAAATCAATACAATTCTTCTTCGTTTTTCTTGTGATTTCTTTAAGTTATTACGAACCTAATTGAATTCCCTCTGTCTTGAGACAATATAACATTAACTGAGTTATATAAAAGTCATCACATACAACGATCTACAACACAAGGATAACTGTGAAGAAAGTTTCGTTTCTTTTTCCTTCCTGATTTTCTGATTTACTTCCGTTTTTTGATTTACGCTACAAAACTTCTTTATTACATTGTCAGAAGAATTTCCAAGATGGAGGTTTCTTCCCATTTGGGATTTGTGAAGATTTAATCAAAATACAACAAATATCCCATGTACAAAAGTGTTATCTCCAATACGAGACGATTGTCTTATATCTCTTGATAATATAAGGAGTTATTCAGAATCATCCTTAAAATGATTCATGTGTGTTTGTAACTTCAATTCTAACAGATTCTCAAAACCTTGAACTCAAAGAGACTCATATTTTTTGAGAGATACCAAAAACTCCTGATTATGATAGGGAAATTCTCACATAGATAACTGGTGGAAATCCCTGTTTAATTAGTTAATTATAAGAATATCCTAGAAGATATTATCTTATTCGAAATAGGTTATAAGATTAACACTTCACTATCAGAAAAATCTTTCAATTACATAAATGAATAGCTCCACGCATGGAAAGGGTGTAGCACGATATCACATTTGGAAAATCATAGTTTCCAGGTGTGAAATGATGAAAAGGATGTTTCTGCGAGTAGTAGCACTTCCCTAGATCTAATCGTCTAGACGTAAATTTTTGAAAATTGAATAAAAAATTTTAATTTTAATTAATCCAAAGGTTCGTTAATTGTTAACGAAGCAATGGGCGTTTAAAAATTATTAAAAGTGAAACACAGTCTAGAAAGTTTTTTAACAAAAAAAGAAAAAATTATAACTTTTCCATAAAATTTATGAATTTAAATTTGCCAAGATTTTCATCATCTCAACTCAACTAAAATTGAATGAATAATTTCTACTCACTAAAGAAAACTTCACAGGACTTTTATCCCATTTCCAGAAGTTCGAGGAAGCAACCAAATTCGCTATAGAACTTGGCACTGGTCTTGCAAGCAGTTTTCTTGAAAATCCCTTAAAGAATGTAGTCACACCATCATCATGTCGACATTTATTATAACTCGAAACGTACCACTAAGATTTTACTTTTGGGTAAATCTCTGTTGAGATTCGGGATTGTTGTATTTTGGAAGGTACCTACCACCTCCATTTCTACAATAAATGTTTCACTGTTTTTATATACGTGTCAGAGCAGGCTGTGTGACTGTGATTGTGAATGCAAAACATGCCAGCTAATCTGTTTAAAATACCAAAATTTAGTTTAAACATTGTTCCCGAAGTATGTGACTGGATTCCAAATTTGACGCAATGAAGCCTTCTTTGCATCAACTCACTGGAAATATTCACTGGAATTTTGTGTGAAACAAAAATTTCTTGTCAGCTTTTAACCTTTCACCTTCCTCTACCTGATACTGGTAATTGTGTTGATAGCAACAGTTTTGTTAAAATCTACTTTTCCCCGAACGAGAATTACTTGATTGTCTTCAAATTAACGTCAAGCAACGAATATTGATTGAGTCCTTCTAGGTATCCTTAAGATCATTGATGGAGGATCAGATATTTGGGAATACTTTTCCTATTTTTGTTATACAATATATTTTCCGGATAATATATTGTCCATTCGTGGTAAAAATATCGGCGTCAATTTGTGTCTCATATTGTAAAAAGGAAATTCTCATCCCCGAAAATGTCCACAATCAAATTTGTGATCAGTATAACCACATGGGATTAAACTTGTTTTTATATAATAAACCACAAAATGTTAATGTTGAAAACACCATAAGGCACGGAAGGAAGGACGAAAAAATATATAGCCGCGTTGAAAATTTAATACAAAATTTTTGAACCATGAAAAATTTATCTCTTTTTCCACTCGACAGGTTTCTAAAATAATCATCTGAACACCTCAAGGAGCAAGGACTATGACGAGGTCTATTGCTAGAATATGAAAGAAAAATAAGTTCCTTGAAGGAAAAAATTATGTCTTATACTCGTATGTATACACTCGTATAATAATACAATACGAAGATACTAAATCGTCCTTCAACTTAAGTTAATTAACTCCAAACGATACTTGCATCCTGAATCGATTTATAAACATTTGACCTCGATAATCCTTGAAATCATAAAACACAAGTGACATTGTCCAGGTAGTTAGTTCTAGGACACTCCAACATGATTTATTACACAAGAAAATTTCCATAAAACGAGAACAACTTCATTTTGACAAGAAAATCTTTTAGTCAATGATTAATAACATGATTTAAGTTGATATTATGATGTTATATCCCGAATGAGTCATTTTAAGATCTACTAAAATTGATATAAAATCTCATTATGGATACGTTTAGAATTTTTAATATGTAACAGTAACAGTTGAGTACATGTGACAGCCATTAAAAGTTCCACAAGTTAAGATTCTTTCGGTTAAACACGGCGCCATGATGGCTTCATTTTCAAGATGGAGTTGATGGAAATTTTTGGAAAATTTCATTACAATTTTCCATGACAATAAAAATCGCTACAAGTACATTAAGACGACGTTAATTGAAGACATCCATTAAGGAGTAATCCGTGAGAGAGCACGAACAGGATAAAGTAGAGAAAAATGAAATACCCACGAATCAGGACGATTCATTTGAAACGACATTAAGGACTCATCCTTTCACTTGTCGCTTACCTTTCAAATACGTACGTCCAAACAAAGTACTGAGTTTATCAAATGTGATTGTGAGTGTGTTTGGTTGGCAAGGATCTACCTTCCATTCTACTTCATTTTATTTCCATTTCCATCCTTGGCGTCTTTTATCCTTTCACATTCAACTTGTCTACTGGAGTTTTGTTCAGAGTTTCGTTTGTGCAAAAGAAAATAGCACCAGCATCCTTTTCTTCCTTTTCGTCTTCTTCTTATCCTTTTTAGGGTTGTGGATCCTTGCTGGAATGTTGCAAATTTGATTTGTTTGTCTTTTGGCTTATTCCAACACGATTTTTCTATTAGATAACAAATAAACAGCAATTAGCACTTAAGCTCTTACAGCGACATTTTGATGTGGTTTGCGGTTTCACCGTTTCTTACCCGTGTCGCTAAACTCACTAGATAGAGGACACAGTATTAGGTATAATCTTAATTTGAGAATTATGTTTTCTTATTTGAGTTGTGAAATTATCTTTAAGGATTTCAGGAAGTACCACATAAGTGATGTTAAACTTCAACGTCACAAATGATCAATTTATCGACACTGGTTCGCGTCTAAGGTGAAGTGTTTTCTTGTCTTTTCCTCCATAGATGTCGGGGTCTTCGTTGCGTTTTTATAAAACAAAATGAATTTATGAAATAACTTGAGTTATAAATTAACTTGGCTCTAACATAAATCTGTTGAAATTGCTATAAGCATTCAAGGATTTTCAGAATTTCGTCATGATTGAATGGATTTCCAAAAAGGATAATTTCCATGTGAATTTCTTAAAGGAACAAAATTGCAAAATTGTGCGATATTTCATCAAGCTTTAATCGATTAATTAAACTCAACCACAAAATCTATAATCATGTGCTAACGAGGCCGCAATTAAAGCTAGTAAATTCACAAAATAAGGTGAAAATGTGGCTTTTCGAGGTCGATAAATGGTGAATGTAATTTGCAACAACATCGGTGTCAGTTATTGTATTGATTGATGAAATGTAAAGTGAAATTTGCGTGTTCGAATTAGGGGCAATATCGCGTGTTAAATTCTGTATAACGAACTTACTAGGTAGGTGTAAATTTTAACACTAAAAGCTTAAAATTGTTAAAACTGCAATCGTTAAACCTAAGTGAATCCAAAAATGTGAACAAATTTATCCAATTCCATCTGATCTCCTTTGTGCGTAAGGACCTTTCTTTCATATCAGATACAAAATCACTGAAAGTGGTAAATATCCTGGAGATGAGTGACTGGCTGACACGAACCTCTCGTCCTGGAGTTGAGTACTGAGTATTGATATCCTTATTGAGACGCGAATTTACACACCATCCCACTAGCTGTAAATTCTGTTGCGGGAAATCCCCTCGAAATGAATTAAACTTCACTGCGAAAGAATGAACGAAGGATACGCAATTAATGCGATTGTAAAAATTTAATTAAATAACTTCTTTTCATCCTGTTCGATTTAGACTTGAAAACTTCAATTACAAATTTACTTCACCAAAAATTTCGATGGAGTTTTATCCGCAAGTCACCCGGAATTGGGCCTCAAACCCAAAAAATAAAAAAAGAAACGTTTGGGTAAAAGTTGAAAAAATTTTCGGGATGTTTTTTTGTGTTTTATTCGGAATTAAAAAAGTCCGAAGAGGAATCGACTTTTTAAATTAAATTTTTTGGTTTTTTTTATTTTTGCCGAAAGTATGGCGGACATGTTGAAAGTTTTCACACCCCCAGATGCCCGAAAAATCGAAAATAAAATAAAAAAACAGACAGAAATAATTTTTAATTTTGTTGTTGTTATTTGGCATTCATTCATTGGTCAGTAATTTAATTTATTCCGGTATTCCGAATCACCCACACTTTTCCAGGATTCCCTGATTCGGGGATTCCATGAAGCCATGACTCCATGATTCCAGGACATAATCAAAATTTTAGTTGACTCCTGAACTGATTGTTCCCCCATGATTCTTGTCGATTTACCTTAATAACTGCTAATTGATTCCTTTTCATCCACAACCAACGCCATTTTTAAATGTTTTGAATTATTCAAAATGGAGAAAGAAAAATTTTGAAAAAAATTATGGAGTCACAAAGTACGTGCTGGGAATTTTCAATTACGATTTGTTGAGGTTATTGACGCTAGAATTAATTAATAATTTTCAGTGTCTGAATTTGTGTAATCAAATATGCAAATATAGCAGAACTAATTTATGCAGTTAGGGTTGTCCTTTATAAAACATCGGAGTTAGTTGCAGGATTCTACATTGAAGTGTAGAACTGGGGTCAAATGGTTTGCTTCAGGGGAAGGATACCTTAATTACTTCAAACTCTGGAGTGTCCTTCTGAAGGTTAAATTGTTTTTAAGGTATTTCCATGAATTGAAGTTTATATTCCTTACATTTCAAGTCAGGGATATTTATTTCCTAGTTCAACTCGTCCTTAACCCTGGAACTTTGGAACGAGAGGAAGTACTTGTGGTCATGCAGAACACCTTTCGAATTTACAAGGAAAAACCTCAAATGAAAATTACTCAAAACTCTGCTTTAAATTTTGAACACAAATGGAAATATTAAATAGATATTTCTGAACGCTACATTCGATTCATGTTATTGCGGTGCACAAATTCACGAATTAAAGATGTCAGCAAACTTGAAATGTCAAAACTCAAACTTGAATTTTTCCATGTAGAAATGAATAGCATGAACTCGAAGACGGTTGAGTAAGAAAGAGCGAAAGTAACAGATCAAAATAAAACTTGCTGACGTTCGTGAGGTCGTGGAAACGAAGATTCATGAAACATTTCAGTGTTGCCAGTGTAGAAAATTTCTCGCAGACTACGATCGTTGCAAATGAATTTTCGTCGGAAATAATGGACTATGTCCAAGTGGATAAAAATTTTGACGTAGATACGTAGAGAAATATATTTATTTAAACATTGTAATCAATTCAAGGGATCGTACTAAACTTGATGAGAACTGAAAAATATCCACCATCCATCAGGTTAATGTGATAATTCAAGTATCTTGTACATGTATGTCAGTATTTTTGTGCTGTATTGGTTAAGTGATACAGCGTTGTTACTTGCAGTGAATGAGTGGGTGTAAGTGAAATATATAACATGTCGTTAAAAGTGAAGCTGGGTACAAAAAAAATTGTGTTTTTTTCGGTTGATTTTCATGAAAATCTTACTTGAAGCTGCGCTGCTCGTTTAGTTGGTTTTTAGATTAAAGTTAGTCTGTAGCGTAAACATATTGTAGGGTATATCCTTGTGTATATACGTTAACATAAAAATATACTTTCATTATGTTATTCATCCTCCAGGATACGCAATAACTTCCACCGTGTCTTGGTTGCTTTGTTTGATATTAAAGTTGAGGTGGTTTTTCGTTTCAGGATAATGTTGTTCGTTATTGCGCTAAAGGTTGAAGGTGTACCACTTTAAGGATACACTGCTTACTTCTTATAGAATATTCACGAATGGATGGTGAATTGTATAAAACATATTTGAGGCATTTTTCTAAATTTGAAGGATTCCTCTGCTGATTAATATCCATTATTACTTCTAGCACATTGTGTATTTATCACTTGTGCTTATTGTGGTACAGAGCTCGTTATTCTGTTACACTTTTGCTCAAACGTATTTTCTCTGGTCGTTATCCTTGCGAAATCATGGATCGTCACATGTACATAGGTGTTGGTAGATATCTTTAAAACTCGTTCATTCGTATCGTATCTTCTTGGGCTGTACCTTGTGATGTTGAGTGATGTGAAAAAATAAAATATTCATTACGTTCGGGAGGGCATCCAACACACCGGATTGAATGAAAGTACGTCAAAGTGATATATCTTCTAAATCTCATGAAGAAAAACTCAAACTCAATCATCGTGTATCAGAATGAGCGTTGATGAGTTACCTTATTTTTGTTCGTTATTGGAACAGGTCAATGCGATTATATTTTATAAAAATTACTTAACTTGTAACATAAAATCAGAAGTCTTTACATTATCTAGGAAACCATGTTTCCTTTGAAAAACATTTTCAAAATCTTCTCTTTATTTGCGTCAAGTTTGATAACAAATGCCATCAAATCCAGGACATGGAAGATCCTTTGACTAGAAAGGATGTGAAACATTCACTAAACAAAACAAAAAATATAAAAGTGTATGAGGAAAAATTAGTCCTTTCGAAACAGGAGGAGATATCCTTCAATATGTTATAGGATTGGTAATGAAACAAATGTGTTCACCAACTGACACACATACTGAGATAGACAGCTTTAACGATTATCGATTATCCTTTATGTGTTTTCCACAGAAGCAATAATTGAAAGATGATACAATATCACAACAGACAATGGCATTCTTCGATATCCTTATGAATCCTGAATTTCTGACTGAATCCAACAAAGTTCTGATGCCCCAATTCGACTGGCATCGTTTGTCTATATCCATTTGCTACAATCGGAATGCGAAAATCCCCCCGCAACACAATACAAAGAGGAAAGTCAATTCAAAGGATATTCAGGATACGATCCTCTTGGAAGGATTCTCTTGTTAATATGGAAAATTCTACACAATCGAATTAATTATGTTCAATAACAACAGATTTTCATTTCGAAAAGGATTCGCCTTAAGTGAATAACTAGTGAAAAAGGTACACCATGACTTTTTATTGCAAGGACTTTTTAACTGCATTTGACATGTTAACAATTTCAATTGCAAGTGTTTTGGAAATTTCAACCACCTTTAAATGAACCCCTAAAAGCACACAAATCTTTAACAGGATGTGATTGTAATTTTATGTTACAAACACACACTCGACATTCACACAACTTGTACTTAATTTCAGATAAGGATAATATCCGTACGGAGAAAAAAAGAATCTGGAAGATGTACACATGTTTCTGGATCGTTTGTAATATGCCAGGACAAGCTAATGTAGATTCTTTGCATACCACATCACCTACGCATATTGAAAAACAAAAACACACAATGGTGGCGTTACAATTTTACCCTTGGTTAAAAAAAATTTGTTTACAACAACCCACACATACACATTCATATCCTTAAAAAAGGAAGCGGAAACGAAGAAGACACAGAACCGGATGTGAGGTGAATTGTCGACAAAATTTCAGCTTAAAACATAACTGCGAAGGGGTGAATATAATATAAACGATTTGGATGTCGTTTCTGTAAATGGCAGCATAAATTTATTGAAATTGTTCATCTCTTTCCAACATGGCGGTTTTTTGGGTTATCCTTTTCTGTTTAAATGATTTCCTTCTTTTTTTATGTCTTCACTTTGGGGCATTTATCAAAATGTGTTACATTTTGGTTAATAAAATTTTTTTTAAAATGTTTTTGTTTTAATATTAACATCGTTTCGTGGAATTTATCGATATTAGAAAGGGATGATAAACGAGAGGTTTGTTGGCAAAATGTTTCATTTAAATTTGAAATTTTCAAACAGTGCCAATGATTTTTTCATTCATGAAATCATTTATCCTTCAAAACTAATAACCGCAGATTAAATTAATTAATTGAATCAAGTTGAAGTTGAAAATATCTGTTTAAGAACGCAGACAGAAACATCTAATTCAGCGAATGGTTAATACACATCTATAAAAACGTATCGCTTGCCGGACAAATGCTCTTACCACTGAGTTACCAACACACATCTGTCACGACGCAAGTTGCCACGTATTTGTCGCAACACACACATTTGTGTTACTTGGACTGTTCATCATTTTCATCATTTCTTTGTAGAAATTTTGACAGTTCTTTGTTGGGCTTGGAAATCTCAAAAATTTGCAACGCTAACACTTCCATTTAAATTTCTCCACAAAATTTAAAGTCTACTCTACAATTTAAAGCAATAAAAACAAAGTAAATTTAACTATCTACTTGACTTGTAGAGGAGTATTGTAGAGTTTATAGCTTCGACATCTATACTATAATTAATACGCAAACATAAATTTTATGACATCTCCTACGGATTTTGATAAAAATTCACAATTTAAAAGCTATTTTATCGAGGCGGTGCAGAATAAACTTTTAATTCAAATTGGTCAAGTAGTTTACCCGTAATTAATAAAAATAATATCAGTGCATTTGTTGCTGCATTGACCGCGCATTGATAAGAAAGTTCCGATTTAAAATTGATTTTCGAAAATATATAATTTAATCGATATCTCCTGGAATATTCGGTATATCGCCGTGAAATCAACTGTTTTAGATTCGTTAAGCTTCAGACTTTAATTTGAGATACAAAATATTAAGATACGAATATTTTGTTTTTAGGGCAAAAAAATTTTTTTTTCCAATGATGATGTTAGATACCTCATTCGAAAGAATATACCTTCCCAAATAGTGGAAAATGTGTATTTTCCCTCTACGTATCATAGTTGTGAAAAAAGAAATAAATAAAAAAAACTAAATTTTCATTTTCCAGTAAACTTGAGTCTTTTAATTTCTAAAGTAACATATGCTGTCGATTTCCGACTGCATGGTATTATTAATTAATTAACTTCCCTCTTTGTTTTTCAATTACTCTGCATCCTTCTTGGGACTTCGATTTTTGTGCAGGTGTGTTTGTAAGTAATTGAAATTGAATTGGCCACCATGATACGAGTTTAAATGGATGCAGAATTTTTAAAATTGCATAGCATTTTATTAACCATTCTAGATATAAGAGAATTTTTGTGTTTTATTATCATGTTGTTCATAAAACAAAACTGTGTTCAATAAATGACATAAATGACATGTGCAGTGAACGCAACATGACGTAAAGTTGTAGAAAAATGTAGTCTTTTATCGTTATCCTGTTATCCAGTTATCCTGTAACATTGCACTGTTATCCAGTTATTCTGGCAGTTTTCAGTGTAGTATTTATAAGTTTTAGTTTACGATGGTCATACGATTTTATTGGATATAAAGTGCGATGAACGTTTCGTTGAACGCTAGGGTAACAAATAAAAAATTGTCGAGTTGAAATTTCATCCCCCTCCTACCCTCGGTTCCCTTCCAATGACTGCCTGAATTTATGCACTTGAAAACGAATATAACTCGGCAAATATAAATAAATTTGTTCGCATAAATTTTTCGTAAGTGGATATTGTAGTAACAAAACCTTGTTGCTGTACAGAAAACCCCAAACAAAATTGTAGCTACAACCCCTTAAAAGTAGTGGAGCAACAAATAAACATAAATGGCTGCCATTGCAGTGAATGTTGTTTCTAGTATCTGTAGTAGCTCGATAAATAAATGTCGGTGCTATTGTTGGGGATACTGTTGTTCCAAATATTCTAACTGCATCCAACACTGTATCAAAGGACTCAAGTTTCTGGGTTGAATCAAAAGCATTTTTTTGCTTGATTCTATTTTGATCAAAATGGAGGTGAATGGATCTGCATAGCAACGAATAAATAAAAGCTTATGCTATCAAAAGAAGTTTGTTACAAAAGCGGCCATATATTTTTCCTACATTATTCAATTGAAAGTTTACACACTGCGAGGTCCTTTTCCTTGAAAAACCATCAGTTAGCAGGCACAAATTTTAATGGATAAAGTGTTACGACATTTTTAAAATGTCTTATATAAGAAACTTATTTCATGATCAATAAATAACTGAACACCTGTACAAGATAAAAGTATCCAGAAGCTTGTAGCTCATGGCTTTAATAGCTTTCATGTCATATTATTGAAAGAATCGTTTGTACTTAAACGAAGCCATTAAAAAATATGGCGGAATAAGGATACAAAAGTTGAAAAGCAGCACGATATTCGAATAACACTTTTGCGTGTTTAGTTAAATTGTGTCTTTGCATTTCGAATGTGATAAAAAATATTCTGATTAAGGATAAACAAACTTTCTTTATTTAGTTTTTATGTAGTAAAAAATCGTGTACTATAAATTTTTCAACTTCAACACTTCATTGAGTTGCAGTTTTCCGTTGACAAAACAATTTTCATGTTTTTGTATTATTCTTAAATGACAATACGACATGAAAATTGTCATAAGCGGTTGGTAGATATTGCAACGTCGCTTGCATACGCGTAACAGAACAATGCTTCACCCCACACACCCTCTCTCAGTTAAGTACGGTTAGTAGGTTGTCTTTTGTTTAAGTATGGCTTAGCATCGTGTATGCATATTTTTTGTGTTTCTATTTTCTCGAATAGTGTAAGTGCACGGTCTCTCATGTATCGTTCGACGGGTTCAATATTATAATCTCAGTGCACATACCGCGGCGTTGGAAAATAATGGTGAGCCACATTTTGTGGTTACTAACGCGTTTCGCATTTTGTCGATTTATAGTTTGTCGAGTTTAATTGAAGGAAAAAAGGATTTTTTTTTTTTTGTGGAAAAATCACACTGTCGTGAATTCCAGACGACATTACATCCAATCCAGAGCGACAAGTAAAAAATCCACTTATTCCATTCATTGGAAGTGATTTACACAAATTCCATTAACTCCAACAAATGTTCAACTCACAGGATACACAGGATACACTAACACAAATGTAATACCATAAATTCAGAGTTAGGATTTAATTTGTCAATCTGATCAAAAGTTAACTTTGTCAAGTTTACAGAACTGAAGTGTTGGAGTAAGGAGGCCTACTCCTTCCTGCATCTTTCAAGGATAACACAAATACACCAATAAATTTGAACGTAGTTAAAATATATTTTGCTGTATGCTTGCACACAAGCTTGACTTTCATGCACGCAAAATATGTCAATCCAATCCAATCGATCCTTGCTAGATCCTTGCTGTCATACAACAAGGATATATGTATGTATGTATGTATGTACACATATATTTGGTTTATGTTTGAATTTCAATTGGAAATTAATGTTCCGATGGATTTCCATTGAAGTGTAATTGATGTTAGGAAAATTAATTCATGTTGAAGGAGATTTAGAAGTTCACCAAGGACTCAAGTAAGTCCTTCTTGTGAAAATTTTGTTTGCTATGAAATTTTCATTGAATTTATTCTTCACATTTTTATTTTCCCTTTTACGGTATTTAACAACGAATTTCCAATGAATTTGTGTGTAGGGGGGAATTAAATAACATACATACATTTCTATTGAATTAAGGATATTTTTAGACGACATGTGTATATCCTTAATTCTAAGTGACTTCATTCAAACAGTAACAATTTCTACTTCTTTCAAGCATTCAGGCATTGTTCTCTAGCAATCTCCTTGTTTTGTTTAAGCGAATTTCTCCACATTTTCATTTGAAACTTTCTCAATTAAGGACTAAAATAATTAGTCACATTTTTTTCGTTTGACTTCGCAGCGACATTAACTCTTGGGTTGGGCGGATTTTTACGAATTGTCCCTGTCACTTTTATTAGCGACATAATCATTTCATTTTATTCTCAACTTCCGCACCCAAAAAACGTTGTTAACTTTAACAGAAGCCTTTTTAGTAAGGTTTTTGAATTTGCAAATATTTCTGATAAGGAAACATCATTTTCTTGTAATTTTATGTATAACCTATCAAAGAAAATTCACGTAAACCTAAATATAAATTAATTTTCTATAGATTTTAATGGCAACATTTTATCTTTGGCCTGAAATTCCATAAAAATTTCTTATCAAACAAATAAAATCCAAAATGGATTCAAAATGACCAGCATCTCTTGACTGCAAGTTGATAGCCCCTGATTGAAGGATCTTTATTTGAACCATTAAAAACTCCAAGGATATCTTTACTTTGATTCCAGTATAATATGAATTCACCTGCAGGAACCTTCACATCCGTCAAAGATTTCCAGTTTGAGAAGTAGCCATTACCGCTGAAGCCGCCATTTTGAATACTTCCAAGGTTTGGCCACTTCCTGAAAATGGTATAAAAGATTTTTTAATAAATTATGAAGACTAAAACCTGAACTAAACACGAGCTAAAGTTTTCCTGCCGTAATTAATTTCTTATTCACCATCTATGCCATTATTATTCTTTCATTATCCTTTTCGAAAAAGGAGTAGCACCATTAAAAGTACATTTCACTTTGTAAAGTTAATTAAAAAAAAATTGTTAAAGTGTGATAAATTAAAAGTTGAAAGTTTTGTTTTATTTTGAATTATTTACAGTTAGGTACTGGAAAATAGTTTACTCGAGTTTCCGAAAAAAGGATTCACAGGATTTGAAAAAGTTTTTTTTTTTGTGTTTTACAATTAAAATAATTACACTTTTATAATGAAAGTAATAATTCAAGAAAATTTCTTGTGAAAAGTCCTTAAAAAGTGCGCGTGAGTGTATGTAGTTTTTAATCCTTGAAATGAGTTGTTGGTCTTACTTTTTGGGG
Source organism: Chrysops caecutiens (assembly GCA_963971475.1). Classification (NCBI taxonomy): domain Eukaryota; kingdom Metazoa; phylum Arthropoda; class Insecta; order Diptera; family Tabanidae; genus Chrysops; species Chrysops caecutiens. The sequence goes on from OZ020570.1 coordinate 2,854,263, forward strand.
AAAGGATAAAGGATTTTTTTTAGTTTGCTTACTCAAAATTCATCTCAACGCTGAGTGCAGTTGGGGATATATTTTTCTTGCCCATGATATCCTTATTTTTTATCCAAGAAGTAACCACTTAAAAAGTCCTAAGGACTTGCTCCTGGGAATGGGAACGATATAATGATCAAGATGGCTGAAATGGTTGGCCCAACAGTTTTCCAAATGACTTAAAATTTTCTTCAATCCGAAAAGGATAAACTCGGCGAGTCCTTGCGAGACCTTTCTTCTCACGTAATTACCAGCGTATAAACGGCAAACACACTGCAGTAGCCATTTTGTTTTTTCATGTTTTTCTATTTTTTTTGTGTTTTTGTTTTTGCTTTGCCAAGTATCCTTTCCGGAACGGAAGACACACTCAAGGAAATGAATAAGAATATCTCGTGCTTAGCCTACGCCAGTTGTTAGTTGTTCAAGGAAACGGAATAACAACAATGAGAGAAAAAAGGACTAAGGACGAAAGATGAAAGGAAAGTAGCAGTTGCGCTTGGGAAAACGCAAGAAATTTTCCAAGAACACTTGAGAAGAACGTCAAATGACCTTTGAAACTTTCCCAAGAGGTGTTTTGCCCTATCCTTTGGTGTATCGTGAACATTTTTCCAAGGATATGGTCAGAAAAACTTTCACTATGAAACTAACACTGAACTTTATCCTTTCTTTGTCCTTATTTACCTCTTATCGCTACAGCTAGCTGACTACGCAGAGATTGTTTGTAAACTTTTTGTCATACTTCAGTTTATGGGTCTACTTTGATGTTTTTTTTTATATTTTCCTGTTTTCGTCCTTCCCCGAGGGTATTTTCCTCAAAAACTTTTCTCTTCCTAAGATTTAAAGGAAGCGCAGTAAGAATGATGGGGATAAAAACAACATGGCAATTAATAATTAAAAGCCCGCAAGGACATCCGCGTAAAGATGTTTTTTAAACTTGCAAGTTTTAATAACAAGTGTCCGGGGCGTTTGTTATCCTCAAGAGAAACACCAAGTTAACGATCGTTTTCACGATGCATCCTTTGGAAATGACAGACAGTTTCGTTTTACTTCTTCAAGTCCTTGCAGATCCTAATTTCCTAGTGTTTTTGCTAAGAGGAGCCACATGTCCTTTAAGAATTTTGTTCAAAATCTGTAAAATTAAAAGGATCCTGATGCATCCTTGAATCTTTGAATGTTCTTTTCTTCAATTATCCTTATAACAATCCTGGTAAAGCCATGCTAGCACGTAGCACGATCACTCAACGAGTTGATACTCCCCACAGTCTTCGCATGAGAGTCTTCGTCCTGGAACTGAGGGCGTTCAGGAAGACCCACCACTTGTATTTTGTTAGTACTGTCCATTCGTGGAGCCAGAGGGTCATTCTGCTACAATCAGGACCATGATATAAAATCCTGGAGGGTAATCAACAACCTCAACTTCACCCCACATCGCGTGCCCTGAAATGTCAGTTCCAATTTGAAGGATTCTCACTGTTGATATGGACATTCCCTGAAGGATAATTCCTCATGTGCCCTAGAACTCATATTGCATTTCGAGTTTTCCCACCTGAAACAAAATGGCGTCGGCCGCAATGGCAGCCATATTAGTGGGTGGTCTCAGGAAACTCTTAGGGACGAGTTATATTAACTCTGGATAAAAGATACCACTAGCCCTTCATTATTACGAGTTGTGGATAAACGATTACTGTAGCATGTAATATTTTTTCCGCTCAAAGGATACTGGAAAATTAAAAAGTACCATGAACAGGATTGCCACAGCCACGAAAGGAATCTTGAGTAAATTTTTCTTTCCGCTTCACATTATTCACATTATCCTGAATGCACTAACACAAAGACATTCTTTAGAGTGAATCTAAAATAAAGCTAACATTTTGTGTGTTCACGTTCAAACTTTATTTATGAGAAACTGAAAGCTTTGTATGCTTTCATTTCTTCTATGTTTACGTTGAATAGCCGCAGAATTACGCTTATAAATTTTTAATTATCAATTAATGAGGGCAAAAAAAATTAGTTAACACACGTACAACGAATGGAATGTCAACAGTGTGCTGAAGGTAAAAGATGAAAAAACTTATAACAAAAATACGCTATAAGCAATTTCACCTTTAACCCAACGTCATGTTGTTCAGGTGCTAAAGATGAGCGAGAAAATGAGCCGAGATTATTCATAAACTTAATCCTGGCTAGGCCTTTTGCCTTTGAATGGTTTTTGTCACTTCATTTTCAGGATATTCCCCGGTTTGTCTTGAGTTCAAAATCCTGGTAGTTTTTTTGTTTATGGAAGAAAACCTTTCATTAGCATTAATGAACCTCAAACATCTTAAGACATGATTTCTATGAGTTTCAGTATCCTTAGTATCCTTCGTCACCTTTTCCTTGTGCCACTGAAGTGGACTAGGACAAAAATTCTGTTTGTTATCCTGATGGCAAATACTGATATCATCTGATAACTTTGCACATACTACACCTTTGAGCTTTAAATTTTTTGATCAGATAATTCGATCTGATGACGTTCGCCTTTTCGAGGATATTCACATCCTGATGGCTGTGAATCCTTTTATGTATTTTATAGTTCCGGCTATTTGTTTTATTATTTATGTTGGTAAATTTGTTGATGGTTATCTATATGAACTAAATTTCTCAATAATGAAGTTTACGTTTTATATTCACATCGCAAATTCAATAACTCATCAAATTCGCTCATTTAAATTCAATAAAGATGCTGTTTCCGGTACTCAAACATTTGTCATTAAAACTGAAAAATTTTTGTTGGATGGTTTGGAAACCTAAAGCGTCTAATTTTCCATGAATCGAATACCAAATTCGAATATTTTATCGTTTAAACCGGAACCGCAGGATTTATCGATTTTACGCTGTAAACTGAAACCAGGAAATGGTGGAAAATAATTAGAGGTTCATTGAGTTCTATCACGAAATTACTGGAAGCCTCCTTGGATTGGGGAAAGTGTTGGGGACTTTAATTAATGAACACGAATTTTCTGAATGCTTTTGTTTGAATTTAAGCAAATTTCTGAGTTACGCAATTAACGCAAAATATTCGTTTATTTTTGGTGGCAAAAATTAAGAAATTAAATTACATAATACTTTGCCTTTAAATATCTGGAGAAGAAAATTGAAGTTCTCGCGCCACTATCGTAAACCGGTTTTGATGTCGTGAACAGAATTACTGTGAAACGGTGGCAAAGGAAAAGTTCGATACGATCAGTGTCATTCATGTTTTGAAAGAAATATTTTGTCATTACTTTTCACATGCTTATGTCATTTACTAACCTGTTGACGAGATAAGCTCGTACTCTATTTCGATGTAATAGCTATCATTTATCGATCAATGAGATATTTTGTTCAAAAATAATATTTGTTGCCTGAAATGAGTATCCTTGATCAAGGGCATGCGTGAATCCCAACAAAATCAGAATAATATATAAAAAGAAATATAAAACAAAATAGAATTACCACTTCTCTCTGGATAATAACTTATGCATGTGCATATAAAATGGAGTCACTTTCCATTTGTCCTACATTTTAAAGCTTACGATTATATGTACATATGTAGCTACAGCAGTGAACAGAGTGACATGCATTCCACATGATTTCCTGGTCCGAGTGTGAACACAGGGTGCACTCTCGCAGTTTGAAATTTTTTGTTTTGAACAAGAACAACGAAAAATTAATAATAATCCGTTGTCGGGGATACTTTTCCTGGACATATCCTTTTCTGCAGTGGACGTACCCACTCAGACACTACATCATGGCTCGGGGCATTGGTTTCGGGCATTCATTGTCGACTGGCATGCCTCCGAACGGGTGCAGTTTCCGTATGATAATTAGGGCAAACGTATGACGTTTACTCGTACTGCAAATTTGCATGAATGAATTTAATAAACTAATTAAACGAATTTTATACCAACATATTTTTTAATTAATGTAGTACTCTTCGTCATCGGAATGATTGTCGTTCTCGTCGGTGTCGCCATGGTGGCGGAAGATGGCGGTGACTGTAGTTGATGTTAATTCAAGCGCAAAGTCGACATTTTTAAGTGAAAAAACTTCAAGTAAAGTTGAGTGCAAGAAAAATGTCCTGACTAAAAAAACACGCACAAGGAAAATGGGAAATTTTTCATGAAGCTTTTCTTTACATTTTTCAAAAAAAAAAATTTCAAATGTTTAACAAAAATTCCTCTTCTTCTTCATCTTCTCGTCACTCTATTTCAAATTTTTAGTTGAACAACACATTTTTCAATTAAATTTTTCACTTTTTACATCTCCTTTTTTTCTCAAACAAGGCAAACTTTTAATCAACTTTATGTCGTTGAAAATGCTCATTAGAACTACATTAAAAGCTCTATGCTGTAGGTGAGTTAAGTTTTATGCATTTTTTTGTTCTAAATTTTGTTCTAAAGCAAAGTTTGCTTGCGACAAGTTGAAGCGTTTTACAAAAGAAACGTTTTGCACACTTTATTTAACTGAAAGTTTATTTTCCTATTAACTACAGTTGAGCTGTTATTTTAATGAAATGATCAACTTTAAATGGATCGATTAAATACCTTTAAATCAGGTTTCCTACAATGCAAGTCGAAGGTCCTTGATTCCAGTAACTAATTTCCTTCTCTACATGTGTGCAATTTTTCATTTAATAATTCGATCGCCATTTTGCAAAATGCGATTGCAGCATTTTGATGGAATGGTTTTTGCAGATATTTAAATCACTAACTGCCATCAGATAAAAGTGAAATAAATTCAAAGGGATGAAATACTCAGATAAGTGGAAGAAAAAGGAAGCATCGTCTTAAGAATTGAAAATCCTTAAATAGAGTGAACAAATAACTCCACGAACACATTTCGTCCTGGAATGTTGGTAAGCTCCTTTTGAAGTATTTGAAAAATGTAATAAATTTTACAGAATATATGAAATAAGTTGATCATTTGACAGGATTTACTTTATATGCAATATTTCTCGAGAATATTTGTCTAGTTGGATATAGAGTCCTTGCCAATAGGATAAGGTTATGCCATATTTAGCTTCAGTGGCATTTTTTATATATATGTATTTCGCAAAAGATTGGAAAATTATTATTTATTGTTGTTTATTCAAGCAATCGATTAAATTTCGAATACCCATTACCCACGAATGTCCTTGTTATAGCTGCCATATAACTATGTACAGGACGTGAAATTGGAATCACTTCAGATACAATGATATGCAATATCTGAGTAAATCGGTCACATAAAACACTTTATTTTTTTTTATTTGCCTTTGCAAGTTTCCTGCATGACTGAATGTGATATTTTCACGTACATTTTTCAAGGAATATATTACATATCCTTCAAGGTTTCAAATGCATTCATTTTGTGTTGACAAACGATGATTTTGTTGTCGTTCTCTTTATCGTCTGTTCAATAAGAATCCTGTCAACATACCGAAATGGAATATATTTTAGTCCTTTCCCTTGCGAATGTTACATAACACATCTAGTCGTGTTTATAGTTTATTGCACAATTTTTATTGAGCTACTAAATGTCATTCCTCTCCATCGTTCTTAAATAGGATTCACACATTTTACGAAGTTCCTCGTCTTCTACAAACACATTAGGAAAAAAGTGGAAAAACAGATTCAGTGATCCGACCACAGTCACATTTATCTGGGCCACATTTCACGATGCACAATTAGCAAATGCACATTCAGTCGAGACAGAAAGGAAGCGAAGACGAAAACAGCAAGAATTCGTCGCATCGTCGTGTAACGTTAAGAATTTTTGTTGAATGGCTTACGAAAATGTTTTTGACAAAGTTTAAATTGAAAGAATGCGAATGGAATTCGAAGAAAAACAGTTAAAGACAGTACAACTGCAAGATGCTATCTATGGTTAGTTATTGATAAGAAAACTGCACCTTGGCATAGCGTGAGTTTTGTTTGATCGATTGTAAAACTGAATTATTATAAAATGGTTTCTTCAATTACAGTAGAGTCATCATAAACAAGAACTGCAAGTAGAGTTACTGTTGAGATGCATATGTTAAAATTGCATTTATAATATTTACTCACATAACACATGCAAGTAACATGAATATCCTTATGAAACCAAAGGATATGCATTCCGAGATAGAAATCTAATTCAAATGTTTCACTGTTTACCAGGCATTCCAAGCATAGATTTAGGGTAATGTGAGTTACCCTCATGTTGGGGCACAATATGACACCGATCCACAACATTGTGTACAGGGTGTACTGTTGGATTTAAATCAAATTTTGTTTCAAGTCTATAACAGTTTCATGGATTTGGTGTCGGTTCTTGTGTTTGTGCAGTTTGCAATTGCAAATTGTTGAAACGAAAACGTGAAACCATAGGAATAGCTTCGAATCAACAGTAATTACAAAAACAACAAAATTGCATATAAATTCCATGACACAGAAGGCTGTAGCACTTATCCCTCGGCATGTGAATAATAATGATGTTGCACAACCCGTTGTGCGACAACTTTAACCTCACAAACGTTGGATTGGATTTTCACCAAATCCTCAGCTGTAAATCAACTGAATTTATTTGGTTATTCGTATATCACGCTGTCTTCAGACATCTTACTCGCCTACAATCAAATATTAACTTAAATATTTTTACAACCATATGAGCTACAAATTAACTCACGGTCAATGACCTGCAACTGAGAAACGAAACTCCGTCATACGCTTGAAATTCCAGTTTTGTTCCACTTCAAAGTGGTATTTGGATAACTCTCCCAATTGTCTTTAGAATATTATTTCGGTATTTGTTTAGTAAAGTTTGCAAGCACCTCGAGGTCAGGTTACGAAATCCCTTAAAATGAGAAAAAGGCTACAGGACAAACCTCTTAATTGGACGGATATGATAAAGATGCAAAAACTTAAAATACTTGCGAAGGAAAAAATTTGCATTTTTATAACATTCCCTCTAAGAAACTCCAATTTGTGCTTGAAAATTTCTTTTTATATGTTTTTAAGGAAACATTCACTTGCTGCATTTTCTTGAGCTTTTCCTTAAGGAAAAACTTTTTTCAAAGATTAAATATTTAATTAGCACTTCTTAATGAGATTTCTCAAATCTTTCTTCGAGTTTTTCCTTCTCGTGAAAAAAACGCCCTCCAGTCTTGGGACGCTTGAATTTTGTTCTTATTAACATATCTCGGTGTGATGTTTCCCAGGGAGCCTTATTTTCCTGTAGGTCACTCTCAGGAAGTTGAGTTTCTTCTCATGAATTCAAAATTGTTATAAATCAAAAGTTTTTCGTCCTAAAAACAAATATTTTTTTGTAACATCCCTTCAAGATATCTCCATCTCTTGCACCGCGAATGTGATATTACAATCAGATAAAAAGAATTTCGCCCAAAAGTTTCCATTTGTACCCGTAAGATGTCAGTTTTGTTCTTTATTTCACTCACAATCAGTTCCATCTTTGAGTGTATGGTTAAAAACCTTTGAATATCCCATAAAACTGCCGGCCGACAAGTGTTCCATTACACTTCTCATAAATATCTAATTAAAATTAAACGTCTTAAGGAAATTTTCATTAAAAAAAATTTATTCCATTCGAATCGTCTTAAGAAACAGATTCAGAAAAGTTTCCTTCCACTTCCAAATATGGAATCCCATCGAGCAATCTTAACGCAATGGCAAAAAGGTTATGAACAAAAGGTTTTTCAATTTTCCAAAAAACTAACTTTAATTTCATTAAAGCAATACGATAAGGATAACTTATGCCTTAACTTTATAATATACGATTCAACCAGTTATGCGAAATTCCATTTCTTCGAGGTTTCATTTTGATCCTTGGCGGAAAACTTTAATGGTATTCATCTTAAGTCGGATAAGGATAAAGGGATCATTTTGAGTAAATTCTACAGCCTTTCCGTGGTCAAATCTTGGATACCTTGTCTACCAGCAAGATGATGAAGTGATATACTTTGCCCAGGCTCTACCATTGGAAAGGAACATTCCTATAATCCTTCGTACTAGTTTTAAGGATGTCCCGTGAGACTCTCGACGATTCTGAAGGAGCAATCAAGATTTTCGTTAAGGATTAATTACCATTCGATTAAGGGTTAATTTAAGTACCAGATCAGGTTACCATTTGAAGAGAAAATCGATAAAGAAAAACACAATCATGTTGAATGGACAATACAAAATGGCTACTACCACGTAACACTGCTAAAGGGTTGTAAATTTACCATTTTTTCGGGATATACACCTATTCGTTGTAATTGAAATGCTTGCCAATAGCTGTTTGTATCGGTAAAGGGGTTTTTTCTTTCTTCCCTAAGGTTCATTTAATTTTTTCCACAATATCAGGACGAATAAAGGTCCTGGAACCATTTGAAAACTATTTCTGGTAAAAATGTTCAGGATATGGACTTCTGGGTGAAATGTTTGTTTTTTCTACTTTCAATACAATTCGACTCCATGGTTTATCGATATTGCTATAGGGTATTATGGTAAAAAGGTATACACGGTACACTGCAATCGATAAGATCAAACCACAGACCATTGAGCTTTTGGAAAATATTTTTAAAGGACTCAAGGAGCTAAAAAGTCAAACTAAAAACGCGGACCAAAAAATCGTATCGTATCGATTCAATTATATTGTATACCCTCCGGAATTGTGGGTTAACCTTTTATTTTGTGGTTTTAAGCATTTTTCCTTATCTCAAACTTTTTCGAAACTTTTCAATTTGCAAATCTACAGAAGAAAACTTCATCCAAAAAATAAACATCTAAAAAATATGGTTTCCTTCTTTTTGAAAATTTTGCAGAAATTTCAAATTCCACAACATTTCTCCTTAATCCTGTGTTTGCTAAATTTCTTAATTTCATATAAAAAAAATCCGGAAAAAAGGATTTTCAACTCAGTCTGAAAATAGAATAATAGTTCGTCCTTCCCAAGGATAATGAGCTGCTTATCCTTAAAGTGTTATGTGTCGCACTGAAATTGACGTTACATCACAATTTTTCTCGAGAAAAATTTATATTTATTCCAGCAGACATTTTGAAAATGTTTTGGCGAAAATCAAATAAATCTGTTCACTCCATTTTCATTTTCATTTTCATCTTCATGGTATTCCCTTGGTTTTCTTGGATAAATCCTCCTTAATAATTCATGTCTGTAAATCGGTGTGTGCATCATATATATCCAGGACTAGATAAGGATACTGTTTTTCGAGGAAAAATAAACATTTATAAATATTTAAAACTATCAAAACCATTTCTCATACAAACTTAACTGTTTAAATTGAAGTGCAAAAGTTTTGTTATATGGTATATTCTTCGGTTTATTGTATTTTGTAATTAAAATTTACGATATCTTCAAGTGAAATGAGTTACAGGAATTTCATAACATTTACATGTAACTGAAACAATAATAAATCTTAACTTTTATCAAGATCGAAGCTTCATCTTCGAAATGTTTCCATGTATATAACTTGGCATTCCTTCGTATTTCATGGCATTTCCTTGGCATTTTCTCGGTGCGTAGTTCATATTCTTAAGGATAAAACTCATTACTCGAGGAGAAAAGTTTTGTTTCTTTTACAAAATTAACTAGCATTAACAATAAAGAACTTGTTCGACTGAATACACAGACAAAAATGAATTTGTTATCCTTGGAATGAATCTTACGCCGCCATGATGATTTTAACTTGTTGTATTACTTGGAATTATCAAATAACATCAGGAGAATTTATGAATCTTATCAGTGAACATATCCTTACATGTACTGTAGAGAAAATTGTCCTTGTGCTTATGGAAGGAAATAGTTCGTATTCCATCGAAATATGTTTGATGTTTTCTCAAGTTTGAATGATTATAACTGCGTCTTAAAGTTTGTTCCTTACATATATATAACTTCAAAGGACGACATTTTAATTAAAACTTCATGTTACCCCTAAACACGTGGCTGAGTTTTCGTAGAAAATAAAATCTATTTCCGTTTCATCTGATTACTACGCCCCTGAAGTGTCTTTAAATAGTTCAATATCGTATCTTCATACGATTTATATACTATATCCATTCATGTATGAAGCTTAGCAACTTTGTCTGCATTACAGCAACCACCATCTCTTGAAAAATAACAAAACAATTCCCTGCACAAAGCTATTGTCCTTTGCATGGTATCCTTTTTAACACGAATTTATGGTGAGTATTAGCTGAAAATTTCATTCTTCTGATTATCCAGACAATTCAAGGATTCACCATTTTAAGGATATTATTAAGCTTGGGATATGCAAGCAATAGAAGCCCCCAAAATCCGTTGCAGAGTTATAGCGTAAAGCTGAGCTGCACAACAAAAGCCTCATCCTTATGCTTATGTATCCCCGAAAATAACACTTAGCCTCCACTCAGAATGCGGGAAGTTAAGAAGACGCCATCATTAAGTGGATTAGCAGCAGAAAGTTCCTTATTATAACCATGAGACTGAAGGATATTTCCAACAGCTCTGCAAGTAGTTTCAGTGTGAGAGTATATTTTCACGAAGACACTTGGATATCTTAACTGAATCTTAAGTTATAAACGGCATTACGCCATGTTGCTGGAGTATCCTTGATTCGTGGATCCCAAGGATGTGCATAACACTGAATTATAAAACCTAATGGGAATGTAATTCAAAAATAATTGCAGTGTTGATAGTGAGCCAAGGATACGGGATACACTTTGTTTCGTGTGTCCTTTCGCGAATTTTCTCGGACATGAATATCGAAAAGTTTCAAATTATCTGAAAAATGTCCTGGAAAAAACCATTTACGTCCCGTGAATGTGCTTTAATTATGGCCAATTATTATCGACACGGGTGCCATGAACATGTTCCGCCATCTTGCCTTTGTCGTTTTCGTTTCTTTTAATGGCAACGTTAATTATCCTCCAACTTCTTAAGATGAGAAATACAATAATATCCCCAACAGTTTTCTCCAAACTCTCATGAAACCTTTCAAATTTTTCATCAAACATCAATATTCTATCGACGTTATCTCAATGGTGATTGCAGCAATGGATGAGAAGAAACCAAGTGCGTGATGAACACGCATAAGATCAGTGTTCCGTAGAACGCCGGTATGGTATGGAGTTAAAGTTATACGGTACTTTTACTACTGCATTGTCTAGCGGTTTACAGGAGACACCTTACTTCTAAATTTCATCCATATACTCGGAATAGTCTCCGAATAAAATGTCTGTGGCATACGGACAGACGAACAGAGAGACGGACATGACGAAACTACAAGGGTTCCGTTTTTTGCCATTCGGCTACGAAACCATGCGGTCGCCTCAACTTTCGACGGTCAATTCGCCATATCTGCTCTCGCGATGAGGTTGAGTTAACATCATATCGGTTGATAATGCAATGAATTGTGAATCACTTTCGCGTGGCGTTCTTTCGTGATTTTAAGCTTTCCTCGAGTTGATAAAAAGGAACTATTGAACAAAAAACTTTTTTAACTAGTTCAACTGCCACACTTGAAGTCATTCACAATTCATGGACGTAAATCAACAAGAAAAGCTTAAGGAAATAGTTGCTTAAATTTTTAATTTCGAACTAAGAAACTTCATAAAGTACTTCCGGTTTCCTTTTGAAACGTTCTCGACAATTTCATGTCTAACTTTTGCGGATACAAAGCTCGTATCCGGTTCATTAGGCTTTTAAAGTAGTGCTGGAATTTTAAAGTCAAGTTTGATTTGGTTAAAGAAACTTTCGCGTCGGATCGATTTTGATATATAGGACAAGCAGCACGAAGCTCAACTTTTATGGCTTCAAAGTAAATTCTCCCGGAATCCGGAACATTGTCCAGTCCATCCAGACACTTCCGTACTTGGCATATTAAATTGGATTAAAAGTTAATTGAATTGAAACTTTTCCGTCTAGCTTTGATTGGGTTTTACAGGATTTGTAATATTTAGTTACATATCAACCATACCCAGACGCCATATTATTTTGTTAATGTACCCATTGACGTCATTTCCCGTCTGAGAAATGGTCACTTGAACCCTTTTCAATTAGGACATAAATCGAATCATTGTGTAAAGGAAGTTGGGTAAAAATTTATAACAAAATTTCATAATTTCATCCAAACAAGTAACAAAATCCAGTCCAGACTGATAATTTTGACGACATAAACGTCATTCATTTGTGAAACCCTTTCATCCTTTTGTATCCTGACAACATGAACGGACTTGCCATAAATTTCACTGATAATTGAATTAATCAGGTTAATTTATTAGCGTTGTAGCTTGTGCGACTCATTGAATTTAGATTGACAGAACAGATCCATAAACAATTATAAACTAGATTTATGGACAACAAACTAAATCTATCCATTGGCTATGGATGCTTATCTGTGGTCATCTCCAGAGAGTGATTTGTCCTAGCAGTGAAGTTTAGCTCGTAAATATTTATGTCATGATAACAATCATTTGAAGTTCGTGAAAAGTCACGACAAAATCCCTTAAATGAGTGTGAAAATCACTTGACAACATTCAATTGAATTTTCTTACCATTTAAGTGTTAATCACTCAGTATAATTTATGTATAACCACCATAAAGTCAATATATTACATTCATAAGCACTAACCATTTGTAAGGGTTTAGTGTAGCTCAAAGGGTTTTCCATACCCTAAAGCGTTCAATAATAAACAAACAAATTCCATACTTACCACATGATTGATTCCATTTGCTACCCATTACCACATTTCATTCGGGTGGTAGTGGTTGGGGGTGAATTGGCCTTAGATATAATATTCGGTCTTTGTTACAACAACACAAAAACCACATTTCATTCAAGTGCTATTCGATTTTAGTTTAGTTACAACATCTAAATTGTACCAAATAAATCTTTGTGTTTTGTGTTGGTCCCGTCAATGGATCATTATCCGGTTGTGTTTTCTCAAATAACCGGGAATCAATAAATCCGCTTTTTGTATAACATAATGCAAATAACACATCGAAATCTCTTGACACAAAAGGAATCAAAACACAATTCAATTCAATGAAGTGATGGTGGTGGTGGTGGTGGTGGTTGTGTCCTTTTTACTCACTCAGTTGGAAATTTCATTGTCCTTTGAACGTAATAGCGAGTAACACCTGTTTAGCTATGATTTGTTTAACCATATAACAGTCGTGGCGATTTGTTAAAATGGAAACTGCGTTTCTGACTCACAGGAAAGCAACAAACTGACGAGAAATCGATTTCGTTTAAGGATATCAACAATTGTACCCAACATGGTGATATTAACCATGTTTCCGTGTGATTTCAATCAATGCGGAAGTTATTAAAAAGTCAATATCAGACATGTTCTTATCCCTTCATCTTATCTTTCTGGAATTAAAGTTCTAGACTTCCTTAAAGCATGTGTAACATTTCTGTTTCTAGGAAACACCAAGTTTTTCTAAGTAATTACATTTGAACGTTGTGTGTCCTTTTCAAGGAACACAAGGAATATTTGGTTGAAATTTCTTAAAGAATTCATTCAGGCTGGACGGTTTTCAGAATTCCCCAAAGATTCTTTAAGGCAACATTGTTCTAATGAATCATACAGTGGAACCTTCTAGAACACATCCCGCACTTGATGAATTAATAATCTTAACAACTTTGACTTTCTGAAACTCCTCAACAAACTCCTCGTAGAGGCCAAAATTAAATTTGCATGTGTATTAAGGAGTTTCCTGTGAGTAAGTTGTAACAACGATGAGTTGTGTGTATTGTGGTTATCACATGTTATATGGCATACAACATATGCCCATTTAACTATTAATTTTCTTCGAAACTATGTAACGAACAATTTCATGAATTTTGAATGCAACGAAATGATGATGAAACAATTTTTGAGTGAATGAATGTCTTCAAGGATATTCTTAGGAAAATGATTAATTATTAAATTATGTTGGTTTCTTAAATTGAATTAAGTAAGTACCACTTGCAAGTGTTTAAAGAGATATTAAGGAAATTTTCTTAATTAATTCAGATTTGGCACGTGTTGTAAGAGGGGTTATCACATTTTAAGGACACTATTTCTCTTCTAATTCTTCCTTCTAAATGCCACAGCATGGCTCGTGTTTTCAACTTGACAGTTTTGGTAAAATTGACCTTCTCTCAATGTAATTGTCAGGACACGAAAATGGCTAACAAAACAGATAACAAAATGGTACAAAATGGTTTAGAAAATTGTCAATTTTGGTCCAGTTCGAATGGCATAGGTCAGACAAGGGCAGAGAGTATTGAATGTTGAAGTATAAAATATCCTTAAAATGATTTCCTTGTACCTAGGACATTCGTTTCAGTGTTCTGGTATCAGATGGTATTCGCGTTTATCCAATTTAGTTTATAGCCAAAGTTCGTTGTGAAGAAGTGAAGAAGAAGAAGAGGGATACTCTCTGTGTGGTATTGACTGAAATCTAATTGAATTCAACTAATTGTATAATGTACACTACTACCATTACATTTGAGTATCTCAACATGGTTATAAGAACTTCTTGTTGGTTAGAGATATCCTTGTTCGATTTAGAACTTCACTTTAAATTGAAAATTTAATTTATTACTTGACACTAACCGATGAAATTTATTACCAGATGAAAACTTGAAAATCCATTTATTTAAGCCCGCAAATGAATGCGACATTGTGTCCTTTACATACAAGTGTATATACGTTGTAGAAGAGCCAAGGAAACCTTCAACTCCAGGTTGGGATATTACAGGAATATTCAATGAAGAAAGATGGCAATGGGTTTGGAACCACATTTACAAGCAAATTTCTTGAGTTTGGTTAAATTTTCCAGCCAAAGTGCTTTATAATTACAGAAGAGAAATGCATCAACGTAATTACTAGTGAAGAACCTGTGCTTGTACTTTAAGGAAGTGCAGAAATACTTTAAAAACTCATAAACAAAAACTGAATTACATCAATCCTTCCACGACATCAATTCCCTTTCAGTAAATATCACCAAAAAGCTTTTATAAATTTTCAAGTGTTAATTAGCGGTTATTCGTATCATGTGTAGGTGTTATAGAAAATCTATGAAAGCGAATCTTTAAATTCAATTTGACGTCAAGTTTAATGTACTAATGGCAAAAATGTGTTCAAGAAACCAACACCGAATGTGGTACCTTCTTCCAACTGCACATGATATCAATATGCTATCAAAGTCATCTTTTGAATACCTCAAAACGAATATCCATTAGCACATCATAATGACGTCGATATTATCTAAAAGTCCTTTTCCGTCACCATCGTCCTGGAGATTTACCAAACGAAATCCAGTAATTATTTAAGAACCATCATTAAAAGATTTGCTAGCATTTGTAATTGAATTCGTGAATTCGTCCTTAATTTTATATCCTTTAAGGATTTTCGACTACTTAAAGTGATGGAATTAACAAAAGTCCAAAGCTACAAGTGGTATAGCCATAATTAAATGATCAATATCAAAAAAGGATTTTCACTATTCGAGAAAAGGGATATTTACAACTTGATATTATCACATTCATTTTCACATGCATACATGTGTGTTTGTATTCGAGGATATAACAATTTTGGTAGATTGAAATCTTTTAAGAAAAACGATATCCTTTTCTCTACTCGAAAATAATTACAAACTTTGTTCGAACAGATTTACTTTTATCCTTTTCACACAACTTTTTGAAGGATTTTGGATTTTCCAATTTACCATCTACCATCTTGAATCTTGTGTTTTCCGCGCATTTATCTTCTGAATTGTATCTTTCACCAAATAAAATTCAATTTACTTCCGAACGAAATCAGAATGAACTATATACTATACCTAGATGGTTGGATACTGCTATAACTATCACCAATTCCGTGGGGTTTAACGAATTGACATCCTGGCAACAACATGTTTTTGTGACATGAACCAATTAATAATTGACATAAGTTCTCCCCCGAAATGTCTTGAAACAAAATATCCCTTTTTGTCTTAAGGATGAAATGAAGAAACTTAAAATTTCAATTCCATTGTGAATTTGATCCTGTTATTGACTTGAATAAATTGCCATTCAAAAATGTCGGGTTAGTCCCATTGGGTTATTGTGGTTTTGATTTGAAAATTTTGCATTTTACAAATTTTATCTCCTTTGGCAGTAAATCATTTATTAACCCTTGTTTGTTCATATGGGAAATTTTGGAAAATTTTCCTCAATTTTCTGAAAATCACCCAATGGCGATGGAAATTTTACGGATAAATTTCAATTCAATTTTCTGTATCTGAAAATTCATTGATGTCTACGTTGCATGAATTTCGCTTTATAAAATGAATTTCCCTTTTTCAGTATCTGCATTTTCGTCCTTTTTTATTACAGGATTTGGCACACAATTAAAACTGTAAAAGTCTTGTGAATTATGCATGCAAAACTTGAACCAGACAATTAAGTGTTTCTGGTGTAAGGAATACCGTGAAAATGTTGAATTAACTATCGTGTTAGTTATCCTGGAAAAAGGATAATAACGAAAAAGTGAATTTAGTTTAGTTATATACGAAAATCCGGAGGATGCAAATTTTTTTGTTCCGGTTATAAAATATATCTCCAACAGCAACTGGGTTTGTCCGAAACTCTTGATCAAGTTTGTGTTATAGTTAGAGATACTTGTAGCTGGAGATATTGTAATATTAAGTTATGTATTTAATTATGGAGTGCAAGGAATTATTATAGAACGCACTTACCTTGGACTAGTTGAATTTTTATTGCCTAGGAAACGATGTCCTGCCTTGCGTCCTTATTTAATTTCGTTGATTTACCACATGACGGTGAGAGTCCGATGTTACGTTCCTCTTTATCTCCTTTCAGTTTTTACGGTTGAACTAAAGGACGTGATATTTATCTGGTTAACATTAGTCTCACGTTTCACAGACCTTTGATTTATGGCTCCCGGTTTCGGAAGTTGGGTAGTCCATTCCGGGTTCAACGAATCACAAGAACTAGGGCAATCTTGGTTTTCTTATTCCTGAATGAATCTGATAGTTTGTTTTGTTGCCTCGAATAATTTATCATAACTAAAAACGACGGAAAAATAGATACAAACATAACATTCGCCATTTTGATTACGAGTGCTTTAATCCTCATAAACCTGTCCAACTTTAGGGTTCTCTCTGTTTGAATTGAAGGCTTGAAGCGTTCATTTCATAAGACAATAACTTGAATAGCTACTTCAATATCTCATATTTTGTTTTGCTTCATGTACCTCCTCCTGTTACTCAACATTATTATCCTGGACGTATAGTCAATTCAACATATATCTCATGGTTTTCATTCGTGTCACGTTTCGTAACAGAAATATTAAGGGATTTTCTGTTATATTGTGACTTTTCGGTTATCCTTAAGCAATAAAAGATTATATTGACAGAAGATATTCTTTATTACTTCATTTCGTTTCATAGTATTCGTGTGTTTGTGTATATAACATATAGTATAACATCGATGCAATTGGTAATATTGTACGACGAGACAGTAAAATAAAATCACTGTTCACGTATTCCCTTAAAAGAAACTTTCTGCCGCTATACTGTGGAAGCTCATGTGTTGTCAACAATTCTATTTATGATGAAAGCTATTCTCTCTAGACATGATTGCCTTAGGTTAATTTGGGATAGGCTGGATTGACAGCATCTGAGCAAACATATTAACCGCTATGGGGATTCAACCCGACCTTGTGTGGGTTGTCTATCTGCCATTATCCTCAACTACTATATCTTAAAGGGATTTTATTATCTCGCCACAGAAAGTTATAAATAAAATTTAAATCAAAAATTTAATAATGAAAATCGATTAAATCAAACCAGAAGACGTCAATGATCACAATGTCACACGCGAACACATACACCCATGCACATAATTTTTGAAGTGAAAACGCCTTTCCTCTCGTCAAGTATGTACAATGATAGTCAGTGAAACATTCTTGTATTACAAAACACCGTCATATTTGAATCGCTGATAACTACGAGAATAATAATGCGTTAACAACGATTAAGGTCACAGTGGATAGAGCACATTTGTACGTATTTACGGTGCAGCATTTGTTTTGCCCGTGACGTCGTCGGGCTAGTGTATGCGCCTACGCCTGATGGTTGTTAATTAGCGTTGAGTAAAACTATAAATTAGTGTAACGTGAGAACGCGTTTAGCTAGGACGTAGATTTGGGTGTCATTGTAAAGAACTTGAAAAGAACTAGGACTTAAATTGAAACAGTAAAAATATTTGCTGAAAGGTACTGAAAAAAAAAGAAATGTATCGTCTCATATTGAATAAAATTCAAATCTGAGAAAGGTTGCATCAAAAGGAATTTAAAAAACCTAAAATGTTTAGTACCGAGCAAATGTCAGAGCTACGGCATCATCAAAGAAGAAATGAAAAAACGGCACAATTGATTTATATATTCTGTAAGCGTACTACTCTATATAACCATTGTACTAAACAGATTGATTTAAGTACATTCTAATAAGAAACACTTGTTATAATTTTATCCCGATGTTTTCAAGGAAAATGTACGGCGCGGACCTTGACTACACCTTTCGGTTTGTTTGCTTGTCTTAAACACACACTTCGTGACTTCACTGCGACGAATGAAGTATTGAAGCAGTTACACAATTGCAACATCAGGGATCAGTTAGTGTCCGTGTTAATTGCATTTATTCGATGAAATTGCAATAGAAATCATTTCAAAATGGCTGTTCAACACGAACGAAAAGTTCTGAATTACAACAAATTAAAAAGTTCTATCGCTTTTTAAAACAATTTTTCTGAACAGGAAAAAAAAGCATAAGAAAAATTTTTTCCACCATCTTGTAACAAGTCGCAAAAGTTGCATTTTATCCTGCAGAAAGTTTTTCCGTTCATTTTCCTTCGTCCTTTTTTCACAATTTCTTTGAATTGTGACATAGATTTTTGTGGAATTTTCTCTTATTTTTACTCGTGCTTTGGCTAATTTGACGGACATTATTTGATTAGAAAACTTTGAAAGTCAAAGGCATGGCTTGATGGAGGACGGTTACGGGAATGTAATAATTTTAAAATAAACTTTTATTTTTAACATTAAATCAAACCTGGTTCATGTAATTGCTTGGATTAAAAGTTAAATTGGTCGGAATTCTTGAAAGGCTGTCAGAAATCCAAATCCTAGCGTTTCAGGGAAAGGATGAGAAAATTTTAATTGAATTTTATATATTTCACAAACAGAATTTATGCCGATATAGTGTGCATGTTGTAGATATCCTTAAAAGGATGAGATTAATAGGAATCCGTACAAGAGGATCCTGAATCCTAGAACACAATTCTCTCGTTCAGGTTTTGCTACTTCGAATCTCTGTGAAAAGGATTCTAATTAAAATAAACGAAAGGATGATACAAATTACAATTTTCGAAATCTTTTGTGTCAAGGATCACCAGGATGGCATAATTGCGTGTTACATCATTTCCATGGTTGTTTTATTGAATTTGAATAAATTTCTCGGAGATACAAATAAGTTTCCATATATGTCCTTGGAAACGATATACAAACAGTGCACCCACACGCGATTATCTGGCAAAACTTTTCAAAAGTCGAAATCAATAAAACTGTCCTCATTAATTTTTCAGGCCCGTATCGAAAGCCGCTTTTGTGGAATCAAAGGAACCCTGAAGGAAATATTTTCCATACCATGTTGAAATAAAGGATAATTCAGGGTTCCGAAGGTTCTCGTATCCTTTAAAGTAAAGTTGTGTTAAAGCTTGTTGTAACAAAGATTTGTTGCATTGTAAATTGTGCTTTAATAGGTAAAGTGAACACAATGATGTTGCCTTTAATACGTTCGAAGCGGAGAAAACTCAGTAAAATTCAAAATTTACTGTTGACTTAGTCGGAACATTATCCACTGGATTGAAGGTGGTATTAAGGATTATCCAGAAGAAACAGGATTTTATGCTCTTATAAAATATGTAATTTAATGCTCTCACTCTTAAAGCATCTCTCAAAGGACTAAATATCAAATCAATACCAGTTGCTGGTCAATTTGTCCACAAAAGAACCTTTCAAATCACAAGGACCTTCTTGATACGCCTCTTTAAAGTGTCATATCTCTGTCTACACTTCAACATGTCATATAAAGCATAAAAACCACTTGAACAAATGTACCAGTGATAAACTTCCACTCGTTAATCGCAAGGACACCAGTTCATGTCACTTAAATCCTTTTTTTGTCTCGTTTCCTTTCCATACAATCGCGAATAACATTTCAAATGATACTTGAAGTGATGGAACTTTGTCAAAATGGCTTTGTACGTCACAAAATGTCTGTCAAGCAAATCACTTTGAAAAAAACAAACTGTGACGAGAAAGGATAAAAGTTTTTTTTTTGTTGTTGTGCTGAATGTTATATTCGCCATGTTTTGTTTTCAATTCAAGGAATTTAAAAAGTGGAACCGGATTAAAAATTTAAAATCAAAAATGACGATCAGTGTATGTGTGCTTATGAATTTACTTGAATGTACTAGTGCCGAGCTAAGAGTGAGAATCCTTTATTAACTCACAGACGTTACAGAGTAGGTACTCTAGCGGTCACATGGGGAAAGCAGAAGTGGATTTATTTTCTCAATCATCCATTTGTGTGAGTGGGACGCACATCCTTCGCATATATCCTTCTCCAACGAATGCTCAATGTGTCGTGAACCACTGACAAGTACGCCTTGTTGGGTCGCACAAGGATCTGCTCCAGTTCAATGGCGCCGACGAATTATTCATGAGAAAATCATTTAGTTAATCGAATGTAACACAAAACCATGAAATTAATTACATTTTACACAAAAGATATGACACATGTACGTGTAGTGGTTACACAGACACATAATTGAATTTCATAGAAGATGAACAGGGCCAAATGAAGTGTGAGTAAGTTCAAATGAAGACATCTTCAAGGAGAAACTGAAGTAATGGCGGAAATAGTACTTCCACGAATCCTTGACGAACAAAATCAAATTAAGATTGATTAGAAGTGAATCACAGGATGTGTTATCCTTTAAATAAAAACACGATTTGAATGTAGTCCTTGTTTGATTGCAACAAATCACGACGAAGTACTCATCAATTCAGAACGAATGTCCTTTGCGGAGCAATTATAAAACAAACTTGAATGAATTGAAAGGACTAAAAGTGTGCCATTCCCATAAATCCATAATTGTTCCACATATCGCGAATCCAGGATAAGGTCAATGGGGTGAAAGGTCCTTCATGAATCGAATTCGTTCTATTTGCGTAAGAACGACTAGTTGAGTTTTGCGTTTGTTAAAAGCTTTTTAAGGACACAAGTTCGTTTCAAAAGTCAACTAAGTCCAACATGTATTTGAAAAAATATATATCCTTCAAGGACAACAGCAATGTTACGTTGCTTTGTTTTTCACAAATTCATCGTTATTTTGGATTTCATCAGTTCGCTGAGTGTAAAATCGATTACGATTTCACGTTGAATTCGATCGGCACATGTCAATACGTGTTCCATAACGAGATAATCCACGTGTACCACAATCACAGACAAAACAACAACAAATAATTCATGGAAAAAGTTTTTATTTTTGTAACAAAGTGGACACGTGGACAGAGATTATTCGGTTTGAATTTGATACAAACAAATGGATCTTGATTCTAAGTTTAAAATTGAACTTTTCTGAAAGCTCTGTGAGCTTTGATACTGCGTCATCGAAAGCTTGAGTCTTTTTGATATTCGCGTCGTTCTAATTAAATTTCGTCGAGGTAAATTATGTAAAAGGGTATAATCAAAATTATTGCACGTTATAATTTTACAAGGACATCACAAAGTGCACAGGAAGTGTTTTTCGTAACTGCATATTTCAAATCAACACTCAGAATCATGAAAGGGTTTATAATTTTCATCAAATTTCCAAGCCATTTGTAAGTAATTTCCAAAAATTTATTCAACTTTACACACTACAAGCACTAGCAAAGGCAAGGATTCACAGGATGTGCCGTATGATTTGCATATTTTCCTGTCACTATTTTCTGAAAATTTCATATGAATCCCAGTGTCTCCAAAAGCGATAATTCACATTCACACTGTCACTTCTTGTCCCTGTGCTGCAGTTTATTTTGATTCAGGACGATTTGTGTAATCAAGGACGACACTTGTTCAAATTTCTTATGACATTAATTCACTTCAAAAACAAATAAAAATTGTCCCTAATTCCCTTTATTTTTCTAAACGCTGATTAGTCCTGGGACGCTGGAGAGTCTCTGGTGGCATCAAATTGTGACTTTCCAGGCTAAAATGAATCCTTGAATTCAAATTCTCTGGCTTCCTGGTATTGTCTCATTAAAATCTCTCGATTTTCAAGAAGGGACAGCAGCCACGTTTGTTTATTTCCATCAAGTCCTGTTTCCTCTAAGGAATTGAGACCTTTATCTCTTGAAAAAATTCCATTCAATCCGTCCAATAAATCCCGGACCACTTGAACGAATGCCAACTTCAAAGATTCAACGCTTTCTGTCTTGAAGGATTCTTCAACATTTATTGGAAACAAAAGAAACATCTTCACCTTAATGGCCCATAATTGATTCCTTTAAAATACAATTTTATCCTGAGATGGATGAACGATCCATGAATCCTTCAGGATATCCTTCAAGGAGGAACGGGATTTTTTGTCTACAGTGCTAGTGCTGAAAATTGTTCAATGTTCTGCGTTCTTTCAAGGGTGGACACAAATTGATCCTTGCTCTAGTGATGAACCAACTACTGGATCCTTGTTCTGGCCGGCATATCTCTATTGACCTGAAATCGGTTTTACGTGGTTCAAATGACCAGGATGGGTGGAAGAGGCTGCATGCCCCGTGTAGAGTTTTTTGACTCCACGACAACTTTCAGGATATGAAATATTTTACTTTATACTGCGATTAATTCACTTACCAGCATTTTTAAACTTTAAGTTAAAAAGGGACTCTTGAAAATAAATTAAAACAAGTCGTTTGTGGAATTTAGTATTCCTAGAAATTTAATTTAAGCATACGATTAAGGGAACTCTATCCAATATCCTGTCAGCAACAGGACTTCTACACATTTCCAGAATGTTTGAATTAATTTTCTATTTCCCAGTGTAAGCAAAAGGATTTTGTTTATTTTACAACGGAAATCCTGAATTCCATTTATGGTCATTGTATAACCATAAAAAACTGTTCCACGCGAAGCGTAGTTGAATATATGGCTTGTAAGTGTGTTTGTGTTATACTTACAAATATCGTTTGGATTATGAAATAATTCTCATTTAAAAATAAAATTCAATTTAATTTATCCTTGGAAACAGTTCACAGTAAGCCTGTTTCCCGAACTCAATTCAAATAGGACGTATCGTAGTAAAAAGCATATATTGAAAGTCCTGTTTTCTATTTAACATTCTGATCCAATACCTTATTCAAATATGTGTTAAGAACTAATTTTAAATAAATGAGGATTCAGTAGTGATGTCCATAATTCAGGACACGCAAGGATAAACTTACAAGTATGTAATAGAATTATCCTTTGATTGGTGCACTTGATTCAACATTGATGTTAACGTTTCTGTATCATGAAAGATCCTTTTCACAGAAATTTACCTTCATACTTTGCATTAATCCTTCCAAAAAGGATGAAAGTCTTTTCGGAGATTTTGAGCTTTTCAACCACAAACTAATGTGCCTCAAAAGAGAAGCACTCAAATATGTTCTGAACGTGATCCTGGACAGTGTATCCTTGATTATCCTTTTAGAGCCTTTTAAGAAATTTTCTTAATTGACGCTACTTGAATAAAATGTGTGTGTGGCTTATGATTAGAATTGCTCCTTTCAAATGAGAAAAGGATTTCGAGGCCACAAAGTATCGCATTTAAGAATAGAGTCACCATTTGAATTCATTCAGAATCAAAGTTCTGAACCTTTCTGAAAGTACCTAGGTACTATTCTTGAGTTCGCTTCTTCTAGGCTATCTCAGCCACGAGAGTCTCCACCAACAGAAAAATCAATACCATGAAAACGAAAACAAAATCTTAAGGACCCTCTTTCCTTGTTTCCTTGGAAGTTATGTTTAAAACAAGAGGAGAAATAACTTTTTGAAGATCAAAGAAATTTATTTCCATCCAAATATAAGAAGCAACGCCATTTTGTTTTCTTTCAAATCGAAAGGAATTCATTCCTTTGTGCCGAACTTTGATTTAGACTTTCTGTCATATTTCTTAAATGGCATCGAAAAACTTTGTTTATTTCGAATGTTTGGATCAAAGCAAAACGTGGTCTGGAGCTGATGTTACAATTACATTTACATATAAAGAACCTAGTCAATTTGACACGTCTCTCACTCAAAACGAAATGGCAAGCGAGTGTCTTTCAATTGGCAAAAATTTTAAGAGAGGAAAACGGTCACACAGCTTTAAGTTTAATGTGAGCGAAACGATGCCATCGATGAGACCGTTTTGCTTTGTTGTGGTCGTGCGGTAGTTCTCCCTAATTTGGAAAATAAAAGAAACCACAAAAACATAATAAAGTAGAATTTTTACTAGGCAAATTTTCGAATAAAATTGCCAACATCGACGCGGGTGTCGATTCCCTCTTTCTGTTTTCCTGCCAGAATAAACAAGATGCCGGCCGAAAAAAATGAATAAATGATGCTGAAAACCGATTAAAAAACCACATGACCTCTCGATAAATTAGTATCACGCGGAGAATTTTAAAGAACAGAGGGAGTGTTTTCGTTAACAAGCAAGCAAAAAAATAAATTTAATTCTGGCGGGAAGACTAAACAAACCAGCAGGTCCTTAAAGGAGTCCATTTTTTCAATTTCATAATGGCTTACAAGCCTCCATCATGAATGCGTTATCATCGAATTTAAGGATATTCTATTTTTTTGTGCCAGCCAAATCCCCTAAGGACATAAAGATGCCTAAAATTACTTTTTGAATAGGTACCCCAACGGCATGTGGTCTTATTTTCCCCCAACCTCAAGTGGCACTCCATAAGAAAAGGACATTAATTTTATTTTTTTTTACGGTGTGTGTTGGACACAACTGGGTCTGGTGTAATAATGCGAACACATAAAATGGCTGAGACATCTTCTTTTATTTTCTTCTCCTATTTTTTTTTAAATAATAAAATCCTTAAAACAGGATTTAATAGGCCAAGAAATCATTCTGTTACGAAGGACTACGAAGGATATGTTTCGATTTCAGTGAAAATTTCATTCATCGAAACCGATTTCAATTTTTCATCAGGACTTTCTGTTATCCTTGACTGTAATTGTTCCATGCTCAACTTTAACGTCATTTTTTTCCCTTCTTAATATCTCAATATCCTTAACAGTTTCAAGGATCTAGTGTTATTCTTCTAACTGATTTAACTTCTTTTCGTACTTTTTCACTTTCAGCGATATTAAAGGATACACGAGAATGCTTTTAGGCATTTTACGCATTTTAAGAACTTCCCCTGTCCTGCTATTTTGACTTTGAAAGCCGATAAATTTCCATGATTCGAAATCCTTGTCCGGATATTTCATTGACTATACTTTATCTTACCTAGAATTTTTAGGAGGATAACAGCTAAAGAGAAAGTTCTACAGGTTAACTTATTTATTACATCAACAACAACCTGGATATCCTTAATAGGTTTATTAAGCTGGAACACGTATTTCGGGATAATCGCTTTTATAAATCAGTTGTTCGGAAGTTATTTCCGGCTATTTAACTAAATGAGTTATGTACTCTTTTATCTTTCGTTGAGAGAGTGACGGAATTATAAAACTTAATCCATATCTTGCTTCGGTTCGCTCAAGAGAGGGTTCTCGATAAGGCTAACAACACAGAGATGTCGCGTGTGTGAGAATGACGTTTAACGCATTCTCTTGTCCTCATTTCTTCTTCTCATTGCCCTTGAGTGACGGTGTTATTCGCCAGCACTTTCCTCATTTCTGTTTTGATTTTAAAAATAAAATTCTTATTAATTTAATTTATTGTTAACGTTATTTACGTTATTTTTAACATCCTCCGAATTCTTTTTCTGTTTTCAATCAGATTCGCTAAAAAAAAAGGACACTCTCCTGATGTGTGCGTCATGCTAGTCAGAAGTGTATTTGTGAACCACAAAAACAAGATTTTGTAATTTTACTGGCATGTCCTTTCGCTCAGATTAGTTGCTTTGTTCCAATGATTCTGAAGAAACGTCTGCATCACAAGATGGACTCTGTTTGATCTCTAGGAATTTTTGATATGCTCAAACCCGCATAAAGAAGTTAAACTTAAAATGAAAACAAATACACAGTTATCCCTCATTTAAAAGCTACAAAACAATTTCATATCGTCGCAATGGAACTTTCCAGACGATGTCCATGTTTTCTGGGTATACTTTTAGTTTTGGTCTGACTTCTGACTACTATCCCTTGACCACTATAACGTCTGTACGAGATAAACTAGTTCCATACCACATTGCAACCATTTTGGAGATATTCGAATGTATTGGCTAAGGAACAAAGTTTGTACAAGTTCCGGGGATAAAACCCCCACCCTCATTTCAAAGTTTCCCAATATGTGATGTGATATATATACACTCATGGTTCTGCTCAACATGGATATAACGTTAACATACGGTTTTGGTAATACAACGTGCTCGGTTGGTTTTTGGTAAAACGTTTATTTTATGAAAATTATTTTGGTTTTATATATTATATGATATGATGGCGATTTCATTTATCCGAATTTTCTGTAGAACTTTTCCGAAATACTGATGGTTCTCCCTCTTTGTTTATCTTGTCCTCTTATCATTTGATGAAAATATGTTGCATCAACTTTCGTTTGTTATATTTTCGACTTCCGGCTGGAATTGAATGAAATTTGTTTCGGAACTTTTAAAATGTTTTTAATTAAGGACACATAATTCATTCGATCCTGTTTTAAATACCTCCCTTGTAAATATTATTTAATAACTTCTGGTTCTTTTCCTGAATAAATGGTTTCCTTTTCTGTAGTAGTAACAGTTTTGTGTCCTTCAGAATCACTTTCTTGGGTCATGGTTTGTTGAATGTTTTGTAAATCCTGCCAATGATACTTTCAACTTGAAAATTGCATGTCCTTTCAAGTGACTTGCATATATCCTTGAAATGCATTCCCGGCAATTTAACGCAGCCATTGTTGAAGAAATGCATTTTCGAAAAAATGAAATGTCGGAAAAATGAGCTGCAGCCATATTTTTGCTGTTGTTATTGAATGTTATGAATGCTGAAAGGATGTCCTTTCGCAATACAATTCCGCATCCTTGCAATAGTTTATTTTTTCACTTCCACATCCACATCCTCTTCC
The DNA here is from genome assembly GCA_963971475.1 of Chrysops caecutiens. Taxonomy (NCBI): domain Eukaryota; kingdom Metazoa; phylum Arthropoda; class Insecta; order Diptera; family Tabanidae; genus Chrysops; species Chrysops caecutiens. The sequence continues at coordinate 2,881,627 of OZ020570.1, forward strand.
ACCTCGACTTGAGAATGTGCGCTTTTGTGTTGAGGAATTTTTCATTTTCCCCCAGGAAAACTATATTAGAAAATATTTTCAAAGTGAATGAATCCTGCTTAACAATAAAACGACGAAACTTCTACTCGAGGAAACGGAAATCTAAGAGTCACACAATAGTGTGACCGGAAAATGCAGAAAAATAAATTTTCAACTCAAGAAAACCGAAATCGCAAATCATTTTTGGTAAAAAAGGATCAAAATGATTGCGTGCTTTTATGCAAAAGCAAATTTTGATAATTTTATTCCCAATACTGGGTTCAATTTAAAACTTCCTTCAACACTTCCGAGAATTTTGATTTTCGTTTTAATTAATCCGGATTTAATGAACTCAGCGTTTTAAGGACATCATCTCGAAAGGACTTTTGGATCTTTCAGTCTGGTTTACTATACAACAAATAAATTAAATATCGTGAGTACGTAACCTTAAGCACATCTACATAATATTGAAGTAAATCCACGGAGAACATCCTTTTTTCAAAATACTTTTGTTAAAACCATCATCTTCCTTCTCTTGATACTTCTTTAAACCTTGACAGTTCTAAACTTATTTTATGATCATGAGGATGATAAGTTATACTAGAAGCTCCCTGATCCTTTATATGACTTACAGGAACTCATAGAATTTGATCGGTATCCACTTCACATCAGTTTTAGTATCCATTTCCTTTAGAATGATGGCTCATTTATCGAATAAGGATAAACCAACAACATCATTTGATATCTCCTCTATATCATATGATATTCCACAGTCAATTAACTCAGAAATACTGCATAGTCTCCCTAGGAGTGTGTATGTGGATAAACGTTGTCGTGTCGTTGGGATCCCTTTTTAGCCGTGGAACGTGAAACTTATGTCAATCGACCAAGAACCCGTATGCAATAAAATGGTTCCCGATATTTAAATACACCCCAATGTAATATACGAGAGCTATAAAATTATTATCGCATTATCTCGAGCCATTAGTAGTAAAACAAAGAGCTTCGTTTTGAATAGACACACGATTATCCTCGATGGAAGGCAAATATTGAAAGGATTTGGTGGGGAGAACTTCATTTGTCATAAAAAGGATACAAACCATTACCAGAAATGCGTAACAATTTCACAGGATTGAAGGAAAAGAAAACAGTTTATGAAATCCTATCAAACGTTGAGTCTTTTGGCAAAATCCCTGAAAACGAGTTAAGAGAAATGGAGGAGAGGGCTTGTATAAAATGAAAATCTTATAAGAATCACATTTTAACTAAAGAATATCCTTCTGCATCCTTAGGGCGTCTCACATGCACGACTTAACGGAAAAACCAAAAAATCCTTCCGAATAAATGAAGTGAACAAGGACTCCGTATTGAGATGTGAAGAACGAAAGAGGATATATTGCTGCCGTATGCAAACTTTAAGGACTTCTAAAAATGGCTGAAAAATACTACTCCAAAAGCTTTTTGGATTGAAGCGCTAGGGCGAACATAGTGCCGTCACCCATCGTTTAAAATTCAATTGGCAAAGAAAAAGCTGAGGTAAGCTCATAAGGACTCAAATAAGAAATAAGAAGCACCAGAACCATCTAACAAATACATATAAAATTGGTTAGAAAAGCCAATAGCTTTGGGATTGTGAGTCAGAGAAGACGATTTCCACGATGATGACACAACCAACAAAAAAAAAAACCGATTCATCCATCTATCCTTCAGCAATTCCATCAGAGAATCATAAATTCCTGCAGGAGCTGTAGAAGGATATAAAGAAATTTCTTGAAGTTTTGTTGAAGAGCAAACAAACGCCTCACATAACCAATAAAAGTGAATTGGTATGTAAAAGAATTTTCGTGGAAATCTTCCTCGATAACAGTTCAAAATGGCGGAGAATATTTTTTATCGAAAGCCTTAAGTTAAAATTTGATAGTGGGAAAGAAATGTACTTCTAGGAATGGAAAATACAAAACATCAAGAGGAAAAATTATTTCAGAACGTATTCCAACAATTAATTGTTACACAAGCGGGGCATTTAAATGTTAAAGTGGGCGACACACATAAAGTATTATGATTGTGAAAGTACGCATTCCAACAACATTAACGCAAGAAAGAAATTCAGAATTTGAACGAGACACACAAAACGAAACACAATACCGTCACGCATCAGTTGGGAAAGAACACATTCCAACAACATTAACGCATTCAGACTGACGTCACTGACTGGCTCGTGGCAATTTGTGAAACAATGAACTGGCGGGAACTTTCGAAAAATATTCTCCGAAATGAAATAAATAAGTCGATAAATTCAAAATCAAATTGTGATTTATAATACACAGGATTTGATGATGATATTGACTATAAAGAGAAATGAAAAAAGAAAATGACGGAAAATAAAAATGAAGTTAGCTCAGAATACAATAGCAACGACTCATACATATGTTACAACATTTCCCTGATACTGACAGAGCAATTACTCAAGGAATTGTTTGGTGTAATTGAATTTTCTACTTTACTAAGTTTTGTTTCAGTTACGAGTAAGTAATGCTACTACTCCATCATGTATCCCCAAACGAAATAGCTCCCCACCGAAAAATGTCGGATGTGTATTCATTGGCGTTTTTGACATGACGAATAAAGTTCAGTCGGTGGAAATTTTATGGAAGGTGTTTTTCTTTTTTCTTTATATTTCGTATTGAAGGAAACATCATTTCCGAATATTTCGAAATCATGTGCTACTGTCGTGTGAGTAAATAGAGTGAAGAAGGTTCTATAGATGAAATTTCAGAAATCAAATTGTCCGAAACGAATTAAGCCCCCCCTTCCACCCCAATACGTCTCGTTTTTGAGGGTCCTTGTAACAAGATGAAGGAATTTCTATTTTCGCAAAAATAAACGCTATGGTTTGGGAAAATCCCGTTGCTTTATTGAAAATTTATTACAGACTTAACTGTGACTTCCAATATCAACGGAATTCCATTCGAGAGGGGGGAATTATGGACTGAATCGTTTGTTACGTTAAAAAAACATATCATCACTTAATCGTTTCTTTCGCAAAATTTTGTCATTTTTCAAATACATTTTTCTCAAATTTCGATTATTATCCTTGAATGGAATTTCATCGACATCGTTAATCCGCATTCTTTCACCGTTACACGCTTCAATTTATTGCGCAGCGAAATGATAATTTACGTCAATTTAAAAATTTCTCACAGTCAAATTTGAGAAAAATTACTTACGGAAATATTTTTAAAAACAATTCATAATTAAAGTTGTCATTTGCTGTGCATAGAGCCATCTGTGAGAAATGCTTTTAATTGGATAATGAACCAGAGACAAGAACCTCATAAAGATTTTGCCTAAATATTTTTATTTCTGGTTTTGCATCTCATTCCTTTTGCTATGATATTCAAGGCATCAAATATTCGAGGATCATATGAGCCTTATAAGATATTTCAAGTTGAGGTCCTTTAAAAGATATCCTTTTTTATTGGTATGATATTATGATATGAAGACTTTTGAAATTTTGCACCGTTGCAAAATTTTCTTTTTGGGTAAACTTTCATTTCCAAATAATGATATCCGCTCTTGTATCTTAGATAATGATACCCACTATTTCATTCTGCTGTTATTAAAAGAATTCTATACAAAAAATGCACGAAAGTTTGCCATCAAAATTGCAATCAAACCATGAACGTAAACCGTAATATCTATAGAAAACATTCTACAATTCTCTGATTCGGGTGTGGATTTTTCAGTAGAATAAATGTAAGTTTCTGAGTGGTACATGTTGAATACAAGGACCTCTTTTGTTCAGACTTATCACGATATCCTGAAACTGGTGGAGGTTAAAAAATTTTGTATTCATAATGAACTTCTGAATCAGCACTTTTCTTTAAAAACCATATTTGCATTTGTTGCGCTTTATCCTGCAAAGATATGATATTCAATCGCATATGATACCTTGGATACAATATCATTTTCATGACTTCGATACCTTAATGCACTTCATACTTTAATGCATACAAACATTCTTGCCACATGCATGCTCTCCTGGAACTATATGATTCTGTAGTGAAACACTTTAGGCGTGATGTATAAAATAATCCAAATACAGAGGTGTCCGAGCCCTGCACTTGTAAGAGATGCTCTCAATAAATGCTTTTGTCATCACTTGTTAGATGCCACAATAACATCTGTTGTTTCTGTAATAGTTTGAAAAGTTGATGTCGACGAGAGTTGCGCTCACCTGGCAACACTGTGTTCAAGGTTGGTGACAGCCATTTTAAGAAAACATTTTCTTTTGATTTTAATTTTTGTACATGTAGAAAAAAAATTTCTTAAAATTAATCGAGGAGACACATTAATATTTTTCGTCAGCCTTTCAAAACAAAATATCTTTGAAAAATTTATGAAAATCCTTTCATAACGATTTTGCACAAAGACGAAGAAAATTTTTAATCTCATTCTCGTAAAATATCCTTGCGAATAAATTTCGAAAGTCCTCCATCGGAAAGGATCATATCCTGAACGTATCCTTGATGATGAATGGAGTGTAAATTGGCAATAACAAAGTAGAATCCTTTCTAAGGCTACAGATGACTAGTATATTTATCGAGTCCTGTGTATATTTATTTATTTTACAAGTTTTGTGATACACATATCCTTTTTCAAAAAATATAAAAAAAACAAAATGGAGATTTTGTGCCAAAGGGTATCCAAACAGGATCGATTGATTTGAATTTCCATAAAGTATATATTGTAAAGTTTACCATAAAAGTTTTCATCTTTTGTTGTAGATTTGTATATAATAATAAAAAAAGGACATGGATACTCAACATGATAGTTCACTGTGAATGAATTAATTTTTGATATCAACACAAGACAACTTTTTGTCCTCGTCAACAAACAAGTTTTGAGATTTTTGGGAAAATCCTGATCCCCTAACACGTAGAATGTCATAGAATTTAAAGGATAAAATTTTGCACCTCTATTTTGGAATGAAATTTCATCGTAGCCATGACACGTGAAAATAAATATTTTTTTTTTATAAAAGCTTGTGTGTCCTTCTCTATTTCTATGGAAAATGGATGATTTCATAAATTTTTTAAGGATTTCAAGGAAGTGCGAGGATTCAGTGATGAATTTTCTTGAAAGGATTCGAATAAAACTTAACTCATTTGAACCGCAAATAAATTTTCTCGTACTTCTAGGATATTCTACGAACACCAACTTCACGATTGAGCGTCCTTTAACTGACAAATTTCCAAGCACGTCGGGTTCAAATAAAAATTAGGGAATTTTTTTAAAAATAAAATAAACATTTCGTTGAAATATTTTCCGTTTTTTAATTAAAATTCTTCATGAACTTTGACCGAGAAGGGGTAACTATGCGTGAAATGAATTCGGGACGATATCCTTGTACTATTGGCCATTTTGAAAAGAGCACGTTTTCATGTTTAATAGTAAAAATCCTAAAAAAAAATAACAAAGTGAACTCCAATCAACTACAGGACATCCATCACGTGATGAATCAATTCAAGGACTAAAGATTAACTTAGGGAATTTGGAGAAAAAAATGTCTAAGGATATTCGTCTTCTAAACAACTTTAATCCTGTGCCAAACAATTTAATTTAAACTTTTGAAAAATGCGATTAAATACTTTTGAATTTCTTAAAGGATACACTTCAAAAAGGAAGTTTTCTTTTTGAAGAGAAACTTCCAGTTTTCTGAGTTTTTAATTTACGTTACAGGACGTTGAGGGATATGTGGATCCTTTGGTTTTCATCAACTCTTAAAATTGAGGACTTTCAGGATTTAGAGTGTTCTTTCTAAGATTATACAGGATTTGCAGAATATCCTTCGATTTTTAACGTTAATTTTGCTTCACTCTAATAATTAGCCTGATTACAATTTTTCTTTTACTAAGGATAATTAGCAGAAAATTTAATATCCTTTTTTCGTTTTTATATTGATGAAACTATTTGAAATTATGGAATTAATCAGGATAACATGCACAAATTAAAGTGTTAAGCATTTGAATATTCATAATTGGAATTGTGAAATTTAAAGGATACTTATATCCTTGTATCGCATAAATAAAAGGATTTGTATCAGTTAAGGATATGAATCATTTCAATTCCTGACGGAATACAAATTGTTTGAATTAGTAGAATTTATAGGTTTAACCAAATCGATAAACCTTATCCTTTTTTTTCGTTATTGTTGTGTATATAAAACATGGCGGTGAATTAACTCACAAACAGGTACAGGAGTAGACGTAAAGACAAGGATACTTCTGCGGGTACTTTATCATTTTCATGGCAATTTATTCATTACCATAAACATAGAAGTTTAATCTTTGAGTAATATTGGGTTATTTAATGCTGAGATACTCCATTACGAGGACACAAAAGGATACATGTATATATTTTTATCAAAACGGGGGGACATTTTAATTTATTCCATTTTTCGAGATAAGCACACTTGTGTTTTGTGCTAGAGGGAAAGGGTTGAATTTGATTGCTTCCTAAATGAATTTGGAAAAAGGAAGTCAGCGACTCTGGTATCCTTTCAGTTCAAGGAGTAAATAAACAGACAACAAGCAAGTTAAAAATTTGAATCTTTTCAAAGGACGAAAATTCATTCAAACAATTTTGTTACTATCAAAAATCCTGTTAATGCTAATGAAGTCCTCGTATCAGGATAATTACATCAATTACTACCACCCCGACTGGAGTCACAGGACAGATAGCTTCGTGTTAAAAGTTCATCTTTACTGTGTCGCCATTTTGTTTAACTTCAGGTAATGCGATTAAGCTGGCAAGCGACGAAAAAAAATAACTTCCTTTTTCTTCTTCTTCTTCTTCGTTTTCTTCATCTTGTTGTTGTTATTTTCTGTACAAACAAAATGTCTGCGCATAAATTCCTTGGCATTAATAACCACGACGTTGACGTTATTTCGGTAGAAAGGTAAACACAATTTTTGCTGTTATATAAATGTAAGCGACAATTTTCTTCTTCAAGAAATTTTACATTGTTTTGTTTGATGTCCTTTTTTCATCCTGACAGGTAAAGAGAAGCACTCAATTTAAATAAATCACATAAAGATGTTATTTTTCACTGATAACGTGATTTACTCCGAACTTTGATGTTTTAAATTAAAATTTAACGACATTGTTAAGGAAGTTACTTTTAAAAATTCTATTTTACTGTTTTAAAAATAAAAGAAAACACGTCAATTGTTTTCAATTTGCGTTGCAATTGAAGGTTTTACTTTTTTAAAAGTGGAATATTGATGCTTCACTCCATATGCAAGGAAGGGATAAAAAATCACTCTCACCTTCTACCGTAGAGCGAAAAGCGAAGGGCTTTCACTTTAGGATCAGAACGTTCCTTTACTGTTTCGAAAATCATCTGGACGAAGAAGCTTATGTAAGCTTCAGTATGGTTGGAATGTGCTCTCTCACAAAATGAGCTTTCTCTCATTACAACGTGAGTAGATTTTATTTATTTGTTTTTCATTTTTATTTTCTTGATTCCATTTTGTCATAAATAGATAAATTAAAATTTCACTGATTCAACATTTGATAGTGATAATATTTGAATTTAAATTACAAATCAGGAAAGTGATAACTGATAAATTCAAATCGATATTATTAAAATTAACTTGTAAACAGCATAATCTGATTAATTAACATATTTTTCCTTGTTACATTTTTAACCAGTCAAAGTAGATTACTATCGCAAATGGCGCGAATAAATTGCTTTTCATGTAAATGAAATCAATTAACTCTATTTAATAATTAAACATTAATTAAAGCACAATCATTTATAGTATTAATTAGTGAGGCGGTTTTGTGTTACACAATGAGGATGTGACAATTTTACAAAGGATAATTCCAATGTGGAAAATTTTGTATTACTGTATGGGAGTTTTCAAGACGACACACTTGAAGGATTTAAAATTGAGAGCTAAATAAAGAAAACTTAAAACACAAAATTTCACTCGCCTCAATTTCCTAACCCATAAAGCGTTCAACACAGAGCTGGAAGGGAAGAAAACTCATAAAAGCGATTTGTTGCTATCTCACTCTCTTGTTGTTTTCTTGTACTGGACATCATCTGACAGATTATTTCTTTCCACAAAATGAAACCTCGAAGAAACGAAACCAAAAAACCTGAAAACGATTTGTCGCTATCTCATTCTGTGGTGGTTTCATTATATTAGAAATCGTTTAGTAGAGCATAATGTAATTAAAATTGAACAATTCAAATTGGTAAAGGAATTATCACTTTGGACACAGATACAACGAAATAAGTAGCATTCGACAAGTATCAGGTCAAATGGTTTCGTTCGTCATAGCGACATCGTAGTCGCCCTCAATGCCGGCATGAATTTAAAATAATACATTGTGGATATATAATAGCATTGCAAATGTTGTACAATGAAATTGAACACACATTGGTCACACATTATCACGGATTGTATTTTAAATGCGTGGGCAAAAACTAAAATGTACAATAAACACAAATAGTCTGTTATAAAGGACAAATACATTATCCCAAAAACTAACCACAGCATGTATAATAGGAAAAATGTTTTTCAGTTTCAACATCAGCTAATGGGATATTAGCACGAAAAACTCCAATTTCATAGATGATATACACAATCAGGAATGTCCTGAACGGACAAGTATTATGGTTAAAGTGGATATGAAAATACGATATGAATCTTGGCTAGTTTTCGTCCTTATTTCATGTTTATTTCTGATGCGGAATCCTTTTAACTCGTTATAGTATGTGGTATGTTGTGTCAATATATAATTTTCTTGGTTAATGATTTTCGCTTCAATTGGAGATACAGCTTTTGCAATTTGTGATCCTTCAAGGACTTGATCAACTTAAATCGAACGATAATTATTCCATGAATAACACCCACCACATATCATGTTGAAATGTTGATTTTAATGAAATCAAATGATATCACACTGATTAAAGTAAAAAGAAAAAAAAATTGAATTAAAATGAAAATTTCATCCTCGACAAGGATACGTGAACATTAAAGGATTCATGAGTGTCATACAAAAATCAATTAAATAAGTAAATAACAATTTTGTTATCCTGTCAACATTCTCGTATATGTTAAAATCCTGAAAGCTCTGTTAACCGATACACTGTTGAACTTTCACAATTAAAAGGGATAAATTGATTTCACATTAAAATTATTTACACAAAAATCAATATCACTTCAATTCGAAGTGGATATACAAAAATTTACTGTAGACATTTCTCTATCTCAATTTGTTGTTGAAGTATCCCTATTTCCGTCACAGTGAATGTGGATAGATTTATAAAGTTGTAAACGTGCTACTCAAGAGTGATATAAATTTATTTACATTGACATCTCAGGACACTCACACAAATATCATGGCAATGAGCCTTGTATTTGTTCAAACTCTTCCCACTTAGTCATTATTAAAAGCTTTGCAACACAAAAGCCTGTTAAATATCCTGTAACCATTATCCTTCCTAGATTTCTCTGTATACCATTGTATATCATACATCTACAGTCACACAAAACAAATGACATTGTCACTGTAGTCAAGTTAATTATTTGACAATAATTGATCCTAGCACTAGCACTAGCACTGCCATTGTCCTGTAGCTAAAGGAAAAATTAACAAAATTTCTAATTTTAAACAAGATGTCCTTAACTCTAATTTACCGGAAGGGATTCATCACTAATACATGGAAGAATTATTAGCTCAAGGATTTTCAAAGCAACGACTCTATCACGTTTTCAGATGCGACAAAAATTAATGCCCTAATTAATGAATTCTGTAAACGTTAAAAGATGTCCTTTCGAAAATTTTGTGTTTGTTTAGATTTTTCGCCAATTAAGGACATCATGATTAATGGTGTAAACAATGTGGAAAAAACATTTTAATAGAATTTAAATTTCAAATAATGCAAAGTAAAGTATCAAGAAAAACAAATTTCTTGTTGCTCTCTTAAAGCATGAAGAAGCTCCTGTTCGATGTAAGATGTCCTGTAAATGTCATTCTGTTGTCCTTAAATCTTCTATATAAATTAGAGAAAATGCGTGCGTAGGTTTGGATTCTAATCGAATACATTGACAAGTAGACAGTTGGAAATGTTTCCCAGGATTTCTGTTAGTTAGGAAACAAAATCAGGACATGAATATGAAAACTTGTCGTGCATTCGTGTCAGAATAATTCTAATAAATGACACCCACTACACAGAATTCAAATTATCCCTATCAGAAGTGATTCATATCCTGCTATACAAGCATATCTTGTAAAAGGTTCATGATAAAAAGAAGGTTTATGATAAAAAGGTTCGTTTCTGATAAAGTTTATCGGTATAAATATGAATATTCAAAAGTTATGATTGTGTTGCTGTGTATCCTGGAAAATTTAGTCATTCTGAAATTATGCTAAATTAAATTTTAGACTAACAAATGAATCAAATCAATACTAAAAGAGATAACAAAAAAAAAATGTTTACTAAGTAGATCCTTTTTCTTCATCTACAAAACATCCTTTTTATTGTGATGTCAAAGATTTTAAGAGTATACTTGACTTAAGTGTCTGAAAATTGGTTTTGAATAAATGGTTTTTGTTATACATATAAAATGATATATAAAATGGTTTTTGATGAAGGGTGACATTTGTAAGTGATAACAATACATTGTTAAGGATATGAAGAAAATAAATGAAATTTTTCGGGTATACAATTTGATAAAGAGGAATATTTCAAAATGTCTATTGAAATCAACTACGTAAAAGGATATATTCATAAAAATGTTTTTATTTTGGTTATTTGTTTTGGAAATTTATATGTATATAAGACGCGAAATAGTGAAGATATTTCATAGATTCTTGATTTCTTGAAAGTTAATCCTTAAATGAATTGAAAGATATTCAAGAGCAAATGGGAATTATTTTTCGTTTTGCAATTATAAATGTTCTTCGAATGACTTTTGTCTACTAACAAACTAACAAGTATAACAACTAAAAATCAATTAGAGTAAAAGAACGAAGGACGAAGTAGTTTGCCATTTGTGAAAGATGGAAGGGAATAGTGCAGAACTTGACACAAAACCACTTAAAACGGATCCAAAAGCATTTGAAAACTAAATGACCAACTTAACTTGACCACAACATTGGCCAGGAGTGAGATAGAATGTATAGAAATGAGAAGGAATGAGAAGGAATACTTGAATTTCATGTCCTGGCCATTAATTTCGAAGAATTTTCAAAGAACACTAGAAGAAGGTATCACAACCATCTGGCCATTTGATTAATTCTGAAATGTTCACAAACGACATCTTGAAGAGATGCAGACGAAAGAAACGTAGAAGAATAGAAGGAACTTATACTGTTCCATTCCAAACCTCATCAGCATCAAAACCTTCATCAACAACATCGTCATTATCATCGTTTTTGGAATGATGTTGGAGTTGAGGGTGTTAAAGCGTACTGAACGTCAAGGCAAACCAACAAGATAACAACAAATGAAGAAGACGAGCAAGCTTTAAAACCAAACACATCCTCTTGAAGTGAAACAAGTTCCTTGTAGTAACTCCTACTCGCTTCTATTTGGCACAAGGGTTTCGATTTGGTTTGCCTTTGGTTGGTTATTTGGTTGCATGGTTCGACTTTTTGGTCAAAACTTGGTAAAACTTCAACTTCAAGAAAGTTAAAATGGCCGAACATTGTTCTCACAGCAGAGAAACGAAGAAGAATTGATGAAAGTTGGTGGAAAGAAAGGAACAACAAAAAAAAAAAAACAAAGTTACATCTAGCAGTAGATCAACACAGGAATACTAATAGTACACTTGAAATTGTTACAGAATTGCTAAAACTTATATAAGAATAGTGTAAACGGCTACCGAATATTGTCAGACGTGTGAGGACTACATACGAGACAGGATACACGTGAAGGACGAATCGAAATTGCCTTCGAACAATTCAACAATTTTGTGGTGAAAACTTTGTCCTTCTCCCTGTTATATTCGATTCTCTTCGAAGTTCATAATTAAAGGAAAATCTCATATACATTATACACGATTTATACATCTTATAAACACAATAAATGTAGTCCTTTAGCTTACAGGGAAACCAATACAGTCTGAATCGTCGTTTAAATTTAAATGACTACCTTAAAGTAAACAGTATCCCTTAAAATATTTGATTATCTCTTGTAATATTATAGAAGATATTGACGTTATCGATGGTTTGTTCGTTGGATAAGTTTTCCAGTTTGTTGATAGACATATCTTTTTAACTTAAAGATTATCTGTTACAATGCAATAGAAGATATTGTGGGCTTCTCAGTTTCCTTGAAAGTTTCATTTACATTCAAACGAAATGATTACTTTTCTTTAAAGTATTGGGTTACTTAATTGCCATTTAATAGTTGACATTACAAATAATAGTTTTCCGAGAAAATGCAATATTCATTTGTTCGTGGAATGTTGATTTACTTGAAAGACAGACAGATATAGCTCTTAAATTATTGAGTTATAGATTCCAATTCAATAACAGATATTGGCGTTATCAGTTGTTCGCTAGAATTGAAAGTTAACTTGGTTTATTTTATGAAATCAATAAATCAAATTTACGTTTGAAAGTTTCACTGAACTAAATTCAATCGTTTTGATAAAAACTTTTCCAATAGAGTTAATACTAATAACAAAAGATATCTGTATGTATGTATACTACACACAAGAGATATATTATTTTTAAGCTTGAAACAATTTCGTTTAAAAAACATTTTATTAAATTTACAGTGAAAATTGAACAGTGAATTCACAAAAAAATATGTTTGTAACGTTTATTTTTTAAATATTACACTTTTATATTTTCCCACTGAACTAAAACCAAATGGAATACAAAAATGGCGAAAATCATGATGTAACAAGAGATATTCGTATTTTTTAAAATATATTTAACCTAGCACAAGGATTGTAATTGTGTTTGTTCGGAAAAATTTTCATTTTTCTATTTGATTTTTCGTCCTTTTTGTTTATGGATACATGTATGTTCGTGTGTATATGTGTTTGCTTTTGTTTTTAAAAAATCGTAATCAACGCAAAAACTCCATAGAGAAGTGCACATGGATAGGCAATCAACAGTTGCTGATGGTCCATTGAATATGCAGTAACAAAAAGTTTCGATGCTGATATAGAACACCACAAAATTGAAATTCCAGTTATAACCATTCCGGATGTACCCCTATAATATAGAGAGAGAGAAGAAGATATAGATAGTTTAAAATGGAGATTTCAATTAAAAATGCACATGCACAAGTGTGTGCAGTTGAAGTTAATCAGAGTGCATATGCATATAATATATTTATATAAGATATGGTAATATTGAAATTATTACTGTATCGTTATTAAAACGTTGATTCCCGATAAGACCACCATCGGTAGAAGACAATAGCCTAGTACTGATATAACTGCTCCTAGTGTTACAATAGCCTGTGTCGCCATTAATGTTAGTAGACAATAGAAACCGATACATCCAATCACTCCGATACTGTATATGTATGAGAAATGTACTTTTCCGCTCTGTAAAAAGGATAATTGGAAAATAATTTTTTTCTTTTTCTATTTTTTCAAATAATACGCCATTTTTACTTACTAACAACAGAAAACCACCAAGAGCTAAGCAGAAAACTAGTGGTCCAGCCATGTCAGTGTCCTGTAGAATTGTTTGCTCGGTTGTTCGGAAAGGATTAAGAACGGATAATGTCTGAAATTGGAAAAAAAGGATATTTTCAATGATATGATATAAAAAAATTTCTTAAAGATAAATTTAATCTTTTTTAAAAGTTATGGGAAGAATTAAATTGGTTCATGTTTTACAAGAAACTTCAAAGTCAAGATGCTGAATAGAGTGCAGAAACAATACTGCCTGCTGCATATTATTTACATGCTCAACATAAAATTAAATTTTAATGGAGGAAGTTGCTCATCCTTCAATTTTCGTTTGTTCATTGTTAAATTTACATTCTTCGTTAAATTTAGACGAATGAATTTTTGCTGGAAACGTGTACATGTAGCACAAGGATCTTGAAGAAATTTGATGCTTCTCAAACCTGAACACTTCCTGAATGGCTACACTTCTAACATAGATGAACATGCCAAGGAATCTTCGGAACTATTAAATACCGCATATGCAAATTTTCACTAAGGACTACGTCGTCCTGGAATCTACTACCAAACCTTCCACTGTGTTAAGTCGCCTCCCACTTTCAAGGGATGCATTCTATGAAAATAGCGGATGGATAAATTTTCAACCATCTTCCATCTGGTTCGTGAATAGTGGCCTTTGGCTGCAAGTGAATGTTAGCATTCTCTACTTCCGGTAAATTTTATTTTGTTATTTTAGTTCTATGAATTTTTCAACTTTTGTCTTTGAAAGCTTCTTTAATTTATTGATTTAATTACGACAATACATGAATTTTAAAAAATAAAACCTTCCAGACTTTCGTTCATTTAGCAACGTCTCTTGGTCTGTTAGGTTGGCATTTCTATTTTAATTCCTTTACAAAAACAGGAATGCTGCGTAATTATTTTACGCCAATTTTACTTGAAATTACGTTAACTGCTTTCTTATTTTTATCATGTTGGTCACTTGTTGAGAGAATACTTTTGCAGTGAAACTTCTTTTCTGTCCGTGTGATGAAACGCTAAGAGTGTGTGCGAGCGTCACTAAATCCGGATTTGGCGAGCCGTGGCCGTACAGCGGTACAGTGTGTACAGTGCGAGTATAGTGAAGGGAAAGGCAGTGCGAGTGTAGTGATGTTTCACTTCAACCGACTGTCCTAGGTAGAACCAGTTTTCTTTTCTTTAACATGAAGTTGTGAATTTAAAAAATCTTGCGTTAATGATAGAATCTGGAATAATTAAAAATTCCAAAATTGATTAGACAATCAATTATCCCAATTAATCAAGAAGGACGAAATTATTGAACTAATCAAAGTGATTCGTGGAATTTCGTTAAAGTTCCACCATTTTGAATTACTTCATTCAATTCAATTGAAGTGAACTTCACGCCGGTACTAAAGGTTTTGTACTTTCATCCAGCGATTTCGTGTAAGTGTATGTTTGTTGCACTTATAGTTAAGAAAGAAAAAAATTTTAGTACAATTTGTCACAAGGATTCTATTCCATTAGTTAGTACAACAGAAAACAAGAAAAGGATCTGCATTTAATGACAGTAGAATTTCCGGTTCGTTTTCTTTTTTCGTCCTTAAAATTTTTTTGTTCTTCAAGCTTTCTAGGATTTTTGCTTTACTTGAAAGTTTCATTTACATTTAGACGACAGGACAATATTTCTAGTTTGTAGATAGACAGAAAACATGCTGTGGAATTTATACTATATACATTCAGTTCAGTTTTATGCTAAAATCCAGGATGTTTAGCTTCCTTAATTTACATAGTAAGCATTCTCAATATCCAGGACTTGTAAAAAAACATACGGAACCAGTTACAATAACACTTCTTCTTCGTCTTACAAGTTACGATGTGTTGGGGTAAAACTGAGACAAAAACCTGACAATGATGACAAGGATAATGTGATGGTGTAAGGACTAAATACCATAAAGGAGTGAAACAACAACAAAAAAACTAACATTGAGCCATAAATTCTCATGTAAAGTGGAAGAGAATTCGAACAGGAAAAAAAAGGATAACAAGGATCATCAACAGAAAAAGCTTTTTATTTTTTGATACAAATAAAGACACCCTTGAATGGACTGGTTAGAGTGTTAATAATTATATCTGAAAAGGATATTTCACAGTCTCTGTAATGTATCTCAATTAAAATACTAAAAATGTGAGTGCGCCTGTTGAGAATCATATAATAATTCCTGAAGAATCCTTATTAAGTGATTTTATCAAGAAACATCTTGACGTTCTGAACCAAATATGGCTGAGCATATATTAAGGATATCCCAATAGACAAGTGTACCACAGAAGTGTTTCCACAGAAACAGTTCCAGGAATAATGTGAAAAATTATTAAATTGAATGAACTCAAGAGTTTTGTGAAGCTCTTAGATGAAAATGGAGGAGAAAATTGTGCCTAAAAATTATACAAATACGAAATTAATTCAATGTCTGACATTTGAATATGGAAAATAAGTGAAGAGTTCTCTTAGATTCAACGCAGAATAAATAAGTGACATTTTTGTGAAAGAACTTCTTCAGATGATAATCAGGGTGCGTTAAAATATTCCCTGTGGAATGTGGTATGAAAGAAATGTACTCAAATCAATGAGACTTATTTTGTAGTCACTTGTCGTGGAGGGTTGTCTTGGGCAGATATCTCTTCCGAGGAGGGTCGTAACTTCCAGGTGCAGATTATTGTATAAAAATGATTATTCAGGATTGATCCTTTCGAGGATGGCTTGAGGACGCATCTCATATCTCTATGAAGTTAAAGGTGGAACGTGACTTCTGATTCTTCAAAATGTACAAGTCCCACATGGCCCATTTACTCATTCAATTTTGGGGAATGTCTTCAGTTCCAGAGGGAAATAACTCTATTCCCCAAACTCCCATGTGAGTACTCTGAAACTTTGAGATATGAAGTTTATGATAATAAATTCTCTTGAGAACTCTATGAGCTACAGATCATTCTACGAATTCGAATCAGGTCTCCGGATGCACGTCCTGATGACCCTATACAAAATTTAACTTTGTGAAGGATTCGTTTCTGGTTTCTTCTGATGTCGGTATGATGGTACTAAACTACTAGTTCAGGATAGATCACTTTTGATCGCCCTTGAGCTACAGATCTTCTCTCAAAATCATTAGACAGTCACTAATTTGGGATGGGTGGTTCCTTATAACTTGATTGAATTGAATGGATTTCATTGAATCTTCAGATAATAGTTTTGTTTCATTTTCATGGTATCCTTGTGACTTATTCACTACTAGTTCCTCTCCAAATAAATCCACTACAAAAACCCTGTCAAAATCACCTTTGACATATATCACACGGTTTATATAAAACTTGTATAATAAAGAAGGGTTAAAATACAGCACACACATGAATTACGAAAAGAATATCCTTTGAACGAGTTTTATGACATAAGACTTGAACTTTTCAAAATATATCCTTTATCCCCGAAACGAAGAACACAATAAAAAAATGATATTTATGTCATAACCATTCGAAGCTATTATCAAACAGATGTTTCTGATTTACAAAGTATGTCCTTTAGAAAGACATTTATATTTTTTAAGAATGTCACATTTTTATAACTGAACTTATCCTTAGACGTAGTGCATTTGACCGTTGATGTTAAAGGGAACATTGTCTTTAAATGAAATTTATTCTCGATGTTGGTGACACTGTGATCCTTGAAATTTCTCCGTTACAAAGAGAAGAGTGTTTCAAATGTGTCCGTTTGAGGACACTTGTATCAGAGACCATAAGAAAAGGATATGTCATGGAAATCTGTAATTTTCAACGAAATTCCCATCATCCCTTCTAGGACTTTCTAGGACATGGAAAAAAAGGGTTACACTCCAACAACTACAACATTGGACTAACTCGTTATAGTTGAGGGTTTTCTCGGTATGATTTTATGACAAACAAAGCTGTTGCCAAAGCACTAGTTGCCATTATCAGAATATGTTACTTAAGTTGTTACTGACAGCTTTAAGTTTTATTGTGTTGTGTTTTGTCAAACTTCCTGCTAGAAAAAAAACGAACGTTAATTCGAAGTTACATTTGGCAAAGAATACGATATTATCTTCTGTATTCGGGAGAAGGACTTCTTCTTGGAAGAGAAGATTTTCTACTTGCAACAAAATCATATAAACGATGCAATTTGTATCCTTTTTGGATTGTTCTTAGCCTGTAGCCATTCTAAAGTAGTTCAACTTCGATACAGGCCATCTACTTGTGCTCACACAATTGCAATCTTTGTGTTATCCTTGTTGTTATGTTCCACAGTTGGGTACACATTCAAGGATATTTATTTTGCACCAACTGAATGAATTCCGACCACTTAATTTTCTGTGCAATCTCGCATGGAAGTGACCGTAAAATTTGATATTTCTTAAGATAGCCAAACAATAAGTTTTAGAACCTTCAACTCCAGGATTGTGGGTTGTTTCGGAGGTTTTCGTTGTCATAATTGTTAAATATGACCTGCATTCGGTATAAATACGAATTTTGGGGGGATAAATCCGAAATATGAAGCTTCTCGGATTCCTTTAAAAGATATGATCGTGCTTATGGTGTTTTTATTCTTGAATTGCTTTCTCTTTAATTACTTTATCTATGTAAGCAATTGCACACAAATAAATTGTAGCTAAAATCAAATTTTCAATAAACTTTCGAGCTTTCCTCTTTCAGAAACACAATTTTGTGTGGTAAATGAATTAAATAAGTTTCAGATTCGGATTATCTTAAAAATAGTTAAAGTTTGTCAAAACTTTGTTAAGAAACTTGTCTGTCGGTAAGAGATTTTCTATGAAATTTCATCAAGGTATGCAAGCTTGATAGCAGTCAAGAAGAAACTTCATTTGAATTTTATAAAACTCAATCAAGAATCCAGAAGCTCCGTGCTCAGCTTTCAACTTAACATTTAGTTCCTTTCGTGATCATTCCTGGAATACTTTTTAAAACAGGCAAAATCGAGAACTTGCACTTTCAGAAGCTTTTGATTCAGGTTTCATTTTAAAATTAAGAAGTCAAAAGCTTTTAATTCAGTTTTCATTAGAATATTCCGAGAAATGTAAAACTCAAGATACACGAGCGATTTCATGATCGCATGAAATTTCAGAGACTCTTAATCCACCATTCTCTTCACATGTGATTCATTTTTCGTAAGTTTCTCTTTGAAATGTCACTTTGAAGAAAGAGGCGAAGCAAGACAAGAGACTTTCAACATAGAAGCTTTTGCTTCAGCTTTCACTATGAAAATTTTTAATTGATGATTTTTCACTTTACAAGAAAGAGAGATAAAACTTCAGTCAGAGTGAAATGGAAGCAAATGAAAACCACAACATTTTGATGGTGTTACACAATTGATATCACATTTTTATTTAAACGAAATAAAAATAAAAAAAATAATTACAGTATTTAACTAAATAGAACACAGAAAATGATTTAATTTTTGTTGTAGGTTAACACAAACCGTAAGTAAGAACATTAACAAGAATGTGTAAGTTGCATCGGAATAATTTTTGGCATTACCAAAATGGCTGCTGGTATTAATGTCCTTTTTTATGTCCCCATTTTTTGTGATGTTCATCACCACCTTTCTTACCATATTCCTCTTTGTGTCCATAATGTTCTTCATGTCCTTTTTCGCCTTTATGTCCAGAATGGTCATGATGGTGTCCACCTTTCTTTTCATGTCCTTTTTTACCATAACCATCATGATGATGTCCTGATTTATGATGTCCACTCTTGAAGGAGCCACCTTTCTTATGTTTCTTCTCCTCATGGAAATCACCGTATTTCTCATCGAAACCTTCATCATGATCTTCATCATAGAATTTCTTTTCTTTTTTACCTTCATCTAGTTTATGGATTTCATGATGTCCTTTTGTGGAATGTCCCTTTTTGAATTCACCCTTCTCTTCGAATTCATGTCCTTTTTCACCTTTTTCACCTTTCTTATGTTCATGGAAGTAACCACCTTCATCGTGGTGTTTCTTCTCGTGTCCACTTTCATCACTGAATTCACCTTTCTTGTTCTCCTTATCATGATGTCCTTTTTCCCCCTTCTTGTAATCATGTGATCCCTTATATCCTTTTTCGCCTTTCTCCCCTTTGGATTCGTGGTCTTCAGAGTGATGGTCCTTGCCACCACCTTTCTTCCATTCCTCGTGCTTTCCTGAGGCTGCTGTCTCCATATCATCCTCAGAGATACCACGTGCTGTTGTAGTCGATATCGCTGCGTATATCACAACGCCAAAAATCAGAAACCATACTGTTTTCGACACCATCATCAATTAGCAAATTTCAATTCTTCTATGAACACTTTAACCTCCACGTCCTGTTACTGACCGAAGGCAACTGATACTGGTCTCAAAACTCTTTGATCATTTATACTGATCTGAATTTAGGGAAATTTTCCATTCAAATGGCGACAATTGAGTAATAACTGTAACAGCCAAAAACAGTTTGTACGTATAACTCTCAGTTTCGTTTATTAGGAAATAAATTTTTTGTTTTTTGTGTATTTTTTCGAAACCACGAAATATTTTTATTCTTTTCGCCTGTGATCTTGTGCCCGGGAAAAGAGTAAAGGGTTTTTCGTTTTTTTTTACCCGATTCTTACCTTCATTTTGAGAGACACAACACTTACTCCATGACATTTCTTTCGCAAGATAAGAAAAATTTAATCAAGCAAATCTTGAAAATCTCATTAAAACTTTTGATTTCTTCTGGTTTCGAACAAAGGCAAATCGATTACGATTTAATCGATTGAATTTCTTTTTGGTTTTTGTTGCGTTACAACAATTACAAAATGTTGTAACTTAGACATTTGTTAGACTAGAAATGGTAATTCGTGCGTGACTGTTACGATTCTTCTTTGGTCATTCATCGATGGAACTGTAGAAATGTAGTGGAACATCTGCACCTGTCGATAAGGTTTAAATTTATTTTCACCATAGATTGTTATTAACAATATTTCACTAACAAGAACACAGGAAGTATACATACTAACTTGATTCAGAGCCATCTATTTGTCATTTCTGTGTACATGTTTGAGTTCAAGTTTACTTTCATTTGCGTGTGTTCTTGTATTTATTTGAAATCTTCCTCCATTTGCGATAATACGACAAAATTAAATTAATCACAGTACAAGTTTGAAAATTTGAAAAGTTTTCTCACTTTTAATTGAATAACACTTCCGCGTGTATCCTTGTCGCATCTTAATTTAAATAAAAATCTATTACACCTTCAAGGATTAAGGATAAAACTTTTTCAACTACACCATACCACCATGTGATTGTATAATTTATTTTAATGTGTTTATTGAATTTATTTTAACGCCTTAAAAGTAAACACACACGAAAATGTAATTTTCCAAGTCAAAGTTCATTAATGAATATATAACGAAGTTTCCTCATAGTCCTTAACGTGATAGCATGATATCCTTTTTTGCATATGTTTGAAGCATATTTCCCTATTTTGTCTGCAACAACTTCCTTTGCATACAACTTCTAGTCTAGTAACGTTTAGATTCTAATCACAACACCAGGTAGTGTTCTTGTGAATCCTTCGTAACTCACAAAACTTATTCCCTCAAGGAAGTCTTCGTTATTTTTTCCAATCCATACCAAAAACTCAAAACTTCTTCTCATAACTCTTGACTTGATAACTCCTTATTGCTCCTTGAAACAACAAAAACTTATCAAGTGTAATTATTACTACAAAACGCCTTCCTTTAAATAACTTATTTCTTGGGTTTAGTGCAAATTAGATCTAAATAACTTGAATGAAACCAATTAGGAAGTTTTGTTCATCGTCATGATGTTTTCTTGTTTTATGGCCCTAAGGATCCCTCCTTCAGAAGACACTGGCTCTACTCTGTTTCAACACATGCAATATGAAGCTTTAAAGTTTCCACTTTAATTGCTGTTATTAATTAATAAAACTTTGCTTAATTATTTCCATAGGTGACTTGCTTCGTTCGAACGTTTTCGGTTTTCCTGAAGATTTTTCATATACATAATTTGCTTTTCCTTTGAAGATTATCTTCAAAATATTTTTAAGATCATCTTAATATAAAAAGAATATAAAAAGAAGTTATTTTCACGTTTCTCAGTGAATGTGGCAAGTTAATATATGGTCGTGGTCTATGAGGATAAATACAGTTCGTGGTAGCTCAGTGGTTAAAGCATCTGTCTGGCAAACTCGAGACTCAAAATCGAGTTACAGTCTCTCCGCATATATTTCTTCACATTCTCCTACTTCTTCTGATAGTTGTTCTGCTCTTCGTACTTGCGTTCGTGTCAGGTTTATCCAGTAGTCAGACTTGTCAAAGTGCGTAGTCTTATTTATCTTGTGTTGTGGTCCAGCTTCTGTGGTATGTCTCTTCTTTTAATTTGTTTGAGTTAAAATTAATTTTGAATTACATAAATTAATGCAGTTGAGACAAGGAGAGATAATAAAATGTAAATGAGTTTTCCAGAATTATCCTTAAATGAATTCGCTACCAGGAGAATTATTTCTTATCTGAACAACAACTGAACTGAGGTTGTAAAATACCCAAATTATTCAAGCTATAAAAAGCTTTTGATAAAACATTAAAGAAAAATCAGAATAATCAAAACAAATGACACGATTTTATGTACTACCCTCTTCACCTTAATAAACATTTTCCTGTCCATGTAATTTAAGTGCCTAGTTCATTTGGAAAGGGAAAAAATTACTACAACATTTTAGTGAATCTGCTTATTTTAGTTGTCTAATAAAAATTAATTGATTTTTCCGTAAACGTATTTATTGTCCGTAATAAACCGAAGAAATCAATCGTCGTCACATTTTAATCTAAATCGGCATTTAATAAAAAAAAAGGAAGAAAATCACAAAATCATTTGTAACCAAGTCGAGGTACACAAAAATACAGGTATAACAACTCTATGAAATCATGTTAACCTGGTTTCATAAAAACCAAATTTATGACGTCTAATAAATTGCTTCATTACGTAAATTTACCTTATAATGTTGTTTTACACCCTTAAACCAGTGATTTTTTTTTTTCTTACCACCATTCTAACCCCAAGGGAGGAAAATAAGAAAAAGGTTTTAATACGACACACACAAAATATAATACATTGAGCTTTCACTTTATGAGGATAAACTAAGTTTTATGGACAAACAACGGATACTTAAAGCCAACAAACCATTAACTACGAAAAAAATAAAAATATTATATTTTTAGAATTTATTTCCAGACACCATTTTTTCTTTGATATATTTACCAACTTTTCTCGTTTTATTGCCACCCGAAATCTTTATGTGTCAACTTAATTTACGTTTGCACCATTTCTCTGCATCTCTCTATCCCTCCATGTCTCTCGATAAAACAAACATATGTCACTCACATCTCACCTAGACCGTGGTTCATCTAGTACGTTTTCAGGTCATTCGAAAACGTTCTGCTTGCCGGGCAGATGCTCTTACCACTGAATTACCACAATTTCATTTGACATTTAGAAAATGTAAACAAATGACACTGACCGACAAAGGACACTGAATCATATCAATTCAAAGTTGATATCCTTCGAACAATTTAGCATTATCCCTTCGTTTTCCGGCATGACTGTCATGTGGAAATGGATTTAAATTTTCTGAAAGGATAATAGCTAAATGCCCTCGAAGGCAGGCATCACTTAAAGATAAGAAATTATTGTAGAAAAAATAAGGAAATACAGAAAAATCCCTGGAACAAGGAAAAGTACTAGGGATCGGATAAAATCCTTTAAATCCAAACACGGAGAATTTTTGTCGCATCGCGTTTTATCAACCATTTTGTTGGTTATATGCAAATGACAATCTTAAAGGGTTTCTTTTACCCTTTTTGTCGCCAAAGAAAGGGTTTATTTTCACTTTTCCTTTTGTTTCCTTATTGCCATTGAAGGTTTACACATACACGAATGTTTTGTAAAAAGGAAAAAATTCCATAAACAAATACAAATGCAAATAGCAAAATGGCAAATACCACAATCGTAGAGATTTTCAAATAAATATTTTTCCATTCGAATATCCTTTTGCATTCACTTTACTCCTTAGTCCTTTAGCTAGTTCAATGACGATTCCGATGCCGCTAGCTGAATCAAAATAGAATTTTCTTCACGATGTGGTGGCTTTTTATCCCCAAGAAAAATAAAAAGAAATTGTGTAAGGACGAAAAACTGAAATTGGGTAAATCGGAAAGTTTTCTTGGAGAATAAATTCAAAATAGGAAAATATCCTTAAAACGTGAACGTGAATCCTGTTGTTGGTGTTTCAGGGTGCAAAGATTTCAGGGAGAAATTTTGTATTTTATATTCACGTTCTTTTCGAGGTTTTTTTGGGGGATTGGGGAGCAAATACTTCCTTTCAATTTTTTTCGTCTTTGACCTGTTCTCTTCCATTCTGTTCCATTCTGTTTGATTTATAGTCGCTTCGCTCTCGGAACACCTGTATTTTATAATCGGATAATTTATTGCCCAAAACTTGAAGGCACTTTTTCTATTTACCCTGGGACCATTTTCTTTCTGTTTCCATTTCTCTTTCTCTCTCTCTAGATCTCTCTGTCCCTCAAATCCCATGTGAACTTTGGAAACCCGTAACTTTGTGACTTTTCTTGTTCTTCTTGTTCTAGTGCTTCTCAGGTGGTAAACCACTTCCAAAGGTTGATGATCTTATTTCGTGATAATTTGGTTATTGAACTAACAAGCCTGTTTGATGATTCCATCGCCATCTGTGAGTGAAATTCAACGCTTGTTTGGACACTGTGAGCAAGAAGGGATTTTTGCTTTTATCTCTTGATTGTAATGGAATCAAATCACGGGTTCCACTTCGTTTTTATAGATGGAGTTCGGAGTTTGGAGTTTTTCGGGAGATACTGTAGGGGGATACACATTGAAAATCGATGAATAAGTTCAATAAATTTTCAAATTGGCTTCCCACACCAAAAAGCTTTTCGCAATAAATTATCGCGTACTTAAGACTTTCGATTTGTGGCTGCTCCTTGGTGGCATTGTAACTTTACAGATTCACTTTGTGCCTTTATAGATGGTAATGCAGTGTTGGTGCAGCGGTGTTATATCCTCTCACGTATAGTTAAACATTTGCAGATCCACTTATTCACCGTTTATTCTACACTTGGCTGAACTTTGTTTAACGAGGATGATGTTTGTACGCTTTTGGCATCTATTATACAACACCATTAAGTATTCGGATTGCTTTTAGTATCCAAAAGAAGGATATCGTTATCCTTTCAACCAATCCACCTCGAAGCCATCGAAACGTAACGCCTCATCTTTCCTCGTCTTCTCTCGTCTCGTCTTGCCTTGCCTTACCGGCTTGGAACGCCTTAGAGCATCGATACGATGGCGTTAATTGAATTAATGAGAACCAAAAGTCTGTGAGGAAATTGCGGATTCATTTGCGGCATCGCTGCCAGAACAGCCGGAACACTTAGCACAAGGCTGCGTTCGTAATATCTAGAGATTTTTGGGGATATACAGATACATATAGCCTCTGGGTGTAGTTAGAGCTTCATGGATTTAGTGCTGTAAAACTTTTGCATCATCAACTACAGGGTGGAGATGCGGCTTAAGGACTCAAGATTTAATTGCCTCTTTATAAATGCATTTTCCAGAGTAAAACCCTTTCGAAAATTTTCCTATTATTACGAAGTTTTTGTCGAAATCATTCGAAGCCAAAGTTAAAGTTAAAGTTTCTTCTTCATATTTTTCTTTTTATTTGTAAAGGAGAAAGGCTTTTAGTTGTGAAAATGTTTAGTCATAATTTAAGTTTATTCAAAATTCACTTAACCATTTCTATTTGGAATTATGGCTTTCAAATTTTCACATTTTCAAATGTAAAAAGTTTTCTTAAAGTTTTTATTTACTTTCAATGATAATAGTGGTAAACTTCACAGCAAGGAAGTTTATCAAAACTTTAAAATAATTTTTAAATAACTTTCATTGTTTTTGTTTGTAAAAATTACTAAAATGTCTTGAAACAAAAATTTTCAAAAAGGCGAAGATACCTCAAAAAGGAACGAAAGAAAAAATCTCCATGCATCTTTGCATAAGTAGTTGTAAACTGGAAAATATTGCACACGTCACCACATCACCATCGATACCGATTGACATTTGACGACGTTTAAAAATTTGAGTGAATGAAATTGTCTGGCGACTTTAAGGAATTTCATGTTCAAAGGAACAACTTCAGTGAGCACAAGGACCTGAATTGCTCAGTTACGGTGTTTACTGAAGGAAAAAATTTTATTTTCATCGGATCAAAACTTGATAAAATTGCTATAATAAAGTTCTCAAAGCCAGCAAAACTTCTGACCACTTGGATGGACTATTACGCAGAAAATTCAAGCCTTTTATAGTTGAATAGCTGAATTCGGAATGTGCTTTCAATCGAAGAAAAATTTGTCCTTCCAAAAAAATAAGTTCTAACAAGCCGATGAATGGATGAAAATCTAATAAGAAGAAAACTTTTTACATAACCGTCTGATTGGACGAAATATAAAGTTCAAAAGGACATTTCTTTGAACTTGAACATTTTATGTGATGAAAAATATTTTTTTTGGCACAGAACCTTTCAAGTTGATTCTCGTTAAGTGCATTTCTTTGCAAAATTGATTCGGTTTTTCTGTGTATGTCCTTATTTTGTAACAATTTGAGACTTATTTCGAGAAATAAAATTTGCTTATTTCGCAAGAAATTGATGAAAAAATTGATAAAATTCTTTACAAATTTAATTCTATTTATTAACCTTTTCAAGGGTCATCGAATGAAAATTGTAAAAATAAAATTGTTGAAATTGAAAAACAGAAATTATTATAATCAAGTTGCACACGAACGCCAACCGCTGTAATGAAACAGTTGCAGAAGAATTTGCTCACATAGAAACGATGAGAAACGTTCGCGGAAACTTCAGAGAATTGAAATTAGAAGAATTGTTTTTAAAATATAAATGTCCTTGCGACAACAATAAAATATTTATCTTTAGTTAATCATTAAAAATTTTCAAGTAACCTGATACGATATCACATCGACTAAGTGGAAAATCACAAAACAAAATCAACTAAATAATTTTAATCAACGAAAATAGATAAACATTTACAAGGATCGTGTTTCTGAGCAACATCTAGAAAATAAAAAGGTCCTGCTCAAATTTCACAACCTCAGGTGGAAGGATAATAAGGACAAGACGAGGCGAGGTGAAAAAATCATTATCTGACTCCAATTTACTTCTTTTCTTATCGTCATCAGGTAAATTGTATTCGAAGCACCTACTAATTGTTGTAGCGATCAAGAAAATTGTTAAATTGAGAAGGAATCAATTTTTTCACCCTCTGAAAGGACACCAGCAAGGACATAGTACAGGACGAGACATCATTCAAGTTAACATCAAGTTACGATGAAATAAATTTTTATCTGATTCGTCCTTTTTTTTAAGTGTTTTGTACTTAAACGAGAGGAAAAAATATATAAAATCACAACAAGTAAATCTTAACAACATTTAAATTTGTATTTTAAAAATAAAAATGAGTTACTACTTCCAAAAGGACTTTATTCAAACAGCAGCAATTTCAGTGTTGAGTAAATATCCTTTTTTTCGAAAATGGACCAAATCAGTGCGCTCGAATTTGAATTGCAAATCGAATCAAAATTTTATCGATTCACGGATGTTATCCTTTAAAAAATAATCCTTCTTTCCTGCTTCTCGTCCTTTAAAGGGACGTCACCACGATTTATGAGGATATAATGGATCTATGTCCCTTTACGACAGGGTTCATCCTCTACTGTTCTTCTTTTCAAGGGATAATCTTAAAATTGCCTTGAGATGGCTTGGAGCTCATCAGGATATTCTGGATGATTACTAGATGAAAATGAGACTTGAATATGCCTTTCAGGCTCAGCTCAGCTCTAACATCCCTGGATCCCGTAATCCTGGTAACCTATAAACACTGTACACAGTCCTGAGAAGCATCTAGGGTGGATAAGAGACACTGGAACCGATTTTCCAAATACATGGAAACGAGCCTTAGGTATACTCTCTGTATTTGCTTAAGCTTTACAAGATCTGTTCCAATATCCTTGAAATTCGAGAGACGATGGCCTATGGTGTTTTGAGAGAGACACGAGAGTTCGAGGAATAAACACTCGGGTCACTTGCTAGTAATTGTTGATAATAACCTGACGCAATCAAGAGGATAATAGCTTGTCTGTTTAAGCTCCAGATCCTTTAAGCCCAGAGACGAGAGACAACAAGTCGGTTATCATAACTGGGGGATTCTGGGTGATATCCTTTCCACTTGGATAGTCTAGTTAAAGTATTAGTCTCAAAGTTAAAGCTTCAAATTTAAGGATTCATGAGCATTTTTCGTCGATAGACCCCAGGACATTCTACAAACTTTAAGATAAGAAGCATATCAAACACATGGAATCCATCTCACACCAAACAATTTTGAAAAAAACAGTTGGCCTTCATATTTGAAATTGGATTTGTCCACCATTTTTCCATTTGAACATCACGTCAAGCCTCAAAGGACGAAATCATTCGAGAACCTTGACATGATACGCATACGCCATCTTCATTTCCATTGAGAAAAATATGTAACTCACCAATGAAGCTCATGGTAAATTCCATCATTCCAACAGTTGACTTTTTACGT
The DNA here is from genome assembly GCA_963971475.1 of Chrysops caecutiens. NCBI lineage: Eukaryota > Metazoa > Arthropoda > Insecta > Diptera > Tabanidae > Chrysops > Chrysops caecutiens. The sequence goes on from OZ020570.1 coordinate 2,910,055, forward strand.
GACTAACGAAAGGAGTCCTGCATTCAAAAACAAGGACTAAAAGTGAATTTTATTCTCTTTTTTCAAGACGACATGATTTAGCTGGATTTCCAGACTAAACACGTTGTAACAGGAATGTCACGAAGTGATTGCAGCAAACCCATTCAAGTGAGTGTCCTTGCTGGTTTACTTTTTTTCAAATCTAGGAATCCCATCGAGGTTAGTTGCGTTCTAACAAGAGAATCCTGAATTAAACGTGTTCACCAACTTGCTACGATTCCATCAAGAATTAGAATTTCAAAATGTCCTGCAGATGGACACGTGATACCATGCAAAAGGCAGACAACAAAAACAACAAAAAATGGAGAATTTCCGGATCACAAGTCAGGCTTTTTGGTTGGCTTCGTTACGGAATTTTCGATTGGAGCGTTTTTCATTTCACAAATGATTGCCACGAACTCAGTACAAAATGGCGGTGCTGTTGGCCACGAACCTTTCTCCGCGTATGTTGTACAGATTCGCTTGATTGGATCCTTGAATACTCATCCTTTCTCAAACTTCGTCCAACCTTAGATAAACGTTAAATTCGCAATTAATTACATGACTATACCTTTAAAAATCATAAATTATTTAAGCGATTTTATAAAACTTTCCCGAAACAACTACCGGGGGAAAGGGAATGGGTAAGGCTCTGGTAAATGGTTCAAGTTAAAAGACAAAAGAAGGGTAAATTGAAATCTCAAAAAAGACGAGACAGGCGTGAAATCATGATTAATAATGCAGGAATCTGTTTTACGTTGTGTAGTCAAAGGATTCGCAATTCGTCCTTTGTTCCCCCTGTCCTCCGTGTAACCGCAAATGAATCTTAATTGGAGGAATTTTTTCATGAAAATTATCTTTCCCCAACAAAATATTCAAATCATTTATTATCATTTAGTCAAAAGGATTATTAACAAGAAAATCTTAAGTCATCGTCGCATTTGCCGCCATTTTGATTTCTATTACAAACGTCAAATGATTCTTATAAGATTCTTGCGTTTGAATGCGAATATGAATTTTCAACTAATGAAGGAGAGATGTCGCTTAGAAGAGCGTGGACTGCGTGACTCACTGGCCAACGTCAAATTATTCTTACTAGGAGTGCCCGTGGCAGTCGGAAATCGACAGCATACTTTAGAAATTAAAAGACTCAAGTTTACTGGACAATAGAAATTTATTCTTGTTTTATTTTTTTTTTCACAACTATGATACGTAGAAGGAAAATACATATTTTCTACTATTTGGGAAGGTATATTCTTTCGAATGAGGTATCTAACATCATCCTTCGAAAAAAAAAATTTTTTGCCCTAAAAAAATCATGGGCGAAATTTTTATGAAAAAAAATTTTTTCTTCGTATCTTAATATTTTGCGTCTCGAATAAAAGTCTGAAACTTAACGAATCTAAAACAATTGATTTCACGGTGATATACCAAATATTCCAGGAGATATCGATCAAATTATAAATATTTTCGAAAATCAATTTTAAATCGGAACTTTCTTATCAATGCGTGGTCAATGCAACAACAAAGGCACTGATAATATTTTATTAATTACGGGTAAACTACTTGACCAATTTGAATTAAAAGTATATTCTGCACCGCTTCGTTAAAGTATCTTTTAAATTGTAGATTTTTATCAAAATCGAACATGTAGTTTGCCCGTAGCAGGGATCACAAAATGTATGTTTGCGTATTGATTATAGTATAGAATAGATAGATTCATCTCTTTGTTAATCTCGCGTGATTTGTAACGAGATAAATGTGTCACTATAACGCCAAATTATGAGATGTTTTATTAAAAGATACAGCTTAAGGCAACACAAAGATTTAACTCGTATTTACATACATTTTCATGATTCATTTCATAACTTCATTCTAACGTCTTTAAAAGGATATATCCTTATACTAAATTCAAATAGAATAAATTTGAGTTATCCTTTTTTCTAGGAACTTCCCATACCTGTAACGTATTAAAAATTAAATCCAGGAAAATGATAAGAAAATATTCATGTAAGAATAAAAATATCCACAAAACGAGAAAGGATATACAAATATATAAGCAACAAGGACCTTTCCAAACGTGATAAACTCATAAAATTGTTAAACTTCATTTATCTTTACTTATCTGAACGGTCATACATCTTGGATGTAATGTTTTCGTTTTGTTTTTGTATTCTTTCCATTCTGTTTATAGGATATTTATCCTCAAAGGATCGATGCCTAGAGACATGCAAACACAAGGTACAAGTCAATGGTAATGAAAGGACGAAAGAAATGAAACAGGACGTTTGAGAAAATACAATAAAATGAAAGTTTTATTGTGTTAGTGTGTTTTCTTATATAAAATTCAAGCTTAAGGAAGTCGTTTTTAGTTGTAGCAAACAACAGGATATTTCTCTTTTAGTCCTGAAATGAAAATGTTGTGGTGAAATAGAAAGAAGGAAAAACTCCATTTTACTGCTACCATTTGAGTCAAAAACGAGAACTACAACTAAAACTGAAGATAGCCTTTCTAAGGTCACACCAGGATACCATGTATCCTTGTAATGTAAGAAGATTCTACGGCTAAAAAGGAGTCAACAACATCATCCTGCTTTTCTCTTTCATCCTTCTTAGCTTATATCTCGTCAATAACAGATAAGAGACAGAAAAATCTTAAATTTTTAGCAAGTGCTATATACAAAAATGTCCTACATATGGGTATATCCTTGCTGTAATAGAAAACAACATCCTTAAATATCCTTTCAAAAATAAATTCGTTCCAGGTGCAAAGTAATCTGACACCGTTGATGGCGTGACTTGCTGTCAGAAGTGGATTATTTCTAGAGAGAAAGAGAGAGACAGAGATGGAGTAAGAGCAGAAAAAACATATTAGAGTACCGCAAGGATAATTACGTAATCCAACATGGCAGAATCATGTTATCCATGTGGATGTTTATGTTGGTTTATTTTTAATACAAGTACAGGATATGTTGATCGTAAACCTCGGTAATTTATTATAAAAACCCACGCTTCGTCCTGGCGCAAAACATATTTTCGTCATGACAACATTTGATGTATCCTGACACACCTGTTGCTGTTACTGTTACTGAGGATGTGAGGAATATCTTCATCATTTCTTACATATTGCAATAATTATTAGAAATGATTCAGGAAATTAAACTCTCAAGCAGATCCTTCGAAAGAATGATAAGTCTTATAAATTTTTCGTCATAGATCGATGGTCAGATATAACTAAAGGATATAAATGTTTATCTCATTCACATACTCGAAATTCATTTTTTTCCCTCTCCAGAAAGGATACAAGGACGAAATTCTATCCTGATATTTCAGTTAATATTCCTTAGATGTTTTAGAAAGCCAATTGACCCTTTTCAATCATGTTATATATGTTACAACATTATGAATTGCGAAAGGATATTAGTCATAGATGTGGGGGAAAATTTTGTTTTTTGTGAATTTTTACAAAAAGGATGTTTCGAAAATTTTTCCATTTTAAGCATTTAACCATTGTTCCATATAAATTTTCTTTAATCTCATGTGGATACAATCAGCTTATCATTTTCTTAAATCGACTACAAATATATTTGATATGTTCTTACTAAAATTGGTTTTTTAAACATACTGTTATGACCATGAATTTTAGACAGAGCAGAAAGAGTTTTAATTCAAATTGGTCAAATAGTTTATCCGTATTCAATAAAAATATTATCAGTGCTTTGTTCTTGCATTGACCATGCATTGATAAGAAAGTTCCGAGTTCAAATTGATTTTCGAAAATATTTATAATTTAGTCGATATCTCCTGGAATATTTGGTATATCACCGTGAAATCAACTGTTTTAGATTCGTTAAGCTTCAGACTTTTATTTGAGACACAAAATATTGAGATACGAAGAAAACAATTTTTTTCATAAAAATTTCGCCCATGGTTAGTCCATGATTTTTTTAGGGCAAATAAAAATTTTTTTCCAATGATGATGTTGGATACCTCATTCGGAAGAATATACCTTCCCAAATAGTAGAAAATGTGTATTTTCCTTCTACGTATCATAGTTGTGATAAAAAAAATAAATAAAAAAACTTAATTTCTATTTTCCAGTAAACTTGAGTCTTTTAATTTCTAAAGTATGCAGTCGATTTCCGACTGCCACGGGCATTCCTAGTATATGATTATTGAGAGATATAAGCATGTATCAAGTTGTAGTTAATTAATACATTTGTTATGTTCAGATTCTACCTACGACCAAATGTAACATCCAAGTGTATAAGCTGCTTGTAGTGATTAGTTAAAAGGGACGAAAGAATTCTGTAAGCTCATAAAGTGCATAAGTCCTTGCGGCATTATATGGAACTAAAGGGAATTTGTTTTAAGAGCCATCCTTTCCTGGATTCAGTGGATTTGATTGGATATTTTTCAATGGAAATTTCCATATCCCCTTTTTTGAAAGCAAGCAAAATTGGAATATCCCGAATAATAGTTTGACCATAAAAATTCGCATTCAGGACCTCGCTGAATTGTAATTGTTATCACACAAAATTTCTGGCTAAATGCACTGAACTCGAACTGTAGTGGTAGAAAAACTTTCCTTTGACAGTGGACTAAAGCTACAAACTCGATGATTGTAAAAAAGGACATTTGGGTTTTTTTGTTTTCGACAAACTACGGATTTCTAGGTGAATGCGTTAACGCAAAATTTCGCGCTTTGAAGTGATTCCAGTGTATTTGTTTGAGTATTCTATCCGCCATTTTTTCCACACTATTATCCTTTCGCTGGTTTTATGTTTCATATATGGAAACCGATACAATGTTATAAAATGTGATTTGAGACAAAAGGATGATGATGACATAAAAAATTGTGGATTGGAATGAATATAAATGAATCAAGGATTCAAATAACCAAATACACAAGAAAATAAAATAAAGGACATATGTATCCTGGCAATGAAGCAATTTTTGAAGGTACAAACTATGGAAATTCAGTTGGAAACTTTTTAGTCATAACCAAATTTTGGGATTACAAAAATACAAATTTTTTTCCTGTATCTATTTGTGTATTTGAGGATTTGCTAGTGTCCTTTCTGTTTACTAGGAAAAGGATATACAAAACGGAATGTGATGAAAAAAAAAATTTCCACGGATATTATACTTTGAAATTCTGCATATTTAACGGTGCAGTCTTGCATGAACACGTGTGCAAGGATACGAGATAGAAAAAAAAATCCAAATCCTGTTTCACTATCCTGTATAATTATTCATATTTTATACAATTTCTATTTGGGAAAAATTTTCCTCTATGCATGCTCCATGTGATCTAGGATTTTCCTACACGTTTTTTTCGTTTCGTTTCTAATTTTTCCACCACATTCGCTGTATATCCTTTCGATTTGATTTTTCTATGCAAGCATTATCCTTGCAACACAAACTACATAAGCTTCTTTCTCGGCGGATAACACTGACGTTCTCTAAATTGATTTGTTCGCTTAGAGCCTTTTTTACATTTTTGATTTAAACTAGAAGCCATTTTGTCTCCACCATTTTTTTTTTTGCCATTTTTTCTGTATTCAACGTTGACATATCCTGAATAGTTTCGTGGATTTGGAGTTTTCCATCGACGTCGACGTTGATGATCAGTAAAAGGATTATCCATTTGAAAGATTTTATTCGGATTATCCTTTTTGTTGGCAAATTAAATGAATTCACATACAAAACAATTTGTTCACTAATAGTATGCTCATCATGCGTTAATCCAAAATGCGCCCAACGAAACAGAGAAGTTTAGAAATGATAAATTCCTTTCAAATATCTTCAGCGACATCTCTACTTCAAATACAGGAAAATTCACTTCCAAGACAATAACCAAATCAATTTCGTGATCACACTGACAATAATTTTCATCAAATCTTAAAGCATCGCAACATTTTGCTGTTGACTTTAAAAATTCCATTTGTTGAAAAATTGAATACAATAAATTTAAAAATATTTACCTTTTGCATGATTGTTAATTTAAAAACAAAAAAAAAAGTTTAAAATCATTGACTTTCGCTTGAACAATTCATTTATATTGTGGTTTTAAAGAGCTTTCCATGACAACGGACGGTGGCATATTCAATTTTATTTACTTTTTGTTATCCAAAATGTGAAAAATTTTACTTCAGAATTTTATTCAATGCACATATTTGAATGCTGTCCATCAATTTGACTTTTATATTTGGTTAAATTTTATATATAAAATACAAATTGAATTGTTAATGACCTGTCGTTGAACTCTGTACATGATGGTGTAACCTTTTGAACTGAATGGAAATGATGAGAGTAATCATGTTGAAAATGACGGAAATGAACTCAATCAGAACCAGGATTCGATACGCTATTGGAACAAACGTATGACTGTGATGCCATCTTGTGGTAAAAAATGAATTTGATATCACAGACCAACGAAAACCGTCATTTTTCATAGTGTTATGTAAAATCCAAAAAAAACTAATATCCCCTTCAGTCGTGCTTTAACGTCTTATAACAAAGTGCCTCAAGAATCCTTAGAGATCCTACCAGATCAAATTGTAACTGTTCTACTTCTTTAAGCTGTTACAACAAGAACGCAAGATTTGAATTAACCGCCATTTTATCAGTTAAAGTCCAATAAGCAAATAACTTCCCTCTATCGATAAGAAACAGACAGGAGTTAATAAATATGAAGGACTAGACCATACAACAACGTGTCCTTACTGTGAATCATTAAAAGAAGTGATTCTACGAGTTACGAGAAATTTCACAAGGACATTGCGGTCATATTTGCAGAATATTTCAATGAATAAATAACTTCGAAATGTTTACATTGTATATAAATAAATATATAATGAATCGAAATTGAGCGCATAATTTACCTCCACTCTGAATGTCATTCAGAAAAGCGAGTTGCTTTCCAGTCTCTGGTCACAAATTTACAAAATCCTTATGATCTTTGTCCAATATAATTAAATTGAATGTTAAATTTTTCCTCAGACTTTTCTTAAGGGAAAAACTTTATCGATACGAAGAAATTTAAAATCAACAAAATAAAAACTTTTCCTTCTTATTATTATTATTATTTAACTTGAATTTCTTATTTTATTTTTCTTTTTTTTTCTGTGGTTTAGTGATTTTCTTCGTGGAAAATTCACTTCCTGTTTTATTTTTGTGGAAAAGTTTTTGCATTTTCCGATGAATTTTCATTTCCTTTTCCGTTCTGTGTTACGTTTTCGAACAGATATTGGTTCGAATTGCTTTGAAATAAGAGGATTTTCTTTTATTTTTGTTTTAAGAAATTGGTCACATTGACTTGAAAATCTCAAGCGTTGAAAACGGAAATGGAGCACGACTGACACAAAACAAATATCACCATTAAATGGAATAAATATTTGTTAGTTTGAGAACGAGCAGCATAAGATGCTCATTATATAAAATGACTACCATGCTCCTTAATGCCAAGAAATGTTAAACGGGGAGATGGACTGAAGAAAAATAAGAAACTTTTTTAATTTTCTCAAGTTTCCCAGAATATTTACTGAGCTATTTCTAATTCGTCGTTTGTATCACTTTATATTTTATTTAGTCGATTCCCCTTGGAACGTCCAAAAACACTTGAGGACCTTCAACAGACATCTACTTGTTCCACAGGCTACTTGTTCTGCTTCATCTCACCATACTGAAATTTATTTTTGTTTCATTTCAAACATAATTTAATCAAATTACTCTCACTAATTAAATTCAAATTAAAAAATCGACAGACAATTTTGTCAACTTTGAAACTTTTTGTCAATTTAATGCAATTCGTCCGAAATTAAAATGTGAAAATTGAAAGGAAACAGTACTTGAAATGAAATCAGAATGAATTTAATCCTTTTACATTTAACTACTCCACATTTGGGGGTCTTCAAGGCAACATAACAACAACCAGAGTGGTTCTGTAATTTATAAAAGCTACGTTCCTCGTGTTCGTAATGTTCCAACACCATGGTGTTCCTGATTAAACTCATGTAACTAGTCACCTTGTCATAGAGCTACCTACTCGCATCCACTTCATAACTCAGCATGAAGGAATTTTTCAACTCCAACAGGACACCCATTAACCCGACATATCCTTTAGAGACCATTTATTAACTCAGTTAGTTTCATTTTTGTTTTAACAAACCGATTCAAAATGCAGGATGACAAAAAGGAACTATTGAATCGTTCGTTGCGAGCAAGTCTAACACTCCTCCTGCCATTTTTGTTTTACCAAATTGTCTCCCTTTTTTGGAATTTTTAATTTTCTCGAAATGCTAGAAACGCTCCACTATGCATATTAATGAGGTAAAATTAATTTATGAAAGCATTTTGTACTTCTCCCCAACTCCAACTCCAACTCAAACTCAATTTTCTCTCCATGACTTTTTCATTTAAAATGGCACAACTCCACTAGGACCAGAACAAGCACCAGCACCAGCACCAGGATAACTGAAACGGACATTTTTATTTTATTTCCTTTCTTTTTTATTTCACAGTATTCCCTTAAGTTCATGTAATTGTGAAGCAGATGTCGTTCAAAGCGTTCGTTCCTTTCATTTTTCAAATGATAATGGAGAGCGACTTTCCATTTTTCTGTTTTTTATCTTTTATTTAAAAGTTTTTTGTATTATCACCATCGACAGGACAAAACAAAATGCAAATAGTGTCACAGGAACTTTAAATGCACTTCCTGCAAAAACTCTTGGACAAATGCCATAAGGATAACAAATTTCAAATGTCTAACCATTGTAAAAGTTCTTGAAATTTCAATCAAAATTTCAAAATTAAAACGTCTCCACTCCATTTTTTAATCTTGAATTTATAGCAAGGTAAATAATAAAAAATTATTACCAATAAAACAGGGAAATGGTAACATTCAAAATCTAACTAAAAACAAATTAGTTCACAAATCCATTGATGGCACTCATACCTCTTGAGAAGGTCCTTAATTTTTTCTTTTTCCTTAAGCTCATAAAATAAGACTGAAAATTGCTTCAATTTTTCCACTTCTCTATGGAGGAAGGAACAAACCGTTCACATCCAATTCGTATTTCAATCAATCCAAAACAATCAATTTTATTACATTTTTCTGATAAAAGCAGCATTGATGAGTATCGTAGTCATAGACATTCATCGCCGTAGTCATCGTCATACTCCTTGTCGTTGTCATAGTTTCGATCTAAGCATAGGAAGAAGGATAACCTTAACAACATCAGAATCAGAAAATATTGTGAACAGTAAAATTCCTTAAACAAAATAAGGCAAACACGGAAGAAACGTATAAGTAAAACAAATCCAACGAAGAAGGATAACGGACAAGGCTGATCCTGATTCTATTTTGTATCCACTTGGGTGCTATATCCCGGAATACACTCAATTACTCTCCAGCAGTGTTCACTTAATCTTTCAATTATCGGATTAGTGTGAGCTGGCTGTTAAATTTTTCTCTTCTTCACCCAGAAACGAATGTGATATGTTTCCTTCCGTTTAGTCCGATATTCTTTTTTTCCTGTCTTTTCCAATATATATATACACAAAGCCAGAAAGAAAATGTTCAAAACAATTTATCTACAATGCTGTATAACCCACACACAATGTTACAATGAACTTCAGGTTCTGTTGCTACTGTTCCATCATCATGTACTTTGGTTTAGCACATGGTAAAGCCTTCATTGACCGAAGGATAAAACGATAAAAGGACAATAGCAATACTATCTTGTAACTGTAGAGACATTAAAGAAACACACAACAAACAAGATACCAGTTTTAGGATTCAATTATATTATCCTGCAACAAGTTAATAAACTAGTAACTATGTACTCCTCGACAACACGAAACCACTACACTAAACCACCATTTACTAATTGCAACAATACACTCTCTATTCTCGACTATCGTTCACTTGACTATGGTCATCCTGTTGTATCTTTCGAGGATTATCTTTTGGTCTGTTAACTGCTAATTGGCGCCAAATGTCCAATTAATAAGATAAATTTTGTACACTGCTTCCTTTCTCGCTTAAATCGTTCTACTTGTATATCATCAGTTGTTTTGTGAATTTCAACAATTTTACATTAGCAGGGAAAATATGTTAAACCTTTTTTGCTTTTCAACGGCTCATCAGTTCTGCCAGAGACATTTCTTGTTCTGATATCTTCATGAAAACATTGATCAAGAATATCTTAAGAGCTAAATTTGAACAAGACTTGGATATTTCTAGTGCCAGTTTACATCTTATTGTGAAATTATTGGACATGACTTCGTTATCAAAAACATATTTTAACTGACAAAGATTTGGAGGATCAAAGGTGACATATCACTTCATACATTATTCAATATGCTTGAACTTACCTTCTGAAATATGTGATTCGGGTTGATTCCGAGCTCTGAAAAAGAAAAATTGATATTAGTTTTCACTCTCCACATTCAAATAAAAATGAAAAATTGGATTTCATTGATACAAATTTTGATTCCATGTCTTCTTATCTCTATTACAAGACGATAACTCTTTAATCTTGTGTTTTGTGGCAAAATGTAGTTCTACAACATTGTTTTATGAAACTGGTAAACAAAAATTGGTTAAACCTTTGTCTTCTTTCTGGATAATAAGACAGCAATTCTTTAATAGCAAAATGTAATTCTATAGCTTAGACTTTATATAATGAAAATCACAAATAAAGTGAAGCTGTGTCTTCTATCTCTGTTACAAGACAATTCTTTGATGTTGTATTAAGTTGTTAACAAAATGTAATTCTTAAATTACAAATTAGATGAAGTTTTGTTGCATTACCTTCCAGCAACGGTGGCTCATCTTCGAATTCATTGCCAACTCCAGACGATTGATAGTTTTGTTTAGCACTGCTTGAATACATAGTTTCAGCATAAGCATTTGGATCATAGTAACTCATTGGTGCTGAGCTAGGTGCATATGCTGGTGCTCCATAATTCGGAGGTGGTCCAGGTTGATTTGTGTCGAATGTTTGGAAGTCACTGAAAATACACATTATTAACATCATGAGACTGTCTTTATGATTAACATTCTACTCACAATCCTTGTCCCATATCCGGTATTTGAAAGTTGTAACTATCTTCCGGCCGTCCGCTTTGCTGTGTGCCCCATTGATTGTAATCAGGTACTCCTCCACCGTAGTTAGCCATTTTTGAGTATTTTAGTAGTTATTTAGCTGATATTCGCAAACTATCACAGAACTTTACGTGCTTGTACAATTTTCACTTTCCTAAAACAATGATAGTTACATTAATTCGTTGTTTAAATGCATTACAATGCAGGCAATGTGGCACTTTTCCTATTACATACTTGCATGTGTTTCTGGGTTAATAATTGTTAAGGTTTTACGCTAAATTCTTTAACCTACCTTTCCACGAGATCAAGTGAGCACTAATTGAAATCACCAAGTCTAGTAAATTGACGAGAAGACCCTTAAAACTCTACGAAACCGACAGTAAACAAAATTTACTCGAAATTGACAGCTCATCGGTAATGACGGCGATTTTGACAGAAAACAAACACATAAGCAAATATCACGCCGGCAGTAAAGATGTCGCGCATGTCGTTAAGTGGACAAAAGAAAACATTCATTCGACTTCAATTGATTTTATTCATAATTTTTCCCTTAATTTCACTAATACTTTTCTTAATCAAATGTATTATTCTCTAATTCATAGTTTGGTGACAATGCTTTCCCTCTATGGTTAAATATACAAAATGATGAAATGTTCGACAAAGTTTCCCATGATTTGCCTTGCAAGTCTACGGCTGCTCGTATCTCCTTAAAATCACCGACAACTTGCAGAATATTGTATAGAATGATGACTAAACTGGCGAGGGCCTGGAATATTATCTAAAATACAAAAATAAATGGTTTATCTTGAATCCCACAGTGGAAAATGATTTTATCTACATCAATAGGCAGCTGACTGGTGTCTTGTTCTGTTATCCTCAAATAAGTGCGATCTGTAAACCAAAATTTGTTTCAATCATTTACATTTCAAAGAAACCTTTATTCTTACGCTGGGCAGCAGAATATGCTGCATGCAATAACGATGCAAATCCTATAAAAAGGAAAATTTTATTTACTACTTTCACAGACATGATGAAGTGCACATGAAAACGTCAATTTCAGTGACTGACAGTTCCAGACAGTTCTTATTTGAATCGATTGTTCAGTGGATGAAGTACAAGAGCAAATTATGTGGCGCCAACTTTAAATTTGACAAAATAAATTGTTTGCAAGAGGTATATGTATAAAAATTTCTTTTGGAATTAATCAAAAATCTCATATATTGCGCATTTAATTTTATTTGTAGATAAAACATTCATAAACAATGAGAATATACGAAATAAATTTAAAATTTATTACTTTCCGCAACATAATTCTACTCTTACCGAGTCAAGAATGATTCTGTCGTTCCGTGATTGAAAGAAAATTTGACGCAAATAATGAATGAAATTGTCAAAGAAGTGAAAAGCTAATTTTCGTGATTCCTTGACAGTTTTTCAAGAATTTTCTCATGTTCTTACTGAGTGATTTTCGGAAATGAAAATGTTGACACATTTTCGAGACTGGTAAGATATATTTCATATGGAAAATATGTGTATTAAAGCAAGATATAACCAAATTCTTTGTTATCTAAATCATGCAAATTACTTCCTTGTTATCAAAGTTTAAGGTTGACTCCAGCATTCAACGGGGTGTATATCGGAGGCTTCCGCACTATAAGCAGTTCAGAAGTTGCAACTGCATTGCGGCCGTTTTATTTTGTTGTTCATCCCGATTTGTTTGGCCGGCATCCACAGCAAAGAGTAAGAAAAGTGCTATTATAAAATGCATAATCCCAAATGGAGTTCTTTCCTTTTCCAGTCAGTTAACGAAGAATCTCTGAAACATTTGAATGCACATTTAGAAGCAATGCAACAGAAAAGAGTCGTTCATACACTTCCGAAGACGCTACCCTTTTATATCAGGGAAAATGATGCTGAAAACCGAGGTTCATTTTTGTAGGAAAAGTTATTTACTTACTAAACTTGTTACGCAACTAATATTTCCGAAAAAATTCAGTTTTTCTGATGAAATTTTCATTTTGAATGTTTTCAGATACCTTCAAGCTGGTGAAAATTACTCTCGAACATGGGAAAGACCCAAAAATATTGCTCAAAAGGATTTTGGAGTCGTGCAATTTGCCAACTGAATTTGTGGACAGCATCAAATCTTCACCTCAATCGCCTTCCAAACAGTCTATACCACGATATGGAGATGTGAATGACTTCAGAGAAGAGACACAGTTCAATGACATCGATTTTGGTATGGATTTCATGGAATTCCACAAGAATTTTCGTGCCAAGAAAGAAAGTGAAGAATATTCTTTGAGGTAAAGATGAATATTCTTGTATTCCATTCAATGCTGAGTTTAATTTAAGGTCATGGCTCAAAAATAATGTTGGTGTAGCTCACGAACGCAAGAAGGAACTCGATGATCTCAAAGAAGAAGTCTATAAGCTTCAGGAGTCACTTGCAAAACGCCTCGAACTGAAAGAAGTTCGTTACGATTGCGGGTGGAACTTTGAACACTATCGAGGCTGTTTAAAAACCCTGGAACGCTTGGCTGATTTGCATGAAAATGAAATGCAGGCGCTGAAAGGTGGTTGTTTCTATATGATCATTGAATTCAATAACTCATTCGGCTTTATATTTCAGGTAGAATCGTCGTATTTGCTGCATTTACTGGTGTAAGTTTGGAAGGTCACGTGATGCTCTTCACAGGTGATGTGTTGAACAACTGGTTAGATGTAAGATTGCTTTAACTCACCTTAATTGTAGATTGAACAAAAAATATTTTCAGTTCATCAAAAATATTCCCAAGCACGATTCGTTTCTTAAAATCATTCCCGCTTATGAAATCGCTCTTTCGCAAGTTCTTAGAAACATCAAAATCGGAAGGAGAAAATTTATGCCAAAAGCACAGGCTTACCACTATGCTGGTCATCTTCGGAAGGTTACAACATCTCTGCTAGACTTTCTTGGTAAACAGAAGTATCCGAAATCGTGGCCGGAATCACTGAATGATTACGAAATCGTTGTTGAATCGTACGTGATTTTCTAGTGTATTAAAACAAACAAGTTACGAATCATTTCCAGAGAAGCTGGCCCACTGATGGTTAGTCCAACTGGACAATTTATAGCACCAGCCACATGCCCCGGTTCAATTCTTGTAGAATTCATAACCCACCACCTGGAAGAAGCTAAATCAAAGGCTGAACACTACAACACGTAGAAATTGAGATCGTTTTTAATTAAATGTTAATTAACTTTTTATTTTTAAGAATAAAATACGTGGAACGAGAACTACATAAACGATGTGTGGACACTCTAAAGCTGAAATCACTACAAAAGGACGACTCTGTGACTCCAGAAAGGATGGTGAAATCATTGGAGAAACTTTTAACTGAAAAAGTTTGCAATTTAACCAATCTACACTTGAACATTACGAACTTTTATTCAGTCATGTCGGATGGTACTGTCTGTATACCGTGGGATTGGAAAAATTAATGAAAATTCATAGTAACGTACTGATATTAAGATAAATATTAGCAATGAATATAATGTAGCTTGTAACGAACAAAGTTAGTCAAATTTAAGGTTTCAAAACATGAAATGTGCTAAAGAAATTATATTTTTCTATTGAATGTCATGAAAATGTTTAGTTTTATTTTGTGATCAAAGTAGTTGTAAAAATAATAAAAACTAGTTAAATGCAAAATGAATCGAATTTTCTGTTCAAATATAATTGAATATATATTTAATGTGCATATTTTGTTGAATTGAATACAATTTTATTGAATTGTTGGAAATAATTTTGAAAACTGCTATCATAACCTCATGTAAATAGAGTGGTAACTACATTAACTATTAATGAAACTATATGCAGGTATAAAAGATTAATATGAATAATTATATTCAATCAAATTATCATGCTGTGGGACATTTGAAGATACCAGTTTAACCATATATATAAGAAGTGATAGATTAATGTTCAATTTAGCATAGAGTTACATGGAAATTATTGAATTTTAGTTAAGTAAATTCATATTGAATGAAATTCCATTTTGACGGTAAATTTTCCACAACAAAATACATTTTTAATTTTCATACTTTGAAAACTGCTATCATAACTGCATGTCAATAGAGTGGTATATTAACTATTAATGAAACTATATGCAGATATAAGAGAGAAATATAAATTAATATATTCAATCAAATCATTCATGCTGTGGATTTTGTTAAATTGAATGAAATTGAATTCATTGCATTGTCGAACATTTTTAGATTTTATTAATAACCGGTTATAAATGAAGTGATTTATTAACCATTATTGAAACAATATTCATTGAAATTATTGCATTTTGGTAAAAGTTTTTAAAAAGATTTATATAAATTATCACATTCAATCATGTTGTGGATTTTGTTAAATTGAATTGAATTGAATTGAATTGTGGGAAATTTGAAGATTTAAATCATAACCGGATAAAAATGAAGTGATTTATTAATGTTCAATTGAGTGTATAATTGTATGGAAATTATTGAATTTTAGTTAAGTAAATTCATAGTGAATGAAATTCCATTTTGACGGTAAATTTTCCACAAATTTCATATTTCATTTCCATACTTTGAAAACTGCATGTAAATAGAGTGGTACATTAAATATTAATGAAACAATATGCAGATATAAGAGATAAATATAAATTATTATGTATATTCAATCAACTCATTCATGCTGTGGATTTTGTGAAATTGAATTAAATTGAATAGAATTGAATTAATGGACATTTGAAGATATCAGTTTAACCATATATATATGAAGTGATTTATTAATGTTCAATTTAGCATAGAGTTACATGGAAATTATTAAATTTTAATAAAAATAAATTCATATTGAATGAAATTCCATTTTGATGGTAAATTTTCCAGATTAAATTACATTTTTAATTTTCATGCTGTGAAAACTGCTATCATAACTGCATGTAAATAGAGTGGTACATTAACTATTAATGAAACTATATGCAGATATCAAAGATAAATATAAATTATTATATTCAATTAAATCATTCATGCTGTGGATTTTGTTAAATTGAATGAAATTGAATTCATTGAATTGTCGAACATTTTTAGATTTTATTAATAACCGCTTATAAATGAAGTGATTTATTAACCATTAGTGAAACAATATTCATTGAAATTATTGCATTTTGGTAAAAGTTTTTAAAAAGATTTAGGTATATAAATTATTACATTCAATCATGCTGAGGATTTTGTTAAATTGAATTGAATTGAATTGTGGGACATTTGAAGATGTAATTCATAGCCTCATATTATTGAAGTGATTTACTACTCTTCAATTTAGTGTAAAATTGAATAGATATTTAATTTTTAATCAAAAATAAATTCATATTGAAAGAAGTTCCATTTTGACGGTAAATTTTCCACTCCAAATACCATTTTCCCTCACTCGGATCATTTGTGTCGCTGCAATCGCTAAAACCCATTCAAAAAGAAACGTCGCCATATTGAATAGCGCTCAACACACGAACAAACCGCGTACGAACACACGATTTCCCGCATGTGTGCGAGGTAAATTTCCCCATTCTACTCGATTTCTGTTCAATTTCATTTAGCTGTTGGCATCCGGAGAAGAGTAGAGTAAAGAAGGCGATACAGAAAAAAGCGCATTTTGAAAGCGAAAAGGTAAAGAAATTTTTGCAATATATTAACATTAAAAATGAGATTTTTCCAAGGAAAATTTGTTAATTCAACTCAAATAGTGTTACAATTAACAGAAGTGCATTAAACGATCATTATTTATAATGGAAACGCTGCAATTTTCCATTAATGGGGGGTTAGTGTGAAGTTGACTTAAAGGTTTCCTCTGCGTCGTTGTGTGTACTCTGTGCGCGATATATTTTCTAAGATGGATGACCATTTTTTCTCATTTTGGAAATTCAAAATAAATTATTACGAAAATTTCCAAGTGCTTGTTACACGAGTCAATTTGCATTCGATTGTAAATATTTAATTAATATTGTTGTGCTCATTATTATATATTAATTGAAAATATAAATATAATTTCTATTTTCCATACGTGCTCAATTTGCGAGAAGTAAAGTAAAGTAAAAAGTGATTTCGTCTTATTTTCCGAATGAGATACAAAATGTGTGCGTTCCTTTCTATCGTTGAATTGAAATTCAGTTAGTTTTGAAAAATTTTCCTCATATGTACGTATATGAAAATTTTTCAAAATTTCAACAAAGTGCCGCTAGACAAATTGTCTACTGAACAAATTGAATAATTGTTTTCCTTTATTTCGAATAATGTTAAAACTGTTTTTCAAAATTCCACAAATAACAATGGAAAATGAATTTTTGTTCAATTTTAAGTGAACGCTAAAGAAAAAATTTTCTATTTTTTGTCTCTCTCTCGGCAATGGACACGAATCCAGATGCGGAATATAACGTTCTCGGTCGCGTAAATTCAATCTATTTGTGTACGTGTACAACACACACATGCATTTGGGAACGAGTCGAAGAGAAAACACTAGTATAAATTTCCATGTATGCGTTTCCTCCATACACTTCAGCGTGTGCTTATCGCCAGGAGAGCAAGAGCAAGAGCAGGAGGATTTGTTCCTTTTTGCACTGACCACAGTGTAACTGTAAACAATTCACTTTTGGCTTTTCAACTAAAATTGAATCCTTTTGTAATTTTTCAACTTTTAAATAATTTACATTAAAATATCCCTTTTGTTTAAAGCATCATTTCAATTTAGAGGTTAAATGAACACGAACTGTAATTTGTTCAATTCAATTCACGCGTCATTGGATTCAATCAACTTATGTTGATTTCTCATCCTTCATATTACATTGAAATGCCAAATTGAATTCACTTCAAATCAATATTGATAACGTATATTCAATCATTGAAAGTGTTCAAATCGCTGTTGATCATCGATTTGTTCAAAGATTTACCTCCTGCCTGCAAGTATCCGTTTCCACGTGCACTTGCAATTGAAACATTACTTATCACATTCAATTGTAATGTAATAAACCAAGTAACATGTGGAAATGAATTTTGAATATTTAACCCAATAGCTACTAATAATCACATTAATTGAAATATTTTATATTTTTCAGAAATTTTCCAAGTGATCAAAGACAACCAAATCACTAAAGAATTTGAAAAGTTTTTTGTAAGTCCGACAATAACATCAAAACGTGGATGGATTTACAGAAAAAGTTTAAAGAAGCTTATTCCTTTAAATCTGGGAATAGATGGTAGTAGAATGTTTGTTGGTGAACTGAAACAAGACCAATAACCTTTGAATAAATTGAAGCTGCATCTAAATAAGTTTCTTTAAAAAAGACAATTTTATTAAACTATATAATTTATCTAAGAGAACGTGAAAATATTGTATAACACAGAATCATCCTACAGACGACAAAAGTTACTCTTTTTGTTTTAAATCAAGCAAGTAAAGAAAAAATATTTTTTTCTTTGGTTTATAAAGATATTTTTCCTAGTAAATAAGTTTAAATTAAGAGTTATATACATAAATTAATTAAGTGTTAAATTTTTACCAAACATTTGTGATCAGATACTACTAAAGATATAAACTTGTGAGATAAAAAAATATAAAATTAAATAGAAGTGAAGTCTGTTGAAGACGAAAAGGATTGATTTATCAAATTTTCAAATGAAAACAAGTTCAAAGCAACAACTTCGAATACATTTATTTTATTTTTCTTTAAAAAAAATAGTGATTTTTTAAAAAGAATACAAAAAATAAGTGATTTTTTTTTTCATAATTTTAAATCAAATTTCTGTAGAAGTGTTATTTAACATCTTCAAATTCTTGTATAAATTGTATATAGAAAGGACAATTTTAACGTAAGGAAAAGATAAAGGAAAAAAGTACATAGCATAGATTACAAGTAGTTAAAATAAATCTAAATCGAAATGATGACAGAAAATATGAACGCTGCCAACCATCTCAACAACCATGGCACCCCGAAGAGGTATTTTGTTTGATAAAAATGAAAAATTTAATTTTAAACAAATTTTTATTTTTTAGCATGGGTACGAATGATAAAAATGCGGCGAATACAGCTCTGAGTAATGATGATATGGGCTGGAAAGCTAAATTAAAAATTCCGCCAAAGGATACTAGAGTTAAGACTAGTGTAAGTGATTTTAATTAAAAATATTTTTCATATCAAGTTTAATAAATTTCATACATTTATTTAGGATGTAACCGATACAAGAGGGAATGAATTTGAAGAATTCTGTTTGAAAAGAGAACTTTTAATGGGTATATTTGAAAAAGGATGGGAAAAACCTTCACCTATACAAGAAGCAGCAATACCAATTGCATTAGGTGGAAAAGATATATTAGCAAGAGCAAAAAATGGTACAGGAAAGACTGGTGCTTATTGTATTCCCATCTTAGAACAAATAGATCCAACACGTGATGCTATTCAAGCTTTAGTTATAGTTCCAACTAGGGAATTAGCTTTACAAACATCACAGATCTGTATTGAATTAGCAAAACATTTGGATATTCGGGTAATGGTAACAACTGGTGGCACTAATTTAAAAGACGATATTATGCGAATTTATCAAAAAGGTATTTATTATTCATAGTTTCAAAAAATTATATATTTTAATGATGAGATATTTACGGATTCCCCATCATTTGACTGTTAAATGATAATATCCATGCTGATATATATATAAATATAAAAGAAATTTTAATTATATTTAATTAGATCATTTTTATATAAATATATATTTTCATTTTTATTTCAGTACAATTAATCATTGCAACTCCTGGACGGATACTGGATCTTATGAATAAACAAGTAACTGATATGTCGCAATGTAAAATTCTCGTTTTAGACGAGGCTGATAAATTATTGTCACTTGATTTTGAAACCATGCTGGATCATGTTATAATGAAACTGCCGAAAGATCCACAAATTTTATTATTCTCGGCAACATTCCCGCATAGTGTAAAGAATTTTATGGAGAAACATTTGCGTGAACCATATGAAATAAATTTAATGGAAGAATTAACACTTAAAGGTGTTACACAATATTATGCTTTCGTACAAGAAAGACAAAAAGTACATTGTTTGAATACATTGTTCTCAAAATTACAAATAAATCAATCAATTATATTTTGTAATTCGACGCAGCGCGTTGAATTATTGGCAAAGAAAATAACTGAATTGGGTTATTGTTGCTATTATATACATGCTAAAATGGCACAAGGACATAGAAATCGTGTTTTCCATGATTTTCGGCAGGGTTTATGCAGAAATCTAGTCTGCTCGGATTTGTTTACACGTGGTATTGATGTACAGGCTGTGAACGTTGTTATTAATTTTGATTTTCCACGTATGGCGGAAACGTATTTACATCGGATTGGCCGTTCTGGTCGTTTTGGCCATTTAGGTAAATGGAAAAAAAAATTAAATTAATTGTTAAAACTCGATTGAAAATTTTAATTTATTTTTTAAGGTATTGCCATCAATCTCATTACATACGAGGATCGTTATGCATTACATCGTATTGAAAATGAATTGGGAACAGAAATTAAACCAATACCAAAAGTAATCGATCCAGCACTGTATGTGGCTAATGCATTGACTGCCGGTCCTGGTAGTAACAATGATTCAAGTAATTCAAGCAACGAAGAAGGGAATATTAGCAAGTGAAATTAAATCAAGTGTCTCTACTACTATATTATACATAGTTAAGGGATGTATGTATGATGATAAATGTGTGATTAATAATTAGTGTGTATGACATTTTTTTTTTTTTTTGATGATGATCAAGTACATAGTATCATAAATGAATGAATGATCCGCATGAATGTGTTTTACATGAGTGTTCTGTACAAATTCAAAACAAAATCAAAGTGAACTGAAAACTTTAACATTAAAAACTGGTAATAATTTGATTTAATTTAAAATATATACACTGTGTACGTAAAAACTTGAACACAAACACGTTTTTCGCGAGTGGATTTTTTCTAATTAAGAAAACTATAATTTTCATTTTCAACTTAAAAGTAAAAGAAGTAGAAAACATGCCAAGAGAGAAATTTGAAAATGAAATCAAAAACTATTAGAACGATGATAAACTTTAAGATACAGTGACACACAAAACAAAACACTGTTTAAACAAATATTGCAATTTTATGAATAAAACATCAAATAAACATTAAAAATAAAAATATGCGCGAAATAAAATAAGTTTTAATGTTGTATTTAAAATGAATGAAAAGATGAAACGCAACAATAAAATCAATTTTTACGCGAAGAAAATTGCAATAGAGTTTGTTAAATTTGTAATAAAGTGAAATTGTACAATATAAATAATAATTATAATTATAATAATAGTGAAGTCCGAACAAACATTAAATAGAAAATTGTGTGAAGTATAAAATGAGAAGAGCAGAAGGAAAATATGTGCTAATATGCATTATTGATCTCTATACAATCATTGGACACAACTTGTTGCAGATCTAATTTAAAACAAAACAAATAATTATAATATTAAAAATACGATAAAAATTATTAACAAGTAAACAAAAAAGTGTATCTCATTTATGTGTATATATTAATATACATAAATGATTATTGTGTATATGTACATATAAATTATATACATAAATAGATTATTACGAAACAATATCAGAAAATAGTGAATGCTATGCCTTCACAAAGTTTCGTTTAATAAATGAATCTGAGGAAATCTATAATAAAATCACAGACAACACACACAATATACAACATGGTTAAAGAGAAAACAACAAGAAGAGGATAAATGAAACAAATTCAACAATTTTCTTTTCTATAATACTTTATTTTTATTTTATTAATTTAAAAATTATATTTTATTATCAGTGAAATTGTATAATTATTAGTCAAATTAGAAATTCTCGAATGAAATAGAAAAATAAATAACTCAAAAATTATGTGGAGAAATTTGAGTAGAAAATTAGTAAAATTTGATGGAAAATATTTTTAATTCATTTCAAAAGAGACACTGTTAAATTTAAAACAAATTAAATCACAATCTATATATTTCCCTTTTTCATATTTAATTTTATACAAATTTGAACTAGAACAAATTAAAACAAATTTTTCTTGAATTTTGTTTATTCTCTTATTTTTAAATTTTTTAAAACAAAATCAGTAAGTTTTCTATTTGTGTTTTTCAATAAACGATGAGATAATAAAATTGTAAAAACATAACAAATGAAGGAAAGTCCGTTGGTAGGGAAAAAAGGGATTACATGAAAATTTGAAAATTCTAACATTTTGGAAAATAAAAGAAATGTAAAAAGAATCTTTTATTCTTACCATGAAAATCAATTACTAAAATATGTTTTTGATTCCATTCAAAATTTGGAAGTAGGCTTCCTTCTTTTCCTCTTTAATAACTAAAAAAATTTTATTAGTCATCAAAATGGAGTTGAAGATAAAATATTATGCAAATGAAATCCTAACATGTAACTAATCATTTTGTGGGGAAAAGTAGGGAACCATTCAAACGGGAGATATTTATTTCATATTAAAATGTGTAAAATTGATAAATAATAATAGAAAACTGTACTCTCCCCTGTTTAAAAGAAAACATGTGTTTCGTTTTATGTTCTCTATCCAAAAATTAATTTATTTTTCTAAAAATCACTTGTGAACATAAGAAGAATTTGAGTTTTACATTTGATTGCTCGTGTCAAAATTAAGATTCGAATATCTCTTTACACAATACGGTCCTAAAATGATTAGTTTCTTAAAGAAAACTTCCACTTTTCAAACAAATGTATGTGATATTTTTAAATAAAATAAACAAAAATAATCAGCCAATCAAGTGTGAATTGCATTCGAAAGTCCGAAATTAGTTTCATTGGAAAATCTTTTAAAGATTTTATTTGCTACATAATAAAAATGGAAGAAGGTTGTGCATATGAAGAAATGTAAAACTAAATGTCGCACTGTAGTAGTTTTGTTTAAATAATTTCAAAACAAACTATTTATAATTAGATATTGCAATTCAACTTGTGAAGGCATCCTGGTAAAAATAAAGTAAAAGTAGAAACCGAAAAACAATACAGCATCATACAACCTGGTCCAGTCTTATTTTGAAATTTGATAATTAAAAGAATATGAGAAGCTATTTAGCAAAAATCACTAATCAAAAATCAACTTTTATTTATCCAATGAGAAAGAAATTAATCTTAAAAATGTAAATCAGAAAAATTGTAAATAATCATTTTATTTTGTAATGGAAGTGACAACTGTTAGAGACGATCCTTACAATTCAATCAACTGGAAATTAGTTTTATACATAATAAATAAGAGATTTCATTAAAAAACTCATTAAAAATTATAAATAATTCATGAAGAGAAAAACATTAAAGTAATTTGAAAACTTTCCCAGTTCATTGATCGGTAACATTTTGATCGTCCTGACAATTTGATTTGATTATTAGCAGAAAAAAGACTTTGGCCTTACTATATATCAATTGAATTACTGAAACTAAACTGAAATGTGTAAGCTATAATTTATTATTTCGTTTATTTAATGAGAAAAATCATAAGAAATAATCCGTCATGTTTTTAAAACTATTTATTCATATATGTAGACCAAAATCAATCATGGAAAAGAGCTAATGAGAAGTATTCTCATTTACGTTGCATAGTTTCGTTAAAATTTTAAATAAATTTGCGTCTTTTGTTTTAAAATGAAAAATGAAAATAGTTAAAAATTGATGGAAAATAAAACAAAATGTAAAATGTGATATTTATCAAGATTTAAATTAAAACAAAAACTATGTAAAATTACACGCAACGGTTAAATCTTGCAAAGTAAATGAGATGCATATCTTCATTTTTATTTGAATTATTATTATTACTATTATTGCATTTGTAATTCAATTGAATTTCAAAAAAATTTTTGATTAAACCGTGCAATTTCTATAAATGATAAACATAATTTTTACGTAGAACAATTTTGTGAAAAAATAGTTCTATCAACATGGTAAGCAATGGAAATGTTTTTGTTTTGTCTTAATTAATAAACCAAATTGGAAATTTTTCGCACTAATCATTGTTGATACAGAAAACTAGTTAAATTACAAATACAATATTTTCTGTTCATTTATTTATATATAAGCAACAAGGAAGGAAAGAATTCAATTTGATTTTTCAAAAGATTAAGTGCTACAAAGTAATGAAGAACGAATAATTAAAGCAGACAGTACCTGTTTTACAAATTAAACTGTTTTAATTGAAAAAATAACAAAAAAATAAATCATTATTGTTAAGTAAAGAACAAAAATGTAACAACTAAATCGAAATCTGTAGAGAACAAATTTTTGTCAATACACAATGGATCTATCATATCACGTAATGTAATAATATTCTTCAGCGCTCTAAATCTAGCAAAGAGTGATCAGTTATCTCTGCAGATGAAATGTTAAAGATAGATCTATTTGGACAAATGTTTTTGCTAATATAATGAAAACCAGAAATCAAAGTTGTCGTTTATGAAAATGAAAAATATTAAATCAAAATCATTGAATCATATTTAAAATCATCAATCACTCTACACATGAAATGAATTAATTAATTTCGTCTTCAAAGAAGGCATTTGCGGCAATTGGACAATTTTGATTTTATAGTTCTGTTTTTTTTCCCCAAAGAATTTGTTGTTTCAGAACTCGGTTTTCATTATAAAACAAATAATTGTATTGTAACATAACATCAGTTATAATAAGAATATCACTTCTTTTTGAGAAATTGGTTGTATACAAATTTTATGTTTTTAGTTTGCACATAATTATTTCTTTTGTTTTTTTAAAGAAACGTGCACATACTACTTGAAATATTTTGTTAAATTTTCCATACCACCGTGCATACCACATGAATTATTTAAAGCAACTAAAAGTCAGTAAATCCATTAACACGAGCAAAATATTTTCGCAAATTTCATATAACATTAACTGAATGAAATTGTTCCTAAACACATTATATCATTCATAATGTGCTGATATATTTTTGAATGTAGCTCCTTCCGAACTCATTTATGAAACGCTTCAACAAGACTGTATGTAAAACATGAAAGCCCACCCAAAACTGAATCATTGAAATAAGTATTAAGTATCGATGTATGTATAAAATGTGAATTCCTTTGAAATCTTATTTATGAAAGGAGGAAGGACACATGAAACTCCCAAAGGAACAAATTCTGTTGAAACTTTTCCATTTTCAATATCTTGATTAATTTCCATTTTTGTTGCTAAAAATACGCACAAGGTGAACATTTAATTTGAGGAAAATATTTTAATTTTTGTATACAACCAATGTTCTCAAAGGAACAAAAAACAACATGAATACTGCCACATGAAATTACTTGTTCTGTAAAAAGGACAATTAAATGAATAATATGCAATATATTCAACAATAAATAATTAAAAATTGCTGCAAACAAAAAAAAAGAATATTGAAAAAATCTTGAAAAATAAAAACCCAAACTTCTTCCAAAACTTTACTCTAGTTCGAATCGAAATTTTCGTTCTAGCACATGTAATTTGCAATAGGAAAATTTGAAAATTTTTGGAAATTTTAAATATCAAATTGGCAGAAAAATAAATAAATTGATAAATTTAAAAGAAAAACAATCCGTCACGCCGTTTTACGTTTGCGCCAACAGCATAATTTAAAAATAGAAAGAAATTTATTAAAGATGTATATTTTTTGTATGATCTACGTACGGAAATCACACAAAAATCAGTAAGAGAAATTTTAAAAGAAATATAGAATTTCCGAAGAACAGTATGTTAAAAATTTAAAACTAATAGAACAGAAATCAATAAAAACTTTCGAATGGCAAACAGATAACTCTAGATTTTATCAAAGATTTAGGTAAATTAACAAGAAAAAGTATTTTTACTTTTTAAGTGGAAACGATTTTTACAAAAATTAAAACATTACATCAACTGTTCTATATTTTAAGATCAACATTGTAAACGTAAAGACTGGAAAATAAACAAGAAGATTGGAGAAAGCCATGGTGTTTCATTCAGTTACAGTATAACCTCGATAGTTTCAACTTGGTGTGATCGGTTGAAAATTCATACCCAGTTGAGAATTTCAAACTTTCTCAGCAAGGAATAAGATATATAGCGTGATAACAGAAATATTGTTATTGCAACAGCCACACTTAGGTGTAAAAATGTTAGACTCAATGGAAATGTGGATATTATTCATCGCTCTAAAGCTAGCAAACAGTGAGATATCTCTGCATATTGAAGATAGGTTTATTTTGATAAATATATCTCTAACCAAAGTAGGGAAAATGAAAGAACATGTCCATCATATTGAGATTTTATTAACGAGGTTATAAGAACATTAGTCTTTTATGGAAAAGAAAATTTCTTGTACAAACAATTAATTTTATACTTTAAACATTCCTTAGACTTAAAGATATCATATTTTAACATTCATATAAAAGCTTTTGATCTATAAACATTCGTGTGTTATTAAACGTGGACTGTAAATCTTGCTAAAAATTGTAAAATTTGTGGTTTTCTATAAAATGCAATACAAGTTTTCATATTTTCACAATATGATATGTGTAAATACTAGGTGCCACTTCGTTGGGTACATTTTCACATATTTTCGTGATACATTTATGTGACATTAAATTTATTTCAAAAATATATTCAAGTTTACAACATCTGTTAAAGTGTTATTCGAACTGACATCATACAATCCACATGTGTACATCAAAAGGCATTATTTGTTTTGTGAAAGTTAAGCATTAGTTTGTAGAATTTGTGTAGAAGTACGAAAATAATGAGTACATGAATTTTGTAATATCTTCTACGCTGTGACTGTTATCTGTCTCGCGCCTAAAGTGATTGCCCCCGTAGCGCGAAGATCTTTAAACTTAAGGAATGCATCGAAGCCATAACCGCACATTGCGCAAAATCCGAAGAACTGAAATCAGAAAGTACATTACATATATTGAATTAAAGCATTTTTGCAAAAGATATCTTACTGCAGCTGCTGAATAAGCTTCAACTCCCGTGGTAGATGCTAGACATGATGCTATTAAGTATAGAACAACCCATATTCCACCGAAAAACATTTCGATCTTGAGCCATGGTATTTTGCTAAATTTATCAACAATTTGAAATACATAAAACACCAGCATTATACCGGTGAACCAGAAGCCTGTGCCTGCTATCGTATTGAAGAAAGTTCCACGCGAGTGGGTTGAGTATCCACTGACTGATATACATATGAAACCGACGAAATTAAGTACCTACAAAAGTCAATATTATGTGATTCATTCAAGTAACATTAAAATTTTTACTTACTAATAATACAATTTTCGTTATTCCAGGAATTGTTTTAAAGTATGTACTGTTGTAGCGTATTTCAACTGCACTCTTTTGATCGTTTGCACTTGTTGCAGTCGTATGTTGGCCCGGAAATCCTGGATCATTCATTTTGAATTAGAAGTAGGTGGAATCGGATTGTTGATAACTGAAATTTAAAAAATGTATTTTATCTAACTGAAATTGGTTTTATCTCGATTTTTCTCATATGGAAATTCCGAAATTCTTTCACGTACAAATCGGATTTATATCTTCTGTGTTGCATGAATACAGTGATTAATTTGAATTTCTTTTAGCGCATAGTTCCGCATAACATAAATATGTAAATCACGCGCATTTTGCATTTCCGAAACATTCACGACAAATTCTTTACCCAAGAAGGTCAACGAAAATTACTTTAATTAAATTTAGAACTAATTAAGTTCAAATTCCATATGAGGTCTAAATTATATCATTTGTACGATTTCAATTTGTTGACGACACCCAATGTATCTAATCACATCACATTTCATCAACAGGTTTCACTCGAAGATGTTAATTTCAATTTTCCATAGAGAATTTTGTTTGTAAACATCTTACCTTCCAAGTAATAACAAAATACCAAGAAAAACAAAATCTTCAAGGAACTTTTTGTAGAAAATCAAAACTTTACAAGAAGTCGCTTCGAGGAGGTAGGCGTTCTCTGACAAATGACATCTGCCAAATTCTGTGGTGGTATGCGTTGAATACCATCTCATATTTGATTTGACTCACGTGTTCGTACACGACAAACGCTACGAAATTTGATGCCAAGCGAACGCATACACGTACATTTGTAGCTACGCATTGCTTTAGTCGAAGACATCTTCACGTCAATTCATGAAACTGGTGTGAAGTGAATTCGCCAGAATATGGCGAATTGGACTCAGCGAGAGATGGACGTTATTTGGTGTAAATTCTGTATGATTTCAAGCCACATATTATTCCCTCGTCGTCATCCTCGCGACAAATGATTCTCTCAAAGTCGTCTTGAACTCAGCCAATCTAAGCTACGCAGAAGACTCCAAGATCTTTAAAATTGAAGCTCACCCGAAGGACAATATTGAACTCCAAGAAGACATCAACCGCTTTGCCGATGATCCTCCAAAAGTAACCTATCGCTGAGACCCTTATTCTAGCAGTCACGTGACTGGCTTCGTGATGTGAGTTTCTAGAAAGACGTGAGCTTTCATTTGAGACATATCTTATATAAATCGGAGGCTCATAAAACATTTGCAGCCCGATATCTCGAGAACGGTAGGGCCTAGAGAAGAATTGAAAATACAGATATATTCTGGCAATCGCATTCTTAATTTTTGTAAAATTAGTTTGTGTCTTAGATAAATGGTTTGAGCCCTGGCTAAAGTGTTTTATTTATTTTATCGTTTTCTTAACTCATTTTATCACTGGATGATAGAAGGCGGTCATACATAAACAACGGTGGTAAAAGTTCTAAAATAGGGCTAACGGTTTCCGAGATATACGCTTCAGAAGTTTTTCAGTTTCGAAAAAATTTGGTTGGTCTGAAACACCAGGCGAACAGAATCAGCAAGAGGCAAAAATCAAATTTAAACTTTGCAAGCTGATTTCTCGGAAACGGTAGATCCTAGAGAAAAAATAAAAACAGTGACGTGTTTGGGAGGACGTGAGCTTTCATTTGAGACACATCTTATATAAAACATTTGCAGCCCGATATCTCCAGAACGGTAGGGCCTAGAGAAGAACTGAAAATACAGATATGTTTGGGCGATCGCATTCTTAACTTTTGTAAAATTGGGTTGTGTCTCGGATAAATGGTTTGAGCCCTGGCTAAAGTTTTTTATTTATTTTATCGTTTTCTTAATTCGTTTTATCACTGCATGGTAGAAGGCGGTCATACATAAACAATGGTGGTAAAAGTTCTCCAATGGGGCTAACGGTTTCCGAGATATAAACTTTATAAGTTTTTCAGTTTCGAAAAAATTTGGTTGGTCTGAAACACCAGGCGAACAGAATCAGCAAGAGGCAAAAATCAAATTTAAACTTTGCAAGCTGATTTCTCGGAAACGGTAGATCCTAGAGAAAAAATAAAAACAGTGACGTGTTTGGGAGGACGTAAGCTTTCATTTGAGAGATATCTTATATAAATCGGAGGACCATTAAACATTTGCAGCCCGATATCTCCAGAACGGTA
Organism: Chrysops caecutiens; assembly: GCA_963971475.1. Lineage (NCBI taxonomy): Eukaryota > Metazoa > Arthropoda > Insecta > Diptera > Tabanidae > Chrysops > Chrysops caecutiens. Next base: position 2,939,780 of record OZ020570.1, read on the forward strand.
GGGCCTAGAGAAGAAATGAAAATGTAGATATGTTTGGGCGGACGTATTTGTCATTTGAGATATATCTTATAAAATCAGGTATAAATCAAATTCGAATTTACTTTTTTAATTAATTTCATTTTTGATTTAAGGAAAACACTAGTGCTCGTAACACAAGAATCCAATAAATTTGTGGAAAGGATCATTTCAATCATCCCGTAGAGACTGCATAGCCCGTGTCAATTGAAACTTTTTATCTGGAAAATCATTAAGTAAAGTTTGAACAATATCCATTAGGTTGTCATTCATTTCTCTTTGATTCTGTACTTCTAGCTCCAGTGCCCCGAGACCTTTAAATTTTGGTAAAGTTTTCGAGGAAGCAAGCATCCTATATCGTTTGGCTCGATGCTGTTTCCGGACGATGTTTTCCAGGTTTTGATGTTTCAACAGGAAGCTCTGTTCGATTTCAGCTTGAACTAAATTCTCCTGTATTTTCTCTGTTTCTATTTCGTCCTGTTTGCGGTTTAGCTCCGCTAAGAGCTGCTCACATTGAATGGATTTGTTTGCTAAATCCATTTCACTCGCATTGATTTCACTGTGAATTTGTTTCATTTTGTTCTTTATTTCATTCAATTTCAGTTGAACACTGGACCGTGTACGTCCCTTATTTGCTTCCATCTTCTGACGTGTGGTAGCTGATACGAATATCTGCTCACGATGCATCACACAATGGTCCAAGTCTTGTACCAGCTTTTCTTGAGCTCGTTTCAACTGATTATAACGAATTTCCATACGATGAATTTCCGATTTCATGCACCCAATTTCACTTTCATTCGACTTTTCCTCATTTCTCCAACGATTCGTTTCTTCAGCCATTTTGTACTTCGTTTCCCAAGCCAAAGCTTCTCGGTGTTTATCCAGAACTTCTTGTTTGGTGAACTCGATCTCTTTCGTTAGATCCAAGATTTCTTGCTCCATATTAAGAATGGACAGTTCTGCATCCTGCAAGAAACACAGTTAAAAGTATATTCGTCTTTTAGTTACATATAGTAGATACTCTCAGTCTTTCCACAAGGTCAAAGTGAACCTGCTGGCATTCAATTTCTTCAGTCTCATGAAGTTTCTTCTTCTCAAATAGTTTCGCACCCATTGCCTTGACTTTAACACTCAAATCGTGGATTTTCTTAATTGTCTCCTTCTCCTCAGCTATAGCTTGTCTTAATTCTGATTCAACTTTCAATCCTTTCTGCTCCATGACCATTAATTCTATAATCGCATCAAACAATACATGAAATTCACGAATAACTTACTCCAAATACTTACGTTTTCTACCGATTTGAAGATCACTAACTTGCACAGCTCTTTTCTGCGACAAACGCACAACATATCCCTGTAGTCTAAGCCAGAATTTCTGCGCTTCTTGGATCTCCCGTTCTATCTCATGAATTTGTCTCTCTAAAACATTTATCTAGGAAAATCTTTGTTATAAATATTTTACTTCTTTACTTCATTTACTTCTCTCTCAACGTTGGTGCGTTCAATGCCTCCTTTAGCCTGAACGACTTGATCAAATTTCCTTCCAGCTTGATCCAATAGCTTAAGGTTGATGTTGATCGTGTTCTCAGCATCCTTCAACTCAACCGCAATTTTCTGGTTCTTCGCATTCATTTCTTCGTAGTCTTTATTTAGTGCCTCAGAATCGTCCTTAAGCCGCAACACTATGCCTTTACTCTTCTCCAAATCAAGGAGTGTCAATGATATTTGGTTCTCCAACCCAGAGAGCTTGATTTCCAAGGTTCGCCGTTGCGCTTGTGTTTCTCGCAATAGCTTCATACGATATTCACTTGCCTTATCCATGGTAATTTGATCTTGAGCCAAATCAAGAATTTTCTCTTCGGAATTAGCTTTGCTCTGAGCAAGTTTATCTATTTCGGTTTGAATTTTGCGCAATTGCACATCTAGTGCATTGCCCTCACATTTTGATGCAGTAAAATCTGCTTCAGTCTGCTTCATTATTTGCTCAAACTCGCTCAATTTTGCATTGAACTTATCGCACTCCTTTGTTTCTTTGCTCACTAGAAATTTAATCAAGATAATTTCAAAAATATCAGACCCACAATAGGTCTGTTCACGTACAGCTTGAGTTTACTGGAATCTACTCGGCTGTAAATGAGCCATTTGAGAGGATTTTTCTCTCGTTACTCAAATAGTACAAAAACGCATTTCAGTAACATCGAGCAACTTCATAAGCGAACACAAACAAATTTGACATTTGACAGCTTGTAAGTAACATCTAGCACTTTCAAGCACATTACCCCTCCATTGCTTTTCGTAAATTTCTCTCAAAACTAGTTGTTCCGACATCCCACCAAGTATGTACGTGAACAAACCTAATGATTACTCACATTGTCCTTCTAAATTCCTGATGTCTTCTGTAATCCTCGCCTTGAATGCTTCTAACGATTCGTTTTTTTGCATTTCTTTGTTCGCCTCCTTTTTAGTAGCTTCAATTTTTGAGGCAACAATTTTCTGTTGCTCTTCCTCAGATCTGTGAAGAATTTATCACCCCCAGAATTCAAATATATTCACAAAGGCAAAAATAATTACCTCAATTCATCTCTAACTTTGCATAAAACCTTGTCTCTATGCTGGATTGCGATAATAACTTCACTCCAAGCCTGATTCAAACGTTTGTGCTCCTGTTGAAGTGCTTCCAAGTCAGCTGTAGCGTCACTTAGACTTGTATTCAAAGACTTGATGATACCGGTTTGATCTTTGATTTGTTCGTCAATGGAGAACAACTCTTGCTCCTTCTTCTTGACCTCCATCTCAATGTTGAGCAGAAGCATATCCATTTGCTTCTTCTCTTCAGAAACCATTTGTTGGTTTTGCCAATCTTTGCTGATGATCCTTTTAGCTGTAGCCACTTCATCTTCTATTTCCCCAGACCATTTCACAATGTTGTTCTCGAGAGATTGTAGACTTGTTAGTTCTAGTAGTCGTTCGTTATGATATCGTTTAGCTTCCTTTTGATCTTTTAGTAGTTCTTCATACTGCGTTTTCTGATCCTCAACACTGCTTTCGTGCTGGATCCTTTTATCGCTGATATCTCTGATCTGATGGGTGTATTCTTCCATCACACGGTTTTGTTTTCCGATCTCTTGTTGTAAATCGTACAGCTTGGCACCCATGTCCTTTCGTTCATTTTCCTTTGCAACAATGTTGTGGTCCAGATCCGCAATCTCGCTAAGCAATTGATCCTTAACGCGGATTAAGTGTTCCTTCAATGATTGCTGGAAACGTACCAAAAGTGGATGGTCATCTGGTAAAACTGATGGTTGCGGCTGTTCCGATTCCTTCTCGTTGAGAGAATCAACATTTAAGCCTGAAAATTCTACCAATGGATTTTCGATGGATTCCATTTTTTACAAAATCTACTTTTCTTGGGAGTAATACGTCACTTTCTAAATCAACAAATAGACAAATTGAAAGTTTGTTTCAATAACAAACGCCTTCTATACCCACTGATTTGTTTCCTTGGTAGCAAATCCTATGAACAACGTTTTCGTTTCCATAATAACTCTTCTGCCAAAAGGGTAAAATTAAAATATGGAAAATATTTTTTTATACAATTTATTAATTTAATATTGCTTTAAGCATTTCACTACAAAAAATATTCTTTAACAAACCACATTTGTCTCTTTAAAACAGTTTTAAAAGTGAAAAAATAGCTTTAAAAAGAATTATAATTTAGCAAAGTACAATATATGAAATCTTACAGAATTATTTATCTAATTTTACAACAATCGTTTCCATTGGATCGATTTCGAAATCACTAAAATATATTTTCGTATTTGGATCACGTCCAATAACCGGATAGCCACTATAGAACATAGCAGTCAAATCCATTTTCACATGTTTATCACCGAAATTTGATACAGCTACAAAACTGTTACGTCGAGGATACCATCGTTCAATGATTAGAATATCATCTCGACTGTGTCGAACGTTTGTATTGGGTACCATGTGCTCATCTTTGATGATTCCAATTTGATAAACTGTTGGAAACTTGTGACGGACTTGAATCATTTTTGCGACTTCATCCAAATTTCGAAATGTAAATTTTGCACCGTGTGGTAGCCATGGCAATGTATCATGACTTGTAAACTGTCTACCACTATTCCATGCCATTGCTGATAAGTGATGGAGATGTTTTGTGTCATGATGGTCATTGCGCCAATCATCGGCTTCTTCCAATGATATTTCATCTCCATAGAAAATACTGGGTGAACCAGGTAACATGAGTTGCATAACTGTAGCAGCTAGAGTCATATTAGCCGACAAACTGCGAGACAGTCTTTGCTCTGTTACACCACCCAAAGTCCATTGAATCCAAGGACCATATTCGGATGAACCAAGCAAACTATTCTGCAACGCTTTAATTTGTGTATCAATTGATGCTGTTCCATTTGTCACATCCAGATACACGTCAACTATGTCTATACTGTCCCGAATTGCTTTAACTGTGCTATCATCTAACTTTTGAAAGAGTTTGTGGTTTACCATGAGAATTCTGTCTCCTCCAAGTATTGACTTCCACTTAATAATATTCTGAACGAGATGTTGATCATCATAAAAGTTTTCCAATCCTTGGATATAAAATCCGTCCACGCCTTTTGACAACCAAAAGCGCATAGCTTCTACAACAATACTATCTTTATTCGACGATGAAGGTACTGTAGATCCAGTCGAGTTTCCATTTTCGAAAATTGGCATTTCATGAGCATCAAGCTCACTCAAAAACGGATGAATTGGTATATCTAGTATCAGCGACATGTTCCGAACGTGAAGTGAATCCACTAGTTGAATCAAATCCTTGTTGTTTCCCAGTACATCATCAACCTTTGAAAAAGTTGTTACGTTTTGAAAGTTTTCTGGATAGTGTTTAGCTGGAAATATCGAATTCAATCTTATCACATCCACTCCTAGTGCTTCCAAGTAATCAAGTCGTGTTATTATTCCAGGCAAATCACCAAGTCCATCGTTATTTGAATCTTGAAAACTAGCAGGAAATATTTCATAAAATACACTTCCTTTGTACCAGGCATTTCTAAAATGTAAGAAAACATTTATTATTGATCATATTTTGATAATATAATTATTACTTGATATTGCATGTTTTAGGTAATGTGATAATCATTGCAACCACAACAGCACACATCGCAAACAGTCCAGACATGAAGACGAAAAATGTACATTTTCTGATTAGTGGCCAGTTCCATGTAACAAAACACGGTGTGTCTTTGCTAATTGGTATGTTAATTGTTCCATTTGCATTGATAACGTTTTCCTAAAAGTATAAAATTCATTTAATTATTAGATAATAATAGCAACGTAAATAAATCTACATCTCTTGACAAATCTATCACTTTCATTTGTAATAGAAAAACGCTAAATGTTTGAGATATCAGCCTTGACACATAGAAAATGTCTCGTGATTTATGACGCAATAATAGCCAAATTAAAAATTATAAAAATAAATTCTACATAATTTGAAGATTCGTTGAAAACTACCTTTAGAGTTGTGTCTGCCTTCTTTCCCAAATGCTGATATGCATGTTTATTAAAAAGTGTAGTTGCAGCAGTATCATTTACGTCCATGCCAATTCCTGAACTTCCACCGGATGAACTTGTCTCGACCTTATTGTCCTCTGTGTTAACGGAGTCATTGCTTGTGTTATCCACGTTTGGTGTTAAGGGATGCGAAAAAGCAAGTGGTGGAGGTGATGGTGTTGTCGACAGCAACGGGCATGTTGAAGCATCTTCTTCTGGTAGAAATGTTGATACTGATGGTGATGGTACAAGCGACGATTCCAAGTCTACACTCAACATAGCTGGATCTGTTGATATTCCCATATTGTTTGTAATTCTCATAACATTTATCAACCCAATGCGATTAGTAATTCAAAATCACACAGTTTTAAAGCGTAGAAAAATATGTAATAATTCTAAAAAAACTTCTTATATTTTCACAAATAGATGTGAGTCTTCTCGCATCTTCACTCCGCTTCCACTACAAAAACATTCTCGAAATCGCACGTAATTAAACACTCTTTGTGAGCATTTAGAATTTAAGCTATTATTAATTATTATTTAAACTTTCAGACTTATTTAGATGTATTTAGATATCACCACTTGCACCGAGAGAATTGCGTAAACTCTAAAATGCCTGTATTCGTCGGTGGAATTGACTTGTTTGAAAACGATTTCACACAAAATTGTTTGATGTTCAATTTATACGCTGCCTACTAATTAATTTCAATTGAATTCATTTCGTTGTAGGAACAAAATAAGAAATAAACTCCAAATGTATCGATGCCTTTAAATTGAAACTTTCTTTATATGGTGGCTTTGCCGAAATGCAACACTTTATTCACGTATTTCAATTGCAGCGAGTTACAAAATTCTCCCCTAAATGTCTCCAATGGATATTGTATAAGGACTGGCGAGCAATCAAACGCAGGAAGGTGCACTTCGTCGTCGTGTCTCGGCGCTATATAGGACAGAAATAGAACGTGAATCGTTGCCAAATCCTAAAAAATAAAAGTGACGTCACGGAACTTGGACCAGAAAGTAATTTTTATACAATCATGGAACTTGTACCGATTGTTCTACCATTTAAAAATTTAGTAAACAAATATTACTCATTAAGATATTACTATTTTCAGTGTATAAATGATTTAGAATTAAGAATTCTTAAAAACTCTTTAATTTGGTAACATTTTAGGTACACAAACCGAAAGAGCTTTTCAACAAAATCGAGAATCTCCTCATTCCTAAAGCTTCAATAGAAACCTGGCGCTTGCGCGTGGTATCAAACAAAACAAATGTCCTAGAAACAAGTGCACACATCTGGTCCGTTTCTTATCATGCACTTTCCCTTGGATTATAAACTAGAATGGATAAGGGAAACATATGGAAGATAATTTCACAATGTGTCACAGCGGTGCTCCAGTTTACGTTTATTTCTTAAATTAGACGCCACAATCCTCATTAGCAGTTTTTGTAATAGAGCACGATGGTGTCTTATTCCTACAGGTGATTGACAGAAATGACAAATTTTATGAGAAAAATGTCTCTACCTTGTCTGGACCAAGGATAGCCGTGTAGTCTATACATTCGGTTCTTTTTTCATTGGATCCAGTAAGAAATGTTTAGAACTGATAACAAACTTTCGCTCAGATTTGTTTATGATGATCAAATGTTTATTAATATTTTAAATATATTACTTATTTTGAAATTTTTTATGATCTAACCCACAGCGACAAGCCCCTAAAGATTGTTTTGAAATGTTTTACTTTCATGCTCCAATACTTGTGAAAGCAATTTCGAACACATTCCTCTGGATGATAACAATTTCACTGGTTGACTTTCAGTTCTTTAACATTTCTCCTCTCCCACGAAGACTGATTGTGACTTCACCCTTAACTAGACCTTGTTGAGACCCTGATATGCTTTTCATCTAGGCTCTAGGCTAATTTCTAAGTTGTTGAGATTAACAGGAGTAAAATTCCATTTGGTATTCTTATCACATATCTCATTATGCTGAAGGTTTTAGCTTTCTTATGGTATTACGTCTTAGATCAGCTCGAAGTGAATGGGCAGACAGAACACAACACAACACAAAATAGAACATGTATTAAACGTATCTTCAACCAAAACAAAGTCATGACTTAACCTTATGACCCAAAAGAATAGAAATATATTTTTTGAATGATTGCACATTGAAGAAGTTCAGAATGAATGCAGTATGTGTTGTGAACTTGAAATCCAATCAATGAACCTTTGAAATGCAATCAATAATTATCTTAATTAAAGATTCTAATCAATTGGACAAGGATTTGCGTATATTTTCGTCATATAACATAACATGCACCCGTCGATGATAATTAATCAGAAAAAATTCTCGAATTATTTCTAAGAAAACATTGAGTTACTGGCCAAAAACCAATTTTTCTTATCAAAAATTGTCTCCCCCTTAAAACATATAGAAAAAATGAACATAATCAGTTGATTCTTCTTAAAAGTATTACTTTAAAAACAAGGACACGTACATCATTTAACATTGGTAAGAAAATATATTATAAAGCAAAATGTTTTTGGTCACGTTTCACGCGTGTTTCTTCTTTGAACCTGAAACTGTTACTTCAAATAAGATGTTACAGTTCAAGTGAATTTTTCTAGTTATTGTATTGTATGTATTTATTACAAAAGTAAAGCTATTAATTGAAAGAATTGTATTTGTCCCAAGTGAAATCTTTCATTCGTCTACGTTAATGCTGGATACATGTACAATCGCAATATAATGTGACCTCAAAGTTGATAACCTAAGTTAGTGCGAACATTTTTTATTTAAATTATAATAACGTTATCTTAATATCCTCATTCGTATGTTATATACAGCATAGGAAATTTTATAATGACCGTATTATTTTTCTCAGTTTATAAAATAGCTTTGAAGTTATAAGACATTGTTTTAATTTGTTCATCGTTTACTGGTTAATTTGTTTGTTCGTTTATTTTACAATTGAACAAAGTGAAAGGAAATTAGTTTAAACAAGTCGGAAAAAAAAACAAACGTTCAAAGGATTTATAAAGATATACATACATATTACTTAATACAAAAAACTTCTTTTTTTGTAAAAATGTTAATACAATTGGATTCACTTATATATTTTGCTCACCGCTTTTTTCTGCATTTGGATGAATGAATTTGGATTTAATTGATAATCATTATTAAACAAAAACGTAAACAATATATTAACTAAGGTGCGCATTTTTATTAGAAGTTATGAAGTGTATCAAGATTTATATTTATTATGTGCCAGTGGCATTTGTGGAACAAAAACGATGCAAAATGACTTTACAAAATGTGTTAGATATAACAGCATTTTAAGTTAGGTTGGTTTTATCTTCACGTTAACAGAATCCTTCTTAGAAAAACAATTATTAAAATATATACAACAACTGGACACGCAGTGATCGCTAAAAGAAACATGAACCATGGTTTCTATCTGCTGGCTTTTGATTAAAACGCTTGGCGAATCGAAACAGTTGAATAAACGATAACGTTTGAATTGCGTATATAGTAACAGTCCTCCCAGCGAGTGTTTAAGTTCACAAAGTTCGTGTGATAATCCCCGAAAATTTTGTTGGCCATCAACTGAAATGTGATTAAATTTTAAATAACTCCAAAAAAATTTCAAATATGGAATTAAAACTCTTAATAACACGCGCAAGATAAACACAAACATCCTTCTGATTGCTTCTATATAATCTATAGACTATTTGCATACAATCTCGTGCCTTCTTCTATATAATCTACATATTAACGCTAGTTCATCATATAATACCCATGAACTTAACTGATAAAGCACGCGCAAATTTTCAAAATAACATTTGACGGACAACATAAAGAATTGTAATTAGAATAACATTATTTTTCGAATTTTAATACGATTTTACTATGGATTTGTTTTAACAAGTAACGTTAACAAAACTTCAAGGACATGGAAATTCTATCTTAAAAACTCGTGATTGTTGATCCAGTTATTCATATTTTCTCCAACTCCTTCGGAACGATTACAGATGCTAGTTTAAAATTTTAAATATTTAAACAATATAGTATATTTAAACAATATATAAAAATTTTCATGCTTGCAGGTTAATAATTCCAAAGAGAATCCGAAAAATACTTGCTAATATTCATATCTTAAAATCATAAAGCTGACATTGACAAGAAACCAACATATAAGGTCTTGAAATGGCTCTAGATTTTTTGGCTGGATGTTTAGGAGGTATTTATCAAATCTAAAATGGTGAAATGATTAAGAATGATAATATTTAATTAATATAATATGCCCATTTTCTTCTACTGTTTTCCATTGAAGAATCTTACAATATATCTTAATATAGACTTTGATAACTTCCAGGTTGTGCTGGTATACTGGTAGGACATCCATTGGATACAGTAAAAGTGCACATTCAAACACAAGATGGAAGAAATCCACGTTATAGAGGAACGCTACATTGTTTACGAACAATTGTTGAAAAAGAATCGTTTCGCGGATTGTATAGAGGTATGTCAAGCCCAATGACAGGTGTAGCATTCGTCAATGCAATCGTTTTCGGGGTCTACGGAAATGTTCAGCGTAATATCGAGGACCCGCACTCGTTGAAATCCCATTTTCTAGCTGGTTCTGCTGCAGGTCTCATACAGAGTTTAGTGTGTTCACCTATGGAACTAGTTAAGACCAGAATTCAATTGCAAAACAGCTCATCAGCAGTAATGCACAAAGGTCCATTGGATTGTTTGTTGTATGTTCATAAGACTGAAGGTGTTCGCGGAGTTTTTCGAGGGCTTGGTATAACTGCAGCTAGAGATGTTCCTGGTAGATATTCTAAAATGAAATTTTTAGTCACAGAAACTTATTTATTTATATTTTATATAATCTAGGTTTTGCAAGTTACTTTGTGTCATACGAAATGCTGACAAGAAATTCTCCGAATCCACATCCATTAATGATACTATTAGCCGGAGGATTAGCTGGAGCATCCTCTTGGTTGTTCACATTTCCAATCGATGTAATCAAATCAAGACTTCAAGCTGATGGTTTATCTGGAACACGTCAATACACCGGTGTTCTAAACTGCATTCAAAAAGGCTACAAAAACGAAGGAATGACTTTTTACACTCGCGGATTATCATCTGCATTGATACGTGCTTTCCCCATGAATGCAGCATGTTTCTTTGTTGTTTCTTGGGTTATGAAGGTTCTCGACAAATGTAATCTGAATATCGAAGTAACAAGTAATCAACCTGAACCTATATCTGTTGTTGGAACTATTCAAAACACAAAAAATCAATGCCAAATTCAAATGTGTGAACATGAACACAAGAGACGTGAAGCAACAAGATCAAATACCATTAAAATTTTATCAATTGTCGGTGCATTCAGTGAAGCTGTTTGCAATTCAGAAATAATTGATTTAGTAAACGATCTCTATGATGATCAATATAGTTACTTTGATTTTAATTCAAATAAAATAGATCAACCCTTTTGTGTTTGCAAAAAGGATTGTGATAAGATCGTTAGTACGTAACAGTATGAGTTATTTAATAAGTTCACATGTTGTCTTTTGAATGTACTTTCTTCAAAATAAATGTATTTATTTTATAAATAGAAGTGATCTTACTTTATATTAAAACCAATATTTGATCAACTCCACCATGAAACCGAAGAACTTTTGGCAATCCAATATGAAATTCAAAAACGCTATATTATTTTATAATTTTATTATAAAAATTTTTTCAGTTATTTGTCTTAAAGGGTTTCTATAAAATCTAGAGTTTAATTTTCATTGTTGGAATATCAATTTATAATAATAATAATAATAATAGTAAAAAAAGATAAATCGCGAAAGCTTTTTTTCTTCAAAAATTTCTATCATCTATCTCAGTAGATAGGAAAAATAATTATGGAATGGTAAATGGAAAAATCATAAAACTTCTTTTCATTGAATTTAACGTTTACGCATAATTCAAATTAAGCTTTCACGAAGTTTTACCAGTAAATTTAATATCAATAAAAATAAATTTCTAATTTTTTAAAAATAATTAAAATGCCATTAAGCATAACTATAACAATTTCAATTTTCAATCTCGAAAATAGTTATTCAACAATTCGTCTTTCTTCATATAATTAATCTAGAAATAATTATAATTTTTATTTTGTACAAAGATGACGTGTTTTTATGGATAAATGAAAATTAAAAAATGCTAATGTTAATTAACACACTTTCATTCTTCTACAATGACTTATTTTTTATCGTTTTCACTTTAACTTCCTAACTAATTGTAAGAAAAAATAAAACAAGAATTATTCTTAAATTTTAAAAATACTTTGTTAAAATTTTACATGGAATTTTTTTTCTTTTTAATTATTTTTAATTTAACAATAATGAAGGCACATTTGAATGCACAAATTTATATAAAATTGTCTTTTTCATATATTTTTTATTATAAAATTAAATTTTTTTTTGTGAATTTTCATATTTTTCCAATTCGTATACTAGTTTTATCCAAAATTAATTCATTTTCTATTTGAAATTATCTAAATTTCGTCAGTTTTTCTAAAAATTAAATAGCTAATATTTCTATCCTTACAAAATGACTTAATTGTTTTTGAGACAAATTTTCCACCTTAAAAATTTTGTACTATCTTGAAAAAATTTTTAAACAAAGAAAAATTTCACAGAAATTCACACGTTTATAAATGGTAGGTAGTGATCTCTAGAACTCTGGATGTGGAACTGTAGAAGTGTAGCATTTGTTCATGTGCTTGGTTGAGAATTGTAGCTTTTGTGTTTAATAGATGCAGGTGTAGGATCCATGACATAGTTATTGCCTTCAGCAGTTTGGACTGGTAATGGTGGAAGCTTATCATTTGGATGACGATGACTAACTGATGTTTTACGTGGTTTTGCTAATTGTGTTGCACTTAATCCTGATACAGGATACTTGAGCTTAGTTGTAGGTGCGGATGAAGTATTACTAGAATTTATTGAATGTATTTGTGGATTGTTCGTTGGAGGTCGTGGATGTTTGGGCATAACAAATGCTTTAGTTTGTTTCAAGAGAGAGCGATCGTTACAGAGGGCTGATATCAATGGTAGATCCAAATGCTTACTTTTCTCTCGTAAGATTTGAATGTCTATCGATGATACACCAGTTGGTGCTTCACTACCACCATTTGTTGTTGAAGGAAATTGTTGCGAGTTTGCTAATAAATTTCGATGCGTTAATGAAATCACATTCTTAGCTTGTGCCAAACTTTGGGGTGTGTGTGCTGATGGTTTGAGTGGAACTAAAAACCAAAAATTCATTAAATAACACAATGATACACTGATAATAGTTAATAATTGTATACTTACTTGGAGGTGGTTTATCAATTGGGGTTGGTATCGGTGGTTTTTTCACCCTTCTAGTGTGATAAGGTGGCGGAGGAGGTGGAGGTAATCTCTTAATTTTCGGTATGGCTTCAATTGAATTCAAAATATTGTCATCAGATCTGGATCTAGCAAACATTGTACTTGCTGTTGGGATTGATGTAGGCCGTAAAGGTGGCGGCGGTGGCGGTTCATATGATGAACATAAACTAGCCACAGATGGACTATACAATGGTGAATAAGCGCTAGGAAGTTGCACATATGTATCTGACAAATTTTGAGTTGAAGCATAACGTGAATGTGCTGTCAGTGCCATGGGTAGATAGGGTGTACTCCTGTATATGGCGTGACCCTTACAGGCATCCCAAGTATTTGTATGAGCATTTGCCGTATGATATGCGAGGTATGGTGGCGGCGGTGGACTTTGCGCCATTGCAGCCAGAATTGATCCTTGTTTTGCATCCAAGTATTCCTGTTGACTGACAGCAGGATCTTGAAGTGGATAAATTACATAATCAACGTCACTGTATAGTTGCTGTTGGAACAGTTCAATTTGTGATCTAGCCAATTGACTGGTGTACACGGTAGCTAATTGAGGAGGTGGTGGCGGTGGTGGTTGACGTGGTAATGTTGGTGGTGGTGGAGGTAAATACTGTCTAGGCTTAATTACTGGAAGTAATACGCACGTTCTGGGTGGAGGTTTAACCTCTGGATATGGAGGTGGTGGAGGTGGTATTGCTGACATACTTTTATGTGCTGTGTGCAAACTGTAAGGAACTATTGGTATACCTATGGTACTTGGCACTGGTGCCATTTGAGTAGCTATTTGTGGTTGTGATGGCGAATGAGGGTGGGCTATTGTAGAAGACGATAAAGCTGATAATGTTGGTGCTGCAAAACTCGGTTTAGGATTTTCATTGATAACTGATGTGTGTGCTTTCAATATATTGATTTGTGGTCGTGTTGTTATGAAACGTGCTGTTACCTCCTCTGGAATTGCCGTGTTTTGTATCGGTTTTGGAGGAATGTTTTCAGAAAACTTCGGCACCTGAATTTTCGGGGGTACAACTGTTCTAACTGGCTGTTGTGGATATGGTGGTGGATCCCTTAGCGGAATTGGAATTTGTGGTTCTTTGTTACGTACTGGTGGTCCACACAAACCAGTGGTTTCATGGCGTGCATTATATGGCGGAGGAGAACGAGCTCGAATATCAACCAAACTTGATAGTGATCTATGGGCATTACTATCAACACGTTTCGGTGGTGCCGGTGGATTCGTTGGTAGCAAATCATCAATATCATCATGGTCTTCTGTTGGCGCAGTGTCTTCATGTCCTTGTATGTAACTATCTCCTTCTAATGGTATCGGTAATGTTACATAATCACAGTCAGAATCTAAAGTATTACTGACAGTTTTCCTCGATGGATAAGTTCCACGACCCACAATCAAATCCGTCAATTCTTCAGCACTTAGGAGGGAATGTTTATTATCAGTTGGATCACTACCATCGCCACGGAAAGAACCCGATGCACTAACATTCGAATCAGAACGCATTCGAAACTCGTTCATGTCATTTGTTTCCAAACGATTCCTGAATTGTCCATCAACAGAATCGATATTTTCAACTGAATCATCCATTTCACTCTTAGGCTTGAAACTACCATAATGTGAACTTTCATGACTTTCAGACTCTGCTATTTCTGAAGAACGTCCTGTCATGTCACTGCTGTTCATTGTATAAACACCAGAAGTTTCCGTTGGCGGTGCATGTGCTAGAGTATAAACACCTGAAACACTTTCACTCTCTCCATCATTTGCAGATATAAATTCGTGATCAATGCAAGTGCTAGCACCATCACTGAGCATAGAATTTTGTGCTGTATGACTAAATCCTAGCTCCAAGCTACTCGATGTCGAAGGTCTTCGAATAGCATTCGTGGTGTGAGCTGCAAGAGATGAAAGCGTTATTGTATCCGTAGCGACAACAACTGTACTGCATGTTGATGAACACTGTGATCCAATGTTGTGTTGTGAACTTGGTGAATCTGTTTCATTCGAATCTCCACCTCCACTATTTGTTCCACCAGATCCACTACCATTCGTTCTAGATCTCTCTATACTGTGTTCTGTTGTAGATTCACTACTAATCGATCTAGTATTTGATCTTACCGATAGTGCTGCTAAATGATCTTCTAAATCTTTCAAAGAAACTTGACCAACAGATGATGTTTGCCGACTTACACTAGGACGATCTAAGAGATGTGCAAGAGCCAAACTTTCAGTTGATGGTGCTGCTATTGGTATTGCTGGTGGGGTATTTATCATTATTTCTAATTCATCTTCGGAATGTACTCGATCACTGACAATACCCGATGTTGTATTTGAACTTGTACTTGATATTACAGAAATACGTTGATCGCTCTTATTTTTATATGGCAAATTGAGGCTTCTTGAATATATATAACATGCGTGCAAACAATTGCTTTCTTCCTCTTCACGTTTAATTGCTTCCTTTAGTCTGGTAGCAATCTTCATACTGAATTGATGTGTTTCCTTACACAATGTGAGAAGCATTTTATTTTTCTCATCGCTTGTTGAATACAACGTTATTTTATCTTCACCCGATCTTATTTCGAATTTTTTACGTTCAAAACTTAATTTTATTATGTTGGGCCATAAAAAAGTAATTGGTTGAGTATTTTCACCATAAATTTTTATACCTTTCGAATATACAATAAACCAAATCGAACCACATCCAGATTCGTTTTTCGACAACTTCATACGATAGGTATGTGCATTGATAGCATCATGTAATGAACATGCTTGTCGTATATAATTTAATTCTGCATCTGCTCGAGACATACCACGATTTTCACGATGACATGAACGTAATGCATTAGCACCCCATGATGAACGGATGCTAGCTGGAATGTATTCTTCACAACGGAAGTAATCTGGAACTGATGATGTTAATAACTGAGATATTGCTTGTGCATTTTTGTTAGTACTGCTACAAGTACTATTCTTCGTTGATAATGACGTCGCTGACGATGTTGTAGATGATGAACCCGCACCATCGGCACCATTATTTACATTTTTGCTGCTAGTATTACATAGTTTTGTGTTTGGATTATTGTTGTTCGTATTAGCAGTACTACTCGAATTGGTATTATTGATTGTTTTACTACTGCTACCACCACCACCTCCACAACCACTGGGTAATGTTGATGATTGTTGTATATTATCATCATCTGGACAATCACCATAATCAGCTTGCAATGCCAAACCACCTAATAGTAGCATTGATTGTTCCGAATACTCCTTTGGGACATCTCGACTAATTGCATTTGCTTTTAATTGTAAATAATAATTGTGACGTGATGTTTCATCTCGTAGCATAAATGGACTCTCGATGTAGAATTGCACTCGAAAATGTAATTCTAGGAGTGGTCGACCATTTGCATCTAGGCCCTGCAATCATATGAAAATGTATTATATAAATTTATTAATTATTTTCCTTCTATAAAGCATCTTACGTGAGTATGAGATGATCGCCAACTTTTCGGGCCATACTTTGATAATTTGCTCTCTGGATCGGCAAACATGTACTCGCCATCTGAAAAACACATTCAATTTAATATTTCAATTCTGAAAATGTTATCTAAGATTAATGTCTGGTTAAACAATAACTTTAAAAGTAGGTACTCCTCCCAACAACGAAACTCAAAATCTATTTCTTCAAACAAAAAACGAAATATTGAGAAAGGAGTTTGTAGAAAAAGATATAAAATGAAATCCATCTAAGTGATTGATGTTGATGCCTTCTCGAAATGTGCTGGAAAGGAATTTCAAAAATTTCTTCATCTTATGAACTTCGAAAAGAATCTTTGGAATGCATTTTCAAAAAAGAAATGGCACTTATTTTGATGATGATGGTTACTATCATCAAGACGAAGACGATGAAGATGATGATAAAGATTTATTTGTCCCAAGCAGTTGGGGGCTTTCTAACAAATTTCTTTCATCTTTATCACGTTTTCAAATCTCTTTCTTTTATAGAACATGTGAAGCAATTAAAGGTACAGAAAACTATTAATGTCAACATTTCTTCTTGAGATTTTGAATCAAATTTATTGAACGAATTAATGGTGAAATTTTCATCCACCTTCTGCCACTTTTAATTCAATTTCAAATCTATCTAAGACATCTTAAACACATTCCAATCGTAAATTCGAAAAGTTCAAACATTGAAATCTTAGATCATCTTAGTTTTGAGAAGGAAGCCAGGTTTGATGTATCAAGAAGCCACCAAATTACTTTTAAAAATCAAGATTTCATTCCTTAATATCCAAATTGTATTTAACATTCCTCCAATATCACAGAACTTGTGCCTAAAGAAGAATCATTGATGTAGCCATCTGTGGCTCACCCAGTTCAGCCTGCTGGTCTGTTTGGCCAATGCTTTTCCCGCTTTTACTCTTCGAAATGTTCTAAATTCTTTTTGACCGTTGATTCAAGTAAAGATTTAGTTGGGCGTATAAATTATTCCAATACATTCAGGTACATAGATACACTTTGGCTTAACTGGTGTATAACCTTCGCATGTTATTTTTATTACAATGCTTATATACATATTTCATTTTATAATATGTACCTATATTATATATTGTACAGAGCAAATTAGATTGAGTGTTTGTTTATTTGTAAAGTGTTGCAACGAACCGAGAATCATGCACATCATACTGCCTTTGGTTGCCTGTTTACCTGGCTGCCTGTTATCCAACCGGCAGACAGTTGCTTTCTTCATATTTCTTTGGTTAAACTAAAGCCTCCAAGCCTATCTCATTTTCGTTGT
Organism: Chrysops caecutiens; assembly: GCA_963971475.1. Lineage (NCBI taxonomy): Eukaryota > Metazoa > Arthropoda > Insecta > Diptera > Tabanidae > Chrysops > Chrysops caecutiens. The sequence goes on from OZ020570.1 coordinate 2,957,623, forward strand.
GTATGAAATTTATTCTGCAAAGGAATGCGGGCTGTGGCCGGTTGCTCATGATTTGCTTTAGTTGTTTTCATTTCATTTTATTTAATCTCCTTTTTATTTCTACCGAGACATTTTATTTTTATCTGGCTGCTGGATATTTTAACTTGGTTACTTTCCTTTAATTCTACCTTTACAAGTTGTTATTCCTTTTCGTTGGATTTTTGTTTTATTGATTCGTTTTTTGGTCCATAAAAATTAAACTTTTATTGATTTTTTCGGGAAAAGAGACGACGATCATCATCATCATCATCATCATCATCATCATCATGATCAGCATCAGCATCAGAAGCAGCATAAGAATTGGAGAACAACAGCAGCTACAGCAGCAGCCGAGAAGATCATTAATAGATTTTAACCTCTATACACCTAAACTTATCCAAATGTATTGAAGTCAATATTACCAGTTATACATATAGTATTCCGTCACATGTTAATTCGCCAAGTTCAAAATATACTCATATACCTGTGCATACGTTTTTGAAATAAATACTTTCGACTGTAAGATGATTGTAAGTCCACGTAAGAAAAAATATATTCAAGATATTGAAGAGGAAATTAAAGAATGAAATGGTTGAATGATTACTTGGCAGAATCTGGTATCTTCAGAGAATTATTTGACTTTTAATGACCACAACGAAAAGTGTATTTTCTTCGTTATAAGAATAGGGTAGTCAGGTTGATCTTGAGGTTGTTTTGTTGTCTGTCTACTCTTCTTTTGCTTTTTCTTGAACTGTTTAAATTTGGGCTTGTTTTTTGGAAGAACTTGTTTTCCATCCAAGAATAATAATTGTTGTTCAATGTGTGTTGCTATAAACATTATGAAGAACTTGTTATGCGTCTGATATTCTTGTTTCATTCGTTTTTTTGTAATGATTTATCAACAATTGATATTTATTATTCATCGAATATTAGTGATTGCTGTTTCTCAAATAGAATTCATGTGTATCTTCGTGAGTTGTAAAGGAAAAGTGTTTGTATATCGTATATCGTATATACTCTTGCTAATATAAGTATATTAAGAGATGAAGAAGCATCATGAAAGGCTCACTAAACCAAAAAATAAGATAAATCCAAGAAAAACCTTAAGACCCCTCGTGTGCCCGGTTTTATCTTCATATTCGCATCCGCGTCCCTATCACGTTCTGTATGCCACATGTGGACAACACGACGTAGCCAACAGAACAAACGACTTGGAGAATTGAAGACATGAGACGCGTGTTCAGTAATTCAGGTAGCTGGCGCGGATATAGCTTGGAATTTCTTTTCGTTCATCTCCTTTTCGATGGTTTGCTTTTTTTAAGGTTTTTATACTTAAACATTTCAGTATTCTTTAGCTTTTTTCTTACTTATTTGTGAAACCTTGAAGCCTGTTTTTGATGATAGCTGATAGTTTTTCTCGATTTTTCTTTGATGCCTTCTCTTGTAATTTCATTTTTACCTTTAAAATTTTATTTAGTTGAAGAAGAATTCTTTTTATACATATACAATATATATTGTATTTTAGTTTTATTATATTATTTTTGTTATATTATATATGTACATAATACGAATGTACATGTATTTCATTGAAGCGAGTTTCTTGGCTTTCGCGCTTAACATTGGCGTCATTTCATTTCATTTTCGTGTGTCTGAAGGAATTTCTTCGTTTATAAATAAGAATTGAACTTTATTTACAGATGGTTTTCCGTAATTTTATTCCACTTATCTCTTATTATTAGATTAGTAATTACTTTGTACAAGTTTTTATTTTGTCATACTACAAGAAATCAAGTTTAATGATATAATTAAATATTTATTTCTTGTTATTTACCTATCAGAACAGCTAGACCAAAAAGTTCTGTGTCTAACATTCCTTGTTTTGCAAAATGCAGACATGTTTGTGCATAGACTTCTCGTACACGACTCTTTGCTTCGACTAGGAAGTATAGTGTTCTGGGTTGTGGAGTTCCCAAGAGTCTAAAATGATGAAAATTTACGTTATTTACGTGATATTGATATTTGTGATTTGTGAAATGTATCTTTATTACCTTAAAGCTAGAAATCGTGATCCTGGAGACAGGGGTCTTGTTGGTGGAGCGCATACCTCTAGGGGTGCGCTGACGGTACAAAAAGCTCGCATGCTGCATCGTTACAACCTGCAGGAACCTGGTTGAAATATTTCCTGTAAAGCAAAAGATCATATATTATTATTATTCCCTTTTACTTTTATAGCTCAAAGGATCTCAGAAAATGTATTACATTCACGGAGAATGGGATTCACTCTCTGAAAGCGGGGAAAATTCATTTGTTTGAAAGATCAAACACACTTAAGCGGGGAAAATTCATTTTCTACATTACGTCATAAATATCTATCAATTTTTATTTTTTGCAATAATAATCAGTTACCACTCAATACATGACATCCTACTAAATAATTGTGGTTTTTTAATTAAATTGCACCAGACATCCTAGATGAAGAGCACAATATATCACAAAGGAAACCCCGATAAATTATCACCGACAACATTACCACAAACGACAAGGTCATAGCAAGGTTGATCTCAGGTATATACCATGTACCTACTTCTTATTTTTCTTTGCAATTTACACTTGAATGACTTACATCAGTTTCTCTTGCGGTAAGTCTTAATATTCATAAAATTTTTTTTTCTGTAGCTGTGTAGTGTTTTATTTTCATGATATCAATAGCCTTTCTTCATGTCAGACTTTTAGATTCATTAATTTTTATCAAGATTTATATCGGATTTGTTCTGTCTGTTAACTGTTGGTGATAAAATCGAATGATATTTCATACACGAATGATTTCGAAAATGGTCACTTTGAGAATCTTAATAGACATCTAGTTATTTGAGTCTTATTACACGTGGCTTTTAGACATTTTCATTATCTTACAAGGAGTTATAGCACATAGTTTGGTTATATTCTTAAGCCACGTACGAAAATTTCTTTCAACTTACAAAAGAAGAATTCAAAAAAGATTTGTCTTTCGTGTCTCGATTTCTTCCCCAAAAAATGAAGGACGGAATTTGCCTTCCAGGTCGTGCACGCAACCTTAAAGGTAAATTATAATAACATGAATACATATATACACATATATATACAATATGTATGAATATCCTGTTTTATTTTTTTCCCCAAAATTGACTTGAGCTCCCAGTTATTTTTACCAAGCAATTCAAGATGCTTACCAATGATAACTTCAGCATATCTTTAAATTATGATTTTTTTCCAGGTATCCAAGCAAGATTAACCAAACAAGAAAAATAAAAATGCCTGAAATTCAACAGCTTCTGTTCAAGATGATTACACACTCTGCTGGTTTTGGGGAATGGAGATGCTGCGAAAATTAATGTGTTGTACTTTTGGTGCATCAACGAATGTTAATGATGCACGTAATTATCATACGAGCATATTTTCTGTGTTATAGCAATATTTTTCAACAATATAGTTATGTACATTCTTTAAATATCATTCTATATGCGTCAATGATGTATCCAATGGATGTTACACAGGTGTTTTGTATGAAATTCAAATTTGATTCATTTTTGTTTTATAGATTTTTTAGGAAATGATGCATTTGAATTCCAGAAATTCCACTTAATGAAAAACCTCATTAAATCCAAACGTTTTTAAGCGTCTTCTATTTTTATAACGTTTTTATTAGTTCGCTTTCTTGTCTGTCTGTCTGTCTACTTGGTACAAATCTTACAATCGATTTTCAACCAACTTCCCGATCAGCTAGAGACTTGAAACTTTAAACATAGCTAAGAACTGGAAGGGAATGCCGTATCGAAAAGTGCGTTCCATTTCACAAGTATTCGCAAGCACTTGGGAACGAAATTTTTGGGTAAATGGAACGCAGCAAATCAATCACACATTTCCAGGACAATCTGTATGGGACTAGGAGAAATTATTTTAAACTTTTAAGTCCAGTTTAAAAACGTTTTATATTAAAAATGTTTTTTTATAAGGAATAATATAGACCGGGATTTGAGTATTAAGGAAAAAATGTTTAATCAATCTCAAGATGTTTTAAGAAGAAATCCCCAAAATCCGGCACGAACTTGAGGAGGGAAACATAAAAACAGCAAAAAATTTAAGAAGTATGCAGGAACCAGAGATGAAGACGAAAATAAAAAAACCGGGGGCACCAAGTAAATAGTAAAGGTGCTTCGAAAAAAATGCTCTGAGGAATGTTGCCTGGTTCCATAGGGGTCTGGGTCGTGTTCACTTCGAAGCCATCATCATCATCATCATCATCATCACAGGCTTCGATTGAAACAGCACCAACGAAACGCATACATTGCGTTTTGTATGAGATCTTCACAAGATCACCACCACCGCATCACACGGACGTCTTCATGGAAAAAAATACAACACCTTCGCCTCATGTTATAGCCAGGAAGTAACTCTAAAGAAACTTATTTAACTTAGTTTGTATGGGAACAGGTAAGCACCCTGTGCTCCTCGTTCTGTTCTTGAATGTGACGTGGTGTGGTGGTGTGGTTAAGGTAACTTGTTTGAATACCTTAAAAACACATTTTTATGACGACGAAGACGACTACGACAACGACGAAGACGATAGATAGGTGAAGTGAACCCAAAACCAAAAGCAACAACCTTCTGTGTGCTGTGCTGTGGCACGCTGGCTGCTTGACTGCCCTGGCCTGTCTTGATTTCTTTCTTGAAAAAATCTTTTCTGCCTTGGAATTTTATCTCTCATACATATTGATTTTTTGACCATCTGGCTTTGAGGAATTTTTGAACAAATTTTTCTTAGCATTACGTTAACATTTGGTGATGTTAAACTGTTTTTTTTTCTTCTGGATCTTGGTGCTGCTGGTGCTTCTCTTACTGCTGATCGTGATGCTGTTGTTGTTGTTATTATTTCGGGTTGAATTTATGAATTTCTTTCTTTGAAAACTTCTAGCACTTCGAAAAAATTCTTTCAATCGTTTTAAGATTTCTCTTTCTTTCTTATATTCCTCAAATTTAATTATTATTAGTGAGTGTGTGTCATTATAAAATATGGAATTCTTTTCTTCAGATGAAAGATGAAAGTTCAAGAATTCATGGTTAACGTAAATATGAACGTCAACAACAATGGAATGCGTAGAATGTATAATCACTTCAAGACGTCATTTATTATTGATTTACTAAAAACATTCCCAAGATAACACCATCAATTTAGAGATAATTCTTGAAATCAGCAGTGTTGCTAGTATAGAAATCGTTTAATTTTTATTAGATATAGTTCCTTCTATCTGTGGAATGTGGATTATCAATGTTAAATTATAAAATTATTCAAAGTCATCGGCACCTACAATATATTCTGCAGACCGGATCGGAGACGTTGATGATGTCAATTTTATGCGATTCGATTCTATAATAAAATATGAAATCGTTGAATTTTTCTAACACGTGAAATTTTTCTTCTTTTTCCATCCAAGATTTTTACCTATAATTTTTTTATTTTCTGAGTTGGGAAACCCCAAGGTGAATTAAAAATTTTTTTGAAAAAGCCATCATGTACACGAATGTGCGGTAGTTAACAAATTCTTTCTTAAGAAATTTGAACTCAATGGAATGTGAGATGATCTTGCTGGGTCATATTTTGACGTAATCAATTTTTGCGAAATGTCAAAAACTTTAGTTACCTGATGAACATTTTTCATTTTTGATTACTGAAATAACCTGTGAGTGACGTTGTAACTAAACATTCGTAAGAGATCACGTTTTAATGCAAATAGTATATATTTTTTTATTCTACACAGTTGGATAACATGTTTATGGTATCCGCTCTTGTGCACTTCAAGCAAGTTTGCTGTCATTTCACTTGAATTTTTTGACTCTCGACTCTTGATTTTACTTGAATTTGACTCTGTAAGTCAATGCACAGATGACGCTGATGGAAGTAATTAGGAAGGTAGCGTGAAGTTGAGAACGCGGAAGTGACGCGAACATTTGTTTTTTAGGAATTGTCTTTTTTTCCGTCTTTTTTAAGTACAATAAAATTAATTAAATTCTTTTCAGATCAGAAATCCAAAAGTGTACCAATACAAATTTTTTTTTTATTTAAATTATTTTTAATAATACAAGGAACAAAGAATACTGAAGGATGGTGAAATAAAGTTGTGCGGAAGGATTCTTGTGAGAGACTAACTGACCAAGACTGATAAAAACACGTCGCTTACTTTGAGGGTCTAGCAAAGTTATCACGATTGGACGGAATGTAGTAACTTTCATACTGAAGAGTTACACGTAAATGACTACAGTGACTACAGAGGAAACGAAGAAATAAAATCTTGCAAAAATTCGTGCCGCATTCTTTAGAGTAATTCCCCATTAAGAATATTTTACATTTCGAAATAAAAATCCAATTACGGATTCAATGACATTAAGCTATAAACCATAAAAATACGAATTTGCTTCAAGGTAGCATATTTTCGTTGCAATTTGCAAAAGAGTGTAATAAAAATTTCATGAAATTGTACAAGTTTTAAACGTTTTTCCATTAAAATAAATGAAAAAATAAAAAGAGGCGACAATAAAAATTTTATTTAATTTTATGCAGTCATAATCAAGTCTGTATGGTAAATGCATTTGCATTTGAATTTGAATTTGAATTTCGATTTGCATTGCATTGATGCATTCCAATTGCATTACACTTGAAAATTAAAATGCAAACAATTATTTTTCTCTTATTTCTATTTTGTATTAACAAAATATGTTTATAGTATATATAATTTTTTAGATTTTATGTCGTCTTCACATTCACATGCACTGTATGTGGGTAAATATGTCGGGGCTCTTGTTCGTCATATTTTGCAAAGTAAAAATTATTTCATATTGTTTTGTGATTTGCATTTTAAGTGGCGTTCAGCAGTTTTATTCAATTATTACTACCAACATTTTTCTTTATACAGGTACACGCATATGGTTTATTACTCAATTCAGATTGTTAATGCCTGCTAAAAACCAGATGGTATTGTGAAAAAATGTCAACAATTTTTCCAGGGTGCATCTTGTTGAAACTCAGAATTCCTGGAAACTGATAGAGGAATTGCGAATAGTTTATCTTATCAATCGCAAGCTTCACACTGAAAAACCAAAAATCAGTCATTGAACATTTATTTACCACAATAAATTTTCTTTAAGGTGTGCATCTTGATTATTGCTGGTTTATGATATATTACATATTTGAAGGCCAACCGCATTCCGATTTTACGTCAACAGAAATGAATAATGAAACGCGTCTTTTTAAGATTAATTTTTTATTTTTAATTTATAGGTTAGGAGCACTTGAAAAGTTTCGATCAAATGTTTATTTTGTGAATATTTTCCATCACACTTATATGTTTTTCACTATTTTTTATATAATTTATAAAAGAAAGCCAAAGTTTGAGTTTAATGTGAAAAGTTTTTTGTGAATTTCACCAATAAAATCAATATCAATAAATGCAAAACTTAAATAAGGTTTTAATAAATATTAATGTTTTTAACACTTCAATAGGTATATGGATAATTTCGTAGTGTTGTAAATGTCAATCAAGTTTTTTGATAAATAACAGCGTGGGTTTAACTTTTTATTTAAGTTTTGAGAAATTTTAAAAACATTAATTAATGATTAGAGAAAATGTGGATGCTTGTAGAAGACAAAGAATGAAATATTTTTTAACAGACTAAGGTTATTCGAGTCCAATCGAACACATTCTTTTCAAGCTTTAGCTCATTAAGTATCCACCTCCGCATGCCATTCAACTGAAATGATCGTTACATATATTTCTATAGGAATATCTAATCGTTTTCGATAATGATTTTCCTGTTTTTCTCGCATGAATTTCAGCTATTGATAAGTTAAAAATTTTAACAATTTTGTTTTGTGATCGAACAACGAACGAGTGACAGGGAAACATATAACCAGCAACAATGAAAATTCCACAGAGAACAAACATTCAAAATCACTACAAAATCTATGGTATTTCGAAGATTATTATTTAATCTCTCTTATAAGAATAAATAAATGATAGTAATAAAATCAAAGTTTTATCAGCTCTGAAATGAATTTTGCAAATTCGGGATGTTGTATTCTTTCATTTATATTTTTAAACAAAATCCCCCAAAACCAGAAGTTTCAGCAACCATACGAAGTTTGAATAATTTTATACATGAAGGGCTGTCCGAATTTACCAGAATTACCAGAAATTATGCAAATTTAAAGCAACTATAAAATGCAAATAATTTCAACCACAAAAATATAATATATTAATTTGTTTATTGTATATATTTGAAGTGATATAAAAATAAATAATTCCATTTTCGAGAAAGTTGATGCTTTTCGCCAGACTTTTGTTGCGGTTCCCTTTGACAGAACGATTACCATTTGCCGCCCAGCCCAGTTTGCAAACATTTACAGGGTTTTTCATAACAAATGATAACTTTTACTGAATTTGCTTTGGAAATTTTCTAATATTATGTGATTCAATTAAAATCATCCTGATATTGATACAAAACAAATACAATATGTTAAATAAATTCATATCAACAACGGAAATTCCCCCGAATCGAAGAAAACAGTTTCATCAAAGTTTCTTTCCGAATCAAAACACTACCTGTAGTCTTTCTCTTATACATATTTTATAAAATGTGAATATGAAGAAAAAGGTGTGAATGGTTAAGATATTTCAACACAAAAATCTGATTTAAAAATATGTATATAACCTAAACAGTATATTTATTTATTTATGCTTCCATAGGTGAATGAATTTTAAATCTTTAATCCAAGCCCAGTCGCTGAGGAAAATATATAAAAACGAAAAGCCAAAAATCAATTAAATCTTGAAATTCTATTAGGTTGGGTTCAACCCAAACAGGTATATAAGAGAATCTTTAATGATGATAGCTTTTGATTTGAGTCAAATAAATTAGAACTGAATTGTAGCTGTTAAGAAGAAGTCAGCATAATATTGAATTGTTTCAACACTTAAATTTAAGACAAACTTCAGTCAACTCCACCTCAATAAATTCTTTAGTTGATTTAATCGATCGGTTGACAAGATTAAGAAGAAATGTTGGAAAAATTTCTCAGTAAAGACGACAAGTTCAGTTATTTTATTATTAATTCATTCGTGATTTATAGCTTAAACTATTAAAATCAACAACTTATTATTTATATCTTTTACATAATTCATGTCGTTTCAGATCGTTTCAAATAAAAGAAATCTTTTCTTCATCAAATATTTCATCATATTTAATGCAGTCTATGGATTTTATTCGTTTTGAATTTACTAAATCATTTTAAAATGCTACCAAACAAGAAAATTATTTATAACATTTGTAAAGTTAATCACTTCAACATAACAAATAGAATCGCGAACCATCATGGATCTAGAGGAACCTGTCAAAATGGGATTCTTTGAGAATCATTTGAAAACCTTTCTTGGAAACAAATTTGACGATTTCGTGTTATATAAAATTTCGTTAATGATTTAATTTCAGAATCATTTGATGGATCTTCAAAGTAGTTCCCATTGAAAGACGAACTACAAAACGAGTGTCAGTTGTGGACCAAAACGATTCATTTCGTGGGTGTTAGCAAAATGTTTCTAAGAAAGTGATTTCAATGGAATATTGCAAGCAATTAAAGCACTTTTGATTAATTGTAACCAAGGGGAAGAGAAATATTGAAATCATTTTACATTGTATACATATAAATTAATTTCTGGCGAATTATGAATAAGCAAAATTTTTAATTCATTAATTACAAATCATTCTTATTATGTTGTTGTCAGCTTTTATTAAGCCAGTAGTTTGTTTCTTGCCGTTTTGTAATGTCAGTTAATGAGAAATGAAGGAATTTGATCTGAACGTAATGTTAATTATTGGTAAATCATTAGTAATAGTTTCTAGAAAATATGATGTAGGAAGAATAGACATCTGTCTTATTAGCACATATGTACACTACCGTTCAAAAGTATTCGATCAGTTTGTCTAGGCGAGTCTATATAGCCTGTATAGCCTATAAGCAAATTTATTTTAAATGACGCATGTTCTATAATTAATTAATTTTGTATTTCATAATTCTCGATTCTTGAAAGAATCCTTCTCTTGTATAAGTAACGGCAGAGCAAACTTTGGGTATTTGTGCCACAAGGTTTTTTGATTTATAGTCTGAGAGTCTGAGAGTCAATACTCCCAGAGTTTCTCTTAATTTACTGAGCGCAATTTTCTTACGTTTCTGTCAAACAGTAAAAAACGTACTCGAACAAAAAGACAGTATGGATGTTGTGAAGTGAAGATATTCTTTTTGGAGTGTGGTTTTGGGCACCTAAGCACAGAGGATATGCATTCACCAGACCGTTGCGTGCATTTTAATGACAAATCGTCTAGTGTATTCATGGTCGTTATAAATTGCCGTCATAATACAATTTCGAGAAATTGATGCAGGTATTTCGCCGGAAATTTTCATAACTCTTCCGATAGCTATTTGTTTTTACTTTCTACAAAACACAAAATATCACTTAAACTATTTCCACCGTCGTGCTCAAAAGTAAATGTCAAAGAGGAATTCAAAGCAACAATTAAAAATTACATAAATATAAAACTTACGAAATTACCGTCAAGTTAATGTAAACAAACGTGTGATTTGTTAAAAGCAAAATGATAATAAAAATTTTCAAGTAAACGCTCCATTGCTGTTGCTATTTAACATAAAATGTTTTGTCCAAACAGAAGTGCATTGCATGCAACCAGAGTCACTTGCAATTTCAATTTCTCTTGGGGCTGCTACTGCTATTGAGCTGTTGAACTGTTGAGCCGTTGAGCTGTCAATCAAAAAATTTGCTTGGAATGCAGGCCGCTTTTGTCTTAAAGATAATGTTTGTGAGGAAACCCGTTCACATTAATTAGTTTAACTTTATGCTCATCCATTGATTTGTGTTTAAAGTGTTTTGTTACTTAACATGGGATTGCTGTCTAGTCTCGCTTCAACTTTGATGGAGTATGTGACCGCGTACTAATGCTATATTTGTTGCAATTTTCGAATTATGAAAATAACAAAGGGTTACTTTTTATGAAATGAATATTACATCAAGTACACACTAAATTTGTATAGATTTGCGCAAGATCGCGATATTAACATGCGAGACGTATGATCGTCGTTAGTTTCATTTCATTCCTCGTGTTTGCACGTAATTTTTTGATTTGTTACTCAAAGCTTCGTGATTCATTGGTAAATCATTTTGAATTCGATTAATTGTGGAATTCGATAATTTCTCTTGTTGATTGATTTAATTTTCATTTGAAATACAAAATTCCCTAATGTCACTTAAGCCCCATTGACACGATCATATCCGTTTCAGTTTCAGTTGTGATATCAGTTCAATTGACATATAAATGGCAAAACTGAAACTGATGGGATTCCCGTAAGTTTCAGTTTCAGTTCATGCGAAAATGACGCTGAATTCACTGGTACGTTCGGCGTGTGCAGAACTGTTTTTTTTTCATATGGAAATTTGACAACTCTCATGCTGAATTCATTTTGCGGCGAATTCAGTTCTCTGTCTGCCAAAGTTGAACCAACTTCAACTTTCGTGCGGAAGATTTTCGTTTTCACCGTGAATGTGTTCCTTGTCGCTGTGTTCAATTTGTGGATTGTTTTAAAAAGTGCGGCAGATTCACGACGAAGGAATGAATCATGAGCAAAGATACTCTCTTCGCGACGACAACGACTTTTCACAGAACTGACGTCTGAACTGAAACGGATATGACCGCCTAAATTGGGTTTTACTTTCATTTTTGTTTTTTGACTAGTTCTGATAAATCCAAATAAATAGTTCATTTTTATTTATGAAATTTCAGACACAATTCTTTACGTTCATTAACTTTTCCACGAAAATTCCAAAAGTGATTAGGCACGGTCAGACGATCACAGTACGAAAAAATAGTTGCCTCATTGTCTGCTCAATTTTCTATGAAACTTCTATATAAATCCAGTCATATGAAAAATATGCGACATTTTTATGTAAAGAAAATAAGAAAATAAATATTTTATTTCATGTTAGCTGAACACGTTAGCACGGAATTTCAAATGAAATAATTCCAACAAAAAATGATTCACAATCATTTACTTCTTAGTCATTTTTCGTTCGCAAATATATTCAACACGAAATGCAGACTATTTGGAGGTTTTGTTATCGAAAGGTGTGTCCAAGTTCCAGGCTTTTGTATGGTATGGTCTTATCAAAGTTTAAGAAATAGTTTAAAATTTAATCATTACTTAAGGTTATGTAGTTGCAAGTTCCCATGATTGTTGCAAATATCGATAAATGTGTCAATCGGGCACATTTGAATAAGCAAAGATTGCGATCCAGCAGCAGTAACAGATGTAACAGTTGGAAAACCATGTGATTCTTCTTTATGTATCAATCAATTTTCCTTCTATTATTAACCAAGTTTATGTACGCTACTCGTTATGTTGCATTGGAATACTTTCACGGATGATGATGATGATGATGATAATGATGATAGTCTGAGAAACGGAAACGGAAAATAAACAAAACAAAGAACAACTTTGATAGTTGTCACTTAAGTCCAACAGTTTTCTGGTCAATCCCGTCCGTACGTACATATAGAGAAGGTATACCCGGTATTTGGTGCAAACTCAAAAGAAGACTCATTGCGTTCTCCACCATCGGATCGGATCGGATTCCAGTGAATCAACTTGAATCTATGCCACTTTAGTAGATAGTTGTTACTTGCTTATAACTAGATTTACCCACTCTCTAGTAGTAAGCCGGGTCCCGGTTTAATGATAGTGAATAAATTGAAATTCTCACGGATTTTCTAGAACACATAAAACAAAACTAACTAACTTAAATTGAATGGTAACGTTAATAAATTTCGTTAAAGTTATTTTAAATATTTATTCTTTATTATTTTTTGATTAGGTTTCATGCCCAAAACTGATGTTTCAATGGAATTTTCCAAATGAAATGTTAACTGGAAAAATATGTTAAAAATGTTGAGTCGAACCATAGTTGGATTTTTCTTATTTATTTTATTTACTTTATTTTAAATTTAAGTTTTTAAGGAGAAATTTTCATTTCGCTTTATATATTTTTCCCATTGTAACTTTATCACCAGACACAACGTGCGACCGTGGCATGGTTAGCTACAAGCTGTGATAAATATTTTTATCCATTTATGGAAATCATAATTTATACTCGAAACGAATTTTACACCGTGATTGAGCAATTTGAGAGGAATTCTCTAAGTTCTCTCTCGTTACTGAAATAGTACAAAAACAAATTTGACATTTGACATTGCCAAGCATATTTCCCCTCCGTTACTTTTCGCCAAACTCTCTCAAAACAATTAACTTCATTTGATTCCTTACAATTTCCATATTGAACAACAGATGGCACTGCATTTAGCAAATGGACCAAGGCTATTTTCATTTGGTGATCTGTCATAACAACATTTTGATAGGTTTTTTGCGCTTTCTTTGTGAAAAATTAATGTTTTTCATTTTATTGAGCATTAAAAATGAATTAAAAACGACACATAAATGGATTTTATTGATTTTCATAATGATATTTTTATTCAAAGCAAACACCTTTAGTGTGATCCACAAAAACTTTCATAAGTCTTCGATAAATAGACGAGTTATAAAATCTTTCAGACTTTCTTAAAACATTCATTAGCATAATAGTGTATAACACATCACAATAGGTTTACTATCTTTACCATCAACTACATTTATGTATAAGGAAATTCTTGTGGTACGTTCTAAGATCTAAGACTTCCTTAAGATATGAAGAGATTTCTCGTTAGTTGATTTTCACCAGAATTCAACAAAAATAAAATAAAATAAAAATGTTTATTGCTTTTACCGCTATTGTTGATGCGATTGATTTTATTGAATACACTGAAGATAAAAATCGTTTTTAAACAAAACAAGAAGATCTTTTTATTTATTTTCATCGATTCGAAAGATAGTGATCGACTAAACATTGGCAAAATAAAATTTTATCATCATCTGTTGATGTTGCGCTGTTATATTATTAACTGGAAAAACACGAAACGAACATACCATGAACATGAACATTGTTTAGGATATTCGTTCGTTGTTTGAAATGCATTCTTGACCTAGAAATTGTTTAAATATGGTACAATGCAATTTAACTAAAACAACATTTTGTCAACTTTCATTCCCACGCAATGAGTTTTCAAGAGAATCCCTGGTTTGTTGATTTTGTTCACAGAATCATACACTAATGCTATTAGTTATGAACAATTGGATATGATAAACACTTACAGAAAATGAAATTAAATCAAATTGAATTTAATCTGAGCTCGTTATCATGTCAACTTACTAACTTGAATTAGGGCAAAAAGCAATTTCAATTTATTCAGTGCAAATTCGGTGTGATTTATTTTCGCAAAGTGCTGTTTTATTGTTTATAACAAGCTTTTGATAGATAAAGATTTCATGGCTCATAAATAAATAAATAAAACAATCTAGACTCGTTTCGGTCAAAGAACTTTGCAAAATTCTACTTCTAACCTCTTTATTTATTGGTTAAAATGTTAATTTCATTCATTGAACAATGCTGGAAAACCCTACTCATTGAAATTTGAGTTGAATGTCATCAGTTAATTTTAATTTCTAATTGATTCGTAACAATACACTGCTTGACAGTAAGCCAAAAAATGTAACTGCCAATTTATTATGTAAAACCGTGCTATTGCTGAATTCGAAATAAAATTGGAAAATACAACAAAGTGGGTTATCCACAACAATACCCTGTGATTTGCAAATGCATATTGTCAATTGAAATTAAAGAATATCAACTCCTGACTGTGGTGACTAAACTTGTGATTTTCAATTTCAATTTCAATTTGGCATTTTCATTCAACTGACGTGGACGGATCACCTACCATTGAGAGGGGTAAGTTGAACAGTGGAAATATCTCGAAAACTACACACGGCACGCTTACGTATCATATAGAGAAAAAGAGAGTTTTGGGAGTAGAAGGCTTTGCTCAACCACCAGGGGTAATTTATCCTTCGAGTTTAGCACACGCGGACCTTGTCATTATTTCAGCTATTTTTTGTTCTACACGCCTCAAAATTTCTCCGTTTTCGATCACGTGAACATTTAACTTTTCTGATTCTGGAAAGAATTCAGTT
The DNA here is from genome assembly GCA_963971475.1 of Chrysops caecutiens. Taxonomy (NCBI): domain Eukaryota; kingdom Metazoa; phylum Arthropoda; class Insecta; order Diptera; family Tabanidae; genus Chrysops; species Chrysops caecutiens. The sequence continues at coordinate 2,972,855 of OZ020570.1, forward strand.
GTTCTTCAGACGGCTTTTTCATAACCTCACATTTCTTTCAAACATTTAGGCTGAGGCTAATAGCTTAGTTTGTCCCACACGTTGAACTTTTCCATTTAAAGGAGTGTAGCTCTTAAACAATAATAGAAAGGATTTATTTACGTGTCTGTGAGAATACATGTCAACGAATTTCAACACATCGTTTAGAAGTTATGATCGATCAAGTGAAAAACTGCCATTTAACAGATGTATACGAGTTTGAATGGATTTTGACAGTTCAACATTTAATTGAATTTAATAACGACATTCTCTCATTAAGTTCAGCGAAACATATTATTATTATTAAATTTTTTTAACTTCAAATAAATGACGACACTTGAACGGACTTTAGAGAAAGCGGCAAATTATCAAAGAAGTCTATTGTCTGGCGACTAACTTTTACTTGGATAAAAACGTACTTTCAGCACTTGATTGACTAACCTCACTTTTTCTTAACAGTCTCAAGCTCAACATACAGGACAGACCGCTTTGATGTACGAGTACAGCAACATATCCTGGATTTTATTGATTCATATTGGAAAGATATAAATTTGTAGGACTGTTTTATTTTAAATTATCTGTATTGTTAACGTTAAAACTGATTTTTTTACATGAAAATGGCGTACAACATATTCAATTAGGAACAGACTAAGCGTGCGTGGTCAGCTCAAAAAGGATTTGATCAAGTCTTTTGATGTGTTACTCGATTGATCTTTTATGGAAGTAATCAAGCCCAAAGACAAGAGTAGTCTTTACCTATTTTGGTATATTTTTATTTTTCCTTGAACTTATTCGTTTGATTTAATGCTTATTGTAGTTTTTGTTTTTAGATTTTTTTTCTATTTATTTATTAGCTCCAGTCTACAATATGTCTCTGGAGTCATTTTTATGGGATTCAAACTGGAATTCAACATTGTCTGTCTGTTTGTTTGTCTCTTGTTATTTGCATTGGTTTAATTGTGAATGGGATCTACGACACAGTACCAGCTTGAATTGTAGAAGAATAATGAATTTCATAAAAACTTTACTACTTTGTAATTAAAAATCTTGAAAACATGTCAATCAGTAATAATCGTGTTGCTCCAGAAATGGACTGGTGTAGCATAAAAGTGTCAGTCATTTGGGAATGCTCATCTCACGTGAATGAGACCACCTGCTCTGTGGCTAGACGTGAAGGAAACAAACGAGAAGGAATTCATTTAATAATCACAATGTGACATATGATTCAGGTTCTACTATATAAAATTCATAGTGAGTCAAATACAATAATGACTGTCACAAAGGACACAGAGTTCATTTCGTACGTGTACCTCATGTTGCATTATTTGAATGCAAAATATTTTATGATTTTATGCCATTTACGGTCTCGAAAATCCCTCATAAACATTCAGCACATGATGTGTATGTTTTCAATAATAATTTTCGCTCTTCCAGTCCAACCCACTCATTCGTGTTTCATAAGAAATGACCATAAAACGTTTTCCAGATTAACTCCAGAAATGACCTAAGGAAACATTTGTCCGTCCTTCAGTTGTGCTTCATTCTTCTGGAGTTAACTCCTGTCTTTCCCTTATATACTTAGGTATGTATATATTCCCATTCTAACTTCCTTGAAAAGGTCGTTTGATTTTAATTGCTCTACCACAAGACGTACTCGTGGTTGGTGATGTTTTGAAATTCGGTTTGAAAATCTGAAAAGCGGTGTCCGCCAGCACCAGTCGGAAATCGGCAGTCACACCTCTTGGAAATTCCAATTGCACTACGTATAAGCGTATAAGAGTCTGTACAAAATCGCGTAAATAAATTGTCATTCCAAGATCATACCTGTGTGTATGGTATTCGCTACAAACTTTAAAAAATAAAAGTGAAAAAATATATTTAAGAAAAAACTTTAAATTCTTTTCAAACTTAAAGCGAATGTCAATACAATTGTGTGTGTTTCCTTCTTTCATACACATGTTTATATACATGCTCTACAAAGATGGCGTCGTATTTGTTTGGTACACATTTTTAGTGGAGTATATCGCGCGCGCTCGCATGGAATGTGCAATCACGTTTATTACTTGACGGTATTTTTCTTTATTACTTCGCCTTATACCATACCATACCATGGTAGATAGTATGGTATAGTATGTGCATAAATGTTATAAGGTAAATGGAGTTTTAAAAGAAGTAACGCAACAAATTTTTAAGATGAAAGAAAAATAAACAAACAAAAGTGAAATATTTTAGCACATCAAATTAAATCTGCGAAACCAGTTGGAAGTGTAATTTCTTTCAAGCAATCCTATCAACTCCTTGTTTTCTTTAGATTTTCTTATTCTATTTAATTTGTTGCTATTATTTTTTTAAGTTTTTTCCTCATCTGGTTTCCACTTAACCTTGTTCAAGTAGGTGGACAATTAACAAGAATGTTTGTTGAAGACATTTGAACGGTTTTTCTATGAAAATGTTTCAGTCTTCAGTCACTCTCCTTGAGTGTGCTGCAGATTAGGGTTGTTCCACGTTGTTCGTGCTCGGATAGTGAAGTGTTCGCTCCAAGACATTTGAACGGTTTTTCTATGAAAATGCTTCAGTCACTTCAGTTGATTTCAATTTTGATTTTCCTTCACTTTATGAAGCACAACAGAATAGTTCGTTCTCGTTCACTTATAGGAATTCATTCCTATTAGTATAAGTACTACACAAGATGTCGTTGATCAACTTGTATTCAACAATAACTGAATTGAATCTCATGTTTCAAGGAACATATGGTAAAACGGAAGATCATTTTTTCTTGGTCAAATTCCTGGCATAATGTGCACCACGTGCACACCACATATAATGTGCACCATCTGTTCATCCTGTTGGCAAGAAGCAAGGGATTTGTTTCAGTGACACTGACTTGTGCCTTTCTTAAGTGAATTTAAGGAATTTCGTATATGAAACATGATACACGATTGTATCCGTCGTCATATGGTAGGTCAAGTATTCTTTATGAAAATGTATGTAAAAACAGAAACTCATTAGCAGCAGTTTGAAACGCAGAAATTTCATTTTGAATTCCCAGAATCCTGATAGAGACACTCCATCGCATAAATGGCTCCACACGAGACAAAGGAGCATAAAATTTGTATTTAATAGGACCCAGCAGACAAAGAATCGACTTGACTCCGTTCCATAGTGAAGACAATACCCGGAACTCATTGGCCAAAGTAGAAAAATTCTACGAAATATTTTTTCAAAAATTTTCAAACGTTTATCTGGAGATAATTTTTCTTAACAAGCTAAAGCATCAGTAACTAATTTCGTTCTTGTACTATTAGAAAAACGAAAAATATCTTAAATAAAACCGAATAACATTTCCGTGAAATGAGAAGATTCTTGTTGAATCGAAGAAAAAATAAATTCCAACAAAATTAACGTTCGTGAGTGAAGTGGGACGGGCATTTTGCGTTTTGACTGAAAGAAAGAGGGCGGTCTAAGATGGCTGCTGTTCCCCACAACCTTCTCCCAGAGGGCATTTTTTCGAAAATGTTAAAAAAAAAAGCAAAAATTCGTTTTTTAATTTTCTTCTTAGCTCCTGTATAATGGAGCGAGTGTAGCTGTAGACGAGTCTTTAATATTCCAATGGCGGACATAAACACGTGTTTTTGTCTTATTGTATTCTGTTATATGTAGAATAAAAGACAAGGAAAATGACTGCTGCTGTAACTCAGTAGGATAATAGTTGGGGTTTTGTTTCATGTTATTTCTTTCAAAATCACACAGAGACAAATCTTTGAAATGTTCGTTTGTTAACGTCATTTTCAAATTATTATAATTCTTTTCATTTTGATTTTGATCGTCAAACACGCAAACCCAAAATTAGTGAAATTTTATACTCGAAAATATCATTAAAAATTCGTTCCTTGAATCGTCCTCGCCACGTTTAGTGTCGCCCTTGTCTTCTTCAAGTCGCGAGTATCATTATCATCTTCAACTCTTCTACTGTCTTCAAAGTGTCTTCAAAATGTTCTTCAAAATTTCATTTGTTTTTTGGCATTTTTGAGGTTTCTATCGTGATAAACTCAACTTTACAGAGGAATGTCGGTTTGATTTGAATTTAATTTGAATTTAGTCAACGGAAATAATTAATTTTATCATCATTTCCAAATTCTGAGCTTTAATCGTCACAATTGTATAATAATCATGCGTCAAAGATTAATACCGGCTTATTTTCAACCGAAAAACACTTGAGTATCTTTACCCAGACGAATATTCTCGAAATGATGACAGGGTTTTGTTGAACCAGATGTTTAACGAAACAATCGTATCATGATCGTGGCGCCATGCCCTTATTAAATTCTATTAAGGGTAAGAATTTGTCGGTAGTATTTGTTAGAAGATCAGACCCTTTCTGTGGTTATTAAGACGATTATTACACGATTTACCTCAGGAATGTCGATATACCTTTGAGAAAATTGACCTTTTCCCCTTGTAAGATCACGCTGTGAAGCCGGAAGGGACTAAATCGTTGGAAAAATTAAGATATTTGGGGGAATACACAAGGCAAAGTCTGTTTGGATTTTTGTGGAAATATGTTTTTAAATATTATGTACATGAGAAATTCCTTGAATTCTTTATCAATCAACAACGCAAATAAGACTCAGTTGTATTTTTAGAAATATTTCATTCAAGTTATTTGAATTTACGCAATTCAAGTTTGCAAGTTTCAAGGAAAACGTAAATTTGAAAAATTAAAGTCAAAATAAAATACATTCCAAGCAACTGGAGGGGAAGTCGTGAAAACGAAGTGTTCCTTTCTCAATTCGTTCTGCACAAGTTGGTGTTAGTGATTTTATCTCAGTGTGCAATTGTGCATGTATCAACGTTAACTGAAACAATTCCCTTGCTGTCTATTCGAATATTCTTCTGGAAGTCTCATCAATTATTCGTTTCCTTTTGTAAAACTTGAAAATGACTAAAAACGTATGAATATTCAAAAGCTCCAAGTATCAATAACCTGTTTGGAAGTTTTTAACTCATTTCATTATAACAAAATTGATGTTATTCTCTTTGGAATATTTCATCAACCCTACAACAAACCGTTCTAGAGTGGGTGGAAAATGGAAATACATTGTGTCTTATACCATTAATCATGTTTTAGCAGAGACAATATCCTAAATATTTCTTGTCTACAACAAATTGTATTGAACAAGTTTGTGGCACTGATTCTTTCACAAATCAGATCTTTATCTCGAGATTCTTGATTTACATATTATCTTGAGAAACGTTTTATTCTCTGAGATAGATATAGAAACAAAGAATCTAACAAAACACGTTACGCATAACTAATCACTTCTTCAATCCGTCTTCCAGTTGGAGTTTTGTTGAAGTCGTGGAAGAAAGATTGTCCCCATCAAGACAGGTGACTAAAGATCTATAGTATGCATATCACTGCGAACGTGTTATAATAATATTTACTTATATTTCAAAGAAATTCCCGTTTGGTGTGGATCATGTTACCACCTTCACATATTATCAATTTCCAGTGAATTTCAGTGAATTTCTCTCATGTTGGTAGAACGTGCTCATCCTTGACGGTAGGTAGGTATCTTTGGAATTGAGTTGAGTGTGACATTTTCCATTGATTCAATTGTGATTGAAAACACGTGGATATATTATACACATATAGTATAACTACATAAACATACTGTATCATTTTCATTCTCTCTTTCTCTACCACTTGGTTTCCATGTGAACTAGTACAAACTGTGTGGTGCACCTAGAATGAGCCATCTTGGCGCAAAAGGCGCACAACAAAACAAGAAACAAGAGCAGCAGGTGGTGTTGAAGAATGTAGTAGGTTGATCGTTTGCTCGGATATACATGTACGGGAGATGAGGAGAGCAGTACAGGTATTTTGTGGTTTGGAATTATACTTTTTTTTCTTCTTCTTCTTCTACTACGTACAATACGTTTTTGCAATACCTACTATATAATCTTCACATACAAGTGCAAGTGTCAAATAAAACAGATATACCTAAGTTTCCTTAGAACACTCGAATTCAAGGGAAAAGCAGCTATTGAAATGTTCCGCACAGGGTGGTTGGAGATATTGTACCGCGTTTACACCGACTTGAATCTAGTAGATTTAGTGAGATGATTTGATAAATCTCCTTGTCCGTGACAGTTCGACATTTTTTTTGTGAGATTGTAGTGTTTTGTTGTTCTGTTTTGTTTCGAATCTATCTTAATGAATTTCCAAAATCAAACAACGCGCACAACGTCGAATTGAACTCTCTTCGGATACGTCGAAAGAGTAACTACTAAATTGTGCTAGATGGTGCCACTGAGGCGATTTAGTGTGGAATTGGAATTAATCAACTCGCGAGAACATTTGGCAAATATATGGTAAATCGTGTAACCATACAGGTCGCTTAATCTAGTAGATTAATACCGGGTTTACATTGACTTGAATCTAGTAGATTTAGTGAGATGATTTAATTAATCTCCTCGCCCGTTTCTCAGCCAGTGAGGGGATTTAGTTTGACAGTTCGACATTTTTTTTGTGAAATTGTTCTGTTTTGTTTCGAATCTATTACAAAACATTCTTTCATGGACATTCATTCTTGGACTAGAGTCCATGCTTTCCCTTGCCTCTTTTGATTTTTTTTTTTTTTTGTTAAAACTAAAATAAATTTTCAAAATCAAAAATGGCGCACAACAACGAATTGAACTCACTTCGGAAAAGTCGAAAGAGTAACTACTAAATTGTGCTAGATGGTGCCACTGAGGTGATTTAGTGCGGATTTAGAACAAATCTACTCCCGAGAAGATTTCGAAAATGTATGGTAAATCTTGGAGGTTAGGTTTCAGCAAGATTCCGGGCTAAACCTTCTCAAGTCGCTTAATCTACTAGATTTCGGTTGGTGTAAACGCCGTATTAATCCAGTAGATTAAGTTCGGTGTAAACGCGGTATTAGATACAAATAGTAGGTAGGTACCACGCACAGTAGCTTCTTGTGTCCAAGGTCACTTTGAGACACGATCAATGAAGATCGGAAAATTGAATTTCGGTTAAATCTCTTCCGCATTTCAAAAGTCAGAAACAACTATTGAATTAAATTCAACATTATTATTCACGATCTTTAAAATTTAGTAGGTAAACATACAGTAAGAGTCCACGTGTGATCCGACCCGCACAAATTGTACAATTTTCTCGATCACTACAAAACCACGAAACACCCTGTGTTGGAATTCCAGCATGGTATGCTGCTATCAGCGACAAAGAATTTCAGTGATCCTCGCACCGCGCTACAGCGCTACGATCGTATCGATCAGTACATTTACATGGTGGTGTTGTTGTTGTTGTTGTTATTATTGTTGTTATTATTGTGTTTTCCTTCCACCGTTCCACGATCGTGTACATAAGTGATTCCATTTACTTCATCTTGTTTCTGTTATATACAAAAAGGTATTTACGCACACAAGCAGCAAAGAAATCTCCATTGCACAAACACTAACTCAATTGCATTGTACACGGAATACACGTATCTGATGCATATTTTTACATAGAAACGATCGTCATGATGTTAGTCAAACCTCGAACGGCGATTTATACTTTGGAATGTCTCTTGTACAGGGTGTGCGAAAAGTCGTTTCCAGATAAACGTGGATATTACGATTGAATTATTTCGGTTCGGTTTTATGTTGAGCATAAATAAATGTTATTTTGAATGTTTTTCATTTACCATTTATATTGTTGTTTCTAGCAGCTTCGTATTTATCCAAAAATGAGGAAATTCCATCAATGTGGTACACGGGAAATGTTTGTTAGTTTCTTTCAGTTGTTTTTCATGAATCAATCATAGCACAAATACAACACGATCATCAATTATTTGTTTTCCAGAATTGATTTAAAACACACAAAATCACATTCACAGTTGGGACGGAATTTTTGGTTGATTCTTTTAAAAACATTTAATTCATCACAGAAGTGAAAAGGAAAATGAATTATCACGATTTCTCAAAATTCCATTCGTACAAGAGTGAATTTTCTTGTTAATAATATTCACTAAACTTTTATTTCATTTCCAAAATCACCAAGGAAAAATCTTGTTTTAAATATTTTTTCATTAAAAATCGTGTAAAAATCTTTTCATTCATTTAATTTTTAAAGTTGTTTTTTTTTCGAATAAAATCAAGTTTTGCGTGTAAACCATAAAACATAAAATGAAAATTCCAATTTCAAGTCGAATCGAACCACTGCTGCAATGCCGGGTCACATTTTCACAATTCCAATTCCGAATAAAGCTGAACGCAACTAGTTGAACGCAAAATTGAAAATAGTTGAATGCAAATTGAAACGCGAACGGTTTGATTTTGTTGAGAAATATTTTTCAGAATTGATCAATTTCAGTTTGAGGAAAAATTTACTGTGTGTGTCCAATCAACAAAAACGACGTACACGTTTTACCTGATCGACAGTCTTAAGCCAACTGAATGTGAAAAAGTTGAAAACTTTTACCGAATCCAACATACAACACAACCAACACGCGATCGTTCGACAAAACACAAAACCAAGAAAACAAACAACAAAGAGCCGCGCGGGTATACGTGATGATGCAAAGCAAAGCAAAGCAACAGACAGACAACTAGCAGGTATTGGAACACGATGCGATCAAGGGAGACAGAACGAAAACCGATCGAAGCAATGTATCAAACAAACAAACATGGCGATGAGCGAGATGGTGGCATTTTCAATTCAACGCTTCAATTGAAATGGAATGAATTTTGTTGCATTACTGTCTTTTCTGTGTAAACTTCACAGTGTAAACGTAGACAGGCGATTTGTTGGAAAAGCCCGCGCATTTTCGCTTCTTCCAATCCCCAATTCATCAGGTAACTGGATTTGTCCCCAAATACTCTGGACGTTACTTTTATTGATCTTTCAAATGCTACTGGAAACGTGATTTTTCTGATTGGAAGGAAAATTGAAATTCAATTTGTTGCCTATCAACGGGCTATTTCCGGTGACCAAATGTTCTTCGAAATGATCCACTGTTCAATTGAAATTATTATGTAATTATAAATTAATTTAAATCACAAACGAAACGAAAAAAACAAACGACCTTCGCATAAGATTTTCAAGAAAGGGTATAACCAAATAAAAGAAGAAAAATCTCAAGAACTAAAAAGAATTTTGAAGAAAATTAACCCGAAAAAAAAACGAATCAAAGAAGTTGAACATACTTGACGAGTTCAAATTCTCTGCACAACACACCTGGACGTCTTCGAACAAAGGTAAAAATCCAAAAACCAAAAAATAAAAATTCCTTCTTCTGTTTTCGTCGAATTCCTGTTTGAATCCAAGCAAACCGAAACCGAAACCGAAACCGAAGAAGAACCTTTGCCTGACTAACCCTAGATCCGAGAGGAATGCGGAGAAGGTGGAAACCCTAAAAAATGATCCAAAGATCTGATGAGGTATGCGGGGGCGATGCAGGGAGACGAATTCGTAATTTTTTATTTATGCTTTTTCGTTATAATTTTTTATGTTCATGTTCGTTTCTTATTTTTAGGTACGAGCATTGTAAAAAAAGATACAAGGAATGTTCATGTTTGATGTCCTTTCAAGAAACGAAGGTGATTACAATTCAAATTTGTAACTCACCAAGCTCATGCTGGAGATAGTATTCTGGACGATCACGATCATGATGATGATGGTCACTATGATGATGATGATGATGATGATGGTGATGATGAAAATGATGCCTAATGGCGCGTGGCTGACCTTCTTCCCTCCACTCTGGGTGAGAGTGACAAATGGTAGAACGGATTGTGACGCTAATTTATTATGTTTATTATTTTCCAAGACAGTAGCTTCTGGGATTATGGAGGATACTCAAGCTTTTATCAATTAAACCTTGTACCATAAAAGTTCATCGAACCAACCAAAAGATCTTTGGACGAATGCTACATGTGGTGTGGGTGGTTTTATGTGGAATCATATGATATGACGATACCTACAAGACCGAACTGCAACATTGTTGCATCGTACTGCTTATTTCCGAAGTGTTCTGAATGTTTTTGCATCAATTTATCTGCTTTAACACTTGATAAAAGGAAAAATTCATACAAGAACCCACATTTGGCCCCAGTGACAGTTGAATGGTGCTGTTTTTGCTAGGCACTCAGGTATGCCGGAATTCGTTTGGGAAATTTCACGGTCAGGTAAGAAAACTGAAAATTCCTTAAATTCTTCTTTTTGTCGAAACACTCTTGTGAGTCTTCTTGGAAATAAGTTTTTAAATTTAAATTTAAATTTTACTTTTAATTTTAATTTTAGCGTTTCATTTCAGTTTCATTTTTTGATTGAAACAGATCGAAATGGAACACGTTGTTGAACTGTCAAACTGGTCGACCGTTGCTAGGACATGGAAAAATTCATTTATTATGATTTTCCGTAGTTTAATGTGATTATTACCTTTTCCACTCAAGCTGGATTAAAGTAAGTGTTACTAAAACAGAAAATATTTAAAATCTTCTTTAGATTAACGGTTCAACGCATAAATAAACGAAAATTTTACGAGGAATTTCAACAATACCTTTCGATAAAAGTGTAATAATCCGAACGAAAAGAATTTTGAAATAAGCCCATAATCATAAAATATAATTTCCATAATAAGTCATGTCGAAAAATGTTAAGAAATTCCATTGAAACCAGAACGAACATGTTCGAAAAAATAAAACATAATGATATAAAGAATGCTGTGCAATACCTACTAACCAGTACCAGTCTCAGGTCTCAGTCCGAATCCCAATCCCAATCCCGAGGAGGACCAGGTCCAGGTCCAGGACCAGAATGTATGTAACCCTTTTACGAGGTGTATTTGACGTTATTCGTTCAACAAAACAGTTCATTATGTGCAGATGGACAGACATGATGCAGGCAAAAGTGCATTCTTTCGTGCACTAACAATTCGATGAGGATGAAGAAGTTGGGAAGAAAATGAGAAATTTTTTAAGAAATTCCCTCGTTTTTTTTGGGGTTATGTTCAGCCCATCCATATGAAGTGGGCAAGGGATAATTTTAACTTTAACAATATTGTACGAAAATGTGTGGTTTTGATTTTACATCGTCTCGATTTAAATGTTGGTCATAATTTTTGTTACAGGAAGATATCGTCTTATGGATAAATATTTTCAGGCAGTTGCCTTGTATCGTCAGAGGAGCTACGAAAAATGTTTACGAATATGTAACACATTGTTGCAAAGTGGAATCTATCAGGGTGATGTCAATGAAGAAGATAAGCAATGGATGAAAGATGGCATTTGGCAATTGAAGATGAGAGCATTGACTCAGAAGAATTTCGTTGACGATTTGGAAGCTGATGATAATGGAAGTGGTAAGGATGAATTTATTCATGTATTTTCACAATTTTCACTGTGTTTTCATTCAAGATAATGAAGAGCTTGAATTTGAACGAATCGCAACTGCTGCAAGACCTGGAACTTCGATCAAAACAGCTTTTACCCCGAAATCGTCGAGTGGCTTTACTGCAATCAGGCCAAGAACGATGACGCCCAGAATTGCTTCTGGAATGGTATGAATTGAAGGACTTTGCACCGCAAGTAGTCATTTTGTTTGCATTTAGGTTCGTCCAGGAACAACAGCAAAACGTCCTGGATCAGCAGTGACAAGTCGTCCTGCAACGAGATGTGCCACAGCGAGACGCATACGGATGACATCAGCGGCAGCTTACAATCTAGGCGATCCAACCGCATCCTTGTTCCAAGCGTCGAGAATGAATCCAACGATTTACGTGGAGCGATCTACTGTGATCAAACCATTGTTTCAGTTCCTGTTCTATCATGAAAGCGATCCGCAGAAAGCCTACATTCTCTGCGAAGCTGTGGTGGATTCTAAGAAAGCCACTATTGACTGGTGGTGGGAACAGCAGCGTGGACGCTGTTTGCTTGCTCTGAATCAACCGAAAAAGGCTGAAGTTCTGCTGAAGAAATCCCTCGGTATGTTTCCGCATCCAGACACATATCTGTTAATGTCAAAAGTGTACCTCAAACTGGAACAGCCACAAATGTCTCTGCAACTGCTTGAATCTGCCGTCGAAACCTTACCGTATGACACCACCTTACGAACCCAGCAGGCAAGAATCTACGAGCAAATGGAACAGGTGTCTCTGTCCATTCTGACTTACCGAACTATTGCCCAGCTGGATGCAATGAACGCGGAGGCTTTAGCTTGTATCGCTGTTCATCATTTCTACAACAATCAACCGGAAATGGCGTTGATGTATTACAGGTAAATGAGATTCTTTAAACCCGAATTCTGGACAAGATGTTCCTCTTAACTTTTAGACGAATCTTAACCATGGGAGTTCACAGTGCCGAGCTTTATTGCAACCTCGCCTTGTGTTGCCTCTATAGTGGGCAAGTTGACTTGATTCTGCCGTGCTTTCAAAGAGCTCTCCGCTTGGCAACAACAGCCGAGCAACGAGGAGATATCTGGTACAACTTGAGCTTTGTAGCATTGGTTAGTATTGATGTATACAAGAAAAACATACAACTCTCACATTTTCCTTCTATTTGCCAAGACAACCGGAGACTTTAACCTATCACGACGATGCCTAAGACTCTGCCTGACAGCAGACGCCAGCAATGGAGCAGCCCTGAACAACTTGGCTGTTCTAGCAGCCCATGCTGGGACGTACGTTAAGGCTAAATCTTACCTTTTGGCAGCCCAGAGTGTCCTGCCGGATTGTCCGGAAGTAGAGAAGAACTTAAAGTTTTTAGAGAAACACTGTTAGTTGTTAAGAATGAATGGAAATTTATGAATGTTTTTAAATACAAAAAGATATAAATATGAAAATATCATCTGCCAGCTAGTTCTCATGTATCGCATCGATCTTGAACGGATTTATAAATATTTAAATTAATAAACACGAATAACTTAAAGTTGCTACAACACAATGTTGCTATACGTCGGTTGGTTGGATGTGGATCACTTACTTCTGCCTCGTGAAAAGTCAGTAAAAATTATTAATTGCCTGATGATAATGTAAGGACATAAAAATTTTAACTTCTTTCATGCTTTATTTTAGGTTTATGAAATGAATATTAACAAATGCAGAAGAGTCTAATCATTTTCAGTTTGTGGAATTTTTCGAATTGCAAGATGGCCTACACTATACTCTTCGTTATCATCTTCGAAAAAATTCAAGACCAAATCTGTGTTGTGTCGAGTATATGTATAGTATATGAAATGGGGGCCCATTGGATCAAAGTTTGGCTTAAAGAAAGAATGAAGAAAAGACGAACGACACTCATAACAATGTAAAGGGGACTATCAAGAGGAGGACGGACGCGGGACGCCCTAGGGCAAGCACTCAAAAAATTAATTTTATGGAATTTTAATTTTCTGGAACGTCTCACCCAATTTGTCCGTTCAAGACGGCTGATCCGAATGAAGACAAAACAAGATCGGTGAAGTTGAATCTGTGAGTATATGATGGTGGTATCGGTATGTATTATAAAATATCTACAAAAGGTAAGAACGAACAGAGAATTTCGCTTGATCGTTGGACGAAAATGCATTCAAGTTCGATTTTAGTTGGTTCAAATCAATCATTGAGTCTGTGGTTCTCGTTCTGTGGACTGTTCAAGCCCACTTGAATAATTTTTCTTGAACATAGTAGACATGTCTCTGGGCTTTAAATCCTTAAGCGTCGGTTTTTTGTTTTGTTGTTATTATTTTTATAAAAGTCTCAACAACAAGCAATGTTTCATGTTGGATTCTTTGATACTCTTTCTTGGATGGGTGCTTCTTTCGATTCTTCATTGCTTTGGTGCTTGAATGCTGCCTTTTTTGTGCGGTTAAGATCAATCGTTGAATACAGTAGCTACTGGTTAGTTAGTTAGTAATGCGGTTTGATTTTACTCAACCAGTTTTACGTTTTATTTTAGTATTTCTTAACTTATGCATTTCACACTCTTTTCGTTTCAATGATATAGCGGAATTTTTTTCTTTCATCTTTTCAAATGATACATGAATTTCAAAGAGGCAATTTCACTTTTCTTGACATCAATGTGGCTGTGTAGAATCTTGAAATGATTTTAAAGTCGATTTATAATCGAGATAATTTCGAATTGAATCATTTATTAGCCCGAACGATCTTTTATCACCACGAGATCCTCTCAATTTTATTCAAAAATTCCCGAAAGTATGCAATCATCAGCAAAATCATATCGAATCGCGGGCAAAATATCAATGTGGCAGTACTGAACGCGTGTACAAGGTTTGTTCAACTTCACGACGGCATGCTTCAATTTGATGTTTCTGGTCTACGAAGAAGAAACTACAAGGAAGCGGATTGCCTTATTCAGATGTAACTCGTGGAAACATAATAAGTGACCACAGCAACATGAATATCCTCATAACTACAAAGCTTATGTCTTCCAAGAGGATATGATTTGTGTAAGGTATGGAAGTTAAATGAGTCTAAACTTGAATTTTGTTGATTTAATATTCCTTGTTTATTTTCAGTTGGCACTTCATCTTCATCAACATGCTGCTGAACGACTTGCAAGTGGATTCTGCAACAACAATTTCACAGCCGCATCAAACATTTGAAGGGGTTTTCCGCGCAACAGTAAAATATAGATTTAAATTGGATTTACTACATTCTTTATTATTTTAGGACTTAAACCTGTGACCTAGAGAAAAAATAAAAGCAGTGACGTGTTTAAGAACACGTGAGCTTTCATTTGAGACATATCTCATATAAATCGGAGGCTCATAAAACATTTGCAGCCCCATATCTCCAGAATGGTAGGGCCTAGAGAAGAATTGAAAATACAGATATGTTTGGGCAATCGCATTGCAAATTTTTGTAAAATTGGTTTGTGTCTTGGATAAATGGTTTGAGCCCTGGCTAAAGCTTTTTATTTATTTTATCGGTTTCTTAATTCATTTTATCACTGGATGATAGAAGGCAGTCATACATAAACAATGGTGGTAAAAGTTCTCCAATAGGGCTAACGGTTTCCGAGATAGAAGCCTTAGAAGTTTTTCAGTTTCGAAAAAATTTGGTTGGTCTGAAACACCAGGCGAACAGAATCAGCAGGAGGCAAAAATCAAATTTAAACTTTGCAAGCTGATTTCTCGGAAACGGTAGTTCCTAGAGAAAAAATGAAAACAGTGACGTGTTTGGGAGGACGTGAGCTTTCATTTGAGACATATCTTATATAAATCGGAGGCTCATAAAACATTTGCAGCCCGATATCTCCAGAACGGTAGGGCCTAGAGAAGAACTGAAAATACAGATATGTTTGGACGATCGCATTCTTAACTTTTGTAAAATTGGTTTGTGTCTTGGATAAATGGTTTGAGCCCTGGCTAAAGTTTTTTATTTATTTTATCGTTTTCTTAGTTCATTTTATCACTGGATGATAGAAGGCGTTCATACATAAACAACGGTGGTAAAAGTTCTCCAATAGAGCTAACGGTTTCCGAGATATAAGCTTTAGAAGTTTTTCAGTTTCGAAAAAATTTGGTTGGTCTGAAACACCAGGCGAACAGAATCAGCAGGAGGCAAAAATCAAATTTAAACTTTGCAAGCTGATTTCTCGGAAACGGTAGATCCTAGAGAAAAAATAAAAACAGTGACGTGTTTGGGAGGACGTGAGCTTTCATGTGAGACATATCTTATATAAATCGGAGGCTCATAAAACATTTGCAGCCCGATATCTCCAGAACGGTAGGGCCTAGAGAAGAACTGAAAATACAGATATGTTTGGACGATCGCATTCTTAACTTTTGTAAAATTGGTTTGTGTCTTGGATAAGTGGTTTGAGCCCTGGATAAAGCTTTTTATTTATTTGATCGTTTTCTTAATTCATTTTATCACTGGATGATAGAAGGCAGTTATACATAAACAATGGTGGTAAAAGTTCTCCAATAGGGCTAACGGTTTCCGAGATATAAGCTTCAGAACTTTTTCAGTTTCGAAAAAATTTGGTTGGTCTGAAACACCAGGCGAACAGAATCAGCAGGAGGCAAAAATCAAATTTAAACTTTGCAAGCTGATTTCTCGGAAACGGTCCATCCTAGAGAAAAAATAAAAACAGTGTCGTGTTTGGGAGGACGTGAGCTTTCATTTGAGACATATCTTATATAAATCGGAGGCTCATAAAACATTTGCAGCCCGATATCTCCAGAACGGTAGGGCCTAGAGAAGAACTGAAAATACAGATATGTTTGGACGATCGCATTCTTAACTTTTGTAAAATTGGTTTGTGTCTTGGATAAATGGTTTGAGCCCTGGCTAAAGCTTTTTATTTATTTGATCGTTTTCTTAATTCATTTTATCACTGGATGATAGAAGGCAGTTATACATAAACAATGGTGGTAAAAGTTCTCCAATAGGGCTAACGGTTTCCGAGATATAAGCTTCAGAACTTTTTCAGTTTCGAAAAAATTTGGTTGGTCTGAAACACCAGGCGAACAGAATCAGCAGGAGGCAAAAATCAAATTTAAACTTTGCAAGCTGATTTCTCGGAAACGGTAGATCCTAGAGAAAAAATAAAAACAGTGACGTGTTTGGGAGGACGTGAGCTTTCATGTGAGACATATGTCGTGATACGACAAATATGATCAAATGCGCAAATGCCCCTTTGCCCCCAAAGCCCTTCACCACCATTATTCGTTTGGACCAAAAACATTTGTCACGGTCAGCAGAAATTGCTGACGCAGCGAAACCAGACGATCAGAATGACCATGAGAGCAGCATTCCATCAAATTCTCGAATGCCCCTGCCCCACCCCGACCATCTCAATTTTCACTCCCATCGAAGGCAGAATTTTATGAGTGTCAACCAAAGTTGCTGACGCTGCGATTTCGCGACATTCGTCGTGACGCGCCTTCTCGTAGCATGGTCAAGTGACCTTGGCTAGAGAATAAACATAATGATGGATCATGACGCGAGATCATGGATCATGGGTGATGTCACCACGACGTTGTGATGATCACGCAGAAAGGGAGGAAAAAGACCTTGCACATGGATCATGATGCTGGATCATGGAACGTGGGTGATGTCACCATCAAATTGTGCGGGATCGCGAGAACATACATAGGTCTTCATATCACATTGGCAACAAATGGCCTTCAACAAGAATGATATCATGGAACAGTGGGATCATGGCAACAGAAGCTGCTGAGGCTGCAGAATATGTCCACAATGCGTGGCCTTGGAGGAAAGAACATCCGATTCTGGGATGATGTCAACTGAATCTGGATTGGGGATAAGCGCTGAATAGGCGAAAACATCCCTATAAATTAACGCCAAAAATGAAGGAATAGTTAGTCAAAATCAAGTCGGAGTCAAGCACAGAAGGAAGTCCACCCACAACTACTCAACCAAGAAGGAAGACACCAAGCTCAGAAGGAAGACAGAACCAACCACAACAGTGAAGGAAGACAACAGCTCAGAAGGAAGACAGAAGCCAACCACAATAGTGAAGGAAGACTACTGCCAAAATAACCTACGCAGATGTCGGCACCACACACCTTAGAGGAGGCCCTCAAAGACTCAAAGGTCGGACCCAGACCACTCACAATTGCAGAATACCGGAGAAGACAGCGAGGAGCAAAAGCAACCACGACTCCTCCAACAACTACAGCTCAGACGCCGAAGAAGCGAGTACGTACTGGGGCGGAAGCTCAATTTAAAAGGAAGATAGACGCAGCAGTTCAATCCTGGGTGCTGGCACAGGGAAAAGAAGAGAGGGTGAAAGCTCAGCAGGAGATTAATAAAATTAAGCAGGCTAGAAGGAACTATCGTCGAGCAAAGAAGGCAGCTAGGAATAAGTGAGTAGCGTTAGGGTTAGAGACTAGAGTAAGAAATATTGTAAAGCAGCTTCCAATTTTAACAGTATGGTACCATGTATATTGTAAGGTACCATACTTCTGAAAGAATAGAATCAGTACCAAGAATTTAATGTATAATCCTCTGTTGGTAGAATAGTTTAAGGATCTTTAATAAAGAAAAATGTATTTTGTTTAAGAAGAAAGAAAAGTTTGATTATATTCCTCGTTTACGCCGAAATTCCCAACATAAATTTGGCGCAGCCGCAATTACGAATTTACGACACACTAGGAGCGACATATCAATAAGTCAAAGATAGAAAAATAAAATTTGAATTAGTGAATGTAATGGAGATATATGGCAGACTCTGAGTCATTATTGAATGAAAATCGTACGGGAATAGTAGACTCTATCCCATGTGAAAATCCAGACGAACAAATTTCTAGTGTTAGGGAAGAAAATAATAGTAACGAGTTGTTCGGTACAAACGAGGAAGATACAGAGGAAACGTTAAACAACGCACAAAGATTGAAAATTGAAAGCACCTGTCACACGCAGAATCCTGAAGACGCTGAGAGAGTTCAACTTAGACGCGGGAGGACATATTGCAGGACCAACTCAGACGCAGGCAGAAATATTGGTGGTAAAGATCACCAACAATCAGCAACAAGCAGAGAAGCAAATATACAGGATATTGATAACCAAAACAGGGTAGAATCCGAAAGTAAGAAAATGGCGGACGTACAGTTAGTCAACAACATATTGTACAATAATGTGCCAATTTTAACAGGGGAAGAAAGTCCTCGAAAACAAAATGAAATAAACGAATTTGTAAACTGCGCTCGTCTTGGATATGAAACACTTACGGAGGCACAGGACAAAGCACTTTTTATAAAACTCCTGCCAACACGATTAAGAGGTCGCGCTCTCGAAATTGTTCAAACAGGTTCAAATGATACACTTGAAAAAATATTTGCAACACTGAGAGCTAATCTAATTCAAAATGCATCTTATATTCAACTAAATACCCAACTAAGAAGCGTGCAGCAACTACCCACTGAAACACTATTTGCTTACTTCAACCGTGTGAAGAATCTAATAAATTCTTGCAAAA
The DNA here is from genome assembly GCA_963971475.1 of Chrysops caecutiens. Lineage (NCBI taxonomy): Eukaryota > Metazoa > Arthropoda > Insecta > Diptera > Tabanidae > Chrysops > Chrysops caecutiens. The sequence goes on from OZ020570.1 coordinate 2,991,833, forward strand.
ATGCAGCAGAGGAACAATATACTACTGGCGGAGATGGATTGAAAGCTGAGATAGAAGAAGTGGGTCTGCATTGTTTTAAGATGGGAATTATAAATCCCAACCATAAGTTTTATTTGCTCCAAGACGCGGATAATACACTAGAGGGATTGGGATCGAAAATATCAAAATTAGAACAGACGGAGCAATGCATGCAGCAAGGATCTATAAACCAGTACAACTCAAGGGATCGTACATTTCAATCAGGATTTAACACAGACAATCACCAATGGCGAAGAAACCAACCCCGCAATAATAATGTTTCATATTCAACATCATTCGGTAGGAATTTGAATCAACCCCAGTATCATTCCGAAAAACCATACAATGGACCACAGAGAAACTATGCAACAAATAATAATTTCAATTTACCGCGAGGCAGACAGGATCACCGACAAATGAGATGCAATTTTTGCAACAGGATGGGTCACATAATGGCAGAGTGTCGAACAAGGCAAATGACACCTTTCTGCTCCATATGTAGAATATATGGTCATACTATCCAAAACTGCTCTGTACGAAGGTCACAAAACCAACAAAGCCAGGGAAATAATAACGAACAACGAAAACGACAGGTTAATCAGACAACGACCCGAAGTAATATGAACAGATGCAACTTTTGTCTAGCTAATGATCACGTCGAGACTGCATGTTTTCTTCGGCAAAGGTGGGAAAGACTACAGCAGGAGGAGAAAGTAAGAGATGAGGGAAACTCGACGGAGACGGCCGCACGCACCGCGAGTCGTCAGTAGAAGATAATAAGAAAAGGTGCAACAAACCACCGAAGCTGCCTATAGTAACATTACCGGTGGATATAATCAAGAATAGGAAGGCAGAATTCATAATTGACACAGGATCGGAAATAAGTCTGATAAGGGAAGAAGAAATAAAAGAAGATAAACTAAAAACAATAAATAAAACGGACATAGTTACACTAAACACAATTTCAGGAAGCATACTATCTGAAGGAACAATAAGGGCACAAGTGGTATTATTACAACAGTATCCCTGCGAGTTCCAAGTGGTAAAGTCAATATACCCATCCAATGTAGCTGGATTAATAGGAAATGACTTCCTTACAAAATATTGTAATGTGGAAGGTCCAGCCAAAAGATTAACCTTTCCATCGAAAAAGGAAAACGAAATAATTGCTATATCATTCGAGGATAAGCAACCACGAAATAGGAAGGTCCGGTTTGTAGATGTAATAGCAAAAGACGCAGAAGTTGACCAACGTGAATACTCCACCCAAGAAGGACACTTTAAAAATGGTTCGCAAACCAGAAAGTGTACCTTAGCGACGCACTTGGAAGGGCACGGAGGACAAAACAAGGTCTCTTTACATTTAACAGATGACACGGAGATATTGCAAGATTTGGCAGCACTTTTCGATTCAGAATCGCAAACTGTATCAATCGAAGAGAGTAATGCCACTTACAAAAGTCATTTTCGCAAATATGACATTTATCACGGCAACTGTTACTCGAATGTTACGAATGGGATAAATAGACTCAAATCGGAAAAACGCATGGGCAGTGTCCCAGAGTCATTAGAGAAGAATGAGGAAGAAGATGATTGTGTCATCATAGAGGATCAAAGAATGATGAAAATTCCAAGAAGAACAGTGAAATTTTTGGAAATATCAACAGTGATTAAAGGTGAATATATAACAGTGGGAGAAGAAATATTCCCGGGGGTGTACATAAGTAATGCATTAGTCACCCCAGTAAAAGGAAAAATAAAAATAAGTATTATGAATGTTAATAATCATGAAGTTGAATTAAATAAAGTAAAGGTAAAATTGGAAAGGAATAATGACAAAATAATGGCAGCTATAAATAAGGATGAAGATAGTATAAAAAATAATTACACTATACAAACCGAGAGAGACACGGAATTAAATGCCAAATATGATGAAAAAAGAATTGCGGAAATTTGGAAAGTAATTAATGTGGAACAAAATTTAAACACTGAAGAGAAAAAATCAATACGGGGTATGATTAAGGAATTTCAAGATGTATTCCATTTACCAGGAGAAAAGTTGGGACACACCACAACAGTGCAACATGAAATAAGGACAAAGGAAAATCAGGTGCCAGTAAAATGTAAAATGTTTCGACTTCCTGAAACACAAAAGGAGATTATCACAAAAGAAATAGAGAGATTATTGGATGAAGGTATAGTGGAACCTAGTTGGAGTGAATGGAACGCCCCATTGCTTGTAGTTTCGAAAAAACCAGGACCTGATGGCGAGAAACGTTGGCGAATAGTGGTCGACTATAGAAAATTAAATGAAATAACCGAGGGAGATGCCTACCCACTGCCTAGGATAGAAGATATTCTCGACCAGTTGGGGAATTCTCGGTATTTTTCTGTACTAGACCTCGCAAGCGGCTACCATCAGATAGCGATGAAGCCTGAGGATCGTGACAAGACGGCGTTTAGTACTCCCTATGGACATTACGCTTTTAAGAGAATGCCTTTTGGATTAAAAGGAGCACCTGCGACATTTCAAAGGCTTATGAATCACGTTTTAACCGGGTTACAAGGATTGCAATGTTTCGTCTATTTGGATGACATAGTCATTTATGGCAAAAATCTAAGTGACCATCAAAGTAAATTGTGTACAATACTTTCAAGATTAAGGGAGCACCATTTAAAGTTAAACCCGGAGAAATGCAACTTTTTGAAAAGGGAGATAGTATATCTAGGACACAAATGTAGCACCGAAGGAGTGGCACCAGATCCAAATTTAGTACAATGCGTTAAAGATTTTCCAGTACCAAAAACAGTTAGGCAGGTACAATCTTTTTTGGGTCTGGCAAATTATTATCGAAAATTTATTAAAGGTTTTTCAAAAATTACGTCGCCGATAAATAAACTACTAGGAAAAGACATTAAATTTAAGTGGGATGATCAATGCATGAAAGCTTTCAACACTTTAAAAGAAAAATTAGTTACACCACCAGTACTGCGGTATCCCAATTTCAAGGAGCCATTTAAATTATATACGGACGCAAGCGGAGATGCTTTGGGAGCAGTGTTAGCACAAGGTCCAGATAACGAAGAAAGACCGATCGCATATGCTAGCCGAACGTTAAATTCCGCCGAAAAGAATTATTCCACAATAGAAAGGGAATTGCTAGCTATAGTATGGGCGGTAAAGAATTATAGGAGTTATCTATATGGAAGACCGTTTACAGTGTTTACCGATCACAAACCGCTACGAGGTGCCATACGGATAAAGGATCCAACCAGCAGAATTCTACGACTTTGGCACAAGTTATCTGACTATACCTTCGAAATCCAATACAAAGAAGGGAGAAAGAATAATAATGCGGACGCCCTTAGTAGGATACCTTATGAAGTCCTGGTGATAACGCGTCAACAAGCTAAGGGAAAAAAGAGTGAGGATAACACCGAAAATCAAGAATCGGTGAAGGAACCCAAAACAATAGAATCACCAATAAGTGACCACTTATCGGATGAAATTTTAAAACATAGACAAGTAAAAGTGCTAACAGATCCACAAGAAATCAAAACCATATTGGCAGATTCCCATGACGCTCCATTTGGAGGACACCAAGGAGTATATAAAACTTACCAGCGACTTAAACGCGAGTTTTACTGGAAGGGTATGATAAGAGATGTTGTGAATTATGTGAAACAATGCAAAAAGTGTCAAATCAATAAGCGTACAAGAGAGCATAAAGAACCCATGGTTCTAACGGACACTGCTGGAATGCCTTTCGATAAAGTGTACATGGATATCGTTGGACCATTACCTGAAACAACCAAGGGAAATAAATATATACTCAGTTTTGAGGATGATTTGACAAGGTTTATGGATGTGGTACCCTTAGAAAATATGGAGGCTTCAACTGTAGCTCAGGCATTTGTGGATGAAATAATAAGTAGGTACAGAATCCCTAAGAAATTGATTACCGATCAGGGAACAAATTTCACATCCGAGATGTTTCGACAGGTATGCAAACTCTTTAAAATTCGCAAGATAGAAACAACAGCATACCATCCACAAGCAAATGGTTCATTGGAGAGATCCCACAGACCGTTAGCAGATTACCTGAGGAGTTTTGTTGATGAAAACTACACTAATTGGGATGACCACTTGCGAGCTGCAATGTTCGTAAGAAATAATAGTATCCATACAACGACGAAATTGACTCCAATGGATTGTTTATATGGATTTTCAGCACCTCTGCCAAATAATTTAAAGAAGGAACCTCAACCTGTATATGATCAGGAAAATTATTACCTTAAGTTAAGGTATAAACTTCGAAGAGCGTATCAAATAGCGAAACGCAATACAGAGGAAAGCAAAATGCACTCGAAGGAGTATTACGACCGTAAAGTCAACCCAATCAAAATTCACGTAGGAGATATGGTACTTTTGCAAAATGCCGCCAGGAAAAATAAATTGACTCAATTTTGGGTAGGACCCTTTAAAGTAATAACACTGAATAGTCCAGTGAATACAACCATACAGATTGGGAATAAAAAACGCAAAGTACATAATAACCGTCTTAAACTTTTCTATCCATAAGAACCAAATAGCAATAAATGTTAAATTTAGAATAAGGATGCATAGAGATAAGCTAATTAAAACAAATAAGATGCTAATAGATACAATCCAACATAATTAACAGAAAACAAACACGTGAGAAAATGGCTGGAGAAAGAGGGGCCTTACCAGATGAGGAATTCGAATTGGATGAAATCCTTGAGGCAGCAGCAAAAATGATTGAAGAATTGGGAATCGATGATCCCGAAGAGGATACAGAAGATGAATGCAGAGATACAGCTGACTTTTTCAAAGCGTCAGACGAGATAGCCATTATGATAAGACAACTTGACGTCGACAACAGCAAAGATAATACAGATGTCACACCAACAGAGGAAAATGGACCACCATATACAATGTTCAATGGTTTCCCAATCCTTTGGGATTCAGAGTTTTTTAAATTTGAGAATTACGATCGCAATGGTAACTACATTGGGCCAACAGAAGATCCCAGGAAACTAAAGACCAAGGAGTATGAGACACATACTAACTCCAATAACCAGAAAAAACAGCAAAGCCATCTCAAGTCAAACCGCAATCAATATAAAATGAAAAAACGCATTGAAGCATATAGAAGCGCACAAAATTAAAAAAAATCATATAATAAAAGAAAAAAGAAAAAAAATTTTATGTTGTAAGAGATTTTTGTAAGTTATCTAAAATTTGTATCACCAGTTTGTAATTGGGAAAATGTAAATGTAAAATGTAAAAAAAAAAAAAAAAAAAAAACAAGAATATATATATCATAAAAATGTATCAGTTTGAATATAAAAAGAAAATTTTTAAGTAATTAAACAGTAAGGAATGTTAAAGATAGTATTTGCGACAAATAAACAAGTTATGGAATTTAAGGTTTAAAATTTAATTGTAAAAAAGAAATTGTAAAGAATGGAATAAAATTTCACGTAGGAACTAATATTAATGTAGATATGGAAGTTGCTCATACTTTTTAGTACATATAAGATTTGAAAGAAATAATATGTTAATGGACAAGCGGAAGCTGCTCGTAGAACATAAGAAGGAATAAAGGGATGTATAATTATAGGATGAAATTACGATGAAATCGGAAAAAAAAACAGACAAATACAAATATTATAGGATAGGTGAAAATGAATGAGAAGAATTTTAGGTAATGGTTAGGAATTTTAGGGTATTTAAACATATTAATAGGAATAATAGAAATACGAATAGGGTAGAAAAAAAAAAAAAAAAAACGATAGGACTATTCTAAAGGAGGGAGGAATGTCGTGATACGACAAATATGATCAAATGCGCAAATGCCCCTTTGCCCCCAAAGCCCTTCACCACCATTATTCGTTTGGACCAAAAACATTTGTCACGGTCAGCAGAAATTGCTGACGCAGCGAAACCAGACGATCAGAATGACCATGAGAGCAGCATTCCATCAAATTCTCGAATGCCCCTGCCCCACCCCGACCATCTCAATTTTCACTCCCATCGAAGGCAGAATTTTATGAGTGTCAACCAAAGTTGCTGACGCTGCGATTTCGCGACATTCGTCGTGACGCGCCTTCTCGTAGCATGGTCAAGTGACCTTGGCTAGAGAATAAACATAATGATGGATCATGACGCGAGATCATGGATCATGGGTGATGTCACCACGACGTTGTGATGATCACGCAGAAAGGGAGGAAAAAGACCTTGCACATGGATCATGATGCTGGATCATGGAACGTGGGTGATGTCACCATCAAATTGTGCGGGATCGCGAGAACATACATAGGTCTTCATATCACATTGGCAACAAATGGCCTTCAACAAGAATGATATCATGGAACAGTGGGATCATGGCAACAGAAGCTGCTGAGGCTGCAGAATATGTCCACAATGCGTGGCCTTGGAGGAAAGAACATCCGATTCTGGGATGATGTCAACTGAATCTGGATTGGGGATAAGCGCTGAATAGGCGAAAACATCCCTATAAATTAACGCCAAAAATGAAGGAATAGTTAGTCAAAATCAAGTCGGAGTCAAGCACAGAAGGAAGTCCACCCACAACTACTCAACCAAGAAGGAAGACACCAAGCTCAGAAGGAAGACAGAACCAACCACAACAGTGAAGGAAGACAACAGCTCAGAAGGAAGACAGAAGCCAACCACAATAGTGAAGGAAGACTACTGCCAAAATAACCTACGCAGATGTCGGCACCACACACCTTAGAGGAGGCCCTCAAAGACTCAAAGGTCGGACCCAGACCACTCACAATTGCAGAATACCGGAGAAGACAGCGAGGAGCAAAAGCAACCACGACTCCTCCAACAACTACAGCTCAGACGCCGAAGAAGCGAGTACGTACTGGGGCGGAAGCTCAATTTAAAAGGAAGATAGACGCAGCAGTTCAATCCTGGGTGCTGGCACAGGGAAAAGAAGAGAGGGTGAAAGCTCAGCAGGAGATTAATAAAATTAAGCAGGCTAGAAGGAACTATCGTCGAGCAAAGAAGGCAGCTAGGAATAAGTGAGTAGCGTTAGGGTTAGAGACTAGAGTAAGAAATATTGTAAAGCAGCTTCCAATTTTAACAGTATGGTACCATGTATATTGTAAGGTACCATACTTCTGAAAGAATAGAATCAGTACCAAGAATTTAATGTATAATCCTCTGTTGGTAGAATAGTTTAAGGATCTTTAATAAAGAAAAATGTATTTTGTTTAAGAAGAAAGAAAAGTTTGATTATATTCCTCGTTTACGCCGAAATTCCCAACACATATCTTATATAAATCGGAGGCTCATAAAACATTTGCAGCCCGATATCTCCAGAACGGTAAGGCCTAGAGAAGAAATGAATATACAGATATGTTTGGGCAAACGTATTCTTTATTTTTGTAAAATCGGTTTGTGCCTTGAATAAATGGTTTGAGCCCTAGCTAAAGTTTTTTATTTATTTTATCGTTTTCTTAACTCATTTTATCACTGGATGATAGAAGGCGGTCATAAATAAACAACGGTGGTTAAAGTTCTCCAATAGGGCTAACGGTTTCCGAGATATAAGCTTTAGAAGTTTTTCAGTTTCGAAAAAATTTGGTTGGTCTGAAACACCAGGCGAACAGAATCAGCAGGAGGCAAAAATCAAATTTAAACTTTGCAAGCTGATTTCTCGGAAACGGTAGATCCTAGAGAAAAAATAAAAACAGTGACGTGTTTGGGAGGACGTGAGCTTTCATTTGAGACATATCTTATATAAATCGGAGGCTCATTAAACATTTACAGTCCGATATCTCCAGAACGGTAGGGCCTAGCGAAAAAATAGAAACACTGAAATGTTTGGGAGGACGTGATCTTTCGTTCTGATAAACTGGTTTCCGTCTTGGATGAATGGAAAATTCAACAAATCAACCAATTAGGAGCAGGGATAAATGAAATATATATTCTATGCTTTCTTGTCAATTTTATTTGAGTATTGTGACAATTACATGATTAACAATTATGTGTAATGATGCCTCTGTTACGTAATGAACTTTACATACCTAGGAAATACAATAATTTATTAATTCTAACTTAAATCTATATTTTGCTGCTAATATGATTAACACTGCAAATGTTTAGTGTGCCTGTAAAAGTTGCTGTTGTTCGTTCGGCATCATGTTGCTGTGGACTTACTGTCAACTGAAAATAAACAAATAATGTTGAATTAACAAAATTCATTGAGTAATCTATAGTTAATTTATGAGAAGTAAATGTTCTGTAGATTTTTGGAGTATCCAAGTTGATACCTACGTGTTCAAATGTTGCTCTGGCCTTGACTGACATCTCTGCCCTTCCTCATTGTTATGTCTTCGTAGGATCTTCCTTATGTTTTCTTATTCGTAGGTACGTACGGGCAGCCGGTGTTTACAAAATTTCTCGTGGAAATCAAGGTAGCTATGAACTTATTACCAAAATCCCACCAAGAATTTGGTAAAAGCGAGTACTGGAATTCATTCTTCAAGAAGCGTGGCGCAAAGGCATTCGAATGGTGATGGAAACTGTTTGTGACATGTTTTGTGATGTACTAAACTCTTGATTCATTGCAGGTATGGAGAATATCCAGAACTATGTGATCACTTGCACAAATATATTAAACCCAAAGATCGTGTGTTGATGGTTGGATGCGGAAATTCCAAGCTCAGTATGGATTTATACGATGTTGGGATCAAGTAGGTCCAAGTGAGTTGTGAACAAATTCATATTAACCGAGATTCTCTCGTTTGTAGACAGATTGTCAACATCGACATATCACAGGTTGTCATCAAGCAAATGATTGAAATGAATCGCAGTCATAGACCTGATATGATCTTCGAGCAAATGGATGCGACAGCGATGTCATACGAAAATAATGATTTTTCAGTTGTCTTGGACAAAGGTACATTGGATGCATTGATGACAGAAGATACAGAAGATGTGAAATGTATAGTTTTGAAATACTTTGCAGAAATTGACAGGGTATTGAAGTAAGTCTGAAGACTAACAGTTGTCCCTACCATTTAAATTTTGTTCTTGAACCTTCCAGAAACGGTGGCAGATATGTTTGTGTTTCACTTTTGCAAGAACATATTTTGAAAATTTTACTTGAATATTTCCCGAAACAAAATTACATGTTCAGAGTGGTTAGATGCTTCCAAGCGGAGCAGAAAACTGCAGAAACAAGTGATGGATTCGTAATGCCTGTTTTTATGATCATCGGAACCAAATTGCAAAAGCTACCTCTTAAGGTATAAACATTGATTCGACTCCATTTATCTGTTTAACTTCACTTTGTGTATACTAGGTTTTAGAAGTATGCATGGGAGGTGAAATAATGCAACGATGCAAAACTGAAGCTGAGCTGGTAGACTCCATTGTATCCGCACAAAACGCTGCTCTCATCTGCGGTGGATTGCAGAAATCTAAAATCAAAGGCATGTTGTGACTTTCGTACTAGGTACTCATTAATGAATTGTTCCTTCACTAGATCTTGAAGAAGTTAAAATTGATTTGTGTCAACCTGGAGTGAACACACCACGATACACAGTCCATATTGTGGAACAATCTCCATCGAGAGGTAACAGGAAGTATGCTGCTTTTATAGTTCCTCAAGGAAGGTAAGATTTGTGGGGAAAGCCTGTGAAAATTATTATCATACCTAGAAGATTCTTTCAAGAGAGATGGAATGGATCTTCTCAACTACTGAGGGTCGGAAAAAGTTAATCGCTTCATGCTGTTGCAATCGTTTAGCTGTGGTGACAATGCATCGCAATGAAACTTATAAAAATTTGGAAGAAGTTAAACTGGAACTTGAAGAAACTGTGAAAAATTTAGCTCCTAATGATATGAAGGAGAAGGTACAAAGGATAGTGTCAATGTTTTAACAGTAAAATACGTAAATTACCTCACTAGATCCTGTACATGTCACTTGGTAATGAAATTGGCCAGCGTACAACAATTTGCACAGGAACATCAGAATTTTCTGGAAATTTCGTTGTGGAAGATTTTGAAGGAAACGATGGGAAAGTCTTTAGGCGTTTGATTTTCATAAACAACCAATTTGTGACACAGTCAGAAGCGTTGTTACGTAAAAGTATGCCTTGTGCTTATTGTTATGAATTTTAACTAATCTGTGATCTTGCAGCTAAGAATAACATATTAGCGGTGGACACAAGTTACTTGGCTTGTCAGCATCACTGTTACATGTCTATTGGAATTAATGCTCTGTCAAATGAACAAAATCAGAAACAACAAAAGCATGTTCTTGTTATCGGTTTGGGTGGCGGAGGATTGTGTGCATTTCTGCATCGTATATTCAAGTAAATTGGTGCATTAGAAATCCTTGAACCTATCTTATTCAATTCCGATTCAGAAACGTCAAAATAACAGCTGTTGAAATAGATGCTGCGATGCTTAAAGTCGCTGAAGAATACTTCGACCTGAAGCAAGATGAACGACTGGACGTTGTCATTGACGATGGAATCAAGTACATGAAAACGCGTGCTGAAGAAGGTGAGTGTTTGAAATTTGCAGCAAGATTAAATAATTCCAATTCATACCAAATGTTAGATGCTCACTTCGATGCTATACTCTTCGATGTAGACAGCAAGGACTTGTCGTTGGGAATGAGTTGTCCACCAAAGAACTTCGTTGAAGTTTCAATCCTGAACACAGTACGAAAACTCCTCGGCAACACAGGGATTTTCATTCTGAATTTAGTTTCCCGCAATGAGACACTTCGAGGACATGTTCTGAGTGACATTAAGGAAGTTTTTAAATCCGTGGATACATACAAGCTGACTGAGGATCTTAACGAGGTCGTGTTCTGTCGAAATAATACCAGCGAAGATACCAAAAAACGAAATTGTAACTGGGAGAATGCTTGCAAGGGTTTGAATAAGTTGTGTAAAAAGTATTGTTCTGATCACAATGACGTTGTAGATGTTTTTCAATTCCTTGAAGGATTAAAAACCGATTCATAACAAATATATTGTTTTTCTTCCTGAATCCTGTCTTTTGCATTAGGTCAAACTGAAACAAAACAAACAATTATGTTTTTTGCAAAAGAATTTTTATTATGTATAAATAATGTTAACAATAATAATCATGTGGCTGCGGAATTCTGCGTAGAAAAATTATAATTAAAATGAAAGCTATTATTTAATTTATTAAGTATATAACACTTTTTCACAATTTCATTGCTTCATTTCTAATTATATCTACATGTAACATAATCTAAATTAAAACCTATGAATTTATACAAAATAATACAATTTTCATTTAGAAATAAAAGTGATAAATATTTTATATCACATCTTAAACTTGATTGAGAACTTCTTGAATATATCGAGTCACTTAACTTTGTTGCTTACCATAACGAATGCTCGTATTAAATGTTATTTCGCACGTTCATCCCTTAAGAAACAGAAAAACATAATTGTTTATTTTAAAATCTACTTTTTCTTTTAGTTTTAATGTTTAAGTTTGGAAATAAAAGTTGGGTGTAATGATAAAGTTAACTCAAACATTCTTTCAAGCTTATGCGTAAAATAAAATTATAATAGTGGCATTAACAATTTGTACAATAGGAATAAGGTTTAACTATTGTTTGAAACTAATTTATTAAGAATTCAGTTAGATGGTCTTACTTATAACACAAAGCACACTTAAAACAATATATATATTCGTAAGTTAATAATGATTTACAACATCGTTCCCCCCCATATTTGAATTGACTAAGATACCTTCTGTTGGCACTTAAATGTATAAAATTATCTTTCAATAATTCTTCTTAAACTTACTTACATTATGTTTTATCACAAGAAAACTTTAATATTTTGTTTGGAGAAACCAAAAGTTATTTCAAACCATGTTACGAATGTGTGTATAGAAAAGGATTTACGAATTGCAATTAGGATCTGAATGTAAGGATACATGAACACAACAACTATCTGCAGAGCATATGATATTTGCGTGCTGTTAACTCAATTTATTTGCTTCAAACTCTCACACAATGCACATTACATTAAATATAATATTTATTAAGTGCAAATTATTCATATCAAGCAGCGAGTTTAAGGAATTAATCAATAATATTTGAATATCATCTTTTTCAACACACGCAAATCCCAGAAATTACCGTGTCTTTTGTAAAATTTCTCTCCTTCACAAAACTTTCCTTTTCAATTTGGTTGATTTCTGTAATTTCAATTGAAAATTTAAATAAATTAAATAATGAATTTGTTTTGTAAAAACGACGCAAATCATAACAGAAGTAATAAATATTAATTATTAATATATTCTAAGAAATAAGTAGACGAAGAACAATAACTACACAAAAATTATTTCGTTTCGTATTATAATTAATTTTAATTTATATAAAAACTATTCTATGCTTTATGTATGATCGCTTGTGGTACAAATTAAATAGTACATTTTGTTTTAAAACCTTCAGCAATAAAATAATTGCCGAAAGTTTAGCCTGATCCTTGTGTTTCTAGCCGATAGTATATGAAAACCTTCTACGGCTCACTCTAAGTCTGACTTGGAGCTACTAGTACTACCTTCCAGCAATGTACAATGATAGGGCAAGAATATATTCTTTCAAAGCCTATAAGCGTAATTCAAGCACTGGGTTTTATCTTTCTTTTTTTCCGTTTTCTTAAATCAAAAACACTTCTATCAAGAGTGTAATATTAATAGCCTCATATTTGTTTAATAAATTCGAATTGCAAGGAATATATCATTAAAAAACAAACATCCTAAAACATGCACACACTAAAACACTTTTTTCAAAATTCTTCTAAAACTACCCTGTTTCTTTGAGCTATTATTACCATTGCTTAAAATCGAATTTGTTGTTGATGTCCGTATTGAATCACTACTTCCACCATTACTTGTCGGTGGCATCAGTTCGGATATTGATGAATTTTCTGAATTATTTGTTATTCCGTTGATTTTGATTTTGACTTCTGGGCTTTCAGACTTTGATTTCTTCCCTTTCCCTTGACTTGCTGCTGGCGGCGTTGAGGAGCTGTGATCTGACTTTTTCAGACGATACCATTCCCAACCGGTTGGACCGTGTGCTAGTTTTTTACTATTTCCACTATTACTATTACTACGTCCGAATGGTGACTTCAAGAAACCAGGTGACGAGAGACGACGCAATTTACCAGCTTTCTTCGACGTTGTGGAGGAATTATTCTTAGACTTTCCATTGACATCTTGTGACTGCTTCCCAGAAGGTCCTTCTGGCATGTATTCGTTGTAAGCTAGATCACTTCCTGGCGTATACGATTCATAGTCTTCATCCAACAAGTGACTTTCAAGTGGCATTGAAATTCCTGAAGCTGTCGAGTTCGGACTGATGTCGTAGTTTTTCGTTTTCATTAATGCTTCAGTCAGAGCATCTGGCTTTTTACCCACAGACACTTTCTTCTTCCTGTATGACCGTTTACGTCCCATTTCACTTACTGTATCAATTGATTCGTCATCCTGCATGTGTGCTTCTGTTCCTTCAACTTGTGGAGTGTCTATTAAGAGATTTTTATAACTTCCACCTATCTGCATCGCTTCCTCACTTGGACGTCTAAACTTGTGAACCGGAGACGGATGACCAGATACTCCTTCAACAGATCTACGTCGAAGTAGTGCAGACGTGACATTTGTTTTTCTCCTTCTAGCTAATGATAAGTTTTCGAGACGTTTCAACAGTTTAACTTGTTGTCGACGAGCTGACATTATTAATATCCATGCAAATATGACTTGCAAGAACACAAAACTCCCCAAACATATCACCAGAGTTATCCATGAATTCAATCGATTCGATACTTCATCTAAATCTCCACGAAGCTTCCTATTCTCTTCAAATAACAACTCCTCACGATCTATCGCACGGCGACTTTGTTCTTCTATAGCTGACAATGTCTTTGCAAAGGAATGTTGCAATTCTTCAACTTGCTTCTTGTATCTTCTACTCAACTCTTCTAAATATTGTCCAGATAAAGACATATTACGTTCTAGTGCCTGGAAAAAGATAAATATTTTATTTCATTCTTGTACAAAACTCATTTCATTACCTTCACTCTATTCGACAATCGCAGAAAAACACTTTCGGGATGGACTTTTTGTGGTATCGTCTGACTTGCTGGTAGGCCTGCATCAATTTGACCAGAAGTTTCTGTGGAATCAACCAAAATGATATTGTCGAGAGAATCCCAACTGTTCGGTTCAACTTCAACTTCTTTTGATTTTGCTGTAACACTCGCCGGGACTTCTTCATTCTTGTTGGAATTGACGACATTTTCATCAAATTCTTCTGATGACTGAGATGTTCTGATATCCACCTGCGGTTGTGATAACACTGGTTCCGGTGTGTATTCTGGTACAGTTGCATCTTCTACAATATTGAAAATATTTACATTTTCCATTGAAGAAATATTGGAATCGTCAGTTGTTTCACCAATTTCATCAGATGTTGGTGGACTTGTGATTTGTGTTGGATATTCTTCATATTCCGAACTAGTTGTACCATCTTTTCCCATTGCTGGTTGTCTTGTACTTGAATCATCTGTGTTGAGGTCATTTGAATACTCGAATTTAATGTTGTTATCATATTCTGGTCGATTTGTATCGTAATTTTGTTGTATAACTTCTGCTTGTTGAGTGTATGGTTTTTTCACAATTGTCAACTTTGGAACTTCTTTATCTGAACTACTTGTTATCACTGGTTTTGTGCCGATAGGTTCTACATTAACAAACTTTGTTGATGGTTTCTGATCTATGGTTAAGTTCAATGCACTATCTGTACTTCCTGTACTATACTTTGAATTACGATTACTCTTCGACAATGTGGCTAGAATATGGCACATTGCAGCCAAATATTGCAATGAGAATGAACTTAATAAATAACATGATTTTTCATCAAAATTAACATTATAATTATCACCATTTATTTGATTTATTTTCTTATTGTTATTATTACTGCTGCTAGTGGTGCTACACTCAAAGTTTTCGTAATTATTTACATTTAAATTAAACTTATTGGCACATATTCGTGATGATGAGATGCGATCTCTTATTATATCTATATCTAATAGACTAGTTAGTAAACTATATCTGCATGATAATAAGTAATTAACATTTGTTACAAAATCTTCAATATTGTTGTTATTACTATTGCTGCGACTGCTACTGCTGCTGGAAATACTACATTTATCGCATGTGAATGGTGTTTTTGGCGTAAAGCAATGTTCATGTTTTGTATAAACACTTTGATTTATATTTAAAATAGTATCTGTTTTATTTGTATTCGTTTTGACTAGAACTTCAGCAGCTTTCTTAACAATCGACATGACAGCATCACTAGCTGATTTGAAGAGTGTATTCTCATTTTTAGCTGTGCCAACATCAACAGCATCATCTTCTTCGAAATCATCATCATCGACTGGTGGACGATTCTCTGTTTCGAATGCTTCGAATTCTGATGTACCATAAACACGGAATAGTGATATTGGACAAAAGTGTTCGGAATTGTAATGTGAATGGATATCGACACGAACGAATTTACCAAACAGATGTGGATATAGATCAAAACTTTGAATGTTTCTCTGATCTTCAGCTACAAATTTTCCAACATTTGACCATTCTCGTGTTGGAAATCTGTTATTAACCGAAACAGTAAAGTTCTTTGGTGATGAAGAGAACAATTCAAAGTTTGCCAATTCAACCTTCTCGGCTTGTATTGCCTCACATAACTCAACAACAAACCATATCCGATTCGTACATGGACTCAACATGTATTCATCTTTTAATGCTGATAAAACAGCTCCTGTATTTTGAGCTTCTGAATTCGATGCAATTATCTTAGCTCCACAATCTGGTGATGCATAGTTTTTTGCCCTCAACTTCATCTGCTGTGGCTTACTCCCAGACGTGGCATTCTTTCGCATTGATGAAGAATTTACAACTTGTTTTTCAAGCTTTTTCTCAGCTTCCTCCATTTGTTTTTGTGCCCATTCCGAAAATACTGGAATTGGATTTTCTTCAACAGTCAAATTAACTTCAGGAGGTGATACTGTTTGAGGTGTTGTAGTTGTTTCACTCGACAATTTATCATCAACATTAATTTGTGCATCTTTTAATTCTTGGTTAGTATCACTAACAACGATACTGCCAGAATCATTAACTTCGTAAATATCTCCAGTAGGACTTTCATGTGGCAACACGACTTCTCTCTTCACATCTGAATTTGTTTCTCCTGTTATTATGATTCCACCACTTCCCAGTCCAAGATTATCAAGTTTTAATGCTTCTTCGCTTTTATTAACAACAAAACTATCTGCTAATGTGTCTATTATAATACTATCATCGTCAATGTCACTGATAACGGAATTATCTATTAGAATATCAGGTGCTTTGTCGCCAAGCGTTATAACAGCTGGATTAGCTGGTAAATCTGGCAATCTAAAAATAAATCGATTAATAAAAATTCAAGATAAAAATTTGATTATGTTACTACTATATACAATATTATATTTGAGCTTATCTTATTTCATTTCATTATAACTCACCCGCTAAACATTGTTGATATTGCGAAAATTTGTGAAAACCAAAGGACCCAGCAAAATGATAGAAACAACGAAATGTTCTTCATCTTAACTGAGTTACAAATATAATTCACTAGGCATCGCATTTATTTTATTTTATTTTCTATTTGATAGAATATTAATAAATTTTTAATTAACTACACACTTTGGCCGGTGTTTTATGAATACGGTGTGTTGAATCTACATTGAATCTGTCGTGTCTGTTTTTGAGAAAAGATAAAAATTATTAACATTATGAAACATGAAAATGCATAACACTGGAGTTTTTAGCAAGTTACATAGGAATACATTATGTTGTATTAGGTTATTCATTTCAGGTAGGTGGTAAATATATAGTTTAAACAAGTCAAACAGCAAGAACTTGTTGGCCACGCCATTATGAATTTCTTTTGTTCATTTAAATAGTTATTTGCAGCACAGCTGCTTTTATTTCATGTGAATTAAAACAAAAACTTTAAAAATAACTTGAATGCTGATATACATATCCAGCATCTTTCAGTGACATGGAAATGACTGAGAGTGAAACGTAGGCGTTGTCGGTCTGGTCTGGTTCTTTTCGTGTTACACCATGTCTGAAACTTGAATTTTATGAATCTAAAATGAATGAAAATTTTCTTGCTGAATTTCTTAGTTATAATAATAAATTGTTAATTTATTTATTTCCATAATGAACTTCATATAAACCTTGTGAAATAATATCAACTTGAAATGACACTGATCCGCTGCTGCACGCCCTACAATTCCCAGTTTCAAAATCATATTCAAATGAATATCCTTATACATTTCATTATATTCATTTTTGTATCTAGTCACGTTATGGGGAAACCTTAAAATAATGAGACTTCAAATAAGTCAATATCGTGCAGACTGCAACTGAAATTGGAAAATTTGTCAATGACTTCCGGTAACAATTTCAATTTCAATTTCAATTTCAATTTCAATTTCAGTTGAAATTATGAAAATTTTATAAAATGAACACCTGAGATTTTGGTGTGGAATTTGGTCAATTGAAAATAATTTTGTTAAATAATTTGTGTAATAAATTCTTAAATGACAAAGTGTCAGACGAAATTAGGTTTTGTTTCACATAACTTGTGAAATTTCAGGAATGTCGTCTTGGGTAATTTTCATTTCTGTAGAGGAATTTTATAAAGAATTTTAATAGAATTTTATATAGAATTTTGTATCTCTGTGGGTGGTACGGATTAAAATTGAATTTGACTGATTGAAAATTGACTGTTTCGTAATGCTGCATTTATCTACTGGATTTAATAAATCCTCTTTGAAAATACAAGATTTACCATACATTTGCTAAATCTTCTCTAAATCGCCTCAATAGCATCATTTAGTGCTGAACATTTTTAGGGTTCCGTACCCAAAGGGTGTCACAGGGCTCTATCTCTTGAATTATAATAGGTAGACGCTTCAAACTTTCACAAAGTGATTTTGAAAATTTATTTTAGTTTCAAAATGAAAAAAGTCAAAAGTGTGGACTGTCCAGTAAAAATTTGTGTCAGGAAAATATGGCAATTTCACAACAAAAATGTCGAACTGTCAAACTAAATCTCCTGATTGGCGGAGTAAACGGGCGTGGAGATTCATTAAATCTTCTCACTAAATCTTCTAGAAGAGAGTCACTCTATCAATTCAAGCTGAGTGAAGTGTGCCATAAACGTTGACATCGAGGTGTTATAGAAATTTATGTAATTAACACTAGGAAACATGATAACCAACTTTGGATGATCTTTGAAGCATCAAATGAGAATGAAACAATTTGATTCGAATAATTAAACTAGTTTAGACAAATAATTACTTTTTATTAACACAATGAGAAGTTAAATTTCATCGCAAATAAGATAACAAAACCAGGAACTAGTTCAAGTAATCCACGTGAACGTGGCAACAAGACAATTGCATGAGGATGGCGATGTGCAATTGATTGACAAAAATGCAACATTACTCAGTACTGTAAAACTTTAAAGGTAAACAATTGAACAAATTTTAGTATTTACATTGTAATGAGATGCAAAATTCTTTTCTTTGCAATTTTCTGATACTTTCTGTTTCATCGGTATCTGTTTCATGAAAATTGAATTGGCAATGTTTGTTGATTGTTACGAAAAAACTGTATTTGAACAAGTGGCTTCGAGTTGAAAATTTTGTTAGTTTCAAGTGGGTTTAACAATTCGCATGTAAACGAGGTAAACGTTCAAATGAAGTATTTACTTAAAAATTGAATTAAGTTGACAAATTTACTACTTAAAAATATAAAACAATATAACTCAAATCGCTTAAAACTGAATGAATATAGCTTCGCGTTCATTTGCACTCGCACTTATGACACATGACCCTGAGCTAGTTGAATGTTTTTGCGTAACAAGCTAATGCTAATTAAGATAAGAATTCAATTTTAAATCACAAAATACAATATAAGCGAGTAAAAGTATTTCAGAAATTTCGATGTTATTCGAGGAAAATCGAAGACATAACGTGATAAATACCACAAACAGTTGCATCATACTTATATACGAGTTTGTTCAAGAATAGTAACTTGTTTTTATAATGTTATGTTATAACAAAGTATAAACACAATAACACGTCACACTCACAATCTTTTTGTAACTAATTTCATTAATTTAATTTTAATTTTTCCTAAATTTTGTTTCTGAACGTTTTACAATTTTCACGCGACCAACTTGATAAGAACTCACGAAGCAATAACACCTGTGAACCACGTTATGTTGTTTTCGTTTTTTTTTTTCTATGTTGGAGTTTAAAAACTTTAAGCTCTGTTTGTTGAGATTTTTCGCGAACAAGTTTGAATACGTGGTATCCACGTCAGAGGTTTTGCGTTTGACAAGCGGATGCAGTGATAAGGTTCTTATCGAAATCAAATTGAAATAATTTGATAATTAATTATATAGACAAGTGTGATATCTCATCCGGGCGCCATGTTCGAACATGTGATCAACAACGTCATCACTTGTGAATGTTTCTCTTTCATTCTCACTGGAGTGAAAAGTGACTTGCTGAGTTTGTTTTGATTCTCAAATTCTGGCTACGTAACAGATTCCGTTGATTTGACATCTCGTGCAAATTGTTGTTGGATGTACACAAAATGAATTTTCCCCGCATTCAGAGAGTGAATCCCATTTTCCAGTAAATCAAATTCATTTCCTGCTTCACGACCATTAGAAACCGAATCTGATAAGTAATGATTGTTAATCATTTAACATGATTGGCAGGCGTTATCATTTAATGAGAAGCTATCAGTAATCTAGTAGCTAGGACAACAGAATCACTAAGTCAAAAGAATGTTAACTACACAAATGAAACTCAAATTAATTGTTTCTAATTGAAACAATTTCATAGCTCGATTCCAAATGAACTTTAATTCGCGAAACATGTGAAGGAAAAAGACAGAAACATGTTGCTATAATAGAGGAAGTAAAAGTTACGGTTTTATTTTTAATTTATTTTCAATTCTGGTACTATTTTTAGATCAGCTTACAAAATATAATAGTATCACGGAGTTGTTTCTTAATCAGCTCAAATATCATTTTCACTTTTCAATAAATTTTGCATTTCTTAAAATCACAAAAATCACGTTCAATAACACTAGACGATACAGTGTGATGTTTACGTTCACAATTCGACTGGTGCCTCTAACGATAACAGTCACAAACTGTGAGGCAGGTTATATGACGTTTTTCGTTTAATTGTTTCCAACGTGATTTAATTAAAATTCCGTCAATTGTTTTGCAGAACGAGAATGCAGCTGATAAGAACTGCGCTTGATTACGTACACTTTGTGAATGTTCTAAATTTGTATCATTATTCATTGGTTATTTGGTGTTGATACGATAATTCAAATACAGTAGAGTCCCGAAATAATTTTTGAAAATGTCTCCTCCCAAGGCATAAGAAAGCAATAAAATTTGAGGCACCCATCTAAAACCTAACACAGTCACACTACAAAACTTCTTACTTTTCATTCTTGACACATCGGACACAAAATTCCTTAGTGAGTCAACATATGGCCTTATATGACAAAACTCCGCCTATCCCGAATTTTCGCTAGTCCGACCAGGGTTCGGATCTTCCATCAAATTCATACGCTTTCTCTTACACAAACTAAACATTCGCAATTTGGATGTGCCAAAGATAAATAAAATTTTCTTCGATAAATGCTGATAAAAACAATAAAAGAGAAAATTATTTTCTTGTTTACAAACAAAAAATTTGCAATTAACTACGCCATAAAGCTATACACTCAAATTACAAACCGCAAATGTAGTCAAGGTGGCACAGAGGAAGATTCACAATAATGTTTCTGCAAGATATTATCACGCGATGGCTATATAGTTATTGAATTGTCTATTGAAAATGACATAAAAGCAATTGATGGCAACTTGCTGCTGGTGGTAATCAGGTGTTCAATAACGGAAGATCACATCAATTCAAGGAGCGCGATATTATTCAATCTTTGTCACGGACATGTTTTGTCAGTCATCTATCTAGCCTGCGGTAGGTGCTAAGAGTCTTTTTAGCACAGTATCTTCCTATTTTCCTTAATGGTTTCTTAATTTGCTTAATAGGTTATTGACTTCTCTACTTACATTTAAGTGTTTTTGCATTTGTTTCTCATGTTGTGTGGATTTGACACTTTCACGGTCACGTACAATTAAATGACACTTCTCACAAGATCAACTCCAACTTGACGGAGTTGGAAATCAATTGCAACTTCCGAGGTTATGTGGTCGGTAGCTGTCTTCCTTGGAGACACACACTGTATAAGAGTGTTTGCTCACGATCTCATTTCGGAAGTGTCAAATTTTTGATTTTTTGGACAGTAATTGGATTATGCTAATATTCTAGGAAATGGTATTCATCATATTTTGATGAACAGAAGGCCAGAATGTCAACTGGAATTAGCTAACCCCCGTCAAGTGCAATAGGAGTGAATGCACTGGTGACATTGAACTGATGTTTTGATTGGTGAAATTCAATGTGTTTGTAAGACGGACATACTGGTGTTAGTGAACCAACTTGTCAAATCGTTTTGTTTTGATTAGCAAATTGAAAATATTTTTCACTATTGAACATTGAACGCAAAAAATTAGAATTTTTCCCGTTTCTTTGAAAGAAAATGTGTCACAAAAATGTCCGTGCCAATGACTGGTTACAAGAAATATCTCAAAAATACGCAAAAAACTTTAATGCGATTTTGAAATACAAATTGCACAAAGCAACTAGACAAAGCTTTTAAAGCACGTTCTGCGACTTTGTTGACGCCGTAGCGCTGGTACTCAAAATGTATCAGATTGCGTACAACACGAAAACATGGCGCCCGATCTGCATGTTTTCGTCAATGTGTAGTAAACAAATAATTTTTAAATAAAATATAAAAAAATGAATAACAACACTGTGATCATTTTGAAGTTCAAGGAACGTACGAAAATTATAAAATTCTTTAAGAATGATCTCGTGAAAATTTTGTTTATAATCATCGTGCCAACAAACTTTCGAGACAATGATGAGTTAAACGCTGAACTTAAAATGTGGTTTAAGTTACTTTCAGAAATTTGCTTTAATAAATCTACACTATTTATCCTAGTTAGTACGAATTAAGCTCAAGGTCGGGTCTTTATCAGTGAGAACTTGTAAATCGTTATCTGCAACGTGTCGTTGCTTAGTTTTCATTTCCACAAACTTCTGTAATTTTGCACTTGAACTAATATTACTTTATAAACTGAAGAAACTCATTGAATTAAAATGTACAAATTTTGAAAATACAGTATACCCTCAATAAACGCAACTAGCTGTGGCCAAGCACAAAGATTGTAAGAAAACCCAGTTGAAAATTTCAGACTTTTTTGGCAAGGAATAAAATACATATACAATATATTCATGTATATGTATGATACATAGAGTGACAGCAGAAATACACTCATACAGAAGAACCTCTTTTATCCGTCACCGAAATCGTTCAAATTGCAAAAATTGAAATTGCAGTTTTGCGATGAAGAAAAGTGAAGCACAGTTCAAGCTGTCAAAATCGTTATGTACCTAAATGTGTATAAAATTATTGATTCGTTACTAAACAAATGTTTCATTAAATTTGTTGTTTGTGAATGTACTCCTTTCCTCAAAATCTAGGTTCAAGTCTTTCTTTTTAGAACTTTTCCATTATCCGTCATTTCTTTCTTCCCTCCTAGCCATTGAAATGTGTAACTTGGTTAGTGTTACAGTTTCCTTTAGTTGCGTTTATCAAGATTGTACCGAAGTCATGAGTAACAGATTTTCAAAAACGTGCTTGAGAATTCAGAGTTAAAAATTCGAAAAATATTCTTTCATCACGTGTTTTGTTTCTATAACCAAAAAGTTTAAAAATAAATTTATCCATTTTTTATAATTTTCAAATTCCGGGGGAATCATGTGAAAAATATTTGATGACAAAAATTTACCAAAATGACTGCACGATTAGTTGAATAAATTTTGTTTTTATCAAGAGTGATTCAACGTAATTGGCGAATTAATTTGTAAGAATTGTTAATTTAACTAAATCAACTTGCAACTTTGTTAATTTGATAAACTTTCACAAAATGATTCTCAAACAAACCGACTTAAATCGATAATCGATGGTAATAGGTTTCATTAAAACACAATTACCTCTTTATGGTAACGAGAAGAGTAAGTAGTTGCGAATTTTTGATTCAAGAAATTGCAGGAGGTAAGTTCAATACTGGCGCACCATCAATCAAAGTTGAACAACTCGAGTTCACTTCAATCGATTTGTCTTGAAATTTGTTCAACGTCCTTCACTTGAAAATGAAAACATCTGCATAAATTCCATACATTAAACGCCACGAGCTGACATAGGTATCTTAGAAAGTGAATTTGTTTTTTAAAACAATTCCGAAAATAAATTCTTAAAAATATTTTTAAGAAAAACTCATTTTCGTGTCAACTGATTATTCAACTGATGATGATGATTCCTTCAACTGTCAACAAGAAACCTGAGGGTTTTCATGTCACCTTGCAGAGGGCACTTCAATCTGATCCATGCAAAATATTCAAATTCAAATTCAACACCAACTTCAAGTGAAATTCGATGATTCCATGAGACGTTTAAAACAAACGTGAAGTTGACTGCTGTCAGCAAAGTGATTCGCATGTACGTGGAACGTGACGAAAATAATTAAATACAATAATATAAAAATAATTTTTGTTAAATATATTTTATGTTTCATTTACTCTAACTGAAAGTAATCGTCTTCGTGACAAGTTTTTTAATATTTTTGTTAAAAATGTTCATATGGAATGTGGAGAATTTGAAATTGCGTGCGAGCAACGCTCCAGTTAATACAAAATTCGTTATTGTTTTTGAATGGATTATATAACAACTGCAGTGCGAATTGATTTCCAATAAAATCCAAATATCTCGAATCAGGGACAAGAAGGTTCCGTACAATTTTCGACTAAATTTCACGAAATTACCATCTTCTCTTTCAGCTAACTACTTAAAGGAAATAAATTCCCATAAATGGGAATCAGAGTGATGCAATGAATATGAAGTAGAAAACAGCCTGTAATCATACGATATCACGCATAGCAACATTGTACCCTAACTAACGAGGAAAGTGACCAAAACAGGAAAAGGCGTTTTAAATCTCCTCCATTGCTCTATTATCGGAATGAAAAATGACTGACTAGGACTATGACTATGCCTATGCCTATGCCTATACCTAGTCAGTTTGCTCTGTATCAATCAGTGAGTCTGTTTAAGGTCGTCGTCCTCGATAAGTGAAAGCTATTTAATGAAGACTACTATATTTTTGTCGCTATCAATATTATCATAGAGAAATAGAGAAAGACAAATTTGATTTTCTTAAATAATTTAGAATAAAAACAAAGTTTTCATTTTATTTGATGATGTTATGCAAATTTTGGAGTGCCGCTTGGCGACCAAACTGGATTCGGAGAAGTAATTTCTGTTCGATGAACTGAATAATGACCTAAAATTGAATTTTTTTTAGGTTTGGCGAAATTTTGTTTGAGACGAACAAAAAATTCAATTTAATCCAGAATTCATCAAAAAGGTCAGACTGGTTTAAAGGTCACAATAGCTTGCCTGCCTGCATATGATTCAAGGAAAACATATTAAATTGAAAATGCACAGAAATAGAATTGGATGAACCCATATGTTTGGATGTTAATGTTTAATTAAGTCACAGATCATGAATCCCTCATGTTTTCTGAGGTGATTTCCAAAATTTTTAAACAAATGTTGATCAAGGAAGTTATTCTGGCTTTCAGGAGAAATTCGACTTCAAAGAATTCAGTGAATAAACAAAAATTTGTTTTTAAAAATACATCCGATCCAGATAAAGTAAAAGTGAAAAATTTTTTTACATTTACCCTGATTACTGCATTACTATTAAAAATATAAAAATTTAAAAAATTTTCAATTCTTTGTAACTTGCTAAATCATGTTATGCACTTTGAGTTATCACCATACGAGGAAATAAAGTTTGAAAATAAAAATATTTACACCAAATGAACATCGTTCAACACGAAACTTCTTATTTTTCTTCTTCTTGAATTTTCAACTTGTTGCACTGAGAACGAAGTGTCTGTGGAGCCGCAAAGCCTGATGAATGCTTTGAAATGTTCGTGTCTTGAGTCATTCGACTTCGTAACAAGAAACACACGTTATTTAAACTTAACAAAACGTTTAACATTTGTAAGTTATTAAAAATAAAATAAATAAAATTAAAACTATTTTCGAATCGCTCACAATGAGCTTAGTAGCTAAACAACTTCACGTAACGAAACACAAGAGCAAACTAATCTTTTGCTCGTCTGATGCTCGGCTATAGAAGCAAAATGTTAAACTACAAAAATGTTCCCCTTCTCTTGATTCGGGAGGCACTATTACCGTTACCATTAGTACCTTCGTCTGGTTGCTGTCACTTGTGCCAATGACAGACAGAGAGAGAGAGAGAGAGAGAGTCTTCATACAACAAGAAATACTAGAGGAAAAATAAAGAAAATTAATCTTAAATTCTGTCAAGTGTTTGCAATGCTATTGAACGTGTGCAGTTGCATTTTGTTTTTCTTTTACTGCACTTTTAGTGGAAAAAACAATTGCATTTTCACATCTACTTACATACCGGGAGTCGGTCGGACGATACCCCCAGTCTTGTGGACTGAAGACAGCAATAACACCAACAATAGCTTATCACCGGCTAACTTAACTCGTGTCGTGCTTTCCCTCCCGCCATGTTGTTTCCAGGTGCATGTGAATATGGTTATGGTGGCGGCGGCGTTTCCACAGAGACTTTCTTGTGCCTAGGTTGGGTCGAATTGACTTGGGGTCGGTCAAAACAGCAAAACGTGAATGTTTTTGGAGATTTTCAGTGAAGCCGAACGTTTTCAATGGTGGTGCTCATGCATTTTGCATGTTTCCAACTCGTCTTGTTAGTGACGAGCTACACGAATTTATTCGAGAGTTGGAAAAACGAATTTGTGAAAATAAATAAATACAATTCTATTAACAAACATCAATGATGATCCGTTGATTTGGAGTGATATTGAACTTTGGGTTAGGCCACTCAAATCGAGATTCCAATAAGGAGTATTTATTATACATATCAGTGACGGTATACCCAAAATTTTTTTGAAGCGATTAATTTCAAAATGGCTGCTTTGCTGTGCAGCGTTTTTCCGATGACGTCTCCGTTTTTTCAGGGTCTTGTAATTTTTGAGCTCTAATAAACCAATTTGTTTTTGGAACATAACTTCTGAGGCCTTAGGGGACAATTTAGAAAAAAAATATATCTATGACTGGAATTTCAATCAGATCGAATTCAACCAAAGATGATCAACTTTTATTGAATGCATCATTTCGCATTTTGCAAATGAAATTTTTCTTATTCTGAAATAAATTTCATAATTAAAGTATTAAATTTCAATTCATTGAGGTTTTACAATTATTACTTAACTAATAAATAAGTTTGCGGTTTTTACTATGTTTATCATGTTGATCCAATTTTACATATATGTGACATAGTTTACATGTTTGAATCAAAAGTGTCAGATCGTATTATCAACGAGAAACACGAGTCAAATAACATTTTTTCACTTTCCTTCATTTTTAACATTCCAGGCAAAGAAGTGAAATACAAAAAAGTCGGCAAGTGCGAGTCGGACCCATACACGAAGGGATTATTTGTTGTTATAGCAACCATAATAGTACACACTTTGTGAAAATTTGAAGTATCTACCTATTATGGTTCAAGATAGTCTTGTGCTATATACTAAAAGGAATGAATTCCTATAAGTGAACTAGTACGAACTATTCCTTTATAGAAATCCAAATCGGTCTTTTAGTACTGCATCCAGGCGTGTCGCTGTGGGTGATGAAATTACAGTACTAAAGGAGCGATTCTTCACTCACAGATTATCGGACAAAATTCTGTGGTGCCGTGTGTAACGTTTTTTTATTTATGGTTTTTGATGGTTTAGTCAATGGTTTATTGTCTTGTTTTACTGCAACATTCCGCGAATTTTGCTTGTATCTAGATTAAATGTGTTGCAACATTGCCGAAATTCCCTATGAATACTGGAAATCAAGCATAGTTAAATTTTTAAGATTTCTATAAGTCCGCCCTACTATAATACAAACATACATACATTCTACCAAAAAAATTTCAGCTAAATGAACTACAATACCGAACTAGTACATTTGAAAGACTATTACTTTGAAGCACTTTAAGAGATACAGCCCTGTGACAGACGGACGGAGAGTGAAGTCATATTAATAACTGATTAAGTTTGAAAAATATCAGATAGTGGTTATAAGGATATTGAAAGTTTTCATCGCACGTGTGACAATAGTACATGAAAAACAAAAACATATGTACTAAATGTTGAATGTCGTTTCAGGTGGGCACATACTCGTACAAGATACGTGTTTGGCCTTAATCAACTTGAGGTGTACATCATTCGATGTCGGTACAAATTTGCACAAAACAGGGGCAACAATCCCACGCACGAATTTGAATTGAACTTGTCCGAAGATTTCTATATTATTCACTCATAGTCCAGAGGCTAGCCAATGTGCTGATTCGATAAATAATCAATGGTTGAATGCATTTCGGGACAAAATTGTAGTGTATCAAACAACAAAGTAATGTAAAAGTGCACTGGAACACACCCAATAAAGTGCAGTCCATACATAAATGGATGAACGGATAAACAGAAAGTGACAGCTCATTTTCGAGACGATCAACAAAACTGTGTAAATACACAGCCTTTAGGGTATAGATCAATAGCATCAATAGCATTGAGTTGAGGATATTGTTTTGATTGAAATCTTTTAATTAAAATTACAATTGCAACCAGTAACTGCAATTTCAATTCGTTTCAATTGATTAGCTACTTTTTATAGCGCCTACTTGCTATATATGTACTCGTAACATAATCAATCGTATTGCTGCCGGACATTTTCGTTATAATTTGTTAATATTAAAATGGAGAATTTTCGTGTCTGCAAGAATGCAATTTATGGATAATAGCAACATGTCGTAGGTGGAAAAATTCGTTGGAAAAATGGAAATGAAAGAAAATCTTGAATGAACTTTGCGTTCGTTCGTAGACAGTAGATGTTCGCGGTCACTTGAATTTCATTTCTATATAATTTTCTATTTTTCCGTGATATAGACTTACAGTTTTGTACAGACTGTACAGACTTTAACTGCCAGACAGACAACCGGCATCACTTTAATCCATCGTCCATCTAAGACAACCTCTTTCTAATATACGCGGTGGTCAATGGTGTTACCTATGACGGTGGCAAGGTATCAATTTATACACTATTACTAGTTACATTCTCTAAGCAGTTTGTTGTTTTATACTAAAAGAGACATTTTCACAATCGGAAAGTTGAGTCCGAATTATTTGCTGTCACTTTCGATTCAATTAAAATAAAGAAAAATATTTTTAACAAATTAATGAAAAATAATTAAATAAGAGTTTCCTTTAATTCACCGACAGAATGTATTAATCACTTTGATTGTAATATACTGACTGTCATGAATAATATTTTGATAGTGTCAGAAGGTAAATAAATCGTCATGTTTTATGGTATCACAAATGCTATTAGTAGGGAAATTTTTTAGAAGACATAAAATATAAGTAATGAAATCTCCCACATTCTTCTTATGGATTTTGATTAACATGATGCCTTGCAGCAGCCTAGAAGTTATAACTATTCGAGAGGAGAAAATTGAAAGTGGCTGTAAACTATTTATTATAAAGTTAACTTTACATACGAGTACATACACCATCATCATGTCACAAATAATGCAAGGTGTAAGGGTGAATTATGAAAATATGTAAAATCATAATGTGAGAAAGTTATACCTACAACCACGCGCTATTCAAGGAATAATCTGTAACTTAACTTTATTACACTGTACTGTCTGTCTTCGGGACATAAGGTATATTCGTATTGGCAAGAAAGAAAGTTTTTAATAATTTCGTTAAGGAGCGGAAATTGAACAGAGTCAGTCAGTGAATGTAACAGAAATCGTTTTATTAACTCCTCGTGCATCATAAATATTGCATGCTATAAAATCCTATTTTAAACATTTAAAACATCAATTTCAATGTTATTCTTTTTATTTCTTCTTACATGTTTTCTTAAGAAGATTGAGTGAAAAGTGAATAACTACTTCACATTTTAGCTGTTAGAAGCCGATGGCAAGTTAGTGTTTTGTTTAATCTATGTATTTGAAGTTTTCCCCTGTAATCATGCATTAATTTCGACAAATTTGCATTCGCAGTCAACTTAACAGTGAATTGAGAAGGAAGTCATTATCGGGTTTTCTTTGGGGCTTTTGTAAATAATCTCATTTTAACATTTTCAATTTTCATATTTTCACATTTGCACAGTATCACAAAGTTCTTCTGTTTGACTTCAATGTAAAATGTCCTGAAATCATCCATCTTATCCATCCAATATCAGGATATTAGGCAGAGGCTCAGTAGAAATTCAGTAAAAACTCAGTAGAAATAAATTTTGAAAATTTCCTAACCTAAAAGTGACATAATGTCAAATGTCATTTCGTGAAGAGACTTCAAACCTAGGCCCGGGGTTTCGACAAAGGAAATGAATAAATTGAGAAAAATACAACTACTTTCATTCTACAGAAATTCTCAAATTTGTTTCATTTACGAAATATTCGAAAAATAAGTTTTCTATACTTCCTAACCTAAAAGTGTGTTTTTGTTTACATTTGATCATATGTTCGCTGTTCAAATGTCATTTCGTGGAGAGACTCCATGCCTAGGCCAATGACAATGGAAATGTATAAATTAACTTTTGTTCCTCGGATATCCTCACATTTGTTTCATTTACGAAATATTTGAAAAATCAATTTTGAAAATTTCCTAACCTAAAAGTGTGTTTTGTTTACATTTGATCATATGTTCGCTGTTCAAATGTCATTTCGGAGATAGACTCCATGCCGAGGCCAATCACAATGGAAATGTACAATTTCCTCAAATTTGTTTCATTTACGAAATATTCGAAAAATAAATTTTCAATACTTCCTACCGTTAAAATGTGTTTTTGTTTACATTCGATCATATGTTCACTGTTCAAATGTCATTACGGCGAATCCATGCCTAGGCCAATGACAATGGAAATGTATAAATTAACTTTTGTTCCACGAAAATTCTCAAATTAGTTTCATTTACGAAATAATCGAAAAATAAATTTTGAAAGTTTCCTAACCTAAAAGTGCGTTTTTGTTTACATTTGATCATATGTTCGCTGTTCAAATGTCATTTCGTGGAGAGACTCCATGCCTAGACCAATAAATTAACTTTTGTTCCACGGAAATTCTCAAATTAGTTTCAGTAACGGAATATTCGAAAAATAAGTTTTGAAAACTTCCTAACCTAAAAGTGTGTTTTTGTTTACATTTGATCATATGTTCGCTGTTCAAATGTCATTACCAAAAGTTGTTATTAATTTATGCATTTTCATTGTCAAAACCCCGAACCCAGAGAACAGTAGAATCTGTTCAAGATAAAGATGAGGTTACAATTGACACCATGTCCAAGTGATTATTTGAAGCAATCCACTTGAATCGGCTTTATTTCCTTAAATTTCCTCATGGCATTTATCAAATGACAGAAACTAATAGAACTACAAAATATAGCCGTGAATGTAAGATTACCTTGACTGTACAGAAATCAGTGAGGTTTGAGCAAAGCACCACTTAAGCCATGAGCACGATTCATTGATTCATTCATTCACACCACACGTTCATATGGAGTGAATGGAAGTGACTATGTCACTCTGAAGAATCATACTTAAAGTACACTCATTTGAAATATAACAAATGAATAGAAAATCCATTTTGATTTTATACAGATAATACACGACACAGTCAAGTTTATGTTACCGCTAATTTGAATAACGATCAATAATAAGTTATTGTACTTAATAAAACCTCATTCTTAATCGATGATGTACTTTAAAAGAGAAAATTCACGGAAGAAAATCAAACCTACACAACGTATGTTATAAGAGTGTGAAAAACCATTTTAAAACGGCGTCAATTGCACTACTTTTCACCCACGATCATAAGCCACTTAACGTGAAAATTAATATATGTTATGATGAATGTTTTTATGTGAAAAACCCTTCACTTTCTAAAAAACCAACAAATCAAATATCTTGTAGTGATGATGTGATATATGAATAACCTAATGTTAAATACGTTTAAACGTGACTTATACATCATGTGTCGTGATTTAAGTCTTAAGCACAGTAGCCTACATTAAACTAATTAAATCACATTTAACCGATAACAGATACAATATATAAATGAATTTAATCCTGTATAAGTATTACTTAACACCACATGATCTTTGACATTAAAACAATTCACCAATTAATATTAAGTAAAGTGAAAATTTAAAGATAATTCATCGATATTATATAAAATTATATAAGAAAGTCAACTACTCTATTGAATTTTAGTTGAAATTATCAACTTTAACAATCGATCATTATTCATTTTAACTATTACTAGCTAGTAACTATAGAAAGAGAGATCAAAATAAAAATATGTGTTAATTAAATTAACAATACTCTTTTCATTTAGAATTGAATTTGCATATTATATATTGTATAGCTACTCGTATCTAGTTATTATTAACAAAACTACCCACGAAGACTGCTCTACTCGTATCGACTAGACTAGACTAGTTGAGAAGAATAATGAATGGTCAAATTGGAATATATTCGAAAGCGAATAATAAACTAAACTGATATGAACGTATAACACATAGGTATATATCGTATAAGAAGTTTCATAGTTTTTAAGTTACAGTTTAAGTAAAAATCTTTAAGGTTTACTCAAGTTGAACTATAAGTTTAAACGTACAAAGTTATATCTTGTTTGCATACACTAGTTACATATATATAAAACTTTCACTAAATGGTATTTTAGATTTTTGTAAATCTTTCACCCTGAATAAGACTTACTATACCGCCAATTGTGTAAACCTGTTCATGTTGCATTCAATCTAATAACAAATAAAATTTACATAAAATAGAGTTTTATTATTTTTCATTTTAAAAATAAATGAAAAATGCATTAGAAAATGATATCAAGTAAATGCCGCATAAAACTGGAAGATGATAAGATGAAGTGAACCTTTAAAATGCGCAAAATTTCAAACTTTTCCTCTTAATATACAATAATATAAGATTATTTAAAATATACGTTTTATTATATATATAACGACGTTTAATCGTGTTGTTTGTCTTTGAAATTTTGCAAACAAACTTGAACAGTATTTGAACAGTGAAAGATATTTAAGATAGGCAGATTGTTAGGTGGAAATAAATAAAGATGGATTGAAGATAGAAAGGTTTTAAATGCATGCGAAAGTAACTCAACATTTTCTGAAATGAAAAATTGTTTTATTTTTTCGCTTAAAGGTATACTAACTGAAGATATTCAACTCACTGTTCAAGATATCTAACATTTTGAGTGATGGTGTATACGCCATACAGTATGAGTTGAGGTGACTATAACTAGTCAAATTGTCTAGTATAGTATGTATAATGGATTGTATCACTTATCATATACGAGTATATTGTCTGGTAGCAGCGATATCGATATCGGATATTGACCACCAAGAACTATTTAACCTATCTTCGTGAGTTTGACTTTCGTTTGAATGTTTTTCATTTGAAACTTTTATAAAATGCCGCACCGCACGTACAGACAATATCTGGTTATAATTGAAACTTTAACTAACTAACAAACTAACTAACTAACTCTCTTTACATGTATATATATAAATTTTCTTTCATTTATCAACCTACTCGTAGAAAGTTCAACAATCGTTTTCAACTTCAACTTGTAACTTGTAACTACTCTGTTAAACTAATACTATTCATCTTATTTACACAGTTAAACATTATAGCAAATTGAACAAAAACTAAAAACATAATAATTGTATTTAACAAATATAGAACTTTTAATTTTAACGATAATGTTTCTTCTTGTTATTTTTTTTTCCTTTTAATTATCGCAATTAAACATTAAATTATAGTTAGTGACTTTCTAGTTGAGGAATTCATCTTTATGCCAATGCAATATGAACATGATGTGATGTGATGTGATGTGATGTGATGTGATGTTTTCATAGGAAATATACAAGAGTATCCATTGAGCATTTCCTAAAACAACAAATAACATTAAATATGTCACAATAAAAATGAATTATATTTATCTGAAAGTTATTTTCAGTTGACCAATACCTATAATGTTATCCTATTAAAAATGAAAATCACATGAGAATTTTCCTTTTAAGATTGTGATTTTGAGTGAAGGTATACAAGTTGATAGATTGACACATAAAGACATTGTTATGATGATAAATGAAGATATTGCATTTAAGTGGATTTTCTATTTAACGTGATGGTATTCTTATTCTGTTCCTGCTATCCAACATGTCAGTTGGATTTGAAATCTTGATAGTAACCTGCAACCGGCCGGCTATCATCATCAAGTGAAATATACCCATGAGCTGTAGTATAAGGCAAGTTCCTTTTACTTTTTATCAGTTTGATAAAGTTGATGTAGGTCATCGAAATGAAGTTATTTTATCATAATTCCTTGCAGTACAAAAAAGTGTATTTTCTATTCAATATAGAAAGAGTGTTTTAACAATTTCCCCATCACAATAATTAATCGTGTCTCATGGAATTCACATCCTATTCTATATAGTATACCTACTATATATTTTTTTGTAGTTTCACTTTTAACAATCTCACTTTATTAATACGTGACTTTTAGACACCCGCTTCTGGATATTGCCTTTTGTGAAACTCTAACGATCTGGTTTCAGACATCAAAAGACTTCGCTTCAATTAAATTTATAATTGATATGACATTCTTCTTTAAACTAACTATGATTAATGAAAACTATTAAAATTAAAAATTATATATATCTATATTTAAATTTTCAACAGACAATCAATACAGCTCGTGGCCATTTGATAACGTCTGTTTCAGATACAAATTCAAATATTCGTGTAAACCTCCAACTACGTCATACTCATAAGAATTGTATGCCAATTCCTTCAGTCTGCTTCTGATTGCGAACTTGTCAAAGTGTAACTTTTATTTGAAAACACTCTACACACACAAATGTTCAGTGTTCGTATAAATATACATATATATTTTGTGTATTTACTTATATGTATTTATACAGAGTGTCCCGTTCTTGAGTACATTAAATTGGAGGAACGATTCCTTGACACAAGTTACACTATTTCCCACTACATTGAACTGGGCGCTAAAGCCTGTAAAATGCCTCTGAATTGAAATCTTGATTTGATTTGATCGTTTGACGAGGAAGAAATTTGTAGTTTTAACGATGAAAATTTTATGGTTCAATTCGCTCTTTGATCACTTAAACCGAAAATAATGTTTTAACTTTACAATGTAACGTATTAAAGATCAATCATAATGTTTATTCTGTTAGTAATTCATTCACAAAACTTATAAAAGACTTGTAACAAATTACAATATCACTTAGAAATAATTGCCCTTCCTTATGAAGTTAATCGCTACGATTTATCAGTTGACACATTCAATGGATTTGCATAATATTTACTATGATCTACCGTCAAATATCTGTGGTTACAAACTAATAAAACCGTCTGTGTTTTGGATTGAGATAAGCAACATCATGTTTATTGCATTTCTCTTTTGAAATTGGTTCGGCTGCATTATTCTTCATAAACAAAATCGAATTTCGAGTGCACGCTATAATTAATTAATGTTGAAAATTCACAATGATGGGGAGTACAAGTAATGGTTGATGTTAGAGATATCACACTGTAACTTATTTATTATGGGCAACTGCTGAAAACCACAAGGGAGGACGGTAAGTGGGATATTAAAACACTGTAATAATAATAACGACAATTTCATAAAATCGATTCCAGTGACACACTGACTTGATGACGCAAATTATTATTATACATTTTGTGGCTTCTGTAAATTCATTTTACTCTTGTGGAATTAATTCTGGACACTTTTGTAAAACGTTATGTTTTTTAAAGTTAAGATGATACTCCATTGTAATTTGTACTATATTAATACTTTGACTGTTTTTCTCATTATTACAACATAAATTTCTGTTAATTTGTTTTAAGTTTTTCCTTTAAGAAAATTGGATACAGTGCGTGTCGCAAAGAAGCATGTTTCGTTTGAAATTTTTGAGGAGCGGCAACACTCAATAGTCCCGTTATCTCAACGAGACAATCTGGGAATTCCTTCTTATTTTTATTAACTTTTTACTAAATTTTTGTTTTCCTGCATTTTATGTGTTTGAATTTTGAATACTGTTAAGATCATATGAAGTGAATACAATAAATTTTTTGAAAGGTGTCCAGAATTAATTCCACTAGTGTACATTAACAGATTCACGGAATATTTCATGATATGGAAAACCAAATTAAACATTGATAAATAAGAAAACTCAAACAAATGTCAGAAAACCTGCCACTTAATAATGAACAATAAACTGGAACAAACGTAGAACATGTTCAATAAAATTAAGGTCCCTGAAACATTTGATACAAAGCAAGAAAGTAAATATAAAAAACAAACTTCTCATATACAAGCAAATAATAAGACCAATGTTAGTATGTATAAAATGTACCAAAACAAGGCAATTCGATGCATCCTTAAGATTCCATGTTATTCTTGGAATTTTGAAACGGAAGTCACAACCTAATTCGACAAAGCTAGGTACTCAGACCTACGAACGATAATGACTGACTAAAGGGTATTGGGTAAGAAAAGTACCTACAATTATAAAAAAGCAAAAGTGCTAAAAGCACTCAAGCTTAAATTAACAAAAAAATGTAGTTCCTTGTAAACTCATTTTAGCATTTTCATTGGAAAAGCGATACAACAGGAGATACCAGGCAGATGGTGACTCTTTACCCTTGTGATATGACAGATGTACTCATGAGGAAGATCGTTTTAGTCGTGTTGAATAGGGTTCTTTTTCCAGAACATTCTGTTTACGACACGATCGCAATGTGACTGACAAACATTTCCATTTCCAAATAAATTAAAATAACTATAAAACTCGTGGAGTTGTTTTATCAAAAACAGAACTCCACGAGTTCAACATTCGCGATAATGAAATGTTGATTAACCTCATTACGCTTTTTGCTATTAACCACATAGCTATTTGCGACAATAACAAATTTTCAATTTGAGGAAATCGAAAGTTTTTGAAATGAATTGGCGACAAGCTCAAATAATAAAAATTTTAATATCAAATTGAATCTTGACTTACGACTCTTGTTTATCATGTTGAGCTGATGATGATGTTTCGTCACTATTCCGATGTTGATCGATTTCCTGTTTATCATTAAAACTATTCACTTGAACATTTTCACTGGACACTTTTGGTACAACACCTGAATTCACAAATTCACCAGCATCAGCATTTTCAATCACAGTCTCTTTGAAATTCTCATTATCTTTACTTTCAACATCATGTCCATACACAGCTTTCTCACTTGATTTAGTTGCCTCCGATGCAACGATAATGAAAAGCAAACAACTGAAATGGAATAAAATTTTAGCTATTAAATAGTTTCCATCAAAAGGGTTTAGCTGATTGAAATTAACGAGGCGAGGTCGTCCCTTATGCAGTTCTTTCTTCTCTTGCACTTACCTTGAAATCAGAGAAATTAGCAGCAATCCCCAGTATGCAATGGAAAGATTCATTCTCATTTTAACGTGATTCGAATTACTTTCAACGCTTTATTTTGAAATATTCCATTTGGATACAATATTATGAAAAAGCCTGTAAAATATTTAATAAACGAAATCACCACCGTAAAGCACAAACCGCCTTCGAAATCGACTTTACAACAACACTGGCCACTGCCGTCACATTTAGAACAATTCACTGACGTGTGCTAAATGCAAACGCTGTCAAATTTGACGTTTTCGCTGGCAGGTGGTGCCAACTGCGGAATGATCAACTGTAGTGCCATATGCAGTTGTTTTCATGTTTTCGAACGTAATTTGTTCAAGGAAATTGCTTCAATTCTA
This sequence comes from Chrysops caecutiens, assembly GCA_963971475.1. Taxonomy (NCBI): domain Eukaryota; kingdom Metazoa; phylum Arthropoda; class Insecta; order Diptera; family Tabanidae; genus Chrysops; species Chrysops caecutiens. Next base: position 3,029,203 of record OZ020570.1, read on the forward strand.
TATTTTATTTTATATAAAACGTTTAATGTTTTATAAACAATAATTTTCAATTGCATTAAGTTAGAAATAATATTAAATTTTAATTTGGAATAATTTAGAACTAATTAACTACACGTCACACCGACTGACAGCCATATAACTTTGACACACGTTTACATTTCAGTGGGATTACAGATAAGCCGGTGCTACGAAAACTATTTTTACTGAAAATCGTTTAAACACATTGCTGGAAAATGCTTGAATCAATGTACAATTTACCATTTTTGATGATGGAAGTTCCTAACTTGAAAATAAAGAGACCATCATGGATACGACAGCCCTCAGCGATGACTGTTTTCTCCATTGTCCTGTTCTCTTATTTTCTAGTGACTGGAGGTACATACTCTAGCTAACAGTTTCAATTGATAATTAATTGTTAAATTTGTGTTTTAGGAATAATATACGATGTTATTGTGGAACCTCCAAGTGTCGGCTCAACCACTGATGAACACGGACATTCAAGACCAGTGGCGTTCATGCCATACCGTGTCAATGGACAATACATCATGGAAGGATTGGCCAGTAGCTTTCTGTTCACAGTCGGAGGTCTTGGTTTCATCATTATGGACCAAACTCACGCTCCAGGGAAAGCAAAACTAAATAGAATCCTCGTCACATCAATGGGATTTTTGTTTATACTAATTTCATTCTTCACTACATGGATTTTCATGAGAATGAAGCTTCCAGGATACCTTCAACCATAATCACTCGAAACTTTAGATGTAATCTCGCGTTCAAATAATATAAAATTAAATGTACTTTTCTATGAAATAAATTTAATTTCATATTGATTTAAATATGATTCTTAATAATGTATATTTCGAAAGATAACTTACAAGAAATGCTGAGTATCTAAGACTAGGAAAAAATTGTGCATTTATGTTTAAATTAATAAACGGGAAAAATTTGAACTGAGAATTTTACAGTCTTATACGAAAGGAGCTGAAAGGAAGATTTTGAATGAATATTCGATTGAATGGAGATGATAATTCATTACTTATTGAAATCAGAAGATTTATCTATGATGTGTTCGAATTCTGGGAAAGACAAAGCACCATCATCATCTAAATCAGCTTCGGCAAGAATGTTTTGAACTAGCTGTTGAATGTCATTATCTGAGATGCAATTATCTGGTCCAACTAAGCGTGTTATAACCTGTTTTAAATCACTTACACCCAACATATCGTCACCATCGAAATCTGCAATTAAATTTTCATAAATTTATTAGAGAAAATCGTTGTTTCACTTTTATTACCAAAAATACGAAATGCATGTTCTGCTTTAACAGCTTTAGGGCAAGCATCACTAAATACTGACATCATATCCAAGAAATCTTCAAATGTACAATCTCCATCGTTACTAGAGCTGAACACTTTGCAAATTCTGTCGCCAAAGGGATTCACTCTCAACTCGGGATACTGGAGTATTTTGTTCATAGACAATTTAGCATTTTTATTGTGACCAACTTTTTCAGGTGCAAGTTGTTTAAACTTTTTGTGAGCACTAAAATGGTACATTTTCATATCATCAGTGGGCGTAAAGCTGTGAATACTTACAATAAAATTTCTTTTTTAGTGAAGAATGTTAGGTCCTAAGGAGAAATTTCGAATTAAAACCCATTTTTCACATTATTAATTCAATATTACCTCATAGTCCTGCAACTCATCTTCAGAGAATTGACTTTTTGTCTGTCCCATACTGTTTTTGTGCGTTAATTAAGCCTCATTAGGTTAATATTCACGCTTCTAATGGCACAAATTTCATGATTCTGGACTAGGAAGTGATATTCGAGCAAACACAACAATGAAATTCCCAATCGGAAGTGTTTAGTATGGAGCGTGTAATATGACGATGCGCAGAGCGAAAAAGAACATTTTGACGTTTCAGTTTCAATACTTGTAAATGAGATGGCGCACTTATCATCTAGTTGCAGTTTATCTCAATTGAGCATCACGGACTGCTCTTATACCGTCTCATTTTAAGTGATATTCAAGTGATACTGGTAATTAACAGACCACTTTTTCATATCAACCTTCATAATTCACCTTTTCAAGTTATTCGCAGGATTATATAAGGGTTCCCGATTATCTTGCACGTCACAATCTATTCTTATATCCTCCCTTCATTTGGAGTTATATTCGAGTCTAAGATCAGAAGGATCATTCAAGAAATGGTTAACAGGTCAGATTTTGATACATTCTTTTCGCTCTTCAGGTTTTTAGGAATTCGTTACAACACTATATAAGAAGAGTTCCCGAATGTCTTATCTGTACACATCACAGGCTGGTCTTATAACGTCTATACATTTGGAGAAATGTTCGAGTAGATCACATGAAGCATTCAAGAACTATTAAACAAGTCAATACTAACTTTTTACTCTCTTCAGGTTTTTATGAATTCTTTAAGAGGATTGTCCTTATATCGTCTTCACATTTCGAGCAATGTTCGACAGTTGAATCACATCAAGATATAAATTATAGAACATCGTTGTATATTAACTTTTCTTTAACTTTTCAGAATTCTTCGCACACCAACGCGAGGTCCTTTTTGTTTAAAGATCACATGCAGACCACACACATAAATAAATAAAATAATTTCGAATAAAAACAAACACAAATTTAAATTTTCCATTGTTTTTTAATTTTTTAATTTTATTACGTTACAATTATTTATAGTTTGTTAATTTTACTTTTCAAGTCGTTTATTAAAAATTATTTAATATATTCTTTATATTAAAAAGAAAAAAATAATGAGTATAGTTTTACGTATTACTATCATCATCATAATCATAATCATGTTATACGGTAAGGATTTCACATATAGACATAATATTCCTAACTAAAAGACGAACTTATTAAGTGAGAACGATTATTAATTAATAAATTGAAATAAGTTCATTTTCAACAGCGAATTATTTGTTTGATAAAACATGTTTTTTCCATTTTTCATTTATGTTTATGATTTCTATAGTTACGTTAACGTTATGAATACTTTAAGATTTTTATATTAATAAGTATTATTATTATTATTACAATAATTAAACTCACGATATTTGTGAGATGTTTCTTCCCTTCTAATGTGAATAAGAAATAAAACTGTCACTCATTATTTTCATCATTTTTAATAAATAAATTTATGTTTCCTTTTATTTTGCTATCACAAATTGTAGGAAACGTAATCGTAATTCTTAATTATCCGATAAATCTGTTTTAATTTTTTTGTTTTTCATTTCTATAATTTATTATTATTATTTAAAAAAAAAACGAATAAATGAATTTCTAAAGCAGTAAAAGGAAAAAGATACTCAAAACCACAATTATTGTTTTTCCCTTTAAATATATAATTATCAATTAATAATCACAATGATGGAATCATCAAGCATCCTCCACATTCTCCCCTTCTATTTTGTTTATATTTTTTCCTAAACTCCAGTTGGCAAATTACATCATAATTGTATAATTGTTAATTTCATTCATTTTCATTTTCATTTTCATTTTCTTCATCAATTTTTACACACCATACTATACTGACCATCATCATCATTAGAACAAACCAACCACTTTTATTTAACGAATTTTTTTTACATATTTTTGGAGTAAGTCTGTTTATTTTTACAGCCAGTTTTCTTTCGTAAGTTGTTCATTTTAAAAAATTACAAATTTTCAACATCAGTACTTTGTGTAACAATTATTTTTAAGACCGCCATGTTACAACAAAATATTCCGTGAAAATATTGTAATTTATATATTTATTTATTATATGTATATATATGCTTTTTTCTTCAGTAAGGGTGTATGCAAATGTTAATTATTATATTCAGTTGCAATAATAAGTTATTGAAATCTCTTCTCTTTCTACAATTTTACAAATGAGTTCTTTATATAAAAGAAAAATTTCTCATCATCGTTACACATTCGATTGCAGTTATTTGTTTTAACTTGAATTCTGCAATTATTCATGTAATTACTAATTATTAATTAAATCTTAAATACATCTACTTATGATTTTAAATTTTTAAAGTCACGACAATTCATACTAAAATGAGAGATAAATAAATATTAATTTTTATAATTCTTTTTTTTTTTGTTGTTTTGTTTTTGTGTTGTTTTTTTTATACTTCCATGAATTTGAACTTAAATTTTAATTAATTTTAATTTGCATATTATCTATTTGATTTTCATTTTTTGTTATTTTTTTTTTTTGTTTTTTTGTAATTTTTCTTTCATAATCTTAACTTCTATTTAAATTCGTCCTTAATTATATACACAAAATAAAAAATAAAAGCTATTATTTTAAAAGTAGAATACAAAAAATTATAAAGTTTTTAAACATTTAAGAAATAAGTTATGTTTATGTACTCGTATATATTTATCGCAATATATAATATATACCATTTTTCATCAAATTTAAACACAATTAGAGAAACACTGAATCTTTTTACAAGTACAATTTAAACAATTGTTCATTTACAATGCCGCCATTATGTCTTTTAAGTTATTATTTTTATTTTTATGTTTTTCCAATGATATCTCCGTGATGATGTATACATCGTATCAATGTCCACATTAATTTGTTATTTAGATAAGATAAGATAGTGTATCTTCTATCTAGTTACATGTTCTTTAAAATTTCTAAATGTTCAGTAGAAATGATGACGATACCTTCTTTGTTAGCCTCTTGATTCGCCATCTTTGCTTCCATTGCCGTCATGCCGTGAGTTCGTGGACAAATTTAATGTTTCACTACACGCATTTGAACGTGAACGTAAACTTGAACGTAATTCACGTTTCCTTTCAACGGGTTGACATATCTCTTGACTTTCTATAGCATTTCGTGGACGTTTCAATCGACCAGAGCGTCTTTCTTCTGTAGAACTTTGTCTATCATCATCATCCATTTTATCTGATGCTGAAATTGATTGTGGTGTTGGTGGTGTCGGAGGTGGTAGATCCATTGGTTGTGGAGTTTGACATGGTGTTGGTGGCTTATGCATATGGGAAAGTTGATTTGGTGATAGTTGTTGATGTAAGGATTCGATTGGTGTTGGAGCTTTTGGCATTTTTGAATGCATCATCAAATCGTCAGGATCTGTATCTGAATGATGTTTAAGATTTCCACTTCCAATTGTATCACCACTAACAACTGTTAAGCCTGACCGGCCATCACTACAACCACTACTTGTACTTGCACCAGATCCTTGTGGTGGAGCTATTGTAATAGTTGTTTGTGAAGGCAATGATGCAATACTAGCAGCGGCTACTGGAGTTAAAGTAACTTTGTCCATATTTGGATCATTTCTCATATGTTTATCTAGTCCACCACCTAAATTCAATGGCATACCATCGTCTTTAGGCATATGACTTTCCATTCGAGCACGTTTCGGTTTGTGATCATCAGATGTAGACGGTGCTGAAGTTGGTATCAATGAAATACCTGAACCTAATCCTAACGTTCTTGTATACAGATCCATTTGTTGTTTACTAAAATGTTCAAAAGCGTCTTTCATTTCCTGGTCACGGTTTCGTTTGTTGCTCTGTGATGAAGTTGTTGCCGCAGCAACAGCTTGTGCCGCCATTTCAGCTAAAATTACTTGACTGATATCTGTTGGCATGCCTAATGACATTTGCTGTGACTTAGAGCTTGACTTGTTCGAAGGCATAGGTAGTTTTCCTTGTGTAAACGCTTGAATTGTAGCTAGATCTGGAGGTAGAGCTCCTCGAGCTAAACTTTCCATCCATTTTTGCCTTTCCTTTTCAGCTTGTTTCTCTTGTGAATCTTTTGACATTGATCTTTTGTCTGAAGCTGATGGGTTGTTAGCAATTAATCTTGATGCTTGAGCAATATCCATTCCAGCCATGCGTGACAATGACTCCAATAGATGAGGATCAGTTGGCAACAACAAATTAGATAATTGAGACGCTTCGTTGTTACGATTAGCCGAAGATGAATTTCTACTACGACCACTCGATGATGTTGATGCACCACCCATGTTACCAGCATTCATTGCATTGGATCGAGAATTCGATGATTTACCTTGTGATCTCGAATTGCCTGAATTTGATGCTGATGTGTTACCAGTATTTGTATTTCCACCACCATTAAGTAAATTGTACTGTTGTGCCAATTGATCATAAGCGGACATTCCCGAAGACAATGAGTATGGATTGATTCCTCCCAATCCAAGTGGTGGATACAATAGACTCGGATTTGGGAATAAGAATGGAAATGCTGGATTGTTTGATCCAGAAGATGTTGCTGTTGATGTCGGTGTTTTATTGGATTGATTTGATTGCGAAGGTCCTTGTTGAGATGCATCAGATGATTGTTTACCTTTTTTATTACCACCACCTGTATTTGAACTTTTCACATTCGTATTACCGAGATTTCCTAAATTTGCACCATTTGCTGCTGCCATTAAAGCAGCCAAACTCTGAGTGTCCATACCAGCTAAGTTTCCAAGACCACCCAGTCCTGCTAGATTAGCAAATAGATTCATATTGTTCAAATTCCCTAAACCTCCCATTCCTCCTAGGCCAGGCATTGCGCCGAAAGGCATGAGTAGTGGATTTTTCGGATCAAATGCAGCTAAACCAGGCAAACCAGCTAATAAATTAGGATTTAAACTAGCCAAATTTGCAAATTGCATTGCGTTCGCTTGGTCGATAGCATTTTGTCGACCTTTTTTCGATTGAGACTGATTTCCACCCATACCACTGCCACCTGAGTTATTGCTAGATCCAGATGATGATCTACCATGACCCTTACCTGATCCACTGCCTCCCATTCCGGAATTATCCATTGGTGGCTTGGGTGATGGTGGTGGCAGAGGGTTTTGTATATGATCAAGCCATTTCGGATCAATTTCGTATGCAGGATTTTCACTTAACCTAGAAAATTATTAATTATTATTAATCTTTCCATGGAACTATTAAACAATAATATTTACCATTGCATCAGTCTTTTTAATTGTGGAGCTTTGTTGCCAGACAACCTTTTGCCAGTTTGTTTATTTATAACAGGTACATTTTCTTCTCCTGTCAGATTCTTTGGTCCAAGCATTTGCTGCTGTTGCTGTTGTGGAGGTGGTTGTGATGGCATCGATGTTGGAACCGATACAGTGCTGGGATGCTGTTGTCGTGTTGAACGCCGATAGTCGATGTTCAATGGTTCATTCAGAGCTATATTCTGTTCCGCTAACCATTTGTTAACTTTTGCATCATGTGCACTGTATTTTGTACTGTAAAAGATTTATGTAAGTGGAAAATGTAAAACAATATTTTCTCATTAATTCTACCTAAATTCAATTGCTTGTTTCATATCGGTAAGCATTGCTTCACATGCTTTGCGTTGAGGTGAATTAGCAGGTAATTGTTGAATCATTTTCTGTTGTTGCTTAATAAAAGCTTGAGGATCTGCTTGCATAGTTTGAGCAATAAGTGCATTCAACTGGTCTTTCGGTGATGGATTAGCACTAGTGCCCATTGCCATACTTTGCAGGGCAGCTAAACCAGTACTTGTTGTTGTACTCGAAGGATTTCCTTTCGATGATGGTCCTGTGAAAATATTCAAATGTTAACGAATTCATAACATTCAATTGATTATCCTTTTACCTGGAACAGGAGTGACTGTAATTGTAAATGGTTTTTGATTGCTTTGATTTGCAGAGGGTGGTGCCAAATTTGCAGGTGTGACTGACACATGTGGTGTCACCTGTGGCTTTTTAGTCGTTGTTGGTGGTAAATGTGGATCAGGGAACGTTTTCTGCTCTTTAGCTGCTGACAATCCTAATACGATCTCATCGAGCTTTTTCCTTTTCTTTTCTTTACCCATTATAGTTGGTTCTTCAATTGTCTGAAATGAAAATGTTTTGTTTAAAACTTTTCCATTCGAAATGAATTCAATTATAATACTTACGCAATTATTTTTCTTCATCAATTTGCTTAGTGTATCATCTAATTTACTCTTGGCTGCAGACATGTAAGAGGACATACTAAGATTTGTCGGGGTTTGACACACTTTCTTCGGTCCCATTGAGAAATCTTGTACTTCACTTAAATCGATCGGACTTTTCATCATGTCTGACATGTTCATTTTGGGTAAACTGTGGAAATTATAGAACCAAGATTGTATTGAATTACTAAGTGTTTTTAATTGTAAGTATTTTACCTTGATGATAAATCCATTGGAGCCATTCCTGAGGATTGTGCCTTTGAAGACGATTGCTTATTGTAATTCGTAGAAGATGGTCTTGTCAATGGCTGATGCTGATGCGCTGGTGGTGGTTGAAGATTCAATGAGGGATTGTTCCTTCTACTTGCATCCTGAGGATCATCATCACCCCACGTTGGTTTCGCACCAGAAATTTGTGTACTGTTCAATAGAGCATGCAACTTAGCTCTTTCAGTTTCTACATCTATTGCAATGTGACGTTTTCGTTTCTTATTAGTTGGCATACCAGAAGGCATCTGTGACATTTGTTGTGTTGGAGCACTCATTGATGTCGATGGTGGTGGTGCCTGTGATGCCGTCAATTGGGCTTGTAAATGTTTTGGAACACCTTGATCAGTTGTTATTGTAATGACATCTGGTGTCTCTGATCTTCTATCAATCACATTTTTATACTTCACAGTTTCATGAAGAGGAATGTCTAAATCGACGCCTTGACATCCTGTATAAGCTGAATATGATTTACCAACTGGCCATTGGTTCTTCTCAACACATGTCACTATGTGTGAAATTCGTTTTTCTAAAGCAAAATCTCTGAACCATCTGATCATCATAATGTTTTCAAGTTTCGGTTTATCTTTCTCTGTCTTCAATTTGAGTGTAGGTTGAATTACTTCCAAATCGGGGAATCTTGCTTTCAATTCAGCAGCTTGTTTCTTGCATTCTTCTTCAACAGCTTTCTCCTTCTCCTTCATTACTTCATCATCATCAGGATCACCAGATGAAGGAATATTCAAGAGATCTTCTTCCTTTTTCAATGTTTCTTCCTCACCTTCCTTAGAAACAACATCCATAACATTTTCCTCTTTCACAGATTTAACTTCTGGCTCAGTAACTTCTTCCTTCTCGACGACAACAACTTCAGGACTTTCGGATTTCTCATCTTCAACTTCGGGAACTTTGACAGGTTCTTCAGGTTTTTCTTCAACTTCTTCATCGTCGTCTTTAATTACTTCAACAACATCTTCAACTTTCGTAGTTTCTTCTACTTCTTTTGGTGGTGTTGCTGGCCGCTCTTCTGGTCCTTCAACAACTTCTTTTTCTTCAGTTTTAATCACTTCTTCCTCCGCTTCCTCTGGTACTTTTTCTATTTCTTTCTCTACATTCTCTGCAACCTCTTTCTCCTCATCTACTTTTTCCTTTTCAATTTCAATTTCCATCGGAGGTACACTTTTTTCCTTCTCTTGAACCTTCTCTGGCTCATTGACAACAACTTCTGGAGCAGGTTCCTCCTTTTTGATTTCCATTTCTTGCAATTCTATTTTAATATTTTTCTGAATTTGAGCTTCTAATTCACGTGCAAAGCGTTTTTCACTTTCACTAAAACTGTACAATGGATCACCAAATATGTAGAGTTCGGATTTATACAATCCATGTTTCAACACGGCTGATATCAGCTCTTTATCATGTCTACCCGGCTCCCACCAATCTGGAGTATCGAAATTATTTTGACAAAGTTTAAGACGTTCATCCAACAATGGATGGCGTGCCACTTCACGTAATTTCGATAATAACTCTAATCTATCCAATACAAGTTTTGCATGATCTTCACTGATCTCATCGATGATACCTTCTAAGCCCTTTTCACCTTCACTTAACTTCACACCGGCTTGTCGTTTGCACATTGCAATGAAAACTTTATAATAATCACTAAGTGTTTCATCACTTTTCCTATCAAGTTTTGACATTGACTTGAATTTCATCCAGTCTGGTGCTATAACATTCGTCTGTTGTAAGTCAATACCATATCCAGTAAGTACACGCAGGAATTCATTCTCTTCTCTACGATTCCATTTCTTTGGTAATGCTTCAAGTCGAGATCGCTCCCTTTCTTTAGCTTGTTGTTCCATTTTACCTTGTCGCTCCATCTTCTATCGAAAAACGATTTAATCATTTTACACCCATTGTAAAAACAGTTTTATATAATTTAATTAATTATTTTTAAGAAATTAACAATCCGTCACCAGTTATACGTTTATATTCGACAATGCAGTTGGTGTGTATAACATGCATCACATGAATCACACAAAATAATATTTATTGCATTGCATTTATTTCATTTAGTGCAATATTATTAAATTTCCTATGAAAATGATTAGTTACAAAGTATATTTCTCATTTTGCATTTAAAGTAACTATGATCATTATACGATTAAATATCTCTAATCAATAATTTATACTGTACATCTACAACGCTTCATTGACAATTGTTAGTTTGTTAGGTTATTGGATTCAAAACTAATCAGTGACATATTTTGTAATATATTTTATAAGTGATTTGTTGTTAGAGATATAAAAGATTCAATAGAGAAATAATATTGGGAAACAGGCTATAAATAATGCAAGGGTATTTTTTTGTCCAGTAGAAGTAATAAATTAAAAAAAGGGAAATAAAATAATTTTGATATAATTATCCGAAATGTTTGTGTAAAATTATAATGAAATTTTTCGAATAGATGAGAATTTGATTTGAGGGATTTTTGGGGTTTTTGTGGTATGTAATAACATTTTCTAAGTTTTTCATTTTTTCGTAAGAAGTTAGATTATTTATACTAACCAAATACATGGCCAATTTATTCAAATCCAAATTAGCCAATTGGCTTGCATCAACTGGACTTAAAAGACTTAGCATCAATCCAATATCAGCTGCTGTTGGCATTTGCGGTTGTTGTGATTGTGCTTGGCTAGTTGTGGCTGTAGTTAACGATCCAACATTTGTGGATGTTGATACAATACCACCGGCTATATTTTGTACTCCACTACAAGTTGATGTCATCGATGACACAGAAGGTAAAACGTTTTGATTTGATGGTGTTCCACCTGATACACCACCAGACATAACTTGAACATTACCAATTGCTGACGAGGATGATGTTGACGATGAGGTTGGCGTTGATACCAACGCTTGTAACTACAGACACAACAAAGTAATTCGAAAAATAACAAACAAAAAAACAAAAGTGTAGATAAAAGATATAAAATAAATAATTTACATGATAGTTATTATATATTTTAATGTTGTTTAACTAAATAAAAGAAATATTACGTGCAAATAAAATAATTTTGTTTACTTGCTACAGTTTTTTTTTTTTCAACTATTTTCAATTCGAATTTTGCATTTTTTCTCTTAATTTTTGATTAATTCCCAAATAAAATCAATATCAAAATTAAATAAACTACATAATTTTACACAAAATAACATTAAACAAAATTCCAATCCATTTCTACCCAATTTTGAAAAAATATTTAGTAAAATATAGTAGAACTTAATGATCCACAAAATAATTCTTTCTAATCGTATTTTCATCGATTTTGTTATATATTACCTTTGCTTTCTGTTGCTGTTTCAATTCCTCCTTCTTGTAATTTCTTTGATACGACGTTATAACACGCCTCAATCTTGTATTTAAATCTTGCATTGAAGGCCAAGTTGTATCATCAGAAGGCATGTTTGTTGGTGGATAACAATTGGCATTATCTTCGTCATCAAGTCCCACTTAAAGCAAATGTTGTAAGTATTAAAATATATATTACAATAATTAAAATATTTACCTGAAGAACTTGGTCTATCAAGTTCTGAATCTTTGGGATCATTTATTTTCGAATCAGAATCTTTAGTAGCTGTTCCATCATCATCACCTTCATCTCCATCTTCATGTTTTGAATTGACATCATCATCGTTGCTATTAAGGAAAAATTTTTAAATTTATTCAATTAATTCAATTACTATTGTATAATGTTTTTTGATTTATTTATCATTTTATTTATTCTTATCGTTTTCAATATATAAACAGGATTAATCAAAGTAAAATGAATTTATTAAAAAGAAGAAATGAAAATGATCATGCATATTAGAAAGAGCGATTGATAAAGCGTAATGAACGAACACCAATTGAATTATTTTTGTCATTAATAATAATACTACTATTCTTCCGTAGTATATATATATATAGTATAATAAATCCTTTCTCTTTGTTGATGGTGCACATAATAATTGTCTTTTTATAATAAAATTAATTACTGTTTTTTTACTCTTACGATCATACATAAAAATGACTAACAGTCCTTGCCTTTTTTTTTGTTTTGATTTGTTTTGTTTTCATTTCGGTAATCACAACTTACTTAGTATTACTTATAGGGGCATCATCTCCAGGACCGATATGACTACTGAAACACAACGTTGGATCCGCTCGTATTTGACGATACATTTCACATCCATGCTTGTACGTTCCGACCAACAGACTCTTGTCACAACAGTTTGGATTCCACCATGAGGTTGGCATCTGATCAGGTGTTGACGGCGGGCGAATTGGGAGATCGCTACATGATAATATAACAATAATAACAAACGATAAACCCAATTTTGGAATTTAGAAGATACAATTTTACATAAATTTATAATGCGTGCGTTTTGCTTAAGTTTTTTTGATTTTTGTGTATGCTTTCTAAATTTACCGATTTTTATTTAAAAAATAAATGAAATTAACAAGCAAAATCAAATAATAATAACCGTTTTGTTTCATTATTACCGAATCGTTTTGCACAAAAAAGAAGATATTAATTCACAATTGTATTATTATTATTATTATTATTATATACAGGAAATTTCTACGTTAAATATTATATTTCCCAAAATATATAGTTATTAGAAAGTACGAGTAAATAATTGTTACCACACTCACTTCGTATTGCATTTTGAATATGATGCTAAATGAATATGTACAGATAAACTTTCTGATATTGTCATTAAGACGAAACACATTTTCGAATCATTTTTGGGAAAGTTTTTTTTGCTAATTTTCTATAAAAGATTTTTCCTAATTTTCCTAATTTCATTTAATCATTTATTTCTCTACAAGAAGAATAGTACACTGTGTCGTGAAATTTCCCTCATAAATCATAAAAATGAATGTTACAACTTCAACCTTCAAATTGAATTAATAATCCGCTCATTCTTAACCTTGTGTAGTCGATATTAGAAAAATGTTATTTGCAGTTGTTAGACTAACCTCCTACAGAAAAACCTACAGAAATAATAGTTTAATAGGCATTAGTTAAGCTTAAGTTAAATGGCTTTTATTGTTAGACTTCCTCCAATTTAATTGATATTTTTATAACCATAAAGCCATATTAAAATTAAGAAAAGAAAATGGGGTATAGTGCGCATTATTATTATTATTATTATTAATATAATTATTATAGAAAATGAAAATAATATAAAAATAAATCGTTCTTTTCACTCCTTGTGTAAAAGTGAGTGTGCTTGGAAATTTTTGTTTTAGACAAGCATAGATTAATTTAAACATACGTACGTATTATAAACTTGCAAAACTCATGATAAAGAAATTTTTTCAAAAATTATTTTCATTATCAAAAATATTACCAGTATATATATTAAAGCCAAGATTTAATTACGATTCGGTAAACTAAACATTTTCGAAACTACTGGTATGAAAATAAAGTAAATTTTTTCTTTTTTTTTCAAAAATTATATAAAATTATTTTGGAATTTGGTTTTAATGCAAACGCTAATTATTCTGTAGCGTTGAACGCCCGATTCGCCATCCCAATTTTTGTATTTATTTGACTACAGAACGTAGTTGAGCGGTTGAGCGTGAATTATCGAAATATTTCAACATTTTTCGATGCCAATTTTTGCCTCCTGATTATATATGCGATGTGTTTGCTTCATCTATATAAAAGCCTTCATCTACTATACTGCCAGACTAATTTGAAACTGAGACGGTGACGTTGAGCTTTCTCACAGAACAAAAACTTATTGGACAAACTTACGAGGAACGTACTAAGGACTCATATGTTTTATGCTAAGAACATTATTTTGACCATAATCTTGTGCATTTTTGTAATTTTTTGGGTAAATAAATATGATTAACTTGAGAGAGGGAAGAATGAATAAAATGAGGAAAATCGTATTGTGTTTGTTAGTTTGTTTATGATTAACTTCAGACAAAATCATATGAACGCGGAATGAAAGAGAAATTAAAATATATATATGTATATAATATGGTCATACAGTATAAATAATATATAAATCATACAACATCATCCTTTTCCTCATTCATGTTGTGGTTTTTAAGCAAAGCGCATTAGAAAAATGTTATGTTGATTCGTATTTTGCTTCATATTCACACAACCATTTTATTAAATTTTTTATATAATATTATAAGATATAATTAATGTAAGAAACTGCAATATATATGTTGTTATTGGTCTGTTTGTTAAGAGTTAAAGACAAAACGAACGAAAAATATGACTTTCATTATATTACTGGTTTTCGCTTAAACTTACGTGAAGAGCGGAAGGTTTCTCTCATTTCTATGATGCATTTAATAAATAAATAAGAACATAATAGTTATTTTTAACAACACTAAAACATCAGCATTTGAATCAAGAGTTTGTCTTGCAATGATACTATGTTATTGGCACAATCAACGATTTATTTAAAATAAAAATACATCTATATGCAAAACATTGATCGGCTCAATAGAAACACATGGCTTAAATGGAATTTGAATATTAACGTAAAAATGGGAAATATTATAAGTTAAACATTTTCAATCACATCGAAAGTAACTAATTCAGTTTCTTAGAAATACTGTTTAAAAATGAATGAGATAAGCAGTCTTGCAAGTAATAACAGTTTTGTTTTTGTTTTTGTTTTAATATTAATAATAACATGTTGGAAACAAATTTTTTAATGCAAAGAACAAACGTTAATAAATGTAATGTAACATTCCAAAGAATTTAAAAATTATTTTTATTAAATGCTAGAAATGTTTTTATGGAAACAGTTTTACAAACGTCTAAAATAAATAACTTTTTTGTTTTGCATTAAAACTAGCAAATATTTTTAAGTGTACACAAGGAGGCAAAAAAGAGCAAGCCAAGATTCAATAATTTATAAAATGTTTTTTTTTGTTTTTAATCGGATTTATTTAAAGTTTTAAGAGTAATGTAACTTGAAAACACATCAGTATATTGTTTGTTTAACTTGTGGAACCAAGTAATGTGGAGTAATGTTTGGTGCAACAACACAATTCAATTCTGAATATGTATACCCAGTGATTTTTAAGTGATTTCTTAAATCATTTCCTATCTAAATAAGAAGATAAATATATACTGATGAGTTCTTCTCTGGGAAGAGGAGCCACCATAAATGATGTGAACATGTATATCAATTGAACGTTTCATTGCAGTTAGTTAGTGTTTTGTTTTGATATTAGTAACATAATTTTCATAACTTTTCATACGGACACAGCGTGATTACAACATTTCAATATAAAATTTGCTTGAAAAATGGGATGAAATTCGAATTGCTGTCGAAATTATTTGAATAATTTTGATAATAATTATAATTTAAAGCCAAAATAATTCGTCGAAACAATATTAAATGAAATAAATATCATTTACTCGTACTTTCTGTGAAGTGTGGTTCTTGGATATCGTACCTAGAATAACTACTAAATTATTAAACTACGAATTTTTGATTTTTCTACAAAATTTTCATTTTGATTTTGAATAAATTTGGAAAAAATAAACGTTTCAATTTCAACAGCAATTTGTTCCGTAAATTATTATCAATACAAAAGTTACAGAAACAAATATCGTTTACATTTCCAACACATAGTTTTTGAATTAATAAAAATAATATCCAAGATGAAGTAAGTGAGTTCATTAAGAATAGTGAAAATATATAAGTATATAATATATAATTAATGAATTCAATGTAAATATGAATTAATAGAAAGCGAAAAAGCTGATTTTGAAATATTAAATATGGGAATATTCCAAAGGGGGGGGAAATTTTTGTTTATAAAAATAGAGAAAATTTTAATTTATTTTTGTTTTAAACACGTAAAAAATTCCACAAAAAAGACGAAATACTTTTCATCATGTATTAAAATAATTAAATTAATTTTTAAAACTTTTAAATACACCAAAAGTAACATAAATAAATGAATTTGGAAAATTACAATTACCTCGCATTGATACCATCGTTTATTTGTTGTACAAGATCACCAATAACTTCATGTTGAATATAGTATAGCATACGTACCCGGAGCAGAACCCTAGAATAAAATATATTTTTAATTTAATAAAATTATTTTTAATGAAATTTTTCAAACAGGTCCAACACGACTCACTTATTCGCATGTCGACCCAAATGCTTTTTGTATGGGCCCTCAAGGTACGTTTCAGCATCATATTTTTCTTCTTTGCTCCAATGATTTGGATCAAGAATATTTTGTGCTCCTGGGATTTTATCACGTTCTGTTGATTTTGAATTTGTCTCCTTTTGACTACTTTTGCCACCATTACGACCTAGAGGGAAGTTCATATTAGTATTCGTAATGAATTGTACAGATGTTACGACAGGTAAAAGTAAATGATATTTTTACCTTTGGCGTTCCTACCTCGTGGCACCAAATTATGAAGGCCACTATGATCGCGGCTTATTTTCTGCACTTCCCCGTCTTCGGTTGGTGTGATTAGATCCCATATAAAATTCTTGATTTTCTCATCACCCTTGTACACATGGAGACAGTACAGGAGCTGAAATTATTTTCCAAGGAAAATTTGTTATAATTAATAATAACAAATTTTCAATCCAAATTATATCAATGCGTCAGTTCATTTTGTGAAGATAAGTTTAAGTCAGCGAAAACCTTGAGTTTCCTCGATATTAGCATGGTAGGTCATCATTGCAAATAAATTCTAAATTTTTCTATCTCCTTTATGTACTTACAATAACTCGTGCACAATCTTCTATATCCGTGTCACGCCAGCCACGTTTGAATTGTCCCAATTCTTGTATTTCTGCCCATCGACCCCATCTTGAATAAAAATAAATTTTGTATTATAAATATCACTTTCCAAAATCAATTCATTTATACCCATAAGATAATAGACCCTTTTCAACTTTAAAGCATTCTGATTTAGCCCAGGAACCATATTGTATTTCATCTAGTCCTAAGGCAGCTAGAGTATCTCTATCCCTTGGAATGTAGTCTTCATTGCCAGCAGCACATTTGCGTTTATTAGCCAATTTTTCCTTTCTGCGTCTACTTCTTAGTCCTACAAAACCAGAATGATTAATAATTTGTATTTTTTTGATATTACATTTCATTTACCAATACTATCTTCATCACTGTTTTCAACAGATGACTCTTCAGACATATCCATGACTCCATCATCGTGACCGTATCGTTTGATTTGTGTTCTACGTCTTGGTTCAGATATGACAAGATCTTCAGTTTCATCACGTTCACCAGCATTCGGATCGATATCGGCTCGTTTTGCCCATTTGTTCCAAAAGTCTGGATCATCAATTTTGATATCAGACCTATTAGCAGATGCACTGAATGATGCTTTTGAAAATGTCGATCCTTTCTCGTATTCCATGGTTATGATTTGTGTACGTCTTTTCAGAATAGAATCAATATCTTCTTCACAAAACTTGTCACCATCATTATCATCATCCATAACCGCACCATAAGCTCCTTTCTTCAGCAAATCTTCGATTTCTTTCTTCGACAACTGGCGATTATTACTGTCTTTACCTTGTGAAGTGTTCATGCTTTGTAGAATAGCTTTATCTAATCCCAATTTCAGGGATGCTTTATCAAACATTTCCCTTTCGTATGTGTTACGACACAACAAACGATAGATTTTAACCATTTTCTGTTGCCCAATACGATGACACCGCGCTTGAGCTTGTAAATCGTTTTGTGGATTCCAGTCACTATCATATATAATAACAGTATCAGCTGCTGTTAAATTAATACCTAAACCACCGGCTTTTGTACATAGTAGAAATACAAAACGATCAGAATCTGGTCGTGAGAATCGATCAATTGCAGCTTGTCTCAAATTACCACGAATTCTTCCGTCAATTCTTTCAAATGGATATTTCCTATACATCAAGTAATCTTCTAGTATATCCAAACATCGTACCATTTGACTAAATATCAATACTCTATGTCCATTAGCTTTTAATTTTGGTAAAAGTTTATCAATCAAAACCATTTTACCAGCAGAATTGATCAAATTCTTGTAGTAAGCATCAACATCATCACCATGTGACAATTTGTAGTCATACTGGATTTGATCTTCAGCTCCATTCAACAAATACGGATGAATACAACATTTTCTCAATTCCATCATGGTATTCATAAGATTTGGTATATTAGCTGATGTTGTACCCTTTTTCAAAAACGAGAAATTCTGTTCTAGAATACCACGATAGTATTTCTTTTGAATATTTGTCAATTCAACTTCAACAATTGTCTCTTCTTTTGGTGCTAAGGATTTCTCAACATCATCTTTTAAACGACGTAACATCATTGGTTTAAGTAAGGCTTGTAATTTCTGTACTTCATCTTCAGTTTTTAAACTTCCAAATTCAGTAAGGAACGTATCACAACTGGAGAATTGACTTGGTTCCAAGAAATTCAATAATGAAAATAATTCATTTACATTATTCTGTAATGGGGTACCGGATAGTAGCACCCTGTGTTCAAGATTAAGTTGCCGCAAACCTTCTAAAAGTTTACAATTACGATTTTTCAATCTGTGAGCTTCATCAATAACACAAATTCTCCAATTCAAATTTCTCAAATCCTGATAATCTGTAACAATCATCTCAAAAGTTGTTATTAACACATTGAATTTATATAAATCTCTTATGACTTTTCCATTATCATTCTTGAAGAAAAACTCATATTCTTGTATCATTTGTTTACTTGTAACCGATCCATGATACACTATAACATTCATATCAGTCCAACCTTCGAATTCTCTTTGCCAATTTGGTATTGTCGACAATGGAGCTATCACTAAGAATGGACCACGAATCCCATATTCCCATACTGAATGTACAAATGTCAAACTTTGAATTGTTTTACCTAAACCCATTTCATCAGCTAAAATACAATTGTGTCCATTGTACCATGAGAACTTCAACCAGTTAAGTCCTTCCAACTGATACGGACGAAGTGTATTGCCATTTTTGTAAACAGGTGTTGCATCCAACTTTTTCCACAATTCTGAAGATGGACGCTTTTTTGGCTTCCATTCCGAACGTGGTGGTAATTTTGTGAATTTGTAGAATTGTTCGATTTTAGCATCATCAACATCTTCTTCCAATTCCCATGTACTATCTTCATATGGTAAACTCTTCCATTTCACCAAGTAATGTTTTGCTACTTCACCCGTTTGTGTATCGACATGTTCTGACACGTCCAGTACCCTATCGACTTCAACAAAATCTGGATTGAATGGTTCCTCTTCGATATTATCGAATATATTCATTTGTTGTGCTTGTTTCATTTGGAACCTTTTGATTTTCGAAACTATACGTCTATCACCTTTGAATAGCTCCTCTTCTGTGTGCCATTCACAGTGTAAATAGGAAAAGTTTCTGTATTTAACCATATACTCTTCTACATCAATGTACACTGGTTCACGATTTTCATCATCTTCTTCCTCGTCATCCTCATCATCGTCTTCTTCTTCCTCATCATTACCATCACCTACTACTTGTTGTTCAGCAGGTTTCTCCTCTTCCACTTCCGCAGGAGTTGAATCTGTTTCTTTCTTTTCTTCCGGTTCTTTTTCATCTTCTTCTTCTTGTTTTGTTTCTTCTGGTTTCGTTTCATCAACAATCTTCTCTTCAGTTTCACTCACTACTGGTGGTGGTGCTGGTTCATCCACTTCCATTTTCTCTTCTTTGGCTTCATCAGTGACATTTTCAGTATCTTCTTTTGCTTCCTCAACTTTTGGTTCTTCTTCTACTTCCTCATTGTCGTCGACTTTTTCTTCTACTTCCGTGTGCTCTTCATCTCCATTCACCTCCGGTTCCTTTTCTTCCTCGCCATTTTGCTCTTCTTCACATTTCATTGAAACATCCGTTTCCGCTTCATTATTTTCATTCTCTGTCGTTTCGACAACTGGGTCATCTTCAACCAACTCCGGTTCTGGAGCACTTGTGACTTCTTTAGTTTCTTCAGTTACCTCCTCTCCATTGTTGGCTTCCTCCTCAACACTAGGTTTTTCCGGTAAGTTTTCAGTTTTCTCCTCTTCTGCTCCATTCACAGTCTCCTCCTTCTTCTCAGTTTCTTCAGTTTTCTGAGTTGCTTCAGACTCCTCCACTTTCTTTTTCTTGGTCTTCTTCTTCGGTGGAGGTTTCAACTCCCTCTTACCAATCCGTACCGCAAGGACATGTTGAACTACCATTGAGTCCTCATCGTTTGTATTCACATACACATAATTTGGTTTCCCAGGCTCGTCCACCTTTTCCTTTTCAACAATTTCTTCAGCAGGCAATTCATGGTTTGACTTCTCTTCTTCCACAGACGTTGTCGGTTCCTTCTTCTCAGTATCACTACTAGCACCTGAACTGCTAGCCACAACTGCTTTCTTCTCTCTCCTAGTCATTGAAGAGATCAGACCACTTTCATCATCCGAGAATCTCAACATAACATCATCCACATACTTCTTCCTTTGAGTATTTCTAGCTGAACGTCTCTTCGAACTATCAACTTCCGAATCCGGTGGCGGAGATGGTGGTGGTGTTGTCAACATATCATCAGCCTCTCCATCAGAATCAGGCATAATTCGTCTATTCTTACGTTTCTTACTTGAAGACTTTCCCATTGAACGTTTCCTATGCGATGAAGACGATCCTCGTTTCTTTTTCCTTGGAGTATTACCATCTGGTGCTTCGAATGAACCTTCTTGAGAATTTTCATTATCTTCATTGTCATGTTTCTTCTCAACATCATCGGCTAAAACTCTTGATGAGATTTTCGAAACAGGAATGTCATCGTAATCTGTCATATCATCAACAACTGATGATTTCGGTTCTTCTGATGGAGGATCTTCTGTTAGACCAGTAGTTTCTACTTCTGACGGAATGATAGGTGGCTGGGAATTCTCATCAACATTCGCAGTATGTTTACTATCATTTTCTGAATAACCTTCAATTGTATTAGATGCTTCTATTTGATTCAAATCAGTTTCTAGCTTTTCTGTTAATGGTTTTCTACCACGTTTCTTTTTCGGACGATCTGGATCTTTTGGCTCCTTCTTCTTCTTCTCTTTGGGTAGTTTCTCTTTCGAAGATTTCGATGGATCTTTTGGTGCACGTGGCTTTCTTGGCTTCTTCGGTTTCTTACTTTCCGTTGAGGTATCAAGTTCATTCGATGAGTTATCTTGTGACATATCACATGATTCATTGAAATCCAGCAGTCCTACACTAGTGTCACCTGCACCTTGTGTAACACAGTCTTCTGACACTGGGAGTGTTGATGGCAGAATTGTACTTCCATCTCCTGAATCATTGTTGATTTGCAACTTGTCTCCTTTCTTTTGTCGAGGTTTTCTCGGTTTGGATGAACCTTTACCACGACCTCGTCCTGTCGTACTTGAGACTTGTGGACTTTCAATCATCTGATTGCTGTAAAGTGGATTCTGTAGGATACATTGTGACCCACCATTACATTGATCAGCAGCCTCATGTTGTTGCAACAAATTCAAACGTTCCTGCAATCTTATGATCTTCTCTTGATTCTCCGGGGATGGAGGTATACAGTACAGTTCTTGTAATTGCTGCTGCAGAGCAGCTCGTTCTTGATGATGGGAAATCGGTCCTGGCGCATACGGTCCCATTGGGTGTGGAGGCATTATCCCTGGACCCATGTGAGGTGGCATTACCGGTATTCCTGCTGGTGGCATTGTGGGAAGCACACCACCCATCATTAGTTGGGCTTGTGGATCGTACAGTGGAGTTTGTTGTGGCATTCCACCCATGCTCGGTTGCAGACCGTGGTGAGTGTTTGGAGGCAACCCATGCAATCCTGGTTGTTGCGGAATCATCTGAGCTGGACTCATTAAATTTGCACCTGGCATCGATGGAAAACCTTGTGATGTAGGTGGAAGCTCTTGCGGTGCTGGTGGTTGTTGTAGCGGTTGCGCTGGTAGAGGAGCAACTGGTGGTGTTTGTTGCTGAACTTGAGATTCTTGCTGTTGCTGCTCTTGAGGTTGTGTCACTGTTTGAGTGTTTGTTTGTGATTGCGCTGGTTGCAATGGTGTCAAAGTGGTCAAAGACGTTGATGGTGGCATTATGGACATATCTGTATTCATTTGCAATCCGTTCTGTAGAGCTTCTGAGAAACTATGTCCACTCGGATTAATAGCCGAACTGAGATCTGTCAGACATGGTTCATCCATTGAGTTGTCGTTCATTGAATGCGACGACTGTGACTGATTCTGTGATTGCAATTGATGCTGTTCACTCTGATCGTTCAACGATTGAACATCAGCATTGTTTATTGAATTGTTATTATCAGTTGTTGCTGGTGAATGTTCGTCACGATCATCTTGATTTGGCAGCATATGCAATTGATGCTGTTGCACTGGTTGCAATTCAGTAATATCTTGTGAATTCTCCGAACTATCTTGTTCCTCCGGAAAACTTTCTTTGGCAGTCTCATCCTTTAATGATTCCTCATCTGAAAGATTTGATTGCATACCAATGAGTTGTTGATTTGAATTTTCTAAATCAGCTGGTGGTGGAGTATTTGCATCACCTGATGTACAAAACATCATATTTTGATTAGCAGAATTTGAATTACTATCAGTCGCCCCAACCGAAGATGGTCTATTATTTATAATGCTACTATTCGTGTCGTTATTTGCTAAATGTGACGAATCATTGGAATTACTTTCGTTCATCTTCAATTGAGGTGAACTTGTATCCATGACATTCGAAAAAGTATCTATTAAACTATGTTCCTGTACACTATTTGATTTTGTTGTTTGCTGTTGTTGCTGTTGCTGTTGTTGCTGCTGTTGTCCTATACTTGATTCATTTAAGGAATTACTACTATCGTTCAAGAGAGGCGGAGGTACTCCAATATTTGGTGATCGTTGTGGTTGAGGCAACGACTGTGACTGTTGCTGTTGCTGTTGTACCTGTGAGTGTTGCTGTTGTTGAGATTGCATTAAATGCTGTGTGCTCTGCTGTTGGCTTACCATTGAATTTGGTGGTAAAGATTGAGACACTGGAACATTTTGTTGTCCTGTAATTTCATTAATTGAATGTTGCAATTGTTCACTCAATGGTGGAGCTGACATTTGTTGAGTTTGCGGTGGTGGCTGTGGCGGTGGTTGAGAATTAATTTGTTGTTGAGGTTGATGACTTAACGGTTGCTGTGCGTACAAATGCTGAGACTGCGTTGACAGATTACCCATTGGTGAATTACTTGTTTGTTGCATTCCCAACATTGGACCCCATTGTTGATGTTGGGGTGACATTGGCATTCTTGGACCCATAGGTGACATTGGATTATTACCAGGTAATTGTTGCCTAAAGGTTTGTGGATAATCTAAGCCGCCTACTGGACAGGATAGTGGGTTCTGTGTGGGCATTACCATTTGTTCCAAAGCTTGAAGTGTATTCACTGGAGTTGGAGGAGCATTTGATGATTTCGATGGAGGCTGTATTGGTTGGGGTTGTTGTGTTGGCGGTCTTGGACTTGTTATACCTGACATACCCGTCGAATGATGTGGTGACGGTGCGTTATTTTGATTTTGCTGTAAAGGCGGTTGCTGTTGTTGCTGCTGTTGTGGCGGTTTTGCTGGTGACATTACTGGTCTAGGTGACATTTGTGGATGTGGAGACATTTGCGGTGGACGTGGTGACATTTGGGGAGATAATTGTGGAAATGGAGCTCTATATTGTGGACTACTACTAAGCTGTGTTGCTGGTTGCGGTTTTGCCGTCGACATATACGGCGATTGTTGTTGACTTTGGCTGTGTACATTATACGCTGAAACCATACTGTGTCCTAATGAATGTCCACCTGGTGGAGTTTGATGTTGACTTGTTACTGCTGCTGCATTTGGATGCAATAAACCAGGATGCCCTTGAGCACCTTGACTTTGTGAATGCATATGCTGTGGCGGTAAATGTGACTGCGATTGTTGTGTACTTGATTGCGATTGAGATTGCTGTGACACTGTCGGACCAGACTGTAAAGACGGAAGACCTTGCAGTGTTGATTGGCTTGACGACGAGTGAGTTTGTTGTTGGGATGGATGTACTACTTGACTAGGATGTAATGGTTGCGGCGGTTGTGTTTGTCCAGATACTGGTAAATGATTTTGAGTTGGTTGTCCAATATGACTTTGCTGGTTTTGTGGAGGATGACCTGGAATTTGTGGTGGCGGTTGTTGTTGACTTGATAAATGATGTCCCGGTGCTGTTGAACTGGGTACATGTTGTCCATAGCTGCAAGATTTATATGAAAAATTAAATATATATTTATGTATGTTTTTATTTACCTTGGTTGATCTAATGATGCATGACTGTATGCAACATGCTGGGGCGGTCTTCCAGGCTGATGTTGCATACCAGCTGATCCATAACCACCATAAGGTTGACCAGCTGATTGTGCTTGTGGTGCACCAGGATACATTGGATGTCCACCAGCTTGTGGATAATGTTGTGGTATTCTTTGTTGTTGACTTTGTTGTTGATTTAATCCTACATAACCAGGTTGTTGCATCATTCCTCCCATCATACTTTGTTGTGTAGAGAAAGATAATTTTTGTTCTTGTTGTGGGTAAGCGCTTATATGCTGCCTATATCTAAAATTGAATTTTCAATTTCATATAATAAGAAAAAATTTTCAAATTCTTACCCAGACTGAGATTGTGATTGCCTTTGTGGTGATGGAGCAGCTTGTGGATGTCCATATGCTCCTAAACCAGGTCCAGGATATGCACCTGCTTGACCTGGTGCTGGTCCACCAGCCCAACCACCTAAGTCACCCATTCCCATTCCAGTGTGTTGATCTGTACCCATCGCATATAAATTTTCCGCCGATGGCTGGTACGATGGATACTGCGGTTGCTGTTGTAACGGGTGTGGCGGCCTATGCCTTGGATAGCCCCCCGGTGGACCCATTGCTCGTGGTGTAGCTGCTGCTGCTGGATTTGCATCATAGCGATAATAGGCATCTCTACTTAAGAATTTAAATGAAAAATAAATAAAATAAAATTAAATAAAATTATTTTTAATTAATTAAATATTAAATACTTACCCCTGATGGTTTCCGTGGAACATATTTTGTGCATTTCCATCCATCAGATTTATGGATATGAAAATGAATAGACTTCCCTTCGTCCAACACCTTCTCCTTGTCTATTTCTATTTCTCTTCTATATCTCTTATTAATTCTCTTCTATTACGCTTTGTACTCTTTATTTGATTTTCACTCGATACGTTTTTGTTAATATTAACAAAATTCAAACTTTGATTCGACTTGAAAATGTTCTTAGTCGAATACATGAACTTTCTTATTGTATAAAAATATCATTGTTTACTTCTTGTTTCTCTGTTTTTTCTAATCAAAACAAATTCCTTTTATACACTTCCTTAAGTAAAAACAAAAATTTCTAATTAATAATTTCTTAATACTTTCTCCCTTCCATCATTTCCTACAATATAACGTTAATCGTGGCAGTCTTATAGTGCATTGTGATTTTCTTATTTTTATCAACGTTGCTTCTTTACCTGAAAGTAGAAGAAATGAAACTATATCAAAAATACATTCTTTTCGAATTTGTTATTGTGTCTAAAAATGAAAAATCGATTATATATTTTACAATTTTCGTAACCATTAGCCTTGAATAAAATGTCACTCACATAAGTATTGTATTAAGTTAAATTTTCTGATTTTGCTGATATTCTTAACAACGTTTAAGGGGAAAAGCTATACGCTTATGGATATCATATACAACATAACAACGTATAGAATTACCCCTTAAAAATTGCAATTATCCAGTTGGTGGTGAGTGTTACAAAAAATTTAATAATATTATTTCTAATAATTTTACATGAAAACATCAATCGAAAAATCAAATACGGAAAACTTAATTAAAAATCAATAGAAAACCACATTTACACTCGTCAACAATATGATCCATTAAAAGTTCACATTTAAACTATATCTGTTCTACTCTTATACATTGATTTTTGTATTTAGCTATTCGTAGAAATGTTTTTGGTTTTGTTGTCTTTATACATGACGATGACGATTTCACGTACACCAAAAGTACTGAGAGAGAGCTAGTGCTAGTGCTAGTAGAGCTATAGGTATAGCTATAGCTATAGCAGAGCAGTAGTAAAGGGAAGCGCACCCAGGTCGGTTAAGTCAAAGCACAGTCACAGTTCATCACCGAAAAATCTAGGGGGATGAGTGACTTACATTACTTAATATAGAACTTGGAATAAAATCAATACACAACAAACGACGCCCAGCCCAGGACACATCAGAAGGAAAAATGTTGATTTCCTTTTTACTTTTTTTTTTTTTTCCCATTGAATTTGTTCTGTTGCCTATGAGACATGTACTCAGAGTGCGCTCCTTTGGTGAAGAAGAATTTGGTCCTTTCTATTTTTTTATTATTCTCTCACTAAGGATTAAATGTCCCATATTTTGTGGAATCTGTGTTTGTGTTGATTATCCTTTTTCCTCTCCTGTTTTGCATTATTCTCGTGTAAGAACCTAAAACGCATAGACGACTATTGATTTTTTTTTTCTTACTTCAAAAATATATATTATATAGTATACTCAAAAGTTTTCGTAATTCATTTTCTGTATTTGACTCCTCTCAACCATCATATTGTAGTACATACATACGCAATGATGAAGGGTGATGAACAATTGTAATAAAACAAAAACAACAAATCCTCATTTTCCTTCCTGGTGTGGCGTTATTTTTTTCCGTGTGAAGGAACCACAAACCAGACAGTCTTCATCCTTTTTCCTTTTTCCTTTTGCCTTTCCCTCACGAAACTATCGTAATCACTGGTATCTGGTATAAAACTCATCCTTTTTCCCTCTTTCAAATATACAAAATACATTTCTTAAATCCATATTCCTTTTGTAAGTGCGCTGAGATCCATCCTCGAAATTCCTTGAAGGATTGGCGCAATCTCCCTTACCCTTGTTCTCATTTAATAGGTATGTCGCCAAGGACCGAAACCAACCAACGACATAAGGGTTGTGAATGCGTTTGTCATTTGTGTCGTTAAAATTCAAATTTTTTCCAACTGTCAAAACATTTTCAAAGCGATTCTCAAAATGTTTTCGCCGGATCAAACAAGTGAATTTCAAGGCAACAAATATCCTATGGCTATTGGCTAAAAACATCAAACGTGCAACAAATTGTTGCTCGTTCCAAAAATGTTATGCTACTGTCAAAATTGCTAACCAGAAAAGAAACAAATCGTTCACACAACACAAGAATCCACGTGATGTTTCAAATAAATAACAACAAAAAATATACCGTCTGTTGGCAGCAGCACGAGGGGAAATCAGATGTTTCATGTTTCGGCGTGTGTTGCAAGCACACATTCAAACATTATACATATACAACAAAATTTTGTTCGTGTGTTTGTGTTTGTGTTTGTGTACATACACACATTCTTCCATTTTATCAGAAAATAAACTCAAAACAAAACATGGCGCTTTGCCTTCGCTTGAATTTGAATTTGAATTCAAATGAAACATGTGTGTTGCCAGAATTCAAACTTTGAAATGTTCCTACACGATGTGCTTGCTATTGGATGTATCACCCGGTTATAATATGAATGGTTGATTAACCGCCTGACACGCGACCAACAACCTCCTCTCTTCACACGATGACGTTTCAATTCGTTGGCGGCACCGGCAACAACAACAACAACAACAACAACAAGATGATGGTGGATTGTAAACATGCCGTGGCTGGTGGTGGGATAACAATGACATTTTGTTGAATTGAAATTTCAACTTTTAATGTTTTAGAAATGATCCCGAAAGAACTGGATTCCCTCGAATACGTGCAAACATGCAAAATGCACCTGTTGCCTGGCATTGTGTACACAAACCGGATCCAGATCAAGATGGATCAACAAATCCAAGATGGACGGACCCCGAAAAAAAAATGTCGTTTGATTTGAATTGAAATTTTTGTGTAATTTCCATCGCATTTCCCACACAAAAATATGAAAAGTAATTTTAGTCTTTACTTAGCATACACTAATCACTATCTTCGTGATTCAGTGTAAACGTATGCGAGAATCACTTATTCCACTACATTTGTAAGGTTTTGCATTATAATTTCTTCTCATTTTGACATTGACGCCATTTTTATTTTAATAGAATATTTTTCTTTTGTTTTTGGAATTTTTGAAATTTTAAAAGACAAATTTGTTTAATTACAAACTCCAGAGAACATTTTGAATTTCTGAAATTTTCACATTTGCGGTGAATAACCCTGTAAGGTCAACGAGTGAGTGGTTATCAAATCTGGCAATACTCGATGCTGACCCAGAAATCTCTGGGTATTATTTATATAACATCAAGTGAAGACTACACGTGATTTGGATTCATTTACTTGAAATAAAGAAAACTTTTTCAAATAACTGTTACTGTTATGTTATGTTAAATGTTGTTCCGTTCCAGCAAATTCGAGATTGCGAAACATCAAAGTTGTACGCATTAAAATTGTACATAGAAGATGTTAATTATATAAATGTAAAAATTTTCAATGTTTATTGTGTTAAAGTTTTGAAAACTTGAACAAGAAAAGAAATAGCAGAGAAATTGCAAAGAAACAAAAATCACTCACTCCGCTTCAGCAAAAGCAAAGGCAAAGGCAAAGAAACGGAAAAGCAATTCGCGTTTTGTGTTGTTAGTGTAGTTGTGGTAGTTCGTTGACCCAATACGTTAGAAATGATACTTCCATGCATATTATATTATATTATATTATATTGTATTATATTATGAGATTAACATTGAAATGATTTATTTTGATAAAAATGTTAATTAACATACGACATGGAAATGTTTGAATTCGAATTCAAATTCAAATTGAAAAATGAATAAAATCAATATGGTGGAATTGAATGACGTTTGAGCACGAAATCTAGTTGAAGTCGTGGAATGATCGCAGAAGAATGAGAAGTAATAATGTCATGTACACAAGCAAGTACTGTTGGGATTTATGTATTGTAATTTTTAAAATTTCCCAATACACTTGAATGAGAAGTGAATGTAATTGTTTATACCTAAAGTGTAATTAAGTAAAAATTTACAAAAATATTGTAATCAATTTCAATTTCAATTTCAATTTCAATTTCAATTTCAACTGACAAAAATTATTTCTTTCTTCTTCGAGAGTAGGTAGGTAATTCAGAACTACTCGTATTGCGCCTGCCATTGAGCAGCAGCCATGTTTGTGTTTTATTTGTAAATGAAATTCAACAATTTCGTCGAAGGAAATGTTCAATTCAATGCAAAAACCCGAATCCAGGTGAGAACTACTTGATGTACGCGTTTATACCGATTTCGAAAATGTTCCGAAACAAAAACAACAACAACAAACATTCGGTAGGTTAATAATTCGGGGCGCGCGATGTAACGCAACATGACAAAAGCCATGTGTGGTGAAGTTTTATAATATCATGGAGTGGAAGGTGAAATGCGAGAGACATACATGTTCACATGTGTTGTGTGCATATAAACACATAAACACGATTTTATTTGATTTCATGCGTATATGCATGTGGGATTTTTCGCTCTTTTGCAAATGTATTGATTTCGTTTTTGTTCCGCCGTTCGTGAAGAAATGAGTGCATTCGAATTTTTCTTCTAAATTTCATTAATTAACATGACGTGACGTGACGCTGGTTAATATTTGAAAGATACTTCACCACATCGCATCGCATCGCATCGCACTTATAGACACTTTTCTGTCGCTTTAACTCACC
This sequence comes from Chrysops caecutiens, assembly GCA_963971475.1. NCBI lineage: Eukaryota > Metazoa > Arthropoda > Insecta > Diptera > Tabanidae > Chrysops > Chrysops caecutiens. The sequence continues at coordinate 3,059,312 of OZ020570.1, forward strand.
TTCATTGTTCGTCTTTTTCTTGCACACCATTATCTCATTCTTCATCTTCTTCTTACCTCACTCAACTCAACTCAACTCAACTCAACTCAACTATGAACTTTTATTGCATTGACGCCATTATTAGAAAATTTTCATGTACACAAACATAACTATATCTATATCTACAAGTATGTATGGAAACCCCTTTTGTGTTTGGTTTCACATTTCGCATTTTCTTGCGCAAATGTATCGTCGTGTCTGGTCAATACCGCCAATAACATAAATGTTATATTTGCATGTTACCTACAATAATCAAATTTCAAATTACAGGAAATCCATCAATGGTGACCAGTAACATAATCAAATCAACTTTCAGTCATTTCAGTGACAGTTCATTTCAAATGTCACTACAGGTAAGTAATTTTAATACATTTTTGAAATAATATAAATTTATTAACTTTTTCCTGTTTTAGACTGTGACCGAATCCGCATCATTTCAGTGCGATTCAGTTCAAATTTCAAAAGGTTTGCATCTCAGGAAATGTGTTCATTTCAGTGACAGTTTAAAAATAAAATGGGAACGTCAAGTGAATACAACTTTTTAACATTTTTCTGTTTTAGTAACAAGCGAGGCTAACAAACGTCAGATTCAAAATTCGAAATGACAAACAGCAAACAGTGTCAGTACAAATGACAGTTTCAAAACAAAATGGAAGAGTCACATGAGTACTTTAATACATTTCTGAATAAGTTTAATAACATTTTTCTGTTTTAGTAACAAAATTCGAAATGAAATGATTTGTAATGGCGGACAGTTTCGGTAGAAATGTTCATTTCAATGACAGTTTCAAAACAAAATGGAAGCATCACATGAATACTTTAATACATTTCTGAATAAGTTTATTAACATTTTTCTGTTTTAGTAACAAAATTCGAAATGAACATTCGAAATGAAATGATTTGAAGTAGCACACAGTGTAGAAATGTAAAAATTAACACAAAGAAGTGTGGCGGGATTCCATGACGTTGAACGTTCAGTAAACAGAGTCTCATGTTGTACAAGCTACAAGCTGGAAAATAATGTTAGTTGGAATGGGAATGAGTCTGGGTCTGGGTCTGAGTCTCGGTGCAATGTTCTGTGTAAATAGTAGAACCTTGAACTTGAAACTACATCAATGTTGCATAACAACAATGATTGACATCTGCTCAATGTTTAAAGGTTTGAAAGGTTTCCAACCGAAAATTTTGTTTCACTTGTTTGAAATGATGTGTAAAACAACAATAGGAAGTGAAATTTGAAGTTTGAATTAAAGTAATTCTGTTAATTTGACATACCATGAAAAATTCTGTTACAAAACTTAACAGATTTGGCTTCAAATAATTTCCTTAAAGTGACGAGAATTTGAAATCATTGAAATGCGTGAATCTGGTTGACATCTTGAACATGCCCCAAAAACAAAATGGATCCCATGGAATTTAGGCGAAATCCACATTTTGCAATTGATAATGATGACGAGGTTTTTGAATTTTACAAAACCTAAGACACATATTGTGTGTGTATACAAAAGGGGAGCATCATCGTCCAGAAATCAAATTCATTTTCTTTCCCTTAATCCCAGAAAACATGGATGGCACATCGAATTGATATTGGATGATGAGACAACCACAATTTCAGAACGAGTCCCAAGTAACATTGACGTTTGCATCACAAAGTACAAGTACCAACACAACCCAGTGGCATTTATAATTTCGTGAATAACGGCAGAGCAGAAGCAGCAATTGAACAACAGTGCAATGTAAAAATAATGAAAACCGAAAAAACCGAACTAAACCAATCCACACCGGCAGCAGGCAGGGCAGGAAGGCAGGCATTTGCTTTTCTTTGCTTGTGATGTTAATAGAAGTAAAATAAAAATGTGAATAAAAACCCTACAACTGTAAAAACGATGAGCGAAAGAAGAGTTTTTGAGTACATTCGATATAGCGCGCGCATACACCAAAATTAATTAATGATAGATGTGGTTTTTCGGTGAAAGAGAGACACAAGCGAAAAGCCAAACCAAACCAATCCAAACCATACGGATATGGATACGGGTGGAGATTGAAATTCTTATGGAATGGAGGCGAATTATCTCGGAAAACATTACAAATGTTGAAATTTTCTCAAAAATCATGCATTTTCCATCAGAATTCAATAAAATCGAATAAAAATTCGTCAAAATGACGGCGAGGTGAACAACATGGAGTACGAACTATTTTTCCTTTTTATCAAATTCAAATTCAAATTGTAATCGTAATCGTGGCGAACGATGCCATATTTGTTTCAAATAAAACTATATAGACAACAGCAACAACAACAACAACAACAACATCACCACACAACGACGACGACGAAAGTGATGAGGGAAAAAAGCGACGTCTCACACCGTCGCACAGACACAACTACATTCACTTTGTCTGCGTTTGTGTTGAAGTACACATTTTTATGTTTTATGCACAAAAATTTAATTTTTATTTTTAATAAATTTGGAAAAAAATTTATTTTTAATTTTTAAATTTTAATTTAAATTATCACACACATGCACATGTCATTGAAATGAAATTCACTCAAAAAAAAAATCACAATAAATATTTTGAATTTGAAAATACAACAATTTGATTTCCGTTCCGATAATGTTTGCTTGAGGAAAAATGGAACAAAAGCAATGAATACCGGTAGTTGAAGCGACGACACGTACGAAATCGGAACGGATGTCAAGAGAATATTCGAAAAAAATATTTCGTTGAAAAGCACTAAAAAATCCAACATGGCTCTTTGGCATGACACTTACTTACACAGGAAAAACGCGACACGACACAACACGATAAATGATAATTAATTTTTTCAAATTATTTCACATGAAATTCCATTCGAAATAACAATATCCGCCATAAATTCATCCAATTCACGTCGTTGCAACGAAATTTCAACTTTGCATTCGGAAATAATGAAAACATATGAATTATAAAATCGCCATCTTATGTTTAATTTACTTTAGTTGTGAGCATTTTGTACTTTTCGTTCGATTATTGTTGTTGCTGTTGCTGTTGCTGTTGTATATAAAAATTTTTCTTCTTTTCGTCTTTTTGTTGTGTGTACACAATTTGCCTGCTGCCTGTCTTTTCATCAGTTCAACTCTCTCTCTCTCTCACATTCTCTTGTGTTTAATTTCTGTACGCTTCTGCTTCTCATCACCATCATCATCATCATCATCATCATGATGTCGCTGCTGGTAGTAGGTACTGCTGGTGTTATTTTATTTTATTTTATTCAATTTTTTCCCATTTGATACGTTCAATTTCTAAAATTCTATCTCTGTCTCAGTCGAACAATTGAACAACCGCACACATATGCAAAATGTACAACTACTACATGGATGTGTGGGAAAAAAGAAATTTTTTTTATCCCTAATGAAAAATCATTTTCTGCCAATTAATGGTCGTAAAAACGTGGAAACAACACGAATCGCAATTAAATAATAAATTCAAGTAAAATTTTTACTTACTTTTAAAATAATTTTCATTTTTTTCATATTCAATTTCACAACTGCTCACAAGTCGTCGTCGTCGTCGTTGTTTTTCCCAAATAGTTGAAAATTTCAAATTGTAGACAAAAGCAGAGCATGCATATACAAAAATCAAATGAAGAGAAACGCGGCGAGTTTCAATTCCATTCAACCGCACCACGTTCAATTCAATTCAATTCAATTCAACTACTACACAAAACAGAAAACACACCAGCACCAGCACCAGACACCACCGCCGTACCGTTCTCGTTCTCAATCGCGACCGAAATTTTTTCCTTTTCTTCTTCACTATTTCAATTTTCTTTCAATTTCAATTTCAATTTTTTTATTTTACCTTTTCAAATCACTAGTAGTAATAGCAAAATCACAATTCACTTGTTTTATTTTATTTATTTTAAACTATTATGATTATGTACAACTTTTCGTGGTTTGTACAATATTATAAAAATTAATTAATTAATAATAATCACTTTTACCTTAAACGTTAAAAACAAATTTAAACCACTCAAGTCTTATTGAACTCAAGCTCAAGCACTTACAAAACTTCAGATAGTCTTCGACAGCAAATTCTCATTCTCCATGTATCCATTGCTCGAAATCGGAATCGAAACGAGAGAGTTGGTGCATTTTCCTGTATTTTCACTCATTTATTAAATATTCTAATAGACTACTTTATTTCAACTAAAATTATTCCATATAATTTATTAATTAGTTCCTCTTTATTTTACTTAATTTTAGTTAATTATTTCACTTTACTACCGAATACAGAAATTTTTTCAACTGAACGTACGCACCACAAAGACCTCCATTTTGTTTTTAGTCGTGCCCGTATGTAATCGCGGTAATTGTGGTAGCGGCGCGCTAATGGCACGACAACTAGCGCTACTGTAACTTTGGTGTTTCAATTGAACATCTCGTGCTTTCTCATATGGCTCGACTATTTCATGTAATTATGGTGAACATTTTTCAATTTTATCGTTTTCAATTAATTTTAATTAATAAATCTATTATTAATTACAATAATTTAATTACAAACTATTCAAATATTGACAAATTCAAACATTTCTATCATAATATATTCAAAACTATAAAAATTGTGTTAATTATCATATTAAATAAAATATTATATGGAGCGTGCCACCTGCTTAATATCAATGCTGTTGTCAGGAATTGTTCCTACTCAAGTCTGCAGTTTTCTATAATTAATAAAATATTTTAATTTATTTCAAAAATGATGTAAAAATACATTTAAAATATAAAACATAAATAGAAAGTAAAAACATTTTTGTTAATTAAAAATGCATTTGTAAGGTTTCTAGAATCCCACGTGATTTTGAGTTTGACATTTCAAAGTTTTGTTTTGAATCGGCACGAGCACGTTTGTTTACAATTCGTTCGACTTTTGGCACCAGTTTGACTTCGGCGATAGAAAAATGGAAACTACACATCCATTTTACGATTTTTGTGTGCCGTACAATAATAATAGGACTATCATGGTGCAAATGCTAGACGAACTTTATGATCGTAAGGATATTTCGTGTATAAAAACATCAAGATTTTGTGAGTAAATCAATTTTAGTTGGATACAGAACAATTGCCATTGAGCAAACATATGTGCATGGAGGGAAAAACGATACGAAAAAAGTGACTGACCCGGTGCCGGAGCCAGTTAATTTGGACTTTCTATCAAAATTTAAGGGAAAACTCGGTATTTACAACAGGTTGACAATAGTGTTCACTGATCCAGCTGTATCAGTTGTTATGGTAAACATGTTTTAACTATTAAACTTTTCATGGTAATGAGTTGAAAATCCATAGAACAAATCCACAAACTTGAAAAAATATCACTTGGTTGCTGGTTTGCCAAGGAATGCTGCTGCTCTGACGGTAACATAATGTAATTTTTGAGATAATGTTTAAATTGTTTAATTTTAGCACTGTTGTACTACGTTCAATGGCGACATAATCGCTTGTAATCCAGAAGATGGTAAACTTTCTATAAGCTACAAAACCTATCAAGTAGCAGTCAAGAGGCGCATGTGTTTTGAGATCAAGTATAACCCCATAATAACCGACTCCACGCTGAGGCGGAATATGATTAAAATTTCTTTCAATTATCACACCAAGGGAAAGTCGAGGAATATTATATTTTCCAGTGGAGCTACGAACAAATTCGAATTGCGTGGTCCGTATGATATAGCAAATTTGTAGGGAAACATATTGCATTAAAATCAGCTTGTTAACCGGTTTAATTTTAGAGCATTATTCTTTGGTTTGTCTGAAGAACAAGGAAAGAACGCCATTTCTGGAGCATGTAGAACACTTTTCATCAATGCAGGTAAACTACAGCTCCTAATAACTGATTGACGTTAATGTTAAACATCTTCTAGAATCTAGGAGAATAGGAAAAACAATTATGTATGTGCAACAAACAGGACCAATGGTCTTATCCTCAAGCTCGGAAGAAGATACTGATGAGGAATCTGAAGCAGAAATGGAGGATGTGGGCAGGATGGAACTGAAAACCTCCGAAAATGTAGATAGCGATAATGAAGACAGTATAACCGAACAACCTTCGAAGAAGAAGAAACTTTCCTAAATACATGTATACTATTTGATAAGAAAATATATTACTCAAAGATTTATTTTTAAACAATTTGTCAGCTTTGATTCACTGCATTCTCGAGAAGTACATTTTCAGTTTTCTTCTCATTCTTGAATTTTCCCTTCTCACGTCTTGATTTGAATAGGAACTTGTGCCCGGGACAATCTATCACTTCTATGTAACATTTGTCGCGGCAACAAGTTCTGCACAATTTGTACTCACACTTGACTCCCTGAAAGTATATGATTGAAACAATTTTATATCATAGTTGAGGATCCATCTTTACCTTTGGGTTATCACAGAACCTACAAGGTTCGAAACTTCTCTCGTGATATCCTTCTGGTTTCACTGGCCGTCGATTCTTACGTCGTATTTTCTTCATTTTCTTCCGTGATATTTCGTTGCCCTCTGCATCGAAGTGTCTCTTCTTAATTGTGTTCGGATCGCTGGCAATACGTTCTTTTTCCTCGAGTGTTTTCTTGTGCTCTTCTGGTCTTGGCCGGATGTATGGTTGGCAAATCCATGGTGGTAGAGATAGATTATAATTCTGATTTGGAACTATCTGGTCATGCGGAATGTCCGAATCCTCGTTTGTGTACACTTTAGTTCCTTCATGGAACGGCTCATATTTTTCTTTCAATTTGCGTACAACATCTCGGAACTCATGGGGCTTCCCAGAAACAGCTAAACTTTCTCTAATATCTGCATTCGATTTCAGATTGAATCTATAATTGTAATCGATATACAAATTCATATGTCAATTAAATCATTTTTAGTTCACTTACAAATGGTGAAACAATTTAAATAGATGTCCTCGAATATATGAAATTGGACATGGATATTTGTCAACAAAATCCAAATATTCATCAGCTATTTCCCATGTCACGGCATTAATACCTTCGAAAATAGCTGGATTATGTAAATTACCCTCAGCAGACATGACTCCTTGAACATTTGTTTCTTCCAAACATCGATTTACATCTTCCAAAGACATAATATTCCCATTAGCGAACATAGGTATTTCGATTTTATCTCTATTAAACAGAAAATTAGTTTTTCGATACGAAATTCGTCATATTCATTTACCTAACAGCTTTAATATAGCTCCAATCTGCAGTTCCAGTTAGTGGACCTTTCTGTTCCCTTGTTCTTCCATGTACAGTGAGCAACTGGCACCCAGACGACTCCAACATTTTTGCATATTGAATAGTTTTATCCTTGTCTTCGAAAACACGTATTTTACATGTAACTGGCACTTTCAGATTTGTTGAAAGGGTTTGAACTGAAATAGAGTTAGTAATAACAAGATCAAATCAAGTGAACATCTTTCACACCTATATCATGAAGCAGATCCCACTCGTCTTGAAGAAAAGCTCCATAGTTTCCCCGTTTTGCAATGGCTTGTGGACAACCAAGATTGATATCAATAGCATCGCAGAAATCTTGTGCTAACAGTGCAGCGTCCAAAAACGTTTTTGGATCATTTCCACAGAACTGAAACCGAATTAAATATTTAGAAGGACGAGAAGTTAAAACACGGATTGTAAATTACTTGAATAATAAGTGGTCTATCTTCTTTGCATGTTTGTAATGCTTCTTTTCTATATTTTACATCATTAGCGAACAAATTGCTATGAAACATTGGCGAATAACAAAGCTCTGCTCCATGTTTTCGACACAACATTCGCCAGGCGAGTTCACTTTGATCAACCATAGGTGCTACCTTAAAAGATGAGAATAAATTGCAACATTACAAGAACTGGTATCCTATTATCTTTCTTTACCACATATTTTGGTGCTCCAAGTACTTTTGTGTAGAAGTCCCAAGCAGTTGGTTTATTTTTTACACTATTATCATTTACTTTATCCATGATATGTTAATTTCTAAAATTCAAAAATGTTATGTGATCATTATTCACTCGGTTTAGATAGGATTTGTATAAATTATACAACGTGAGAAAAGCACACACAATTTGACTTCAACAAAGCTACAGTACTGTACAACCTTATTGAGGTCATCAAGTCAACCTGCAGTTCATGAGTATTTAATTATTTCTATTCAAAGTTGAAAAGCTCCCTTTCAGTAAAAAAGTTTCTTTGTTTAAATCTTTTGTGTAAGCCTTTCAAAACCCATTCAGGAAGTATTTGTTAAAGAGGACCACATACATAGTTCAAAATCTTTCAGCTCTTACATTTATTGAAGTTAAATAAGCATTCTTGAGCAGGAAGACATGTTACACATTCTTTTTCACTAAGAGGTGTACTATAAGTGCATTGATTGCGTCTTTCTTATGGAAGTGCTGTATGAAAAGGATATGAATTTTCCTATTCTTATTTGAGAATGGCTTCATATAATCCGTTGAATGGTTCCGTCTGAAGTACAATGGAATAAAACAAGAACAATTCCCTTCAGTACGTGATAAGATTTTCAATAAGGATGATTTAATTTGTGAAAGGAGTTTCTTGGAGTCATTGATTCACTTCCTTCTTAAATTTTTACCAGTGTTGAGTTGAGTTACTTTAAGACTGTCTGTTCATTCTTCTAATCAACATTCCTGTGTATCAATCAGTGCTTTACAGCAAATTATAATGGATTGTTGTTGCATCCTTTTTAATTAACAAGTTATTTTGTGGATATTGAAAACGGAAATGAAGTTTCCATCCTTTCATGGTAAAAGCGGAAATTGATTCTATGTGATTGAAAATTGAGTATTATAACGATAAGTTAACATAACATAATAACACATGTCTTAACCTGCTCAAGATTAGCTTTAAATAAACTTATACAAATATATTACAACTATTTTCTTTTGAAGATTAGTTAATTTATCTAATTTGGTCGCAGTTTAACGTCTTGCCCGGGACGTTTATGGTTATTGCGTTTATCTACAATTGATTAAGTGGTAACCTTCTCACTATTGTAATCCTTCTTCAATTCAAAACAATTTTGATGGCACCATATAAAAGCACGAATGTCTGGAAGCTATAAAACTTTTAAGAGATAAAAAGAAGGTAGTTTTCAGTTTGTTCCTTTTAGAACCTGAATAACGTGTTTAACAAACTCAATTTGTAAATTGAATTTTGTGTGAAACCACAAATAAATGCGCCTTTTCAGACACGATAACAACATAAAATATTAATTCTATTTCACTTATTGGATTGTTGTTTTAAAATTAAATTAATTGTTTCTTTTAGTTCTATAATAATTGTTAATGCATCATCCTTAAGCGTTGGTTTGTTACATTTCTTCGATTTTAGCTTCCTGGATTACTTTATCCTCATATGTATGTGATCTGAAATTAAATTCAAAATTAATTTCCGCTTGAAAATTTCTTACTTACAAACTCTTGGTGCATTTTCATAAGCTTCTTTAACATTCATAAACTTGATTGTATTTATCGAATCAACTTTTAACCAATTCAAACTAGAATTAAAATTAAAAATAACAATTTCATGTGATCGTTCTCAGAAAGACTTTATTCTCTATCGGATACAACTCTCCCTAAGTTAAAATTTAAATATTTGGTTAACATTTTTATATTATTACAATAATAATAATAATAATAGTAATAATAATCGAATTCCTTACAATAAATGAAGTAACATTTATAGTTTTGTTTTAAATTTTTCTTAATTTAATATACATAGTATTGTTATGGAATCACAAAACAAGCGTTAAATATATATATAGTTCACGTATATAATCACAAACAACACATATTAATAGGTTTCTACATTAAATAATTGAATTTTAATATTAGATAAAGAAATGGAATGGATATTATCATTTAATTTATTAATATTATAAACCAGTTTTCATGTTCATGCTCCAATCCAATGTGATTTTCGGTGTACATATTGCATTTGAATAGTGTTTTGCTATAATTGTTAGATATTTTTCGTTATTTATAATACTTGAAAATTGTTTTATTTTATATTTGACGCGTATCGATTTTTATATTTTTTAATATATTATATAATTAACAGGAATTAGTGAAAATTATGCCACACATAATTGAAATCGCTAAACCGTTTTACATTGATAGTATGTAAATTTATACTTATAATTATTTATTATAATTTAATGTAATTATATTTCTTTTGTTTTTGTTTTTATTTTTGTATTTTTAATGTTGAACAATTTAATCTTCTTTGGAAAGGCAGCCTAAGTCACTTAAGAATATTTCTGGTGTAAGGATGTGTGATGAGCCAATTATAACTTCCCAATTTTTAACAGCATTTGTAACTTCATAGGCGCATCTCATTTCTGAGAAGCTAATGCCACCAACAACGAATACCAATAATCGTGGAACATTTTTAACAGCTGCCTGTGCTTTATCCTTGTGCCAATGACCATATCTAGCACTAGTTGGTGCATGATATGTTGCATTCTGTGAACGACCTGGAAGGAATGGAAAATGTCTTTCATCCAATTTGTTCTCAATGCAATCTTCCATAATATCCTTCAAGACTGGTGTCCATCGTGACATTTGGTATGTTTGTTCTGTGATCCTCTCTTTCCTCGGTACATTGTAGGGTTTCTTGCGATTACCATCAGCTGTCACATTGATACCAAGGAAGCTCAAATTCTTAACCATATCCTGATCTTTGGGGCCCAATTGTGCATGTGTGAATAACTTCATAAGGTTCTCTTCTGATATTCCATTCTTGATCATCACGTATAGAGCGATAATTCGAATTTTATCGTAGTTTGAGATGTTAGCATCAAGTAGAATCGGGACAATGTTACGCATGTGATCTTTGATCTTCTCTCCTTCAGCATCAGTGCCCATTGCTAAATCTTGTTCAACCCGACATAGTTTATCCACATAGTTTTGATATGATTTCATGCAATCTTCGGCAAGGTGTAAATGTGTCGCGTATTTGGACAATTCCTTCTGATACTGTGGCATTTTCTTGATCATCTGTGACAGATCCCTCATGGATTGCTTGTCACTTTGAGACATTCTCTTCGATTCTGTGAATTTCTTCAAGTTTTGTGTGACTTGTTGGGATACAACAGCAATATGGTTATGGCGGAGTTCCACCCAGAGTTCATCGTTTTCATCCAACAATACTTCCTTGTCTGGTGTATTGGGGGCTGGAGTATATTTGTAGACATCGTTTACGATTGGCAGTAGATCGTATGCCATGGCTTGTAAGGTGAGTTCATGCAAAAGTGGAGAAACGCAGTCGAAGCCTCGATCTAGAATCAAGAGCTGAGATCGTGCTTTCTCCGGTCCTTCACCCATTGTAGGTTCATCAGCCTTGTATGCGTCTAGTTTCTGTTGAATGGATGCTGCTAAATCAAAGTTATGTTCCCAGTCACTGCGATAACGAACAGCAGGATATTCTCCGAGTGTAGCACATAGAGTAGCAATTTGCTCAGCAATTCTTTCCATGTTCTTCCCACGAGCTGAGACGAAACTGGGCGAGTACAGACACTGGAAGGTGTCTGGTGAATCTAATGAGAAGACTTGACATTCGTATGGAAGAAATGCAATATTTATTTCTTTTAAAGTTTTGATTTTTCTGGCAGCACATGATTTACACAAGTCATTGAACAATTCCTCTGGACATACTTCTGTAAAGAAAACATGAGCACCACGATAAAGTGGACGATTTGGATTCTCAAAATCAGTCATTAACGAACGAACTGAGTCATGACATGGTGTTATTAAATATACAGCTTCCATTGTTGGTAATGGTTCACGTTTCTTGTTGATATCTTCTACCAGTGTTATTCCTTCAGCACTTATGTCATGCATCTTACAACATGCTGATACCATACGCATGGCTAGCTTATCAACAACCAGAACTCTCCAGTCTACAGTTCCTGGCTTGACTGCTGCTGCACCCTTCTTAACTGGAGCTGGGGCCTTGTATTTAATAACTTCATTCATAATCTTTTGCCCAACAAGTACTTTCAGTGCCATTTTTGGTTGATTCTATGTAGCTCCTCTCTTCGTGTGGTTTAATTCGGTTTGAACACCTAGGATTATAAAAGAAATATGTTAGTTTGATTTGATAGCAAAACATTTATATTAAAGGGCACATTTTCATATTCACAAAGACATTTTGCTTCTACATCTCTCATCCTTATAGGAGAAGAGACAAAACATGGTCTAACACGAGCATCAGTCTAGCCTAGGGATTTGAATTGTGTTCTCGGTTTTTGTGCAAATGGGCAACCAGACTCTACATTCTACACCTACCACCTTTCATTTCATGGTGTAAGGTATTAAATATTTTGTTCACTTTCAACCCAGACTTGGCATTCGTTGCCCTGAAATTACGTTCTTTCTCTTCCAATTTAATGCATATCATTAGTGAGACTTTCCAGTCTTTTGTTATTCGAAATCCTGGAATGGTGAAGTAGTTCAAATGAAATTCTCAGGAACTTTCAAAGTCAGAAAACAGAATGATACCTATGCAAGTTCCATGTATGGAGTCGTACAACAGCAAGGAACAACTATGGAGTAAGAATATTAAAAAACTTTTTCACTTCCTTTCATCAAATCACAAGAGGTTTAACTAGTCGCTTTGCATATATAGCAATGTTTATTTATTTACTTCAATTCCAGGAAGAAACTAAATTTTATTTTCCAGCAAATAAAAATTGTTTGTGAATTTTTAAAATTGTTTAAGTCAAATTATAATTTAAACAGTGTAGATGTTAACAGTGTAATAGTTACTATACTATAGCGATCAACTGACGCTTTCATAAGCTGGAACCAAACAAGACAATTGACGTGTAACGCGTGAAAATTTCCAACCGGTCGTAGCATCGATTTAAACTCACGATGCGACGCATTGGTGTCTGTTTAAGTTCAGTTGTATGCAAGCAGCCGATGTATTAAGACGTCGATGTTGTAGTGAACTAATTCTAACAAAACTGTATGTTTTTGTTGATGAGAATAAAGACTAAATAAAGAGTTGGAAAGAGAAAGTTACTATTGGAGTAGACTGATGTTGGATATTTTGGACGGAATTTCGGAACTGTCTTGATTTCAACTGTCAGTTTCCACCGTTTCAAATGATTTTCTTCCTCGAAAACATAAAATTCTATTATTTCTTAATTACAGCAAGGAAGTAAGATTGTAATTTTGAAAATTATAAGAATTTAATTTCATAAAACAATCAATCCGTTCGCGTGCTTTATCGAAACTCTGCTGTTGTGTTGGCGTAAATAAATTCCATTTCATGACAGTGAAATTGATAGTAACGAAACAGTAACGAGTCGTCGTGACAGGTAACGTTTCGTTCTCAAAAATGTACTGTAATTGAAAGCAACTTCATCACGAACGCATTGACCATCTAACTCATTGAATTTCATATTAAACAAGAAATTTTATGAAAAGTTAATTGTAGGAATGAGAAAATGTGCTATAAACACGTTAAATTTCATTTTCAAAACGATACGGAAAACTACTGGTTATATGTTGAAGCGCAACACAGAAAAATTAATTACACGAATGAAATATTTAGAGGGAAAAGTCGATATTTGCATGTACTTGAATTAATTGCAAATCATCATATATGTAGTATGAAAGATAGTTAATCCAAGTTCGTGCTTTATCCCTTTCAAAGTCAATTTCATTTTCACCAGACATAAGAGAATTCCGGAAAATACTTTTCAGATGATCTATGAGGTTTTCTCCATAGCTCCATAGAAGGGAAATTGTTCTACATAAAGCATAGTAAAATTACCGCCGTATTTTATTGTAATCCAATGAAACGTATTCGGTGAAATGGGAATGACCTGTCGACTTCGAAAATGTATTATGACTACTCACGAAGCGGTTTAACTATAACACATAGAGAAATACCAGAAGTGTTAGGATTTGAACGTGAAGAAGAATTATCGTTTGGATAAATAGCTTTTACTAGTCCTTTCGAATAAACCGGGTTCGATATGCTCTGAAGTGATATCGATTTTCTTATATCTTGTTTGGGTATTCTATTCCTGTACTTGTGAACATAAATACTTCATTTTGATGTGGATTTAAATTTATGTGTGAATATCACAATCACTTGGAAATTGAGAATAAGAAGGTCAATGCGAATGTGTGTGCATAATTAACCCCCGACGCAAAAAGACGAGTGTTATAAGTTTGACCGCTGTGTGTGTCTGTCTGTGGGACTGTAGCGCTTAAGCGGGTGAATCGATTTGGATGCGGTTTTCTAGCGATGGTTCGTAGACTTATTTTATCAAAATCAGTTCAGCCGTTCCAAGGTTGGCCTAAAATTCTAAAAATTTTTCTGACAAATTGAGTTACTCAAATATTTTATCCACGCAATTTATCAAAATCAAATATTATCAACAAATGATTTTCGAAAAACAAATGTTCATAATGGAAGTGATAACATGTTTTAAGGTTCAGGCCCATCAACATCACGCAGAACTCACACAGGCAATACCCTCAGAGACCACGTGTGTTAATATTTAATAAATTCAATTTTACCATCTTGTGAAACCGCCCAGAAAGAAATATAAAAAAGGAAACATATCAAATAATATTGAAGTGGATATTCTTGTATATGTAGTTGGAAAATTTCCAAAATATCCTTGAATTCCAGTCTCGTTTATTATAAGATGTAGATATTTTTTTTAAGGATCCCTATTCTGAAAGTTATTTAACTAAACCCATACTTTATGTTTGTCCTTTTTCATTTATCCTGTCAAACTTAGAATAAGGTCTTTGTTAGTGTACGCCTAGAAAATATTCTGTTAACACGCAAATCACTCTAACAAGCACAATAACCTTTTCAAAATTCACATTAACAAGAAACTTTCATTTTGGAAGGATATTAACTTTTTCTATTTTGTTTATTTTAAGGATTCGATGATACGTTTGCAATACATAAAACATTATTCGTAACAAATTGATGAGATCCCCTTGTAACTTTATTAATTACATCCTTATAACTTGAATTCAAACTTTGACCGCAACAACATGCGATGGACAATAATTGAAATCTCATCCGAATGCAATCTGTTCGTTGATTAGTTTGGCTAAACGATTAGTGGAATCATTAATATCATGTTGACAATATTCTATCTGGAACATTTCCAATCTAAAACATCTCATCATCTGACATATGTCATTATTGTTAAACTCACAGTGCGAGAAATTGGTAATAATTTCCAGGAACTGCATCAATTTTTATTATATTCGTAGGTTACCTCGTCAAATTTACTTCAACTATATCAATGTGTCACAATTTCGCACATGATTGGTCCAGATCAATTTTCTTCATAAAAATAGAATTGAAAATCCAATCCTGTTGCTACTCACTATAAGGTTATCGATTGCATCAATGTTGAAACTGACATATGACTAATACCATGATAAAAATGTAAATGAGAATGAATTTGACGTTTTCATGTAAGGCTGTCTAACGCGAATTAAAAATCAGTTTACTTTGAGTAGCTTCGTGCGTAACCAAATGCCAAATGGGACGTCATCCATGACGCGTCTGATTGCAAATTCGTCGAAAACCGGTTTGTTACCAGTCACCAGACGAGTCGTATGTGGGATCGCCTAGTGATTTGAATAACTCAAGTTTTGGGAAGATGAATGAAAAATTAACAAGGTGTTAAAGGTTATATCCTTACTGGATTTATCATGTTACACAAACCCCAATCAATCTGCTGCGAATAAAGTCGAAATTCAGAATTAAAGTATTTTTGGACAGTTCAGACAAATACTCATAAATTATTTTTTCACGAAAAACATTTATCGATTCGAATTAATGAACATAATGACATTTTGAAGTGACAACGAAGTACGTTTCATTGTGGGAAATAAAACATTTCCAGCTCTTTGGGTGTCCTTTACCATCGAAAGTGGGCTTTTCTTTTCTTCATTTTCCTTTCTGCTTCTTTTAAGGGAAAATTCATAAGAAAATTATTAATTTAATGGACTTTCCTTATTATATTGATTTTCGCTTTGTATTTGTGTACTTAGAGGGTGGCCATTTTTTTAACGTTAAGCATGTTCGATTTTTCAGTGTAGAAATCTTATTGAGTGGAAGTAAAATAAATCTTAATTGACACTTCTTGTTATACCTTGAAGACATGATCATGAACGTCACAATGATGTAAATCGATTCAGAATGACAGTGACACATGCTGAGCATTATGTGATTGTGTTCAATGTCACACAATTTGTTCATGTTTAGAATGAAGTTTTGACGTTTCAAGTTTGTTGACAAATGAAATGTCTCCACTTTTTTCAAAGCCATATATCAGTTGTTTCCTGTCAAACAACGTTCTAGCGAACTTAATACCAGAATCAAACAAGAGAATTAGTCGACGTGAAAATAATTTCATGAAATTGTAACTGCTGTTTATATACACATTTATATAATAACTTTGTTGTAAACAATATGGATAGTAAAAACTCCAAGGAATCACGTTTCTATGGTAAATGCCAATTAAAAAGACCTAATTAATATGGATCTATCTAAGACAAACAATCTAAAGTGTTGGAACTCATTAATCTTGAATGAAATCAGCAAAATTCTGGAGGTATATATGCGTGTAAATTGGTTGTATACAGTTTCTAGATGATATTGGTATTTGGCTAAAGAGAAAGAAAACCATATTTTTTCGAACTAATCAATTTGATGCTAATAATTCGATGTAATTACACACTTCCGAAGGGGATTTTAGCTGAAATATTTTTTATAGCAACTTGGTTGGATACTTATTACATAATAATAGTAATAATATAGATAATGATAACGCAGTGTCACATTCTATTTATAAATTTTACTAAAATCAATAAAATGCAATCATGTAATTATTTTACAAGCGCATATTGATTTTACGGTCTGTTACATTTACACAAAATCAATATGAACTGAATAAGTTATGAGTAAGTAGCTTTTGTATTATATTTGATACACTTGGTGTTAACAAGTTGTATTGACTTTTATGAAATTTTATGTTTTAAATCAAACTTTTACTTATTTAAATTTATCAGAGTGTCAATTTCGAAATAAACTTTTTAAATCTCGGTAAAGTTGAGTAATTTTTCACGTTTCTGTGATTTATTACAAACGAGATGATCGAATTATTAAAATTTATTACTTTTCATAATGTTCTCAATGTGCTGTAACTTGCAAATTCGATTAAATTTTAAAGTAACTTTCCGAAATAACCATTAATGCTTTATTGTATTTATTTGGTGTTTTAAGGAGATAATAATGTTTTTAATGCATAAATTCAATGCGTAGTTAGTTGAACTATTGAAAATTTTAGCTATTATCAGTTAGCTATTATCCCTTAAAATCTTGACATACGTATTCACATGGAACTTTATCTACGTCCCAAATTACATCTAGTTCTAACTGGGTTACTTCAAGTTTTCCTGCTTTGAGTGCCACCGCAAAGGAAAAAGCGAAACCGAAAATATAGTTCAAAGGCTTATCGTTGTCAATCGTCGTTCGTCTAAACTCTAAACTCCAGACGAACATATCCGCATGTTGGTGTCGTCTTTGTCAACAACATGATGCGAGTTGTGCAGCATGCATGTCATGTCTCTCCGCCTCGTAGTTTCTTTCTGAAATGGCAAACTGAACTCACTTATATGAATTCGTCTACGATGTCAGCGGTAAAATTTAACATGAAAAGTAAGTTAACATGAGTGGCTCTGTTACTTAATATGAGTCGGAATCAAATTTTTACAGACTTTCAAATATCTCGAAAACTTTGTTCTATAGCATATAACTTTTTATACTCTCCTGGAAGGTGAGTCAATTGTCTATCAGATGATATAACATATCTTCACTTTGAATAACTAAGATAAGTCCCACAGCTTTTCAAACTCCTCTAGTCGTTACGATACAAAATAGGATGTCAGTGGTAAAATGTTAAAGTTACATGAAAGGTAAGTTAACATGAGTGGCTCTGTTATTTAACATGAGTCGGAATCAAATCTTTACAGACTTTCAAATATCTCGAAAACTTTGCTCTGTAACATATAACTTGTTATACTCTCCTGAAAGGTGAGTCAATTGTCTATCAGATGATACAACATATCTTCACTTTGAATAACTAATATGAGTCCCACAGCTTCCCATACTCCTCTAGTCGTTACGATATTAAATTGGATGTCAGTGGTAAAATGTTAAAGTCACATGAAAGGTAAGTTAACATGAGTGGCTCTGTTATTTAACATGAGTCGGAATCAAATTTTTACAGAGTCTCAAGTATCTCGAAAACTTTGTTCTGTAACATATAACTTTTTATACCCTCCTGAAAGGTGAGTCAATTGTCTATCAGATGATATAACATATCTTCACTTTGAATAACTAATATAAGTCTCACAGCTTCCCATACTCCTCTAGTCGTTACGATATTAAATTGGATGTCAGTGGTAAAATGTTAAAGTCACATGAAAGGTAAGTTAACATGAGTGGCTCTGTTATTTAACATGAGTCGGAATAAAATTTTTACAGACTCTCAAATATCTCGAAAACTTTGTTCTATAACATATAACTTTTTATACTCTCCTGAAAGGTGAGTCAATTGTCTATCAGATGATATAACATATCTTAACTTTGAATAACTAATATAAGTCTCACAGCTTTCCAAACTCCTCTAGTCGTAACGATATTAAATTGGATGTCAGTGGTAAAATGTTAAAGTTACATGAAAGGTAAGTTAACATGAGCGGCTCTGTTATTTAACATGAGTCGGAATCAAATTTTTACAGACTTTCAAATATCTCGGAAACTTTGTTCTATAACATATAACTTTTTATACTCTCCTGAAAGGTGGGTCAATTGTCTATCAGATGATATAACATATCTTCACTTTGAATAACTAATATGAGTCCCACAGCTTTTCAAACTCCTCTAGTCGTTACGATACAAAATTGGTTGATGATTAAGAAAGCTAGTGGTATCTGTTAATGAGTGAACACGTTTACCCCACATAAAGTGTGGCGACTTCAATTTGATTTTCATTTCGAAATGCTGGAGGAAAATGTGAAATATTTCTTCCATAAAATGCAAATTTTTGTATATTTCATAAATATTGAATCAAAAATAAATTTTCCTCGATATATTCTTATATGTTGTTCATGATGCAAATTCAATATCTCCTTCAAATTGCACATCATCTCGTGGTTGTTATGTAAATTGAATTTGTCCTTGTGAGTAAAATCAAGGCGAGCCTAACAAATTGTTTTGCACGTGAAATGCGGTTAAATGGAGAATAAAAATCTGTTAATCCTTGGAAAAAGGACTCCATTTTCTCAACTTAATTAATTGGTGATGCATGAAGAATATATCCTGACAGCTCATGGCCCCCTCACTTGGAAGTGATGAAAATTTATTTACTGCATTTTGTTAACAAGATAACAAAACCAACAAGTCGTCGTTACAGAGTCTGCACAATCTTTGGTAGACATTTAATGGGAATACAGAAAACCAATTATTCCCCACTGGAGTTGATATTGAATAACATCTGAAGGGTGGTTTTCCTATCACAGGAAAAGCCTAACGTTTACACGCTTCCAGGGTAATTCAAATTGGCTGTGATGCAACAACAGCACCGAGGTTGTATATTGTATAAGTTAAACTGGAGGGTCGACCTTACATTAGTAGGACTTTTTGTATTATAAACTAACTAAGGGTTGCAAAGGTGGATTGCTGACTGATGTAGTTTGCAAAATTTGTTGCAGGCCGAGTGTAATAAAACGTTCAGGAAATTTATGTGGAAGCTATAAACATGTTAAACATTCGATGTGGGTTTGTGAGGGAGTGCTTTAAGATGGAATTGAAATATTTCAAAGTTTTGATTAAAAGTCTAATAACTTTGCATACCGCCTAGGCGATATCGAAATTATTTATTCTTTCTAATGAAGTAGAGATGTCGCTGGAGACGTTAGTGTTTCTAAATCGTCAACTCTGATGCAACTCAAATTACCTAAATAGATTCTTTGGCATGAATAACACTCAATTTTAAAATTTATGTATTACACAATGAACAGCATTTTTAAACGGAATCATTTTTTATATCTGTGTTAATTTGAAACTTTTGTGCAGATTCATACCATCACTTGAAGAGAAATATTCCAATGAAATAGGTCACACAATGAATACACACTGACTGGATGTAAGAGGATACCAACATGGCGCCATTCATATAACAATTTTTTGAGATGTATAAATGAGACAAGTCATCTTGTATCCTGCCTCTTATCGATTAAAGAAGTATCCTTGCAGCATCAGATGATTACACAACGTGTATACAAAAAAATGGGGGCTATCTTCAGGAAACAGCTACCAGCCAAACAACCTACATATACACGCATGAATCCTGTGTAAATGTTGCCTGATTGAATCCTGAATTTCTAAACTAACAATGACGCTTGAATGGATGGAAGGAAGTCGAAACGACCGGAAGGACATCACGCGATTCTTACCGTCATCAGCATTCCCACAATGATGGAATGGGTTGGGAATGGGGATAGATTTGTTTCTTTTTCATCAACTTGTTATCTTTGTCTTGCTTCCTGTATTTAGGACATCCTGCAATATTCTGAATATTTACGAGCACCATGAGTCTTCATATTTTCCATTCCGGGTTTATCAAAAGGACCACAACTCTTCTGATATTTTTTTTTCCCGGAAAACTAAAATTTTTTTTTCACAACTACCTGCATGAGATAATTTAGAATGTAGAGAAACAATTTTTTTTAATGATACTCATATTTGCAGGGATGGTAAGGACGTAACGAAGGCAAGGATATAATTAATTTTTCAATTCTTGCGGTTAAATTTAATTTAAGGATGTTTGTTGTACATGGGATAATGTTGAGAAATTTACCATTCAACGGAGATTAATATCTCCTCGTGTATGACTTCGGAAGCTTTACAAGATTAAAACTTTGCGGCTTAACCGATTTTTACCCAACCAAACAGTGGTGGTTTTCAATCCATGAATTTTAATAATTCCTGACAGAAGTGTACATATTGGACGGAAATTTCAATTTACGGAAACGAACGTTCATAGATCACTCTGTGATCTTTCGATATGTGAGTGATACCGTTATTTTGTAGGAAGAGAAACGAAGAGAGCAGATCGTTGTTGCTTAGTGTTAGTTGGTTTTCGCGTTTGCCTTTCGTGTCATTTGTTAATGAATAATTTGTAAACAAAAATATTGGAGAATTTGGAATTGAATTGTGTCATGATCGGATAAAACTAAACGATTAAAATTCTGATTACACCACCATGACTGTGGAATAAAATATAATTCATTCGTGTAATTAAAAAAATTTTTAGTAAAAATGTATAATTTTGCTATTTGGAACGTGAAATTTTTCATTTTTAATTCAGTACTTTAAAATAAATTTCCCCCAAACCTCCCCAGCCAAAGTCATTTTTTATTTGCGAATCATCACATCTCCATAGAGACATGCTCCCAACATCCCTCAGCAGGAGATTCCACACGTCTTGCAAAACGGCGTGAGAGAAATAACGTCATAGCACCAAAAAAAGGCACTTCAAGGTATGATTTTTTAAGGCTCAAGTAGGCACTTACACTTTAAAACCTAAGACCATGTATGTCATTCAAAATGGAGGACGAGTGGTAGGCATCTAAATTTACATTCGCGCTACACCTTGGTGAATTTCTGAGATTTCTGTTGAATTTTCCGATTTGGAAAATAGAGGGCTTTGCTTATTCACGAGGTTTTCACGCGAAAATATGCCATCAACGCAATACCATTTCACGCTTTTATGTTCATCTAAACCCGCCGAGGTATATGTGATATACGTATGAGTTATATTCATTGTGTGATTTGTTGCTGTTCATATTGTCACAAGAAGAAAATGGAGGCAACATCAGGAAGGAAAAGAAAAATTAAATTCCATAGAAATTGGATATAACGTGCATGAAATACTGATATTGCTCTGTTCGTCCTGGTATATCCTTCATGATTTATCCTAAACACGCTTAAATTTAAAGCGCGTATCGTCAGATTGTGTATATCACGGGGGAACCTATCAATATTTTATTAGTGCTGTCGGTAAAATGATAAAATCTTGAATAGGATACACAAGGATAAACTTAACTGCATCCATTTTACGATAAACGATTAAGTTTGGTTAGGTTACATTGGAACTGGAGGAATTAGGTGGATTTTATGGTGATGTTTTTATTAAATCCTACGTGATACAGCCTCATTCCTAGCGTAAATTGCACGTGAAAGTCGTAACATGTATCAGTTACATGTATTCATAAAAGAAAGAGAGACAGAAAAAGTATACGAAAATCCGCACAAAGAGGAAACGCCGAGAACAGTCGTTAGCCGAAGTATCATTTTGAAGAGACACAATTCATGATGACAGATAATTCATTTGTATTTCTTGTCAAAAAATAAATAATAATTTATCGATTAAGTTTGGTTAGGTTATACTAGAACTGGAGGAATTATTAAATCCCAAGTGTAAATTGCACGTGAAAGTCCTTCCAAATGTTAAATGTGTATTAGAGATGAGACAAAACCCCAATAAAATGAAACAGACAGAATCTACCCAAAATTGTCTTAGTTGTTTTTTGCTTTTCCAAATGAATGTTCGTTCAGATAGGCATATAAATAGATTTGAATCTTCCAAGCCACAGGATTAAATTGTGTACAAGGACAATAGTCTAGTTGTGGCATATTCTCACGAAGAACAAAATAAACAACATTCGTCCTGGGAAATAAAATGAAAATAACTTGAAAACGTGATGCAGATAAGAAATATTTTTTTGAAAATTAACTTTTATTTCATGTGTCTGAATTTAATAAGGACGAAAGTACTGAAAGAAATTTGACAAAAAGATGTTCAACTCAATTATCACTTAATAATTTGTCTTTCACGTCACGTTCAATCAAGATGTCCTTAGGAAAGAATCATTCCACGAAGGATTATTCCACAAATTTATTTTTTATTTTTTACAAATTATCTCATTAAAAACATATAATTACACTGGAATTTTATAAGATGTCTTTAAAACACTTGAGTAACTTCTCATATTTAAAGTTTTGTTTATTCGAAAAATCAAAAATGTAACTTTACCCCAAGTGAATGTAATAAAAATCAAAATTTATAAAGTGTCCCAAAACGGAAATTTCCTCTAAGGTTCTCTTAATTATTTAAGTTTCCATGGTAATTTACTAACGACAAGTTTGAGGCCCCCAAAGTATTCCCTCGTTTAATGCTTTTATGGATACTGTAACAGTCGTTATTGTATAGTAGTAACCCTTTGATTTGTTCCCTTGAATCCTTGAATCCAGGGAAAATGCTTTCCCTACTAAATTATTGATTATAACAACAAAAACAAAAACAAAAACAAAAATTCACAGTATCCCCAATGTGGTTATTCTCTACTCGGAAGGAATTGTATTATGTTTATCGAGGTTAGGATAACACCTACAAATCAGGATTGGTTTAATAGCCCAAATGAGTCCTTTAAGATATAAATTTAATTATTTAAGACTCTGTACATATCGATTGATTATAATGTGCTTGATGTTTCATGGGATAAAAGGGCACCTTGTGTCAAGTTTGTGATTTGGGTTCGACCTGTTGTAATCTTTTGTATTTCAAAACCTGGATGTGATTAGGTCCTTTTGAAGATTAAATGATTGTGTTCATTAACATATTTCTTTCTTAGATTGTGACTTTTGATATCTTTAGCCAATCGGATAAAGATTAATTCCAGTAATATATAATTTCCTGACACAACATGGCTTCCTCTTCAATAAATATTTGCCTCACCTTTTTCTGTCCAAATGTCAATTTCCTAAAAAGAAAAAGTCAAAACAATGTTTTTAAAAATAAATTACTGAAATTAAATTTAGTTACACAAAGCTACAAATTTTCAAATTGATTGCGAATTGTTCTAAGTTTATTCGTAGAAAGAGAAAGTATACGAATATCCGCACAAAGAGAAAACGCCGAGAACAGTCGCCTGCTTTACCACTTCTAGTGCTGAGAATAGGTTTGATGGAGAATTTCATTTCACAAGAAAAAATAAAAAATAATTTATTAGAAAAACAACAAAATATTCACAAATAATTATTTTATTTCTAGAAAATAAGAAAAATTTAGCAACAACATAAAATATAAATAATTATAAAATACACAAATTGAAAATATCCACAAGTCTCTTCTTTACATTTTGTTTTTAATTTATATTTAATTATCTATATTATCACTAATATTTTTTGAGTTTTATGAATTTTTCAATATTTTTTTATTGTTATTTAATTGGTTTTTACTTGTTTCAAATTTGCAATAACGCTGAAAAAGATTTCCCACCACAGCAACATGAAATGCTTTTATTATAAATGCAGGAAAATTGTTTTAATTTTAACTGGTTTAAATGTTAATAACTATACTGTATTTATATGTTTTCGTCTTTAAATATTTTAACACTCGCAATGGGATTATCCTTTTCATTGCATTATATATGTATATCTAAAGCATGTTTATTATATAAAACTTTGATTTGACTTTGACATATTAGAAGCATGACATATTTTATCTTATGTACAATTAATACTAGTTTCAAATATATTCTGAGACATTTATTAAAAATAACATCAATTGCACGGAAATCCCTTTAACTTATTATATTAAAGTCTGGCTTGCTAAACTCATTTATGCACAAATCACTTAATATATCATATTGACTCAATTTGTTTAATTATTTTATAATTTTAACATTTATTCATTTATTCGATTTCATCATGGACAGTCAGTTGGGTGGACTTTATAAATAATTAATTATTTATTTAAAAAACAAAATTTTTAATTTACTTAATTATTTCTGAATAATTTCCAATAAAAAAATATTTTCTTATTTTATTTTATAAATTTTCATTTAATATATTTCGTGGTTCAGCGATACAGGACGGTTTAAATAAAAATTTTACTAAAAATATTTTTGAATTTTCCTACTAGATTATTTGGATGGAAATTTTTTCAAAATTTTGTATTCCGAATGAACTCATTTCCAGGATACAGAAGGACATTTGTTAATTCAGAAAATTCAAATGATGTGCCCATGCCCGAAGGAATAAAGTTCTGTCGCCATTCTGAAACCAGTTTGGATAAGTTTGTGTTCAAAGAAGAAGGATCAAAGCAAAGCGTCGCCTTGCTTGAGGGCTTAATCCTTGAAGCGTTCTCCTCAAGACACAGTGTAATTTGTCACGCAAGAATGCAATCAACTTGACCTTTAAGGCTAATCTCCTCATGTCCAAGAGAGATACCATCAATCCTATTTAGAAGCTAATTTTCTTGGAATCATTCCCTACTACTATTAAAAAAGGGAAACCGTTTTGCCAAGGAAACTGTGCCAAAGTTACAAGAATTACATCATTCCAAGGGTTTGGAATAAATTATTAGTAGAATTTATTTTAATTTTCTGGTCATTTAACATTTTTTACTTTTTCTACAAAACAAAACACAAATTCAATGCCAAATTTTTGTCTTTTGGAAAAGGCAGAGAAATTCAATTACTTTAAAATCTCTTTTTAATCTTGAAGACATTTCTTGTGCCTTTTATGAAAAATTTCTAAAATTAATTTTTTCTTCCCTCTTTTGTTTTTCGATTCACCCTTAATGACAAGCTAGTAAGTTTGCAAATAAGTTTGGAAATGATAAAATCAATACACACAGTTGAGGGTAATTTTGTGCTTTGGAGACGTTTACTCTTAAAGAGGCTTTTTATTTGTGTAATTTACATTGGTTTATTAAGTACTGTACTTGTTCTTCTACAACAATTTGATGTTTGTTTTGTTGCCTCAGGCAGTTCCTTGTTTTCCCTTTGTATCTCATTTGAAGCATCAAAGCATTTCTTCAGGTAGAGTGTCTTTATTTTTATCGGATTCAGGAAATCTGGTAAACAAGAGAAATGTCACGTGCAGGACGGAATAAAACAGTGTCACGTGGCAACAAAATTCCACTTATCTCGAAAAGGCTTTAACGCAATCTTCAATTATCTTATGAATATCCAAGTAAATCCGTTCAATAATTCAGTGCCAGTGAAAGAAATAACTTCATTCCTTTTCAATGGAAATCCCAGTATAAATGAAATATAAATTTTTCAGTGATGACGGTATAACCCAGAATTTTTACGAAGATAAAAAACGAATTACCTTTTATAGCCGACCGCAAACAACGAAAGTTATAAAAGTCAAAATTGGATCCGTGTTTTAATTAGAAAATTTGCAATAACATTTTGTGGTGGTTATCTCAATAAAACAAAAAATTATAATCCTTGTCACACACTGTCAAAATCATAGAATGAGAAAGTCAAATGGAACAGGTGCTGATGACACACAGATGCATTCATAGATAGACTGTCAAAATCATAAATCGAAAAACTCCTCAATTCATACTATTTGACTTCACTGAAGAAAATTGCAATGCGCCTAACTGACAGGCAATAGTATAGTGCTGATGACACTTGGATTTGAATGATACTCCGTGAAATTTTATTGCGGAAATCGGTATATCCGTTTGAAATAGAACGAAGGCGTCACTATTAAATTTGATGGGTTACGCGGCAAAGAAGAACCACAGAACCGTAAAATTCTATTAACCCCATCCGAGTGTAGTGAATATATGGTCGGGTCAATACCCAGTAGAAATGGAGACACTAATTAAATTGCAATTTTCGTGTGCGAAAATACGTTTTCCCTGTAGTAGCTAAAGAATTTAAAACCTGCCATTAAAGCCAACTTCACTGTACAGTGTAGCATGAATGCAGGCATGTATCCGATGGATTACAGCTCGTGTTTTGAAGGTGTGGTATCAAATTACCGGGACGTTTTTTAAACCTACTCACTATATATGTATGCCGAGGAAATCTCATTATTTTCCAGGTGAATAATTTGACGATTTTATGAATCAAATTAATTTAGTACGCTTGAATAATTACAACTATATAACATGAAAAAATATATAAGAACACTCCCATGTTCATCAATTAGAAAGGCTTTTCTGTAGCTTTTAATAACATTCTTTCTTCATTTCCATAAAGCTTGACTTACTTATTGATTATATTCGAAGGCAAGATGGCAAAAAATTAACGAATATTTATGAGAAATCATGAATTTTAAAGGTGCTAAACGTGTATCAACAAGTGTTTACATCAATAATCTTTTGTGGTTTAGTATAATACCTAATCCTAGGATTTAGGTCGCCATTTGGTTAAGTAATTCTAGGTATTTAAAGCGTGTGGTATTGAAATCATATTAAATTCAGTAGAGTACGCATAAACGGATGCAGAATTTTTAAGGATTCAAACACGTGTCATTTTCATTTCAACATGGAATCCAAATGAAAGTTCAACTCAAGGGGTGGCACCACGGAAATAACACCATGGCGACTTTTGAACTTTACCTTTAACATAAACGATTACGAATATATGATGGGGTGTCTATTATATTTCCGTGGTACTTTCTGTTATAAATAAACACTTTCGAGAACGTTTAGCATTTTCGAATTTATCGATTACTCTCCTCATGTATTTACTTGGAAATGAAAGTATTCTTGGACGATATATAAAAGTTTTTGACATTTCATCGATGAAAATGTTTTCGTAAAGTATTAAAAACTTTTAATATGTTTGTGTTGTTGAGACAAATTTTGTCACAAGTTGATATTCTTAAGAATACACAATCTAATATCCAAATTGATCCAATTGCCTATTGCCTCTAAAATTTTATCCACACACAAATAAAGTTGTGAACGAGTTTTCGTGCAAAAGTGTGAGTATGTCACGGAGCGAGAAGAACATACAAAGAAAACACAGAAGAAGTAAATTCTTAAAAATATTGACTTTTGATTTTTCGGCACTCAGACCTTTTAGACTTTCAACCCTTCAATATCTTGTTCGTAGAACTGATCATTTGCTTAATTGTCATGTTTCATAAATGAAATGAAATTCACATCATCAAAATTATAATTTCCACAATTCTGGATAATTGTTTTAAACAATTTTGCAACAGAAAAAACTCTCACATGAAACGCTTCAATGAAGCATGAAGATGGAAAAGACAACAATCCAGTTTTAATTAATCCTTTAACTAAAAATAAGTGCATTCATTATGCAAATTGCAGTCATTAGTGTTTGAAAAACGCATTCAAGTGTGTTTGAGGATTTGCTATTAATAAATGTAGACAGTGTGTGATGTGATTTTGTTCTTTTATGTGGATAATTTTGGACGAGAACATTTTTGCAACATATTTTCTATTGAATAGTTATTTGGGTTGAGTTCATTCGGAATAGCAAAGGTAATAGTTTAAATGAAATGATTGTATGGCACCTCATCTACGGAGTGCTCTCATCGTCAGACATCGAGGAAGAAGATAGAACAGCTTGTGGTTGTTTATCAGGAGTTCGAGTTGGAGTTTGAGTTGAATTGAAAGTCATCAGTTTGGCAGCAGCAGAGCTGCAAATGTTTGACACTTGGACAACATTTGATGAGCATGTTGAAGATGTGTGGCGACAAAGTTGTGGAGATGTAGGATTCGATAGGCCAGACTCGTGAATTGGTGAGAGAGTTGGTGACCTGGTGCGAAGGATGTTCTTACGTCGTGGACGTCGAAATCGCTGAGCTGTTGGTTGAGATGGAACCGGTGAGAATGCCAGAGTCTCGGCCAGTTCATCCAGATCAGCAGTGTTTCTGATTTTTCTCCTAGGTGGCGGTGGTAACGCTGGCAGAGTTAGTTCCCCAGTATACACCTCGTCTCGGATCACTGAAGTGGGTAGAATCGTTTCGATTGATTGAATCGATTGATGGCGATTGTTGATATGATGTCCATTAGCCGAGTACTCGTCACTGTCTGTTCCATTCGAGTTCTTCCTGGCCGATTGCGATAGTGGACGTATTTGATTTTGTTTGATCACGGACATACTAGCCGATGCAGATGGCGTCCCATGTCGACAGCGAGGTCTCCGATATCGTCCGAGCAGTCTCAACATGTGCCGGAAACGATTCACTGGCCAAGGTCTTATAAGTCTCGGGCGTGTTGCCTTCAAGTTGGTACGCTGG
The DNA here is from genome assembly GCA_963971475.1 of Chrysops caecutiens. NCBI lineage: Eukaryota > Metazoa > Arthropoda > Insecta > Diptera > Tabanidae > Chrysops > Chrysops caecutiens. The sequence goes on from OZ020570.1 coordinate 3,088,535, forward strand.
TGACCGTTTGATTTGATAAATTTGGCTGGGATTTGAGTTGGATTGGTGTTGGCAGAACCGTTGCGATTCGTACTGCTGCTCAACATAATCGTATTCGTCGTATCGTAGTTACTTGGGTTGATTGTTGTTGATATACTAGATATAATATCAGTCGGCACATCAGGACTATCTGGAACATTCGAACAGCAGTTCCACTTCCGTTTCCATCGATGGTGCTTGGATATTGTCTTCAAGCAGCAACGCTTGTCTTGCAGTGATACAGTTTCCGATTTGGACGGTGTCTTTATGCGGAACGTGCAGAATGTGCACTGTTCACTGAAATGGACATAAGATCTTGTGGTTGATTCAATCTCACCAATGATAGGAGATGATGATGAGGTTTGGGATGTGAACTGATGGTGCTGTTGGAATTGTGAACAACAATGGAACGTCTTCGATTTACAATCGACTGGATCCACTGTAGTAGTAGACATTGTACGATCATCAATTCGGGATTTGTTCAATTTCGACGACGACGACGACGACGACGTGTTGGACGATGTACTCTCCTCTAACATTGAACACAGATAATATGTTTTACTTGATGATAACGATGCTGTTGCTTGATGATACTCCCTGGAATTCTCACAACAATGCAATGTTTGCGGACGTGAATTGTTGATATTTGCTGATGTTGCTAATATATTATCACTATCTAAATTTGTGACTTTCGATAACGAATTTGGATGTTTGACATTTGAACAAAAGTACATGTCACTATTCTTATTACGTTTTGTTGTTAACAATTTGGACGGATCATGTTCATTTGTTACTTGTCTAGTTGTTCGAGCATTGTTGTTATTATTACCACTACTACTTGTACCAGATGTATTTGTTTGTTGTTGCGGTGTCGATGTGTTGTTATTCTGTCGATGATTACGTATATATTCGTATGTTGTTAATCCTAGAAACGATATATAGATATGAAAGAAACACAAATGAAGCAGTAAACCAGCTGTTATAGCTGCTAGAACACCAATTAATCCAACAAATACTAGAAATATTGTATCGTGTAATCCTATACCACTTCCTACAACTGCTGCTTTTGCTGCTACTGCTACTGTTGCTGTCGATTCTGTTGTACTTCCTCTAGCTATAATACCTCCTGGTAATACGAATGTTCCATTGATATCTTTATCATTATCATAAGTATCATTGTATGAATGTGATATTGTTGTAGATAATAATGTTGATTCATTTCCAATTGATAGAATTTCAATAACTTGTGCTGTTGTTGTTGTTGTCGTATGCGTGTCATTTGTTTGTGTTGCATACCAAAAATTCAACCAATCCGGATTGAAATGATACAACACCAACTGCGATATAGCAGCGGCCAAAATGACCAAAGCAGCTATAACTGCACTTACAACACACATTAGAAATGCAACATAATTTCTACCGCCAATACAATGATTTAACCATTTGCAATGATGATCAAATTTCCCAACACATTTATTACATACAGAACAATGTTTTGTTTGACTGCTACTTGTCCGGATATTACATAAATGACATCGTCCGTTCTCGATGACATGAGAATGTTTTGTACGATCAAATTCTGGTACAATACGATCGTTTCGATGTAATTTTCTCAACTCATGATCAGCTGGATCGATTAGCAATGCTGCTAAATGTGATATTGTATGGACAATATATAATCCGGATAATAAACCGAATAATGGTTGTTGTAATTCAATTGCAAATGATGGTATCAATATCACAAATGATGCTATACCAAATATTATCAATATTATCCATCCGAATAACTGCAACGGATGCAATGGTAATTGCAAACCGTGGATTCTACGACCGCGACGGTATTCAGTATCAAGTGGATTATCTTGAAAGGATAACCAAGGAATATGTTGTTCTTTATCTGAATCTGATGGTGTTGTTGTATAATTATTATTTCTCCTCTTCACATTTGACTCAGTTGATAAGGATATTGTGGTTGGTATTATATCAATTTTGGTTCCTTGGTCGTTCCTACTACCATTCGATTCATTTGTATGCTCTGGGAGCATGTTACATTACTGTTCTTTTCAACAAACACTAAATAAACATTTAATAATTCTATTGATGTATTCTTCATATCACTTTATCAATTTTATTCTAAATCACATTTATCTCGTGCATTTGTTTTTAAACATTGACTAGCAGATGGCGTTACTATATGTATTTACTACTTCTAACACATTCAATTGGAATTTGTGCGTTTTATACTCGTATATCAAGTTTCAAGTTTAATTTTCATTTTCATTTTCATCACAACCATGTTTCATTGAATAAAAAATATTATTAACAAATTTCCACATTACAACAAGCGACACACATGACACACGATGCACTACAAACGAGGAAATAAAGGAATTTGTTCAAGAATTTTTCGCAAAGGATATTCACAAACACTATAACACGTTCTCCACTTCGGTTCACTATGTGTGTGTGTGTGTTTTGGAGAGAATCCTTGCAGTTCACGTAACATTCACGCACACACACTCAACTCACTTTCAGGAGTTTTTCATCCCCAAAGCAACATTTCAAAATGAAAATTCAATTTTTCTTTAGGAAAATTCTTGGCACTTTCTTACTCGAGTAATGAAAAATGAAAAATCTTTGAAAGTTTTTCCCCAAAAAATTCACAACACTTTTTCTAGAAATTCTACGAAGAAAAGCTGATGGTGATACTGGTGTGAAAATGAACTGTTTTTCTTTGTTTGGAAAAAGAATAAACTAAAGTGAAAAATAAGAGTAGAAGAAGAAAAATCACTACTTTCCACGAATTTTCCTTTTCTTCATTAACATACACGAACGAAGTGCGATCAGCAACTGAAAATTTTCAACTTTTCCTTTCGTACATTTTCATGTTTGCCAGTTGCCAGTTGCCAGTTGCCAGTCACACTCACTCACTCAACCGTTTCCGGTGAGTGGAAATTCGACGCAACTTTGAATGGTTGGTTGCTGGGGGAGCACAACATGGAAAATTGTATCCCCTTTTTCCACATGGAAGTTCATCCCTATTCCAGCAGGGTTGCCAGCAACGAGAGTTTTTCGAATTTTTTGATGACGAGTTATAGTTAAATCGGTTTAAATTAATCCGGTTTAGTGAAACTAGCTGAAGTTAATCCGGTTTATCTGTCAAACAAACTCATACAAAATGGATGCTGAAATTATTAGAAAATCCAGTTGCCAGTCACACTCAACCGTTTCCAGTGAGTGGAAATTCGACGCAACTTTGAATGGTTGGTTGCTGGGGGAGCAAAACATGGAAAATTGTATCCCCTTTTTCCACATGGAACAAATTCATCCCTTTTCCAGCAGGGTTGCCAGCAACGAGACTTTTTCGAATTTATTGATGACGAGTTATAGTTAAATCGGTTTAAATTAATCCGGTTTAGTGAAACTAGCTGAAGTTAATCCGGTTTATCTGTCAAACAAACTCATACAAAATGGAAGCTGAAGTTGCCAGCAAGCCGGTTGCAGCTAGCTAATCCATAAAATAAAACTGACTTTAGAAAATCCAGTTGTGATACAGTCATATATAGACTACGAGATAATCCGGTTTAAGTTCTGTAGTCTGTCTCCGCTATTACGAACGTGCGGTTTGTTTAATTACGCTCAGACTGTGTGCTGATTCGAGTCATTTCAGTGTGGCTGTTAACAGTGTAATATGACAGTTACTGCAGTCTGTCCATCTCTGGCATGTTACTGTTCTTTGGTGAACTCTGAAAGTGACGCATTCTTATCAGATCTTGATGGGAAGACGCCTGGAGAACAACTTAAGAGATTGATTGCCAAACTTCGGCTTTCAGTCGTTCTTTGAGCTTCTTCCAGTGCACATCACTTGTTGTAAAATCAAATTTTGCTTATGATTAAGAATTTATTAATAAGTTTATTAACTTTTTTCTGTTTTAGTAACAAGCGAAGCTATCGAAATTGGAATTTCACTCAAATGATAATCGAAATGAACATTTGTACTGAAATGACTCCGATTAGAGAACAGTCTAAATTTCAAATTCCATACAATAAAATGGAGTGTAGAGTTTCGAATAAATTTGAAATGTGGCAGCACTAGAATAGCTGCATGTCATGGAAGGTGGTGCGCATGTTTCTTGATAACCTTCACAATTGAGAGAGAGATAAAATTGTGACATTTCTCCTCCAATCAGGATAACATTCCCTCACAATTGAGTGGACAATTGTTGATAACATTCGCTCTCAATTGAGAATGTTACATTCGGTATGATGCAAATGTCACCTCTTGCGTAAGTGACGTAGTTTATATGGAAATTTGTATACTCTTGTATTGATTTGCAATTAAAAACAACAAAGGATTCCAGCCAGCTTGTGTATTGCCATATTCAATTTGTGACACTTGGCATTCAATGAATATGGAATGAATTAGAAGTTGAAGTTGAAATTGAAATTGAAACGCAACTAGGTCAACAATGCATACAAAATTTCCGTTTTCGTCGAAATAAAGAAATTCTTTTTGACACTAACAAATGAAACAATTGACTATGTAAACACTTCAATTGTACTGCAGTGCACTTGACAACGGTGTTGTAATTAATAACCTTTCAAATGTAACACAAACCGTTTTTAATTGTTATTTTGAGTGACGTGTCAATGTTGTCAAATCGGAAATTGCATATTTTCCGTACATTTTGATCAACTGATTTGTTTCGAATGTCATTTCTATCTCTTTATTCGCTTTATTCGTAGTTGAGTCGTGCAATCCTTCATTGGTTTCGAACATATTTTCAAGTACCCTGAGGCAACGCATTGTTAAAACAAATGATTGTTGGCGTACCCATGTATGATTTTCGTTTTAAAACATTTTGCCTACATTTTCAATTAACTTAAAAATTTCTATTTGAAAATATGAAAGAACTTAATGTTAAAAATAAAAACAATCGAAATGAAGGTTCTTTCCTCGTTGATTAAATTTTAAACCTGTTTTACATGTAGAATCCACCTTTGTTATAAACTCGAACATGTTCTAGTCCCTTACACGTGTAAGTCGAATAACCTAACCTCAAAAGTTCATCGGATTGCAAAGTCAATGCGGGTAAGACAATAAGAACCTTTTCAATGACAACCTCATTCAACTTGACAAACCTTTAAGTAAGTTTTTTAAAAGTAAGGAACTTGTAAAAAAGTTTTCGAAACAAAGCATGCTGTAGCTTTGTGGATTTGGATTTGAAATGAATTGTGAAACAAAGTTTATTGTGTTAAAGATTTAAAGTTAAAAAATAAAAATTGAATTTTTCCCAAAATGATTGAACTCTTAGCTTTACCGCGAAAAACAAAATTTGATGAGTTAGCAGCATCGATACCTCGACCAGCATCTGGTATTCCCACCAACTCCCCACCAGGATGGGAGTCACTTCCGTTGGGGAGGAAACTGCCAATGGTAAAGTGTCCTAATAATGAAATTGTGTTTTCAAGGAATAAAATTGGCCGGAAGGTAAGGAAATTTTCTTTCTTAATTTAGCCTAGAATTTTCATTTGCCTTGTTAGCTTTGGAAATGTGCCGAGTTTGCTTTGTACGATCCAAATTGTTATTCAGTTCGTATCGACTACAACCCGCTCCATGACCCGCATTTGAGGAGGTTCTACTCGAAGGAGATGAATTTGAAGGTAAAGAAATTGCTCCCTTTGTCTTAATTGAGGTAAATTCAACTTTAATTCAACAGAGATTAAGGGAACTCGGGAAGATAACAAACAAGAACGATGTTATTTGCACGTTAAAGGATTTCAATGATTACCGGAGATATCTGGAATGTCTGCACACGAATTTGATAAGTCAAGAAGTTAGGGAAAGGGTAAGTGCGAGTGGGTGTTGCTGGGAACAACAAAATAAACACGAAAAATTCCAGGAAAACCTTCGGAACAACAAAATCATGTTACAGAAGAAAATGTCTGCGAGTCCTTTTTCCAAATCCAAACGCAATAGAGAAGATGTCCTTAGGGTGAAAGCTGAACAGGATAGACAAAGACGTATCAAGTTCTTGAAGAATCTCGAGCAAATCAAAGAGAGAATGCTGAGACACGAGAGAACCAAGCAAGCCATTGAGATTGTTCTCAGAGAGAAGAGTCGCCTCCAGGATGCAGCTATCAACCAGAAGAAGCAACTTGCCGAGGATATTGAGCGGAAGCGAATGCTTGGTCTCAAAAAGCGGTTAAGGATTCGCGACTCTCAGAGAGTGCAGCGACTTGATGCGCTCTCTGCAGCTCAGTATCGCACGAAGAGAGAAATTGTGAGTACAACTGAGTGTCATTTGACTTTCTCTGAGTAAAACAATGTTTCTCAGGAGGACAACAGATGGCAGCGCTACTTGGAAAGTCACACAAAACATCAGGAGAAAAATACCAAATTGAGAGAGTTGAGAGAGGAAGCAAAAGCGAGAAACATAGAGGTACTACAAGGTGTCAGCTCTTGAAAACTTTTCTCAATTTCTCCCTTCACAGACTCATCAAAGGAATTTGAAACAAATGTGGGACGGGATCCAAGAGAGACTCGACAAGAAGAGTCGATTGGTGGATCAAGAAGCCTCTGATCCGATACAAAATGGATCGAAGCTCTATGACAGCGCAACGTACATTCAGGAGCACATTGCCCCGCAGGTAAGGATCGAAATATAGGAGCCTTCAGGACCTTCTAATTCTCTTTACAAGGTGAAACGTGACTTGAGTTTGGACAGGACCGCGTTCAAAGTGCTATCGAAGCGTGTAAAGGCGTTATTCGATCGGTTAAGGAGTCACATTGTTGAGGTAGACCCATTAGCTTCACTTTAGTTGAGAGTGAAAATTAAATTTTTGAAATCCATAGAAAGCATTCAAGTTAATAAGGGAAAAGGATAAGTCCGTGAAAAGAGATGATGGTAAAAGTTTGAAGAAGACTGTGTCCTTTGCAGCACTGAACACAGGAGACATCATTTGGTATTTGTCGTCAACCAGTGATTTGAGGAGTATCCACACGAGAGTTCCAACACCTCCAGTTTGTTACCGCGATCGTACATGAGTCTGAATGTGTTCTTGATGTCGTTAAATGTTTCAGAGCTCGTTAACGTCCTTAATAGCACTCGTTAAAGAGAACAGCGAAGACGGTTCTTCATTTCAAGACATACCCAGTTACGATCCGAAGAACCGTCTTCACCATTTGACGAAACCTGAAAGGATATTTGTGGAGCACTTTTACATAAAATTCAAGAAATCGCTTCTAGTTTGTGTTGAGCACTGTGTCTTTGAAGCTGTTAGAGTCCTGCGTCGTAACACACCAGTTAATCCCGAACGTGAACTTTTAGGTGAACTTTAAGTTGGTTAAAGTCGAACCACATAAAAGTGTTTTCAATCTCTTACAGAACTTGATAGGAATCGTTTGGTGAAAATCATTGTGGGAGCTATTCTAACATATCACCTCAACCCAGTCAACTATGATGCAGCTCTACAACTCACTGCGTCCTTCCTTAGCGCGGATATCATCAACTACTTGCAGAAAATGACAATCAAACTTGAGGACAACAAACAGTACCTTGCTGAAATACAGCAGAAGTGCAGATGCTGTTTTAAATACGAGTGAAAATTGTATCGGTTTATTAAAAGTTTCTTATGTAATAAAGTATCCTTATCCACGGTTTTCAGTTCAGTTTTGGAGAAATTATTTTATAATTTTTAGTCCATTTTAAAAACGTTGCAAAGTAAAAATCTTTTCAAATAACTATTTTCTGCCTAAAAAAAATTCCAAGTCTCTAGCTCATCGGGAAGTTAGTTGAAAATTGATTGCAAGATTTGTACCACACACGCAGACACACAGACAGACAAGAAAGAGAACTAATAAAAACGTCATAATAAAATATTAGATGTTGAAGAACTGTGGAACTACCACGAGCTACCACGAGCCCATTTCCTTCATGTTCCCACATAACACTCTACTATCTTCAAAGCCATCTATTGGCCATTGGCCGACATATTCATAAGCATCCATTAACGATGAATTTCTATGGAAAATTTCAGCTTAATCAGAGTTAAAAGAATTGATTGGAGCCTTTCAACTTTTGTTCAATCACCAGATGTGACAGTCGTCTGTTGTTTGTTGTTGGTTGGGCAATGTAAGTTGAAATGCCGCCTTCGACGAGTTACTGAAATTTGACATTTCAATGGAGTGTCAGTGATGGAAGGTATCACATGGCATAAGTCAATAATGAATGCATTCAATAATTGTTGACGAATCAATAATTTACGCAGCGACGAATTGAAACTGTTCAACTCCTCAGACTCATTAGGGTAAATTCGCAGCACTCCACTCAACTGAATGTTTCATGTATGACAGCCCACGAATAGCACTTGATAAGGAGGTCTGCACGATGTGAAGTACAAAATGCGCAAGTGACATGACACCATGTTTTTTCCACGGGGTCATGAATAATCTAGAACACTACAACTACATCGGCTACAAAACGGTTAAAGGTCGGGAAAATGCAGTTGAATTGCAAGAAAATCTGCACAATTTTCCGAAAATCATTTCAGTTTTTCCGAAATTCCCAACAATGACGTAACAAACCTTTGGACAACCAAAATCGAAGCGATTTTCTTTTTTTAGGATACACACTTTTCCACCACATTTTCACACACGGGAAAATTGCTTGTTAAATTTAGCAGCAAATTCACTTGTTATTACTAATAGTACAAATAGGCGTGATTGATGACTAATTCGACAAATATAATTTTGTTTGTATGCAGAAATATGGATTTTGTAGGGAAAAATCGAAATTGATATCTACTTACGATTCAATTCAACGCAATGTCGTTCAACACAAATTGATGATGTTCACTTTAATTAACACAACACTGGTATTTGAAATGCACTTTAGCTGTTTGTTTAACACTTATCGATTGAATTTCTAATATAAAATTGAAATTTTTCGCTTTACTTTCTTCGCGTCTCACTGTGCAAGTGTGTTTACCAATTTCGCAAGTGTCAATGATGACGGAAACTGTCAAAAAATGAGGCAAGCGGTTAAGTTACACGAGTAATTTTAGTGTTTCTAGCGACATCTGTTTACTAAAATGAACAATTCCGTAATTTTAACAATTTCCTTTTAAATTAATTTAAACTTTAGTGAATTCTCTTAAAAATTAATGGATAATTTTGAAATTTTCATATTTTATTTCACTTCAATGTGAACGAAATGGAATTGAACATTTCACTTCTCTTTTCAACATACACGAAATTGGTAAACGAAAGAGATGAAATCGCGGTGGAATGAAACTGGGGAAAATTGAAAATTTGTTGTTGTTCACCCGTACATTTCATTTCGATTGTACAACTTCACTCGGAATCGGAATCAATTTGTGTTGGTGGTGAATGGGACATGGTGTCGTGTCGTGTCGTGTGTATGGCGTATGCAGAAGTGCCAGAAGGCAGCGTTGTTTCTAGTTTTTGATGTAAATTTTTGAGTTTTCTGTTGTCATCCGTCAGTGAGAAGAATTTTTCATTCAATTTTTATCGTGTTTAGTTTGAAAAATTTCATTTAATTCAATTCAATGTTAAATAAGTTTAAACAATTCTAATTATTACTTAATAAATAAATGAATTATTGTGTGTGCCTTAAGACTATGAAATTCTGATTGTGGTGTAGTTAATGGAAAAGAGAAAATTTTTGTCGATTTTTCCTCAAGTTTTGTGAATTTTCCAATTGAATTTTCAATCCAATTCAATTTGCATGATCATTAAGTGTATATTTTGAAATTATTTTGTGTTGAATTAAGTTCATGTTTGCAGAATTCCCTTCATGTTTACACAGTGAAATTGCTGCAACAACTGCATATGAAATTCTTTGGAATTTCCCAGTGGTAAGTGCATGGAACTCAGCATTAACTCAACCATGTCCACCATGAATCATCCGAAACGTGCTAAAATTTACAATTTCCATTTGAAAAAAGAATGAAGAAAACAATTCCAAAGAAAACCCTAACCAAACACGCATTTCCATTCCTTTCCCAGTTACATCTGCTGGTCTGGTCTGGTACTGGTTGTGGGCCTGTTGTAGTCTGTACACCTTCTTGCTCCGGTCGACGTTCTTTTTTTCCCATGAAGCGTGCCATGTTGATTGCATGTCACATTTATCATAATTTTACCTGACCCAACCGTCGTCTGTTCAGTGTTTTCAGTGTTTTTCCAGAAAAACTCAGTTCGGAGCACTAATTATGGACAAGTTTTTAATAAAAATTCACTTGGTACATGAGTACATGAGTATACCACTAACCTGATTTATGAAAATCTGAAATTGTGGAACCAGTGTAGGTGTTTTGTATAGCCAATGGTAATTGTTTCACAAAACTTCTCCTGGAAAACCATCCTTTGCATTGCAACACATGGCGATAGTCTGCTTTCAAGTTGTGCTACAGATGTTCCTAATAATCCTGAAATAAGGGACAATGTTATCCAATTACACAATATAGTATCTAAACATTACGTCTTGCGTCACTACTGGTCTAGTAATGAAATTTCTGGAAGGAAACGAAGTTTCGCCGATTTTAGCGCCCATTTCGGTGCAGTGGGAACGAATGTACCTAACACTATAAATTTGAATTTGAAATTACACCATTTTTATTAAAATTGCTAACTGAGACTGAGGACAGTTTCTAGACTTAACTAGCTTACATATATGATTCAAGGCTGACAACAAAATGCAAATTTCAATCAAAACATAAATTTTTCGAAAAGTGGACATACCTAGACAGTTTTGAGTTTATACGAGTCATATGTCAAACCTGGAACAAAGAAGACATTAAATATTTTGCAATTCGTGCATAGCATCTTAATAACGACTTGGGCAACAAACAAAAAAGCAATAATTATTAAATTTCGTTTTATATTTTTTAATAAAAAGATTAAAGGCATAGAGCCATAAATGTCGTGGTTCTAGAAGATATTGAAATAAAGGAAGAAACGTCTTTGACTTCTTGATAATCCGAAGTGGGTAATAAAGATGCAGTCAGTCACATACTACACATTCGTTTTATGAAATTGTATTAAAACAGAATATTGTCGTCAAACCCAAATGTGGTTGATTCAATTAACAGAGCAGAAAAACATTCCAGTTCACACGGATCAGTTATCTCTGGGCTGTGGAAAACGTTCCCAAACAAAGTAATATCAATTAAAAAATGTTTTGTTTTTCACAAATCCCATGACTCGTCAAATTGTTGTTTTGATGAACGTTATTGACCGGGGACAACAACAACGACAGTAAGGTAACTATACCTATACCTAGTGTCGAGATTGGAATTACAGTTCAACTACAGGTTGACTTTCAACGGGATGATACACAAGGTTAATGCCTCACTACCGTGCGAATTGTGGCCACAGTCACAGCCACAGCCACAGCCACAGACAGACCGACACTCAGTGTTTAGTGTTACAGAAATGGACAATACCACAAAAGCTGTAGAGCTTATGTTTGGATTTCATTTTTCTTAATTATACTTCTTCGAGCACAGTTTCGTTTGAGAAACAACAGTTCAAAAACCAAATACAGAATGAATACCAAAAAATTATAGAAAATTAACAAAATACTGAGTCTAATTTCACGTTCTCTTCCATTCCAGTTGAATGATTCCCAGACGAATAAAAGACTTCACCTGTGAATCATTGTTTGGAAATTTTTATTTTCATATAACTAACGAGTTAAGGTGCATATCATCCTCTTGGATTTGATATTCCATTCAACGTGAAACAAAGAAGATTCATTTGCATTCGTTTCACTGAGTTAAAATTAAAGTTCTAAATTTGTTGTGCTAAAACACTTAATATAACATAAGCAGCAGAACAACATCTGGACAGATCTCGGACCCGGTGAAGGAATAAAACCCAAAAAAAACTTCAAAATGTTCATCTGCTCCATCATATGATCGGCAGGTGTTTCTATTTATGGTCGTTTTGTTCCTTAAAATTTCGTGTTTATTTCCCTTGTGCATTATGCAATTTAATATTTTCCAGTCTTTTATTATTGCAAATAATTTTTATTCTCTTCCACTTCCAGATGAATGCATTCTAAAGGTGTTGTTTGAGAAGAAGTTGAAGCACAAATGCAAAACATATCGTTATTGACAGAATGACGCCTGGTAGCATATCGAATCCATCGATTGTTGTAGCAGCATCAGGCGGTTCGGTTTCGACAAACACATCTGGTAGCCACAATCCACAGACACAGACTCCACAGACCGCACAGCCATCCGGAAGAACAAATGTTACAAAGGGCATAACAATTGGTTGTCACATGAACATGTGTCCTGGTTTTATAAGCAATAGTAGCAGTTCAAGTAACACCATAACCACAGCGGGCAGTAGTAACAACAACAATAATAATAGTAATAGTCATAATGTTAGTAGCAGTTTAAGTAAATGTAGTAACAAATTTCCGTCGAAAATCGATCCGAGATTCACTGGACCATCAACCTTACGTCAATTACTACCAATAGCACTATGTGTTTTATCGTTTGCAACAGTCCTAAGTGTTCTCATCATATACATGGATACGACAGGTACTTGATTATGTATATTTTATGTAACTTAAATTCATTTCATTTTAGTTAGTTACTTTAAAACGTGACGAAATAAATTTCATATTCAACTGAAGTCTATTGTAATTAAGATAGAATTCATTATCGTCAACAGCACGACATGGTTAGAAGACAATACGTACTACAATTTTATCCGGAAATGAATCATTTTTTCATTTTATAGTCTTCAAGAGTACCCGCATAAAGATCATTTTTATCCATTCAGTGTAAAATTCAATACACAAAATTGTAAACGTATCAAATTCATATAACAAACTCTTTCGTTTAAGGTTTCACAATACAAAATTGAAATTGAGCGTTCATTATGAACTTCCGTTTTAACTTTATTAGTATATCATAATCAAAAACTGCATGTAGATTATACACACGAGAATCTTATTGTATTTGTTTTGTATTCCAGAGATAAGACATCAACAATTCAGATTAAATATGTCACGAGACTATGAATTAATTGGCGTTGCTCAAGATGATCCAACGCTAGTAGCATTTATACGTGAAATTCACATGAAAAAGTATCCATTGAATTTCCTAAAGAATGCACCAATCGAACATTTAAACTTTACCGAACGACATGAACTAACACCAGATATGGCACGTTATATAGCTAGTTTAATACGTGATAAAATTAATGGAAATTTCATACAATCAATGACTGGTGCAACGAGTTATACAATGACAGCACCATTATTAGCTGATACACTTAATTGGGGTGGAATTATTGTTGAACCAGAACCAAGACGATATTTCACATTGAGAAAACAAAATGTTCATCGACCAAAAGTTCAAGTTGTTCATGCATGTCTATCACCAAATGGTTATCCTAAGGAGGTATGAAAATGATGAAGTATAGAAGTATACGAATCAATATAATACTTTCTTTCAGGTAACATTACACAATGATGAAGATGCTGATGTAAGAATTAATAGTCTTGTCGATGATGAAATATCATCTTTCAATTCAAGGGTTAAATGTTTCCCTTTGTATACAATAATGTTAGCTGTAAATAAAACCGAATACGATTTATTAAGTTTGGGTTGTCCTGGACATGAGTTACAGGTTTGTTCATCACAATCAAATCCAAATATATTTAATCAATTTCAACTCATCCATTTCAGATCCTCCAAACACTGCCGTTTAGAAAAGTTAATATTGAAATGATATCGATTCACTTGACTCAAAATCAAAGTAATGCAACAGAATACATTCAGAGCATAACAAAGTTCCTATTTGGGAAATCTTATAAACTACAGAAAAGATTCGAAAACAATTATATATATCAACGAATTAACAACAAGAGACTTATAAGAAAAGTGACACCATAAAATTTAATTATTATTTTCATTTATAACATAATTATGTATTTTTCATTTGTTTTAATAGAAACACATTTTCATTAGTTAAAGAATGAAAGTTGAAAATTTATTTCGAAAAGACATTAAGTAAATAATTGCATGCTAGTGAAAACATATTAAGTTTTCAAATTAATTAATTAAAAATATATTTACAGTCTGTTTTTTGAATAGAAAAATTATTCAGAGAGAGAGAGAGAGAGAGATAATTAATTATTCATTTCTAATGTTAAAAACAATATCATCATCACATTAAAAATTGTTTATTCAAATAACGACATTGAACATTTTTTTAATTTCATTATCATTATGTGTTTTGTGTTTTTAATATTATTTTAATATCGTTTTTCTCTGTCATTTATGAAAATATGAATAATTTAATTAAAAACAACAATTGTTAAATGCTTAAACACAAATAACAAGTATGGGCTGTGAAAGTAATGAGAAATTCTTTAATATCTTATGAATACAACAATTGTTGATATCATATTGTGTTTTCATCAGAAGATTAAAATAAATCGTATTCTGCGTAAACATTTTTATAATAATAAAATAAAATCGATCAAATAATAACACCAAAAAATAAATAATTCATTCAACATTAAAATTAATTAAATTAATAATAATTATAGTATTTCTTCAGTATAACATAATTGATCTCTCTAACATAAAATTTTTATATTTTACTTCTTTTATTAAGATTTATTTTGTATTAATTTGTCGTCTTCTGTTTGATTCTTTGTCCGCATTTCTAGTTTTTAAGAAATGAAATTCGCGCTCATGTAGTTTCTCAAATGAACTAATTCATAAGTCTTAATTTGTCGTCAAAACTATTGCTAACATTATTTTTAATCAAAATTTCGCTCATGCATTCCTGAAAATATTTCATAAGAACATCGTCTTCAAGTAAGTGTAGCCTTAAAAATTTAAGTAACTTAAATTAGTAACTCCAAAGCCAGTATACTCATACAACAACAGAAGCATTTTGCACTCGAAGCTAACAACACAATCCTGGAGATGTAGATACCATTTATTAATTAGTAAGGATTTCACTTCTACATCACATAACATTATTACTACATACTATTATTAATAGATCTCAGGAATAATTTTTAAATTCACTTCGGAAATTAGTAATAACAATAAACACAATTTTAATATGTTTAATCAACTTTTAAAGAACACTGCCTTCAAATTCTCAATCAAACACTAAGTGCTCAATCATGAAATTATAAGAAATAAATGTAATACAAATTAATCCTCAAAGTTAATCACAAACATATCCAACATTTTCTACCACAAAAATCTAGTGTTAAA
The DNA here is from genome assembly GCA_963971475.1 of Chrysops caecutiens. Taxonomy (NCBI): domain Eukaryota; kingdom Metazoa; phylum Arthropoda; class Insecta; order Diptera; family Tabanidae; genus Chrysops; species Chrysops caecutiens. The sequence goes on from OZ020570.1 coordinate 3,103,832, forward strand.
TAATATAATGTATGAAATCCTGAAAAATTGTTTACTATATAATTACGTATTTCCTTATTTGTAATTTATATAATTATATTAATTGCATTGTTTATAGTTGTATTAAAACTTAAAATGAATTTTTTCAAGTAACGATTTAATTAATATTACAATTATAATAAATTGAAAGTTTAGTTTTTTAAATTGTGTATTATTCATGCAGTCTGGTCCATTATAATTCTACGAAAACCAAAAATCCAGACATTGTTACGTGGGTGTATCTTAGAAGCTAAAGAAATTCTCGTTAAATGTCTATAAACCTTTTTATGGTTAATCGTTATCTAACGAAACGTGTCCTCTTATAACATCACAATTATAATTTAATATGATATGCTCAAATTTGTCGGAGCAATAACGTTAAAAATATAAGAAGCTATTAAAATTCTGGGAGCATTTCTTCGAATATTTTAATCAGGATTTGGCGTCTCTGATTACTGACATCCCGAAATTTGAGAGGAATATTGTTCAACGAAATATTTGACTTTATCTTGTTAAGGGTGCGGTTTTGTTATCACAAAACAAATACTACAAATAAATTCCTCATTTGTAAGCAGTTCAAATTGAGTTGAGTGATTGATTATATTCATTCTATTCATCAGTCCACCTTCTGTTATTCGGCGTAAAGGTTACTTAAAATAGGATTATATCTTGTCAAAGGATTCTTATTGTGAATGCTAGAAATACCATTCACATTGTTTAACAAATTAATAAGCTCACAGGAAGGGTACAACTACCGAGAATTTTATCGATAGGTCACGAAAGGTCGGATGGCATTGTACGTTAATCTGAAGAAGGAATCGCTTTTCCGAAATAGGATAAAGTTTAAAGAATGAAATTTGAATTAAGAATGTCGTCTTAAAGTTGTAATGTAAATTTCGGTTAATTAGAATAAGACAATTTACGTGTCTATATTACGTTTATTAATGAAATTTTGTCGTGGTTGAGGAAAAATCAATGAATGAAAAACAAGAGGGTGGTATCATTTTAGGGGATATTTTGTTTTTATATTTTATGCAAAACAACCACATGTTGCTTACCAAGTGTTTCTGTAACATTCTCTTGTACCACAAACTTTGATTTGGTTCAGGTTATGTAGGTTTTTCAGATGCTATCAGGAACGTAATTTGAATAGTGTCATGTAAGCAACAATTTCAATTATGAAGAAAACTAGAGCAAACATTTACAAAACATAAGTGCATATATTAAAGATGCCATTTGTAGAATGTGTTTCAGCAAGAAATGAAGAATCCTTTTCTTATCGTTTCGTTTTTTAAGAATAAATGCAAAAAGGTGGTAGGTACATACGAGTATTTTAGAAAAGTGTGTAGGTGACTTACCTTTTGTATTACAATTACGAACATCTAGAATTGGCGTGGCACTTATATGAATGCCTACGTCATTCATAAAGGAAAAACTCTGTGAGTTCGTAGTTGGAGTAGGTTACAAGATAAACTCTCTTCTACGTAATATGTATAGAAGTTATCCACCACTTATACTCTCAAGGAAGATACACTTGAAGTAAACATATTCCAATTTGATTGGACAGGAGATGAGTTAAGGCATGCGTAGGAAAGCTTCTATTTTGCCCTGAATCAACTCAAATACAATATAATTTTCACGAATGTACTGAAAAATCGATTTGAACTAGTACACCTCCACAACAACATGTATTCAATAGCTGTCACCCACGCTTAGTATTCAAAAAATTCTCAATGAAATAGCATCTGTTCAATATCAGCCGTTAAACAAGTACCGTCTTTATCAGACAACGCATTAGAATATTTTGTGATAATAGTAAAAATATAATAAATTTTATTTAAATCACTTGTGTTTTTCATCGAGTTATCATTAAATGTGACTTAAGGTATATAAAAATTTATTTTTCATTTTTTCCATTATTTCAAAGTAAAAGTGTTTGACTATCGGTTGATATTGTTCCCGTTCGTCCGTATACCAAACGTGGCGTTTTAGGGGAGTCCACATATTTTGGGGTAAAAAGTTAAGATAAGTTGATAAATTTAGCGTATGGTCTGGTGTGAAAAAGGATGGATTAAATCAATTAACAGTCAAACATCAGGTGAATATTATATTTATAAGATTTTATTAAGATAAACCTTTGTATATTTTTGTGTGGGTGGTTTTTCATTTCCCCCATATTGTTGTAAAATGGAGCGACATTTCTTTGATGGCCCCAAAAATTTTTGCTGTCGTCATTCAAGATGGTAACATTTCTGTGTACTACCTACGCTTTTAATGCGGATACTAGTATCTAAATCCCTAATGCCTTTGAGTGAAATAATTTTAAATACGAGTAAAACAAACATCCTTATCGCTTCAGAATATCCTGGTTTCATATTTTCCAGAATTTGTTTTTATTATTCTTCACTAAAACCGTAATGATGTTGGTTTCAGTAACTCGATATTTTCAAGACGAAGGATATTGTGGAGAATGTTAAATTAAAATTTATTCCATTTTCCCCTATTATAATATATACACCACGCAATCCTTGGCCACAGTCGCAAATATAACCACCCAGTTGATGAAAGTGTTTTGATTACAATAGCGACCTGTTGACTTTGTGCAGGCAGTGCAGATGTTGTCGGGCCTTTCGAGAATGAACTACTTTAACTATACTGTTTTAAAGTAAGTAAGTTAAATATTGCAATAAATATAGTACACAACTATAAGTTGTTTTCAAAAGTTATACTAACTCCACAAAACCAGATACGACGCCATATTGTTTAGTGCAACAAATCGTTATTTTTCATATTTTATTATTAAAACTTATACGTACGAGTATAGTGACTTTTATATGTTTTATGTAAAATTTTAAGTGAAATTTTATATTTTCCATTAAGTATTTCTAACTTCAAAGTTATTCCTAAGTGAACAAGGTAAATAATGTGAAACGAAATGAAGTTTTAATCGTTATCTATATAACTTTACGCTTATCACAATACATATCCGTATAATATGTTAAGCTGCGCATTTAATTCGTTAGACATTTGACATCTGAGAAATATTGTATATGAATGCAATCTGATATAATAACACTAACTAAATTGATACGCTTATAAATAAAACATTTATTCATTTATTCATTTAAATCAGGATTTCATTATATCCTTGTGTAAATGAAAAAGTATTCGCAAAGATTTACGAGATTTCAGAGCTATTTTCAATATCCTGTTCATAAATACATTCTGAGAAAAGTTATATTTTCAACATTATACAATATGGAGATGAAATAGTGATATCTTGTAAAATGAAATACTTTACAACAGAATGGGATTAGATGAAATCCATGTTGTATATTTTGTTGTCGATATGAGGTATATCAAGTAGATAAACGATAGCTATCAAATTTTGTTAATGATTTATTCCTTTCATTAACCAGATGATTTTGACAATTAAGTGAGTAAATTCACAAAATTCATTTCTGACACTAGATGGAACTAGTTCCGCCATTTATTCATCCACTCGTGATTCTTCAATATCCTTATCAATAAACTGTTAAAACTTTTTGATATCTCTCTCAGGTTATTGTATTATATAACCTGCTTAACGGATTTCCTAAAAAATATAGTAATTTTGTGACAATTATATAACACTTGAGATATTCATCACAGCCATTGACATATTGTAGTTAACAAAACAATGCAAACAAGTGATAAGCCATTCAAAAGCAAACATTCAATACAGCTTATCACCATTCCTTGTATAATATACATATGTAATAAATTTAGCACTATGCGTGGGGCCGTTAGTTACGTCATTTGGTTTTAGGATCGTACGTGTTATGAGAGTTTCTATAAAGTTTGCATTTGACATGTATGACATGTAAAACCTTTATTTCATGGTTCATTTGTTAAGGGATTACTGCGGATGCTGTCCCTGATGTGAGTGGGATTGAGAGAAGTTTGTTGATTGTACCTCTCCTTTTTTGGTCATTTTCAAAATCACTTTTCACTTGTGGGCCATACAAGACCTAGAATATCCACAACCTGAAGAAACTTGAAGTGAATGATGAATGGATATGGTGGTGGTGTTGGAAGTTGTTTCACGAAGCAACAGGTTATTAATTTTTCCGTTTCCAACAATTCAAAGATTAAAAATGATTATTTCGAAATAACTTTCCGATCCTCTTATGTTATGAAAGATAAAATCCTTGATTCATGTTTCGTTTGTGTGTTAATGTGGAAATCGCTTTATGTGGGTTAGGAAGATTCATCCGAAAGGTCAAAGGATACTATAAACATGAGAGTATTTTTATCTTCTTGAAGAAGTCTATCTCGAGATGCGGGCATTTATCAGAATTTGTATAACCCACACATGTCCTTCGAAAAGTTGCAGAGGCTCGTTTTCCTATTAAGTTTCGAAAAGAAGCCAAAAATAATAATTTCATTCTAATTGAAATGAAGTCAATCAACATGAGATATTAAATGCAATTAAGAACGAAAAAGATGAAACCTGAGTTGTTATGAACAAAAAGTATAAAAGACAAAATGCCATTGGCTTCATTTGGAAGAAGATATAAGAATACACGGAGCAAGGAGTTCAAGAAACTTGAAAGAAGTTCAAAATTCAGTCTTTTTTCATATTCAAATGAGGTCGTAATGGAATTTCATTGAATCTTTGATCAACATTTACTTTTATCCAGAAGTGTCATCAAATCAAGCGACAAATGATTTTCCTTTCAAGGATTTGATTAAACCTACCTAAATTTAGTACAACACAGATGAAAAGATATACTAATATTAAATTAAATCTATAGAAAAAGTTTTATTGATTTTGGGTGTGCCGTGTCGTTGTTTTGCACAATAAACGCCTCCAGAAATGGACCTTTTATCCTAAAATCACATCACAGAAATCGTATTCTTGTCAATCGCATTGCTATTTCTTGTTCGTGACATTCGATCAATTTAATTAGATTTTCATGATATATATAAACATGAAAATATGAAGTATAAACAATTTTATGGTGTGGAAACGTTTAAAGAATTATAGCTGCAACAATTTATACTAAAGCTTACAAGTTAAGTTGTTTGGATCGCATTTTAAATGTTTAATACGTGACTGAGTTATTAAACACGTTTGTCCTCCTTCTTTAACACATTCCGCCAAGTTCTAGTCAAGTTAATGTTCATACCAAGTTTGTGAAGTAGATTAAATTGTCTTGTCTGGCTAAAGTTATATCCATTAGAAAGTGAGAAATGGAAAATCCTTTGAAATTCACATATGCTTTTAAATTCTCTTTTAAAGATAAACCCTTGCGATGTATAGACTCTGAAAACGTGTATTTCTGTCTGATTTATTAGTTTTACGTAACAAAATTATATTCCAACAAGGGACAGTCTTTGTAACAAAAAAGACAAACATAATATTGTTTGAATAAAATGTGATGTTACGTGCTTATTTTTAGGGATATCATTTGCGTAGGCATTTATTTTCCATAAGGATATGTTCAACTGAAGTACCGTCAAATTCAGGCATTTACGTTTTTCATACTTTTTCTTTTAGGTAATTCAAGTGAAAGTGAAAGTGATGTGGTTTTGAGTCGTGTGTGGGATACATGTGTGCTTGGATAAACGTCTAAGTTTGTTGATGCTTTTATATAAAATGTTTTCTTCAGACATATACTTGAAATAATCTTCGGAACGTGTTTAACATTTAGTTTACCTGGAAATTGAATTGTTCGCGGTGGATTTTCTGATTCAATTCAAACTTTGTTCAAAACTGTCACAACGTTGACATTTCCCATAACCGAGTAAAGTACGTTATTTATATAAAAGCACTATATTTAGAGTATATCTTGTCAAATTTTGATTAAAAAATATCCAAAACTCTACCGTTGACGATGAGTCTTCCATAAGCATCATAAGGAAAAATGCCTTTGTGTTGAACAGGATAACTGATGAATGCTTTATTATAAATTAAAAAACTTAAAATTTTCTGTTAACAAATGAGTATGACTTGTGTTGGAATGAATTATTTACAAAAATATGAAAATTTGATGTTTTGGCAGAGGTATACGCGATAAAACCATATTTCGCCTTCTGGAGCAAATTGTGACTAAAGGACGAAAATATCCTTCATCCTTTCAGTGACAAATAAGTGATACTTCATTGTAAAAGAAGTGTATAAAATTTGAACTGAATTAATGCATTAGTTTTTGAACAACAAAATTTTAAGAAAAACGCGATTAAAGTTTTGAGTACAGTGTGTTCATCTAGGTTATTCATGGTTTTGAGAGGGTGTATCTCCTACAATTTTTTTCCGATTGTTTTGAAAATTTGAGAAAATGTTCTTCACATGTTACGTGATTGAATAAGAAAATAAAAAAAAATTATTATTTTTTCTATCTTGAAACCCATGTAACCCCTTAAGACACAACAGCAGACGCAAAATTCACAAAGATCAAAAACCAGATTAGATTCATCTTTGACACGTCTCCAAGCTTTTAACGTGTCAAAAGGATAAAGGTTAAAGCATTCAAAGCGAAACGAATTTAAGAGACCTGAAAGTGTTCAAATGTAAAAAGCAAACTTGATTTAATGAAGATGTTAACCGAGAAAATGAATGAAAAAGAAAAATAATTATATTATATTATTTTCATATTCGTTACAGGTGACGTCGTGTAGACGGCATTATGGCCGATGCGGAGGATAATTGGTGGAAAAGGTCCTGGGGAATAATAATTTTACCAACGATTCTATTGCTCCTCTATGGCCCAACACATGGAGAAGCGGAGGGAAATGTTGGTATGTAAAGAAAGAAAAATTTATTATTTATTTTGTTTATATACAAAACACAATACAAAGGAAAATGGCAGAAAATTATTTTCCATATCATCATCATCATGGTGATGTGACGTTCGCAAGAAAACAGTGGTAATGATAATATAATGATGTGGATCCTCGATATTGATTTTCTTCGAAACAACACAAATGAAAACACACGTACATTAGAATGCTTTTTCCAGTAACAGGAAGGATATAACCATTATCCATTGATATTTCACCATTAAATTGTCTTTCTATATCCACCTGTATGCATGTACCTACATAGAATAACAGGTGAATGCTAGGGATTAAAGTCAGGCATTCAATGTTGACACAGCAATTGTTCTTGTTGCTGTTATCCTCTCGTCCTTAACAATTTCACAATCCTGAAGTACTGTGCGTTGCATGTGACGGAATGGCTGAATGACGGAAATAGTTCTTTTTTAAATATACTAGCTTTCGTTATAATTACTTTGACCTTTACCTTCAGCCATTAAGTGAATGGGGTGAGAGTGGTGGTTTAGTAGGCAATCACATGATGGAGTTAATGTTTACGTTTTAATTAAAAAATGCATTTTTCAATTACATTTTTCATTCCCTCAATCTAATAAACACTGGAATTGGGAAAATAAGTCAATTAGTTTGTCCATCATTTTCTTCTTCGATTATCTATTTAACTTCACTTTAAGAACTGTAACTACATAAAAGTCAATTTTATTCTCTTTAATCGTGGACTCAAAATCAATAAATAAAACCGGCTTTTGTTCATTAGACTGGAGTGTGTAGGGTTTATTCCAATTTTAGACTTCAAAAGGATGGATGGATACGAAATACCCTTTTTGCCGGTTTAGATAACCTTTCAGTTCGGTTGGTAAGGTTTTTGTGAAAAATGAATTTGTTTTGTTCAAACGAAAAAAGGATATTTTAATGCTTTGAGAATTAAAAATTTAATAAAGCTTTTGTAACGAAAACATCTTAAAACTTTAAAAGAAAACTTTCATCGGATCAAATTTTGTTAATTCAAAAAATAAAACGAGTTGAATGCTTCTTAAAATTCCAAATTGAATGGAAAGGAAATGGAATGTAGTTTCGATCGACTTTCACGGTCACGCATCTTCCTCACACATACACAGATAAAATCACTAACACAAATAAACCGGTTTCTTCGGTATGAGAAGCAGAAATTCAAGTTCTTGTGGAACAAAATTTTCATTTGTTACGAAGCATATTCCTGGAGAATAAAAATTTTGTAAACACATTTTTTCGATTTTAGGGTGTTTATTTGTTTCCAACCTGTGTATAGAGGACATTGAGTTTTGTTACGATGGTAAGAGATTTGATGTTTTAAAGAGAACTTATAGAAAATTTTAAAAAATTTTCTTTTATTAAGATTTCGCCTTTGGAAAATGTCTGCCAAAATATGGCGTCGACAATGAGGATGTGGAAAGGTAATCGTGGAAATGTGTAATTACATTTTGATGTGAGTTATTAAAGTTTGAATCATTACAGGGAACCTCTGACAGAAGATGAATCCAGACTGATGGCGACCATGTTGGAAGAAATGCAAGGAGCAGGATTAGGTTGGGACCATCCATTCGTGCAATGTCGGATTCAAGGAACCCTTTTCTCGATCCGTCGCAACACTGCTCTACCTCCGAATTTGTGTGCCAATTTGGCACCGGATCCAGAAATACTAGATCCCCAGAGTCCTTTGGCGTTTGTCCGCTTTACACCACCTAATGAAGATTATGCGGATGAAGTATACTATCCTCCGGCGAGTAAGAAAGCATTTGAAGGACGATCCTTTGATAATCCAATGTCTCCGATGCTGTCATTTCCATCGGAAGAAGCTTTCCCACCATTGACGCCGGAGAACCGCAGGATAATATCGGAGTTTTCTCAGCCTGATTTGGCGGAATTGGAGCGCGAGAGAAGCATTCAAGAAGATCTGGATCGAAGAGATTATATTAACCGAATTAGACAAATGCAAGGACGAGCGAAATTGAGGCAAATGCTTGCCGAATATGAACAGGCTCAACAACAAAACGACAAGGATATCCTCAGCAATGAAGTTCTCCCGCCGAGGAATGTCCTTAGTCGACTTCCAATGAAGAATCTGGACAACTATAAAAAGGCGCGTAAACGCACTGGTCAAGATGACAACGAGATCCCAAAGACATCCTTTAGGGAAGTCGCTCAAACCAATCATCTGCCCATGAATGAACCCAAGGATCACTTCAGCCACTACAAGGGCAGCGCATTTTCAGCCGCAGTTCCTGAGTCTAGCGACTTGGACGAAAGTGACTTGTTGAAGTACGACGCGTACCCAGTGAAGTACTTCAACCACAAGGAGTTTTCAGCGGAACCTTCTGGAGTGTACACTGAAGGAGGACTTGTGTATGTACCTGAACGGAACAGCCAGGAGAACTACAGCAAACAAGCGCGTGACTTCCTGGCAGACATGTTGGGATTTACGCGCCACGAACGTTTGGATGTCAAGAAACCAGGACCAGTTGTCGGTCCAGCTGTTACTGAAATCAAGAAAAACGCATCCCACGCGACATCTGTTGGGAACAAGGAGAAAGTTCCAAACCACTCTGTGGGAGACGCTGTACCCAAAGAGAAGAAACTTGTCCGAGACCACACGGACGACGAGCACGCTCCTCACACTGTTGACACTGAGTATGCTCATGTTATCCTGAAGAACACGTACGTCACAAGAGCCACGGTTTGAGTCTGTGCTAGTTTTAACAATTTTATTCTTCCAGGTTGGATAACTGGCGCGATGGAGCTAGAATTGTGTCAGCCCTAGGAGAAATGTTGAGCATGCAGAACTTCTTCACTCATCCAAGGTGAGTTGGTTATCACATATGTCACTCAAAGGATCAATGGATTCTCTTCTCCTACACAGGGTGGACCGGCACGAAGTATCGTTCCTGGTCGAACCGAATCCTGAGAAGAAGACAGCAGGGGATGTCGCGAGAGCCATCAACGATGCTCGTTTCAAGACGAATCTATCACGACGTCTCGGCGTCACAGTTGTCCGTGCTGGTGTTGGAGACAAGACCAAGGACGATCCATCAATGGTGTCAGCCTCAAAGATTGAACTGACTGAAGACGGTCCAGATGTTGCTCACATCATGGCGTACATGTTCGCTGGTGCCGGAGCAGCTGCTGTGGTTGTGATCGTGATAACGCTGATCTTGATCCGGCGACACGATCAGAAACGTGACAAACTGGGGGGACTCCAAGCTGGAATGTCTGCCAGTGATAGTTGCAGCAAGGACTATCAGGTATGTTACTTCTCATCACCATCGCATTTCAATCCAAAATGTTCGTTTTATTATATATCGTAAGCAGGACCTGTGTCGAGCTAGAATGGCAGGAAAAGGGAATGCATCCGAGACGATGCCAAGTGGCCGGATAACATCTTTGACCAAGGAAACTGACCGTCCTCCATCGTCGAGGTCGAGCACATCTTCTTGGGGTGAAGAACCCGCTTTGACGAACATGGATATATCCACAGGCCACATGGTCTTGGTGAGTTAACAGTGTCTTGTTGAGGAATGTGTCCAGCTAACCTTTCATTCTTCCAGTCATACATGGAGGATCACTTGAGGAACAAAGGACGACTCCAACGAGAATGGGAGGCATTGTGTCGATATGAAGCTGAGCCGAGTGCAAGGGAAGCAGCTCTTTTGCCTCAATGTGCACCACTGAATCGACCTGGAGCACCTCTTCCCTATGACCACTCGAGGGTTGTCTTGAATCACTTGGCTAACGCTGAAGGATTGGACTACATCAATGCATCGACGATTGTAAGTTGAAGATTCCATACAATAGCTCTCTTATACAAAATTGTCTTCCACTATCAGACTGACCACGATCCCAGAGCTCCAGCCTATGTGGCAGCACAAGGACCACTACCATCCACTCTAGCCCATTTCTGGCAAATGATTTGGGAACAAGGCGCTGTGGTCATTGTAGCTTTGTGCCGACTCCAAGAGAACGGTGACATCGCCTGTGCTCGCTACTGGCCAGAAGAAGGTGCTGAAGTCTACCACATTTATGAGGTTCACTTGGTCAGCGAGCACATCTGGTGCGACGACTATCTGGTGCGGTCCTTCTACCTGAAGAATCTGCGAACCAGTGAGACGAGGACAGTCACTCAGTTCCACTTCCTGTCGTGGCCACAAGGTGGAATTCCATCATCCGCGAAAGCATTACTTGAATTCAGACGGTAAGGGTCTCAATCTCAATCAAAACCCCAAAATCATAACCTCAATCCATTCCAGAAAAGTAAACAAATCCTACCGAGGACGATCGTGTCCGATTGTAGTCCATGGCAGTAGTGGAGCAGGTCGAACAGGAGCCTACATCCTCCTCGACTTAGTGCTAGGCCGAATGAACAAAGGTGCAAGAGAGATTGACATTGCAGCCACACTGGAACATTTAAGAGATCAACGTGCTGCTCTAGTAGCAACAAGACAACAATTCGAATTCGTCCTGATGGCTGTAGCTGAAGAAGTCCACGCCATCTTGAAAGCTCTACCAGCTAATTCACAATCAGAGAAACGTGATGTCGAAAAAGACACCGGCAAGGATACAGAACAACCACAACCAGCAGAAGCATCACCGAAACAAGCACCTTCAGGAGTAAGCACACCGGAAAAATCCAAAGAAAAATCGGATAAAAAGTAAAACGAAAAGAAAAAATAAATTTTAAATTAAAAATTTTTAATTTTCTGAATTTTTTGTTAAAATTAATATTTAATTTAACATTTACCATTAGTTTCAACTTCACCAATCATTTGATTTTCATTTCAAACCACTTTTAAGGGATTCAAAAATCTCATCCAGCCACGATTTTTGCATCTTTTAAAGGATTCACTTCGATTTTTATATTTAACATTTCACCTATTATTTCCCCGATGAAATTTAACGATGACGGCCCATTCAAAACTAAACCCATAACACGGTCAAGAGAAAATCATGAAGAAACATAAACTAACATAACATTTAAGATAAATCTATATAAGTGTAAACATTGAAAAAATTATATAAATGTACGTTATAATTTTGAAAATTCAAAAATCAACAAAAACCTAACTTTTGATATCACGTGTGTACCTCTTCTTAAAACAGAAAGATATCTATTATATTTGCTAACAAGAGAAATCATTATATTACTACATAGTAGAATATATTTTTTCTTGTTTTAACATTATTTAATAACAATACAATGAACGATTTAAGGACGCTTAGGGAACGTAGCCAAAATTATTTTGAGAAAAATTGATTAAAAATAAAATGAAAAATTGTTTGTAAATAATGTTACAAATTGAAAAATCACAAAAGAGGGAGAGAAATTATTTATTTGAATTTAGCACAATTAAATTTATTTTTAATTTTATCACTAAAAAAATTTCAAATATTTCTTCCTTGGACACGTCACGACAAGTGACATTAAATTTTATGAAATTTTGTTTGATGTTAAATTTACTACTCACATATTAAAAATATATTTAAGACAAATATTAATTACTTAAAAAAATCTTAAGGAAAATTCAAGAAATTAAATTCCAGCCGATTTAATTACTTGAATTTCAATATGAAGGCGAATGATATGACAAGCGTTTGGTTTTGTTTCAAAAAAGCATAAATAAATAAATAAATGTGTCCTGACATTTTAGAATTAAAAATAAAATACATAATATAATAATATATATATACATATACATATTAAATAAACAATTTTTAAGCTTTAAATATATAGGTCTTCATATTTTTGCTCACTGCACAAATTCAATTAAATATTTTTTGAGAAAGTAGAAAACCTTTAAACCAATATGAATGTATATTTTCTCTATAACATAAAATTTATGAAAAATATCATCGAGAAGAATGTTTATAATGACGAAATTGTCTTGAGAATATAATAATATATATTGCTACATAACAAACAGACTGAATTATAAAATAATACTTGCACGTAATTTCATTGAAATCTTCCTTAAATGAAGTAATAATATCCATATAAAACACAAACAATTACAAACGTACAAAGTTTTGTATTGAAAATTTCAATTTTTCTATCCATCAGTTCATTTTAAATCTTATTAAATTATAATTTATTTAATTAAAACTGTTCAAATATTGTGAATTCCTGAATTGAAAGCATTTATCAATAAATTTAATATTTTAATGGCAATTACAAACTGTCATTCAAAATTTAATTTTAAAGTTATTTGCAAAACCGCGAAAGTGTAAAAGTGTAACAAATCGTTCTAGGAATCACAAAGGACAGTTGAACAAATTTTTAATTTTTCCTTTTACATACTTCACTTTCAAATATAATTCATCTTTTATAAAATAGTTAAGACTGCTTTCGAAAACAAACAAGCCTGGGAATATTAGTTAATGAAACTTCTGAAGTATCATATCTTGAAAACGGCAGCTTTTTGGAAATACATATACATATTTGTCTAATATTTATAACCATATGTTCGCATCAAAATACATGTGTGTAAGAAAAAATATATAAAAAAAGAAAAAATATTACAAAAAAATATTAAATAAATAAATCCACAAATTTATCTTTATATAAAAACTTAAAAAAAAAAATAACATCAGCTAAAAAAATTAAATATCTGTTATAAAATAATCATTAAAAATTAAATATTATTATTGTAATAAATACATATTTATTGAATTATATATGTATATATATGCATATATGTATATGAATACATAAACGGAACACTATTCTTCAACATATTCGTATGGAATAAAGTAAATATAAAAATAAATATATGAAATACAATATATTATATTATATTATATTATATACAAATGAAATATATTTTTGTGTATGAATGTGAGTAATACATACATATATATATGTGTATAACATTAATATATATATGCATGTATTTACAACAAACTGTTTAAAATAAAAAAAAGATATATATTATATTATATTATATAACTACTGATGCAAAATGGAGAAACGATAGATCATTATTATACTAGATTTAATATTCATCTGTATTTATGACACAAGTGAAAATGTTATGGCAACTGCGACATGAACAGATCAATTATATAATTAAAATCTAAAACAACAACAACATCTTATTACAACAATATAAAAATAATTATTGAATAAATATTATTAAATACACAAAATATGAAAAATCATGTGTAGATGATGATGTCAATGTGGGATTATAATTATTAAATTACAAATTATTATTATTATATTTATTATAATAAACTAAACAAAATGAATGTTGTAAACGTTATATTTATGTTGTGAATAAAGCATGTTTAAAACATTCTAAAAGCAAAATAATATAAAATTATATATACATATACATATACAAAATATTATCATTAAATAAGCTATAATTGTGTTTGTGTCAATGTTAAATTGATTTCATTTAATTTCAATTAATTCTGTTTAATTTATTTCAAATCAAAGTAAATACAAATTTAAGTTCCTCAATTCAATTGTGTTAAACTGAAAATTTTGCCAAAATATATTATTATACATAATAATTATTATATACAATTACAAATCAAAGGTTTTCGTGTAACGATTTAAAAATAATATATTTAATTAAATTATTATTATAATTATTAGAATTAAATTTGCTAATAACTGATGATTGCAAAAATTTAACATCAAGCAAGTCAATGTTTTCTTCATCATGTATTTATTGATGGAGGAACGTATACATATATATATATACATAGAAGAGTGGAAGGAGTGTTATATATAAAAAAAAACTGTGAAAAAACTGTATATACTTGTGGAAAATGTTTTATTGCTGTCGCCTTCATTATCCTGAATCCTTTTTCCGGTTTAATTTTAAAAACACAAATTGATCATCATCAACTGCCGTCAGACATTGGAATATGGAAAATGGAACGGTATTGAATTATACTGAAAAACTAGAAAAAAAGCTTGAGTGAATCCCATTCTCCAGTGAATGAAATTCATTTCCAGGAAGCGGAGAGAAATTCATACTGTGTTTGATCTACATAAAAGAATTTTCTCCGCTTTCAGAGATTCACCATTGTCCGGTGAATAAAATTCATTTTCTGCTTCACGACCATTAGGATTTTATACATTAAGATTGAATGGGCATTCTACGAATCGTTAGAATCGTATTAAACAGAGGTGATGTCATTTAAGTTATTAATTAAAAGTAAATGAACTTGCAGACCCGAATGAAAATGCAGTTTTTATCATAAACGATATTTTACAAATCCAATATGGAAGTGAGGCTAAGAATCGAGTTGCTCCGTGAGAATATTTTGAGGTATTTTCGTTAATAATTACTTTTTACCAAAAACGATACAGTTTTGCATGTTTAATTCATTAGTAAAGTGAATAAGAAGACGTTAAAAGTTGGTAAAATCTGAAATTGGTGTGGGCTCAGGTCACGATCGGTAATTTACAGCTCAGCAAACACGGATTGTCTTGTGATCTGATTAAATAAGACACAAAAAACAAAGTTTCTTTAAGAATAAAACTCAAGAAATATACTTTATTTTATGAAAAATCATTCGAATTTATTGAGAAAAATTCACTTTTAAGGAAATCCATCGTGGGACGGTTGCCATTTCCATTTCGAGGGAAGACTCTTTTCGAACAAAGAAATTTTCAAAATCAATTCGATTTGCATTAAGTCTGGTTGAATTATTTTCTTAAAAATAGAATTTATTTTAAATATTCACACTTCGTTTTAGTTAACTTTTGAGATATACCGAATGTTTTCTTTGATTTTCATTAGCTGTGAACGTTTAATGATTTCCTTTTATGGAAGTGATTTGGACAAATTTTTTAACAAATCACACGAATTTCCTGGTGATGTTTTGAATATTTCCAAATATTTCGTTTCTTTATAGTAACAATTATAATCAGATTAGAGTTTGTGTTAAAATTAAATTAAATTTTAGGTGTGTTTTAGCTTTTTCCGTTAGAAATAAATTCGAAATGATACTTTCACGTATCCATATTGTGTTGCATACTACAAGGCTAACGTTGTCAATAAAAAGAAAGTCTTTCAAATCATTTCAAGATTTGGTTATTGAAACAATATCATAACAAATTAAAATCATACAATTATAATATAAAAGAATTTAAAATTATTTAATCAAAGATTTAATTAAGAAAATCCAAATTAGTTTTAGCATAGCATTGCATACATTCTGGCGTTATGTGAAACGTTAACATAACAGGGCTGTCCACAGTTGACGAAATAATTTCAGGTGATTTTAAAGAAAATTAAGTCGATGATTTCATCAAAATTTAATTGCACAATAATAAAATCTCGAAGAAAGAAACTTGATATCCTAACGATGAACCGAATAAGTAAATTTAATTATATTCGTATAAAGCTAAACTGGTAGCAGAAGATATTCCATAAACCTGCCCTTTGACTCAAGACGAAACGTTTGATAGTGATCAAATAAATAGCAGCGATCAATCTAACTATACTACATCTATAAAATTTAAAATTATAAAAACTCGATAAATTTAAATATATCTTGTACATAAAATAATTGTTCTTCAACTTATCCAATCAATTTTCCCACATCCGAATCGGAATATTTCAAGGGCTACAGATCATATCTGGTTTATGTTAGACTGTTAGAGTATAAAGAAAGAAAGCAGAACGTCGCAAATGAATAATGGATACTTCTGGATATGTAGTTTGAAAATAGGTTTACTTAGTCATTGACCATAAATTTTTCGGTGAAGATACATTTAAAATGAAATGAACAAATAAATAATTTACGAGGGTTTAAAAATTTCCGTCAAATTGCTGTCGTTCGATATCTGATTCGAGTCTAACAACTCTGTGTCAATGGCAAAGGTTTCTTAGTTTTGGGGTCAAATATTTGACATCTGGATGCTTTCTCACTTCTGGGCATATCCTCATGCGGACTGAGAACGCAATTAATTCAATTCTTTTCGAACAATAAAGGTTTCATTAGAATTAAGGGTAAAGGTCAATGGAACCATTTATTTTACCACACACGGATGTGGTGTACCTTTGTTCATAAGTCGAGATGAACCTTTTTCAAATTATCATCGACACATTGAACATTATTAATTGTGAATCATTTCGAATTACAAAATATTAAAGCCTACTGTTCAGATATTACGAAGCTTAAATAATAATTTGGTTATTGTCAAAACGATTCGCATAATTTAATAATATTTTTATAAAGGGAATTGTTTGTTTCTCTTGTTATTTTCGCCAAAATTGAACAAAATGTCTTCAATGTCATCGTCAAGCATCAAGAGACAATTCTACACATACGACGAAGTGGTTATCCACAATGAGCCAGACGACTTCTGGGTGGTGGTTAATGATGTCGTTATGGACTTAACGCCAATGATTGCAGACAGAAGAGACAGCATGAATGATGTGCTAAAATGAATAAATTTTATTATCCACATTTGAGATTATCTTATTTCCAGAATTTGCGATACTTACTTGCTTTTGGTGGAAAGAATTTGAGTAGCTACTTTGATGAATGTGGTCTTCCGCTTACAGAAGTCTCAGGCGCTACAGGACGCAGGAGAGTTCTCTTTGGACCTGTCATAGAAGTTGCTCAGAGTGATATGTGCAAGACACCGGGTAAATACTGGTGGGAAGATCCGTTTTACAGAAAGGGAAAACTCACGAAACAGGAGCGAAGGATCAGATTGATCAACACGTTAACAGGTTATCAAAGGTTTGTGTTTTTAATTGGTTACAGAACTAATGTGGTTGCAGGAAACACTCACACGATGCTTGTTTGCGAAGAAGACTCAATTTACAGGATTCAGGAGAAGTACAAACGTTTGTACAACAGTCACGCAGGGAGTTATATTTGGCGAAAGGATTACAAGAATGTAGGGAATTGCAGGGTTGTAAGTCTAAAGGGTTTAAGTGCCAATCCCAATAATATCCAAATTGATCCAATTGCCTGTTTCTTTTAAAATTTTATCCACACACGAATGAAGTTGTAACGGCGGATAAGTGTCAACGAGCATTAGCGCACAAGTGTCTGTGTCTGGTGTGTAAGAAACGGAAGCTAAGTCATTGAATGATGAGAACATTTAAAGAAAACGGATAATTTTGTTGAATACACTTAGTATTCTTAAAAATATTGACTTTTGATTTTTGGCACTGAGACCCTTTAGACTTACAACACTTCAATCGCAATTTTCCTATATAAATCAATTTCCAATACTTCAAGGGGAAAGTTTCTGGACGTCTCCGGCTCCACAAAACACTGACAGAAAATGGAATCTTCTTGGAGAAAGCTGACCCACCACCAGCACTGTGGCTATTCTACGCTGATGATTTTACGATTGCCTGAATTGAGATAAACTTCATTTTGATTATTTGTTTTCATTTAAATTAATTGCAGTAATTTTTTCAAGTGTTTAAAACTAAACGAAACAATTCACCATGAAAATGTTTTTATTGGGTAACTTGAAACGGTAAAGAAAATCAGATCTTGGGATTGGAAAAGTTCAATTTCCACGTTTTAAAGGTGAAAATGTTTTAAAACTCGTTGGTTATTGAATGTAACACACATCAGCAGTGTTTGCAGTATTTGCAAAAATGAAAACAGACTCACCTTGCAATGTCGACTGGTTTGGCACACTTTAGCAGTTTTGGAGTTGTATGGAACAGAGTTATAGTATGATGGTCGTGATACGAAATCCGCCTCCTCGCTTGTATCTGAAAAGTGAATGGCATCAAAGAACACTGGTGGCTCCAAATGGAACTTGACGGGAATTTAGGTCTTCCATCTAGAAATTGTTTCCTGTTGAATAACGCGAACTACAATAAAATTAATTCATTGACCTCTTGGCAAAATGCCACAGGTCAAAGATGGAACTCACCAGCAGCTGTGCGTGAATGTATTCCTTCGGGTGCTGGGCCGCAAGGAGTTCTACCCAACTCCATAATGTGCCATGCAGTATAAGTTGATGGAATTTTTAAAAAATGAATTTTTTAACTCCATTGTAACTTTCACGCTAGACTTAGCTGTGTAACGATCGCACCTGGAACCAGAAACACAAGGCTGTGATCTCATTATCATTAACCATTTCCGTACTTTACTTTTCATTATGACCCTAACGTTCTAGACTGTTCAAGATGATCTTTACTCAAACGTAATTCAACCAAAACGCCTTCTAAATTGAGTGTCTTAAACTCGTGCTCGTACTTCATGACATGGAACAGTGAATCGTGGTGTTATTAACGAACGCAGGTGGTTGTTGAATTTCATTATTTAGGGATATATGACTTAGAACAAACATATTTGATATGTTCAAGATACCAAAAAATGTTGTTTTTTTATTGTTGCACCAAGAATTGAAAAATTTCGCGTGCCTTTCCTTAATTCTCATTCTACATTGTTCTTTAGGTTAACACCCTTCTCAATGACTGGGCTGCGCATTTCTTGAGTTTATTTGCTTTGAGTTCCAGAAAAATAAAAATATCGTGGAATTTCGACTCAATTTCAAAATGAAATTACTTTCGACTAAACGCTACAGAGCCTTTTATGAAACAAACGTTTCTCTTAACTACAGTGGTGTGCCATATTATTAGACCCACTGTATTTTCGCTTATAAATGCATTTAATTAACAAACTTACTCTCTGAGACTTTTTAAAACTCTTTCGCATAGGAAAATTCGATCACGATCATGCAAACAAACTAATGTTATTGGGGACTCAGTTGAAAATAAAATGTTCTTCCAGAAACAGATACGCACATTTCCAAGATAAGAGTCCATGAAACACAACAAAACAAAAGAAAAACATGAAAATGTAGACATAGAACAGTAGAAAACATTCTCTCAAAATTCATTTGACGACGGTGGGTCTAATAATATGGCACACCACTGTAATATCTCTGTTGCTTTCAAGATACAAAACGCTCAAGCTAATCTGATCCATCTGTTTATGTTGGTGATGACTTGTTCTGTGAGAAATGCAAATAAAAATCATGTTATGTTGCATAAATTTCATGTGACTCACCTTTAAAACCTGAAGGGGTTTATCTCCTTGCAGTGGAATCACCACAAATCAGATGCGAACGGAAGTTGTTTATGAGGTTAACACAAGAGTTCGATGTCCTTATCTGCTAACTTATTCGTTTATATAGAACATTCATGCTAATCTGATGTATCAGGATTTGGTAATAACGATGTGTGCTATAAGTTCAAATCATGTGACTCACCTTCAAAACCGGAGAGGGTTTGTGCACAACGAGTTTACCGCCAAAACCTGAAGCGACCGGAAGTTTGAAATGCGATTAACGCAAAAGTCTGATATCCTTATCGTTTTATGAAAATCCAATAATGACAAGTAACCATGAACGATTAAATTTAAAACACAAATTGCTGAAAAAATACATTTAAATAAAACACAATGGACAAAATGTATAAAAATCAAGAAAAATTTCATTTAATGGTTTGCATAAAATTTTTGTTTTGATGCCTGCTGCTGGTGGGTTGACGGCATCTTTTGATTATTAATGACTCCATGAAGCTATTGTGAAGATACTTTTTTTCGAGCGACAAAAAATTAATTTCCTGAGAAACTCCAAATAAAAGAACGAAGACAGAAAAGGCTCCAGAAGTTTTTATCAATTTTTATTCGTCTGGCTTTCAGTTAACTCTAACTCCACAACTCCACAACTCCACAAGTCCATAGTTCCATGCCAAAGACCAGTTCCCAGGTTTCAGGTTCAAATTCAGGTACATGTGACTCATCGCGTAAATTAATTTCGCTATGGTCCTGTTTCTTTTTGACTTTATTGGCGTCTTCGTTTTGTGCTGCTACAAGGAAGGCAAATGCATGACTTGGATCTTCTTTGTTCCAACGATCACTGCACTAGCATGGGTTACTTGCAAAGGGGCGCCAAATTGACCATTTTGGGAACGTTCAGTTCTGATATTCCCATACGAGATGATGCTGGAAAGAAAGTCAAAACAATCCGGTTAGATTCTTATTTGTGTATCTCCCTCGCCGAGACACAAAAGGAAAGATTAATGCCGAGCGCCATTAGAGATTAAGGCATAAATCATCGAATTGCGCATCATTTCAACGTGAGCTGGAGCCGCTCTGTCTGCCCTTTTCAAAAGGTTCCTTTTATATCTTTTTCCTTGTTTCGTTTTTAGGTAAACTCTTTGTTTACGAAGTTATATCATGGTGATAAATCTTGTTAACAGTCCAGTTTACCTAGAATTCACCAAGGAACGTGTGTCCTTTCACATTTGTCATGAAAGATCACGAGGAACGCGAATTTTGATTTGGGAAGCTAATCAAACAGAGATGGCTCTGCAATCGTTAATTCCCTGACACGTGAAACAGGGTTCAACGATCTTAATAAGCGTATTCCATGACCCGCAGAGGTGGATTCATCCCGGATTATCACAAACATCTGGTATGCGACATGACTCATCTTTGTGGGAATTTGTCGGTGCTCCTACTTATCCATTCAATTATTGTTAAATCACAACAATTTGGGATTCATAATCTCCTATCAAAAGCATCTTTACTTCCAACCGAAAATTCTATCCAAAAAATTCATTACTCACTCATTGAAAATGTATTTTTTCTATTTAACATATTTAGATATTCACTGCATGCTGCTGCTCATCAAGTGTCAAAAGAAGATTACCTGATTTTACCTGATCATACAGGTAAATTATATCAAAGAAAAACGAGGTTATAGCTCTTACAATTGTCACATGCAGTTTTGTTCTGTGGAAACCACCCGGATTTGAATGGATACAGTTTTTAACGAAGGTTCGACAGGTTTCTCGGTAAACCTCTTTATAGTAAAGCAACCAACTGTAATTATTACTATTTGTGATTGAGATATTGAAAGTTCATTGTCCTGCATCTCTTCTATTATTCAAAATTGTGAGAAATGTAAATATTAAAACATACTTTTGATGCCTTATTTTGAAAATTTTGTTCTGTAACATATAATTTTTTATACTTTACTTAAAAATGAATCAATTATCTATGAAATGGTGTACTGTAACTTCATTTTTAACAACTGATAGGATTCTGACAGCCTCTCAAATCCCTTTAGTCGTAAGGAATTAAAATTAACATTTGCCTGTATGTTATTTTACATGAGCTGCTTGGAAATTTCTCTTTTAACTTGTACATTTACATCAAATTTATACATATTCTTCGCAATATCTCGAAGAATTTGTTCTGTAATATGTAATTTTTACACTTTTCTTAAAGTTTAATCAATTATCTATCAGATGATATACGTTTTGTTAACATTTATCCACTAATAGAAATTTTACAGCCTCTCAAACCACCACGGATTTCTGTGTCCTTATACATGAAGTATACGCTAACATTATTCTCTATGTTATTTTACATCAGTCGGTTGGAAATTTCGCTGTTAAGTTGTTGATTGAAATTAAATTTGTACATATTCTTCTCAATATCTCGAAAACTCTCTTCTGTAGTACATCATTTTTTAAATTTTTCTTAAAAGTCAATTAATTATCTATCAGATGGTATACTTTTTGTTAATGATTATCCACTAATAGAATTTTGATAGCTTCTCAAACCACCATAATCATTACGATGCAAAATCGGATTTCAGTGTCCTTATACATAAAGTAGACGTTAACATTATTCTCTATGTTATTTGACATGAACTTTCTGTTATTTTGCAGTAAGCTGGTTGATTCTCTGTTAAGCAAGGCATAATATTAGTTGCAATATCTCGAAAACTTTGTTCTGTAAAACATAATTTTTTATACTTTCCTTAAAGGTCAATCAATTATCTATCAGATGGTATACTTCATTTCAATTTTTAACCAATAACAGGATTCTGGCAGCCTCACAAAACCATTTAATCGCAATTATACTAAATTGGATTTTAAAGTCAGGACGTATGAGTTAACATTACGCTTTATGTTACTTTACGTGAACCTTCTGAAATTTTGCTGTTAAGTTGTTCACTGAAATTAAATTTCTACAGATCCTATATTCTTCTCAATATCTCGAAGAATTTGTTCTGTGACATATAATTTTTTAAATTTTTCTTAAAAGTGAATTAATTATCTATCGGATGATGTGTTTTTTATTAATTTTTCGCCACTTATAAGAGACTGACAGTCGCATAAAGTCAGGTGTCTCAAACAAACAAATTGGTGGGCATTAAATTTGTCATAT
Source organism: Chrysops caecutiens (assembly GCA_963971475.1). Classification (NCBI taxonomy): domain Eukaryota; kingdom Metazoa; phylum Arthropoda; class Insecta; order Diptera; family Tabanidae; genus Chrysops; species Chrysops caecutiens. The sequence goes on from OZ020570.1 coordinate 3,126,890, forward strand.
CAGGTTATATAAATTAAAAATTACCAAATTACATAAATCAAAATGACATCAAAAATCATCGAAACGATTACAGCACATCATCGATGAGATGTCGCAAGTGGTGACACTTTCATAAATTTAAAAATTTTATTTACCCACAAGGTCAGGTCAGCGATTTCTTTTGATTTATTTGGAAATTAATAATTTTGCACAAAAATTTCACAAAAAATTATGTGAAATTTGCAAAAATAAGAATACCAAATGCGATTAAAATAATTCAAATGAATAAATAAAAATATTCCTCGTGCTTGACTAATTAGCGTTAATTATTATTGAATCGAAATTTGTTCCAAATCAATAGAATTGAAATTCTTGTGGAAAATTTTTAAAATGTTTTCATTTCTAACAAAGTCAATGACACAGTGTCACTGTTTTGTCTGTTTGTTGTTAAATCATTTGCATTCCAGTGAGACGAAATACCTGATTCTGCGGCTAATTAAAAGTCAATTCTATTTAACGGAACCGAATTAGGAAGTGCATGCGTGATTTGCATATTAAAAATAGCAATAATCGAATGAATGTTAGCTATTGGTTATTGCATTATTCAATAACGAACACACGTGCAAAGTTGAATTGATTGAAATTGAAACGAAAAACAAAAATTAATTAAATATTATTACTTTGTGTTGAATTGAATGCAAATCGAAAATAAAAATTTATGGACGGAAAGGCTGTGGACGACTGTGGTCTGTTTCCGTTTTGGGAAAATGTAAAGAACAAATGCGGTCACGTTTTTGACAAAAATCTGATTCACAGATGGCTCTGTACACAACATGAAGGTGTGATCACGCAAGCTAGCAAACCACAATCAACATACGGTGAACAATCGAAAGGTTTATTACGTGTAATCCTTCCACGAAACATGTCGTTATGCTGACGATGAAATTACATAAGATTGAGCATAAAAAGCAAAGTTTCTCATGAAACAATTTTCACATTATCATCAATCGCATGCAGTGGCAAGTTGAATCCTGTTCGAACATGTTTCAGTTTATGTCAAAATCACGAAGCAAAAGAAGGCAAACTTCAAAACAACCTTGAAAGAAATTTCATCAGGTAAAATAACCGCTATAAGTGGGTAAGGTAGGTTGGTACACCACGACACCAAAAAGGCACGACAAAATCGAGTAAAGCAACGCGAATTGCCGTTTCGTTTTTGACTGGATCAGACCAGTTTGAGCAACGACGACCTGTTTCATTGGAGAGACGATTGTTGGGGAGGATCATTTTGAAAGTTCTCAGGCTCCATTGCATGCATCAATTGTTTGTGGTACACCAGAAGTTTTCTTCGGATCACGTTACATTGACTCCATGCAGAAGACCAGTTTGTTATTGCATTCGATTCAATTTGATAATGCACTTGTAAGGATTATAAAATTCCCTTCAAATGTTTAAAATTTTCTTCGACCTATTTCTAGTGAAGTGTTCGCTCCAAACTAGTACAATCTTTCAAATGTACTAGTTCGATATCGTAGTACATTTTAGTACATATGAATATCAAAATGGTTTTGAATAGTTCGTTCTCGTTCACTTATAGGAATTCATTCCTTTTAGTACTTAGGTACATGTACAAGCCAATTTTCTAGTTCAAATCGAATATCTCAAAAATCAAATTATAACTCATGATTTTCGTGACATAAATTAATATTCAACAAAGAATTCTTCAATTCCACAATATTGTTTTTAATAACAATCAACTATTATAGACGACAGGAACCAAATTAGGAAGTTCTAACAAGCGATCAACTTTGCATACTAACTTCCAAATAACTTCCATTAGGTCATTGTAACTAAAATAATTTCATATCTCAAAGTTTCAATTAAATGTTTCACAAGCTTCACTTCCGTTTATGGAACAAAATTATAGAAGGGTCTCGCATAAATCGTCAATCAATTGTCAATATATTCGATATGATGAATACTAATCACGCGATTATTGCATGAATTTCAATTGAAATCTTAATATGTACTTCAATAAAACTTTGCAATTATGGACATGAAATTGTCAACAATTGTAGCGACGTGTGAAATTTGCGTGGGAAAATTTAATTTTTTCGAACTTAAAGTACACCTGCTCCAAAGTTGCAATTACGTAAATAACTGGTTTAGTTGGATTACGTTTATGTTCATGAAGGAAAACAATCTTAAATTGCGTGTTGTATCAACAAGTTTTTCACTTTTTCACGTTTTCGGACAATTTCTATTGATTTCAACAAATTTTCACTTGTCCAATCCAGTTGAATTCAATTCCAAATGACTTCATTCCGAGTGTAGGAGGTAAAAATGTCACTTCCGGTAGGATTCAAACTAAATTCAACCATTGTTGCAAAACTTACTACTATAAATAAAATCAAATTTTGATCTTTGAGAACAACCTCGTCAGGAATTTTAATTGTTTCATTGTCTCAAGATTTTCCCAAGATACAAAAATTTTCCCTCCGTTTTTAACAGTAACTCTGAAATGGAACAATAAAAGTTTTTTAATAAATATGTTCGTAAATCTTCTAGAATTCAAGAAAATAAATATTCGTCTCTTTGGAATGTACAGCCTTAAACTTTGCACAAATTTTCAATACAATTTATTTAATTGTTTTAAGTGAATCCGTTAAATTAGAAATTTTAAATACGGGTCAGAGGAAGTTGTTATCAAGACAGGAACGTTCCGAAGTGAGATGCATGCTTGAAAGCAATCAATTTAGATCATCCCTTGATACTCAACATCCGGTGGATCTGAAAATGAGTTTGAAGTATCAATGTCAGGGTTGAAATGCGGGTTAATGGTGAACAAATGCTACAAGCGTGGCTAATGGAGCCAAGAAGTTCTTCAAACAATTATCCACGGGTTAACCAAACAAATTTTAAAACATTCGATATATCGATTATCGCGTCCCTTGGTTGATGATAAATTGATGTTTTCATATGATCTCAGCACCCTAACATCTGCTCACACATGGTCACAAAGGATCACTCAATTTTTGCCCACAATATGATTTTATTACATGGCATGCGACGATTTTTTCAGTCCAGATGTTTAGCACATTCTCGGGAATAAAGTTGAAAATCAATAATAATAATAATAACTGAAGAAATTCTAGACAGTTTCCGGTGTCATGGTCACAGGGCGCAAATTACACGAGTAATTTAAATGGCTTTAACTTTGTAATGAGTTTAGCAGCTCAATATCCGAATTACAGATTGCTGACACAAGAGATAACTTAAAAATTTGCATTTATGAATGCAACAAAATTCGAAAACCGGATGTTACCCTCTTGCATTTAACTAGGACACAAATTCACCCCTTCAAAAAACACACAAATATGGAACAGCTGCAAGCAGTTTGCTGCATCGTGGGGTAGTTCGTGCAAGTGAGGGAGGGTAAAATTTATTTGTTTACACTCAACCGAGGGAAGAATATAGTATTGTTCCATAGCATTAACCACGTACTCCGTATGAGGGTTGATTACTTACTAGCCCATTGTGAATTCAAAGCAAATTAGTCCCACAAACTGCAGCCCTTTTCAACCCTCTTGGAAAAATGTCACAATCGTTTTGAAAACGAGATAAGTGTTCTGAAGAAATCTCTCTCATGTGGTGGAAAAAATAAAAAATTGAACACGTGCGTGACACACTTTGTAACGCTAGTTCTAACTACATGGGACGACTCACGCTGTACTGTTTCTGAAATGATATCACATCAACTGTATTGTTTATCAGATTATGAGGAATGTGTCCACGGTGAGATAGGGTTTTATTAATTTATGTAATATCTATGGACTCCTCCCTGGTTAATTTGCTTTTCACACGACCTGGAATCCTCGTGAATTAAAATATGACGATCCTTAATCATGAGAACCTCGTAATAAACATATCTACGAGTGACTAATTCCACTTCTACAAAATTCTTAGAAAAAGTATACGAAAATCCGCACAAAGAGAAGATACCGATAACAGTCGCCATTTTGCTTTTGACTGTAACGTTTTCTGAGTGACTTACTGACTGATTGATAATTACATTAACAATTTTAATCCCCTCTGTTAATTTCACTTACTTCAACAATTTGTAATTAAGAAAATATGAAGAAGTTATACAAAAAATGTCATTTTTGCAATAATTTTTTACTTTTTGCTTGATCATCTGTTGCAATTAAAGACGTAACTGCAAATTTCTCTATATCTAGTTGAAATAATTTAATTAAAAGCTCGTTAGTATGAAAATGGTGACGACAAAAACCAGTTTGACTGTTTCAAAATTAAGTAATTTCCTGAATAGACATTAGTGTGTCTTCACAGCTCATTAAATTATTTTAATTATAATTAAACAACAACAAGTTTATGTTACACAAAAACATTGAATTCTAGAAAATTCCTTAAGAATTTTCTCACGGAACAAGAAATGAATTCAAATAATTGCCAGGTAATTCATACTTCTGTGTATGAAACGTGGCTGATTTTAACACTCTTTGAATGTTATACATATATCTAATTCTTAAGAATTTATCAAAAGAAAAGAACCGGCCCTACTTGATCATGTCATCGTTCGGCGCTGGTTCTATTTTGTTTGAATAACCAAAGAAACGATCGTTTTTTATTTTGCTACAATTTTCGTAAGATCGTTGTTTTCGTGTGTTTTTGTATCTTTCTTATTGTAGCGATACGACCTTGCAATGTCGACCGGTTTTATTTGGGCAAGTAACGAACTTCTTTGGTGGGTCCACTTCAACTCTGAGATCTTCAGGTGAAAGACATTCCACTCACACACAAGTTGAAAGCGACAGAAATGTTTGAAGTGGGGAGCAGTTGATCAAAAGTTGAACGAAAACCATTTCAACTTACACACACTTCTACTGATCAACGATTGTTGAGAGAAAATCGTGTGTACAGTCTGAGAACCTTCTCAATGCAAATGTGTCGTACTTTTGTGCTATTAAAAAATGAAAAATGATACAGTACAGGTAATAAAATACGTTGCGACTGACAAAAGCTTCAAATGTTTCCCTCTGAAAACGTTCTGAAGACGAAGACATTCGGTTGAGAATTGTGAGAAAATGATCGTAAGGTTACTGGAATGTCTTCGGGTCTTTAGCAATAAAATACACGAGAGTTGAAGTTTTGGTAATTGGTATGCATTGAACGCGATCAATGTGTTTTATTTTTCTTAATAGAAGAACAAAATCACCTTTGAGGGGCGCGGCTGATTGAAATGGAGTCCTGCGTTCAGTTCAAATGAAAATAAGAAGAATTTATCATCATTGAATGGTGTCTGATATATAGAGACGTCTTTCTGAAGCCCCATACAAGAGATATTCACATAGAAGTCACATCAAATCAGCTCAACAAGGTTAAGCACCTAATTTCTGTAAAGCAATTGAAAGGTTTCAATTTGTCTACTCTCCAAATGTTTTAATTGTCCCATATGAGATGTGATATCAATTTGCAAGTTGACCAATTTGTAGTTGAATCGGATAATGACCAACTTTGGCTTTGGTTACCTTGCTGTGACAGAGAATAAATCAAATTTCCAATTTCACAGTTAATGCGTTTAAAACAAAACAAATCTGTGACACTAAATAAATTAACAATCTTGAAGAAAAACTTAATATCAATAATTCAAAGTTTTAATTAACAATTTTACCAAATTCGAAGATGAAGCAAAATTCACATCATTTTAAAAATCCATTTTTAGTTAAAGTGAAACTGCTTAAATCGATATTATTAATGGATTAACCAAATTTGGTTGATAATGCAATTTGAAAATTCACTAATTTGGATTTTAAATGTGATGCAATTTTTATTTTTATTCATTTTTATGTTAAATGATATTGAGAAAACTAGTTACCACAAGATAATGTTAACCGCAATACCTTCATGACATCTGGAAATGCAGTTTTCTTTGCTTGTAGCACAACGAGAGAATAGAGGGAAACTTGACATTTACTGAAAAGTGGTCAAAATCCATGAGGTTTCTTTGAATGTGGGTTGAGAGTTGTAATTAAACCATTACAAGATGGTTCATGTAATAAGAATATTTTTTAACAGAAGGTGATAAATTTTCTAATTATTACAAAGTCACATGAAGTTTCTCGTTCAAATACAGAATCGTACCTCGAGATACGAGTGCTTTAACATACGAGATATTTGAGATACGAGCCGTCGTCGAACGAGCGAAGTTGACAGTTTTGTCTTATCCGGCGAAAAGAGCGAAGACCAGTGAAGAGAAAAGCAGTGACTAAAATTAAGCATACAGTAGCATTTAAGTGAGCAAAATACAGATACACTTTATGAAACCAGTTTACATTATTACTTTCTTAGAACAACTGGAACGGATTAATGACATTTCAATTGATTCAATGGTGAAAATTGTTTCTCGAGTTATCGTTGAAATGAGAATTTGTATTGAATAACCTTCCAAATGCAAACTCTCACCCTAAAGATTCTGAACTTATTCACTTCGTAAGAATGACGCTGACATATTTCGACATGTAGCACCCTCCATTGCGCTTATAAAATGAAATGCTCACCCTCACCCTTAAGATTCAAATATCATTTACAAATTTTCCTGACACTTGCGTCTATTAACCATTTCTATCAGTTTTTAATTTGATGAACATTTCAAGAAATATTTTTGTAGATATCTGTGAATGATCTAATGTACAAAATTCTTTTCAATTTCCTTTCAATTATTGTTCAACAGGAAAAATTTGAAAAAATGTTTTGGTTCCTCCCAAACAAAACTCGCTCGTGAATGTATCAAATTGCATTCTTTTGAAATTCCAAAGAATCCTCGGAAATAGGCCAGATGTTCTTTTGTCATTCATTCGCATTCCATCCCTTGTGTGATCTTGTTTCCTTGGATGCTACGTTATATTTGAGGGTTTGTCTCCTTTGCCACGATTACTAAAATCAAACACAAAATGAATTTCCTAAATTTTTATGAAATTTTGTTTAATAAATTTTTCATTAATTAGCAAACGTGCGATCAGGTCAGTCCCTCTGAAATTCTTCCTTACTTCCGCTCAACGAGTTCATGGACTTCCTTCCACTGAAATGTTAAAAAACGAAAATTGAAATTCGATCGTGATTACTCAGGTGCGATTTGTGAAAAAAACAAAATTCATTTTGATTGGAAAAGGAAATTAGCAAAGAACTTTCTGACAGAACGAGTTCCGCAACGAGGTATTAAGAGTTGAAAGGGACTTCCGCTATGATATTTGACAAAGAAGTTCCAAAACTGCTGCTTATGGAGGAAGTACAAATTACCTGTCGTCGGTTGATTGCTTTCAAGGTATTTCTGAGTTAACCCGACAATCGGATCTTGATGTCACTTAGTCTGATATGGTTATCTTCGATTCGAAAACTGGTACCAGCATATTTTTTCGTGGACCAACCTCAGGATTCAGGTGTTCCATTCTGGCAGCGGGACATCTGCCACATCTGAGTAGAAAGTCATTCTGCATCTGCTACTCGTAAAATTGAATTAAATAAAACTGGTCACAAATTGCGTGATCAAGTCAAGTCTAGCCTGGTTAGACGTAAATGGGAATCATTGCGTTACGCTCCAAGTAAATTATGCGAAATTTACGCAACTAAACTAGTTCCAAAGATACAAGGTGGAAAAACTCCGCGAAAAGTACAAGTGACTTTTATCTGTTCGATTCGAATCGAAGTGAAAATCATTTGAATGAAAATTCCATAGAACAATAGATCCGTCTTAAGTCTTTAGATTAATTAGTTCACATACCATGACACTATTCACCTGAACTAATTGTATACAACACAAAAATTATGGAGTCTTCTTCTCGATCCAAGAAGATGTAAATCAAGTTACTCTGTAGGTTCTGTGGCATGGAACGATAAAATTTTTCTACATGCTTGAATGCAATGAAGAAATCCTACAATTGCATACCATCACGATCGTGTCTAGCGTGCACTTCAAGCGGCTCCAATTCCAACTCCACATTATGGCTTGCTGGTGTTCAAGTGACCAGAAAAGAGCGTGTGCAACTGAGGAGCATGTGTAGTATGTAGTACTTGGAGGAAAATGAACAGATGCTACTAATTTAAGGAAATGCGTTTTTATTTTAATAATAACACCAGAATAGTGACCACAGACTGAATGAACCAAGGCTGAATGATTAAGTCCATTACCCTTTCGTGACTTTAAATATGAAAGCTTTTGTACAGGTGTTTTATAAATTCAAGTTTTCTCGGTTTGTTCTTGAAAAGAGCTTTAGAAAGTAAAAGCTTCTAATATATATGTATAACTAGTGATAATGTTTTGAGGTTATGTAAGTTGATGTACCTACCTGCTAATAAAGAAATCTGCACAAGAATCATAAAACAAGAACCCACCTAAGACCCCAGCCCCAGTATTCCAAGTAAGGTGAGCAATCAACTGACTTAATAGCAGTAACAACAACATGCCAACGAACTTACAAACTCAACTCTCTAAGTTTGTTGTCTTAAGTTAACTGACATACGCAATCCGCAATCCGCAATTCTCATGCAGTCATGTACATGACACAATATCAACTATACATCTCCCTCTCTCTCAATATGAATGTTATATGAAGTGTATAACCTCTACAAGATACTGGAGACTTGATATGCCCAACTGACTCTGTGCTACGTCTCTAGAATTAATTGTCTTCTTGTGCTCCTCGGTTGGTGTGCTGCAAAAAGTTTTGCTTAATCATAAAACAATTTGAATTTCTTTAAGAAAATCATATTGAATTTAATAAAAATTCATTTAAAAATATTGTGCAATTGGTTGTGTTAAGAGTTTGTGTCATAAAATCGAAAATCAAAAACCTCGTTTCTTTACTAAAACGCAAGGTGCGCGTGTCAAGACGTTGATTTCCGTCTCGTGATATCACCTACGCGCTATACACTCTGTGATTGTGATATTTTACAAGAAAACAGATAAAATAAAATATATTGACTTTGTTTATCCGGAATCCATTTTGGATATACTACAATCCAGAGATTCATTTCGAGATGTCTCTGGTAAACGACCCAAGGACTATATTTCCGCCTACTTATCAGCACAGGTAAGCAATTTGAAGGTTTCATCACAATTTGGTCGCGAGTCGGCGACTAGTGCGCGACCGTTCCCACACCCACTGCTAGCAGTTTGGTTGATTACATGCGCGTCGTCGTGTGGCGTTTCTTTTCTGAAAAATTTTTCAAAATTACAAAATTTCATTTTCTATTGAAACTCGTAAATTAACTAAAATTTTTCCAGTCAAATAGGTTTAGCTTCTGAAAATTTTTCTTCTTTCCCTCAGACAACCGCACCAAACCAACATGGTTGCTGCTTCCAGGGGTTATCAAGAGGTGAGATTTATTTGCATTTTAATTACATTCAACCGATTCAGTTCACTAGTCTTAAATTTTCATTGGAATAAACTCATGTTCATTTTCTCGGTACATAATTCAACCCACTGAATGGAAAATTATTTAAAAAAAATTTGAAAATGCTTTTAAAGTTTATGTGGAGTAGGTTGGGGTCAGGGATTTTCTTACCAGAACGGAAAGTTTAGAATTTGAATTTTGCAAAAATTTAATTACTTTAGTTGTGATACGACGCGCCCATGTGCAAATGACATTCGAAACAATTCAGTTGATCCAAATAGGTTTTGAATAACATCCAGCATAATCAGTTGAAAATTTTACAACTTTGACAGTTTGTCCAGTAACATTTTTCAATCTCAAGCTCGTTTCCCCTCAATGACGTCACACGAAACTCTCTTGAAAATATTGCAAACTGGCACGTTAACAGGCTTAACACAAAACTGTCAAAAACGCCGAAAGTGAGGTTAAATTATCAGTTTTCATTTTGAAAATTTTAACATGATTTTATCAATTTTACATTTATTTATAGAAATACAATTTATACAATATATAGTATTATTAATGAATTTACGAAGCAATTTGCCAACCCTTCAGTGTTAATGATTTCCTGAGGGTAAAAATGTCACTCTCGTTCCATACAAATTAACATAATTTGACGCGTAGCTACATAACGAAAGTGAAATGTTATGTTAAATCAAAGGATATTATTACAAGGACATTCCTACAATAATAACTGTAATTATCGCACCCATATTTTCCTTACATTGTAACTAAATTCAGGCAGACACGCTCCTGGCACAGGCACACCCATGTTAAAAATGCCCTTCAAATGTATTTTTCAGCTGCTTCTATACGAATGCGCTTTGATCGAGTGCATCGTAATTTTCAAAAATGAAAATGAAAAAAAATTCAGTTTTTCATTTTGAAATTCCATTCCCAAAAACATCTGCTAGCCTTTTTTTTGTGCTCACGAGCCCACAATGAGGATGAATCTCTGTTTGAGTGATCTTGGATTCGAGGGATCTTTAGCTCAGACACGATGATTTAAACATCTGCTGTGGCACTTTGCCTTCTGCTGGGTTTTGCTCCTGTTAAAGTGATAAATGCAGACAGAAATGGACTTGAAATCTTTCGTTTATCACCAACAACAGTACTGTCCCGAAATTATTTACCCCTATGCCATGTGGCACACGAAAATAACGAAATCACCCTTAAAACGTTGTCCAGGTGATCTTCATTTCCGATCAGTTGCAGTCAATTTCAATTGACATTTAAAATTTCTATTTGAAACTGGCGACATCCACAACGGAAGGCATTCCTCAGTGGAATCTGTATCGTAGGCAGTAGCGATCATCAAACAAATGAATCTATGTCGAATGAAATTTCCGGGATTGCCTTAATATCGGATGTGGACAGTCCGCAATGGGCGCCACAACAATTCCCAACAAAGGGCGAAAGAATTTTGATAGTCTACTATAAATTTCAGCTAATGCCGACAAAATGAAAATTAATTTAATGCCTAATAAACGTATTAATTTGAATTTAATAGTTCAACGAAATGATGAAACAATGGAGTCCAACCAGTAACAAGTTCTTAAGCCACCCACATGCACATTGTCCCCATGACTTCCGTTAGAGTTTTTGGGGAAAATTCCTTAAGAAAAACACTTTAAGAAGAAAATTAAATTCACTTAATAAAATAAATCTGAATTTTACAGTCACGATATGATCATAACTCGTCCAGAAGTACTGCACCTACGCGTTACCTAAAAATCGTGTCATGATAAAATGATCTGTTATCAAATCTTCCCCGAATTGGAAGTAATCAAGATAAACATACCAAATATCATATATGGCTAGACTTTTTGTTAAATATTTGTTTAATTAGAACTGAAACTTTATTTGGAAACTTGGGAATTTGTCGTATTACCAAAAACATCAGCAGTGAGGTACGAAATTTAGATCACAGTCCAGTTTGAAATTAAACCGTTTTTGTTACGAGTGTTTCAAGAAGCTTCAAGAATATTTTCCCACTAGATATGAAAACCGCACAAGCATTGAACACTGCAGAATCATAAGATCTGATTTTGGTTTTATGATTAAAACCACAAAAATTTTTCAATCGTTAAAGCCTTCTGAATCGTTTTATTTGTGATTTAAGTATTCACAGCATAAAACAGGAAAAGGTAAGATCATCTCATGGAAAATCTGGTATCGAATTCAAGAATCACGTCTTATGTAGCTCAACCACAAGACCATAAAGAAATGTAACCTTGCAATGTCGTCTAGTGCTTCAGCTTCATGTTGAATCCGTGTTGGACTTTATAGTTCTTGAGAAAGCGAGTGAATTGTCGCTGTACATCGATGAATATTTATAGAAATCATATATAAGAAATTCTCAGGATTACAGGAAGTAAATGTTAAAACATAAACGCTTGTATAAATAAATAAAACCGTAAATGCATATCGGTATAGGTTAGGTAGAGAATTCAATTGCACTTTGTATGCACTTCAGTCACACACGATGTGAAGTGTTGAGATGTTTTCAACAAAACCACTTCCACGTTCCATTCAACTTAATGCTTTTGTATAACTTCTCTCTAACTTGTCTAAGAATCTTCAATACAAACAAACCACAATATCTTGAACAGTCTTTAAGACTGTTCATGGTTTTCTTCAGAAAGGAAGTGGCGACTTGTTTCTGGAATTTTAATGTTTCACCAAGATGACAGCAGATGTTTGTGTGCTACGGACAAATATCCATTCGAGATATTCACTTGACAATAATTTTCACATGATATTGATCTTTGAATTGGAAAATGTCAATATTGCATCGAGATGCAGATAAAGTTAGAGATTCAGGAAGACGATTGAAGGATTTATGAAAAGGATTCTAGAAATACACTTAGATATAAATAACTTTTTGCATTCCACCTCAAGCTGCAAGCTGCATTCTAGTTGACCATATATGACAAACTTGATTAAAGTTTTTCTCGTGCAGAATGTACCTACGCTTAAGCCAAAAATGAAGTCAAATGACATCATTGAACGAGCTATAGTGACACCAAAGTGTCTCTGAAATGAATTTTTAAAATGAATTGGGTAAAAAATAAAAATTGATAGATATTTATGACGTCATGTAGAAAATGAATTTTCCCCGCTTGAAATGAATTTTCCCCGCTTTCAGAGACTGAATCCCATTCTCCGGTGAATGAAGTTCATTTTCTATATATGTGTTAGGATTATTTGGAAATTTCATTGAATTACAAAGAAATGCACCTTTCCGTGTCTACCACCATCAGTAGCCTCTAGTCATTTTAACTGAAGCGTTTATAACGATTTTAAAATTGTTTGATTGCAAACATTTGTCCGTTTCCACAATTGTCCGGCCTTCTTTCTGACCTTGCCACGTTGTTGTGCATCATGTATTCCAAAGTCTATCATTAATTATTCTTCAACAACTCAAAAAGATAATCGGTAGAGCAATAAGAATTCATGTCCAGGTGCAATGCACCTATTGATTATTGTCTATTATCGATCTTAACCCTTCATTGGGGTAAAATATCTTGTAAGATAATGATGGGTTCGGGTCCGTCTTAATAGCAGGAAAAAAAGGGAACTCGATACAAAGTAGAAGATTTGTTAAAAGTTAAAAATCTTCATATGCATTCCTTACAGATTAGAATCTTAGGATTCCCAGTGTGGATTCGTATTCAGTTATCAGTTTTTACTGGAATCACATACTGAAATCAATCGATCACCTTGATCTCTTGATCACTAACCTCACGTTCATCCATTCGTAATTGAATTTTTGTTCTGACCTTAATTTGTAGCGTTTCTCATGGAAATTTTTAAAGTTTACTTCGTTTTTCACGCACAAGATGATCTCACAAAACTAAATAATTTTAATGAGGCTTCATGTAATTGTAGATGAGATCAATATCGGAATGTGAAATCAGGAAGAATAGAATCTACAATTTATAGGAGGCATAGTTTCGTGCATCAATCACGCTTCTTCGTTGTATGGAAATCACATAAAAGTTGTGAGACTATTTGCATCATTTTACATAATACGAATCAAACGTCTTCCTTTTAAGGGGATATTCTAGTCTAGAGTCAGACATTTATTATTAGTATCCTTATTATTTCACTTTAAGGGTAGCCGCACACTGCATACGATATTGTATCCTGGTCGTTTATCTGCTCCGAACAAGTTTTTTTTCCAACCATTCGTGCGAAAAATTCGAACAAGTTTGGATTCATTTCGGACGTTGTGTGTATACACACATATTTGTACGACTACTTCGCACCCAGTTTGTGCGCTTCCATGGTTACTTTAATGTTAGGGTCGTTCGTGTGTATTCGTACATGTGCGTACGAGTAAAATTCGAGTAAAATTGTACGTACGAAACACAAATAGCTATGACTAGAATACCCGCTTAAATCAATGTAAGTCAGGATTGACTGTAAGTCAGTTGGAGTCCTTAAAATATTCAGAAAATTAATTGAATCAATGAGAACTGGTTCAACGGCTGTTTTGTGAAAATTCGTTACAAATGATGTCAGAACTGGACAGACAGCATATCGAATCGATAACAGGTGATCAATAACACACCTTTAACTTGGATTAACTTCTTCATGTTTTGTTTGGTGCAAATAACATGAACTTCTTCAACATGAACCGCCAAAACTGCAAACAAATTTTGGAAGGTGTTGATTCATTGAAAGAAAATTTCTCGTCCGTTACGTACCTGAGCCTGTTTCGGTCTTTTGGGTTTAGGTTATCGTTTTTATTTCTTAAGATGATCAAATGGCGAGAAGGTGATTTTGTTAATCATACTAATTTTTTTTCATTCTCTCAACTCGCGTGCTCGTCATGATGAAGGTAACATTTTTAGAAGTAATTAAATTTTTTACTTTTAAGTAGATTTACGAATATTCAATGAAAATTAATTTTAATTTCTTCATTTGAGATTCATGAAATTCGAAGGTTAGCATAAAGCTTAAACCTCTAAACGATGTTAATGCGAGTCATTGCTGGGTTATTCAGACCTACGACTGATTTTTGTTTTCTTTGTTTTTGATAAGACTTAACTGAATCGGCCGAGCATGAAGGAAATTATGAATAAAATTTTTTGGAACGTTTCACCGCTCAGGTGTGTTAACATGATTTTCCCACGCAATGAATTAATAACTTCATTGACAAATTATGATCGTGTTTGATACGTGAACGTCCATATTCCAATTGGCCATGGTCTAGGAGATGGATTTCATCGACACACCTTGATGTTTCGCCCTTTCAACATACCTATTGACAATTGTGAATGTGCTCATCTCATCTTTGACCGGACACTCTTCTCTGTCCAGTACAGTCTTCTTTGTTTGGTTTTGACCGAACAGCTGCAAAAATAGAAACCGAAAATCTGCTCACCTTTCGTTTACATTCCTCAAAGTCCGGTTTAGAACGTCCGTTGACAATTGCGTAACTTTTTTCGTTACTATACTCTGCCAAATATCGATACCTGGTTTTAACCAGATGCTTGCGGTTAGACTTGACTTCTTATTGATAGCTGCTGTAACCTACAAAATGGCAAAAAGAAAGTCATCGCAAGGGGAAGCTTCTAGGTACAGGAAGGAACTTACATTTCCAAAAGTACGATCCTGTGAGTGACGTTGTTACTAAACATTTGCAAAATATACGAGAATGAATAGGATATTTTATCTTAACAGTAGTAGTTACACTCTTTGGGCTTGAGAGATCATGTTATAACGAAAATAGTATACAGTATTTTATTCTTTCTACACAGTTGGAACACATGTTTTCCTTATAAGCTCTACAAAATTTTGCTTGAATTTGGTTCTGTAAGTCAACGCACAAAATGACGCACAATCACAATGACTGCACGTAGAACGTAAAGTTAGGGACGTGGCAGCGACGCGAACGTTGTTTTTTTTAGGAATCGTCATTTTGGCGTCGTAAATTTTGCGATAGTTTAGTAATAATCTTGACTTTGATTCAATTGAATTTCCGATCACAATTCCACAAATAAATGCAAATTCGCATTTAACCGCCACAAATGTTAGACAGGTGGTAGACATGCAAACACACACTTATGCAAATTGGCTATAAAACTTTTATTTTTTGACATTTGTGCGGTTTCATCTTGGAATCTTGTTCTTATTTCTACTGAAAAGTTTCACTTGAGACTACACCAAGTCGTACCTGTTGAGTTCAGGCAAATAACCTTGCGGAAGCAGGTGATGTCCTTGTTTACTTGTTGGTTTCTTATGTTTCCTTATAAATTCGAATAAGACGAAATTTTCATTTGTATGTGTTACCATCGGCCGGATGCATGCACCGTTTGTTGACTGAACCTATTCATCACCTTGTTCTGGTTCTGGGATGGTTCAAATTTGGCATTGGAAATCCATTGATCCCAAAATTGAAGAGCAACAAATTGATCCATCATTAAAAATGTTCCCCGGAAATGATAGTTTTCCACAGATTTGAATGTTAATCTTGTCTTTGGTGTAACTTCAAACGACATTCTTGGTAACCAAAACAATGCGATGACCGGAAATTTTATCTTCCCTCAAACCTCAAGAGATAATTGAATATTTTTCATTATAATTTATCGCAGAATTTCAGCTACATTTCAAATGTTTACTATGAAAAATGTTGTTATTATGTAAATCTAAATTAAGTCACTCCATCTGGAAAGATTTTATGTATCCGATTAAGTCTTCTTCATTTCGGTTAAATTCAATTTAACGCAAAAAACAAAATGATTTTATTAAGTTTTTCAACCGGAAGTTGAACTTACTGATATAAGGTCTGTTCACGTACAGCTTGAGATTACTTGAGTTAGTTGGATTTCTCTAAGTTCTCTCTCGTTACTCGAATAGTACAAAAAAGCATTTGAGTTAAATTTGACATTTGTTTGGTTACATGAACAGGAGTAACATCTAGCAATTCCAAGTATATTTCCCCTCCGTTACTTTTCATTAAATTCTCTCAAAACAATTTTTTGGGCGAGTATAAAAACGCCAATTTCATTATAATGAATCGTAATATTTCCGTCATTTGCGATGCAGATATCAACCCAAAACTGCGTATTCCATTGTAAAGAGTGCAGCTGACGACAGGTCAGGATTTCTGTGATCCTTTATAAGTGCGTAAAAAGTATCAAATTGCGATGTTGCAACTCCCCTTGATCAAACACCATTCAATTTTTAAGGATTCAACCCTTAAGGCTTTCTCCTGAATTACGTTTGTAAAACTCGTGATTGCAAGGGTTATTGCTGAAATCTGAAAATGTTTTGATGATCAATTCCTTTCTAACTCAAGATATTCAACAGTAGCTATTACCAATGATGTGAATTTTTTACCTTACATCGAACCGGTTGTAGTTAAACTTCCTCTCTCCATCAGAAACTACTTTTTTTTGGGTTTTTTAGTGAATGAAACCTACTAAGGTTTCTTCGTTATGAATGGAAAGAGGAAATATGACGAGGTTGTTTAACGAGTTATGAAACGAAACATTTGCTAAAGATGACGTTGGGGTTTTGTAACATAAATTCGTTATATTCCTATACAGTTTCCTTCCACCTAAAACACCTACTCGTAAATAATCGATTACAATTGCAGAATGTAAACAAGCCCTCGTAGCTGGATGTTGAAAACACCTAACCTAACCTGACAAGTGAACAACCTTGAAATGATTAAGAATATCTCCTAAAAAGGAAGAAAACGAAGAAAACAATTAAAACCTCTGTAGTTATTTAGAACTGAGTTTTCCTGCGATCATGTCCCATCATGTCAATACCTGTTTCAACTTGATCATACCTTATTCAACTAACAATAATTATGGCATTGGTTTTGTTGTTGTTTTTGGTTTTATTCTATAATTGAATTATTAATATGACTTCGCTGTCCGTCCGTCTGTCACAGGGCTGTATCTCTTGAACTATAATAGGTAGAAGTTTCAAATTTTCACAAAGTGTGTACTGTCATGACCGCTATAACAAAAATTGCCCACATTTTCGTTGATAATATTAATATCAATAAAACCGGATTGATCGATTCAATGCAATCAAATTGAACAGCTGTTTGACGTTGTTTACACTGACTTTTACTTGCATTTTGAATTCGT
This sequence comes from Chrysops caecutiens, assembly GCA_963971475.1. Lineage (NCBI taxonomy): Eukaryota > Metazoa > Arthropoda > Insecta > Diptera > Tabanidae > Chrysops > Chrysops caecutiens. The sequence continues at coordinate 3,144,433 of OZ020570.1, forward strand.
GTTCACTAACACTAAAGCGCGGATGCATCAACTGCACTCACACAAGCATGGAAATAACTGTCCTATTTCGAATTGTGATCAACGAGTGTGAGTGATCAACGAGGTACGCAACGAACAAAGGAATAATGCAGGCTTGGTGATAAAGTGCGTTTCAACTTTGTACCCTGGAGTATAATTCAATGAAAAGTTATATGGAATTCAATATTTAATACAATTAAAAGTAATTTTTATAATTAACATTAAGAATTTTCGTTAAATCTTACGAAAACATGATTCAAACATGCTGAAGTATATTCAATATTTGATTCAACTTCCAGTTGAACATTGAACTGATTTCAACCAGAATTGAATAGAGTAGTGTTTGTGAGTCAACTCGAGTGGCTCTCTCTGAATTTCCCCTCGTTCCAAGCATGTGTGCGTGAATTGAATGTAAAAACTTCGTTTGTATGAGTGAGTTCACTTCGATCAACGGTTTTCTGGAACAACTCACGTGTACATCCGTGGCTGCCGTTGAACCGAATGGAATTTACTCGTTTCAGTTGAAAAGAAGTTGTCGGCGTGTACGGTTCAATTTTTAAGCACGTTGAAAGATTTTGAGTTGAAAATTTTTATTTCATATTAATTTGTCGGATTTAAAGTGAAGTGATATTGAAGTTGAATTGAACAAGAAATATTGAAATTGATTTAGTGAATTTTAGTGAAAATTGTTGAAACAATTTTAAATTGAAAGTTTTTCACCATTGATTCCGGTGTAGCAAATATGGTACGCAGTTTGTCACAATGGACAAAAACACTTAGTTTTCCGGCACGTATATCACCAAACCGGAATTCAAAGGATTGCAGTGGAGTTAATGTACATCAAGTGAATCCATCACCACCAACTCCACCGAGAAATAAATCCCAGGAATCCTCACCATCTCCACAACCGTCTAATGTACCAATTACGGAAATTAGTCAAATTGTAAGTCAACCAATCAATTCACATGATTCGGTTTGTTAAGCTGAACTTGTCTCACGTCAACTTTTGTTGAACGATCCCTTCTGGTGCACTTCTTCTCATCACATTCGAATTACAAAATTTGGTGAAATTGAACACTTGATGTTGTCAATAAATCATTGAAACAACTTTTACCAACAACCACACGTTCGCATTATTAAGTAAATTTTTGCAATTTTGCATAATTTTTAATTAAACACGTTTTTTATTCAATCGATTCGAGTTAGTGTCCTACATAATTTTTTAGTGATACAAAACTCATTCAAAGATTACAAAGTGATAATGGGATTTGGTTGATTTGATAATAAATCTAAATTTCATATGTTACTACTGCACAAAGCTTGACATATTTTCAAAAAAAATTTTCAAATTTTGAAAACAGAAATGTCAAACGATTACTCTCGATTTTGTTGAAAGATGGATCAGTATCAGTCAACTCTTGTCATATTTCAAAATTGTGTAGAACAAATTGAGAAAGGAACACTTCGTTTTCAAGATGGATCAGTATCAGTCAACTCTTGAGGAATTTCAAAAATGTCTAAATCAAATTGAGAAAGGAACACTTCGTTTTCAAGATGGATCAGTATCAGTCAACTCTTGAGGAATTTCAAAATTGTCTAAATCAAATTGAGAAAGGAACACTTCGTTTTCACTGTTATAGGAGTCAGTTAATACGCTGGAAAATGTCTGTGACTCATTAACCAACATTCTGCATGAGCAACAAACCTCAAAATTGAATTCCATAAAAGTTTTTGGAAATTCAAATGAAATTGTCAATAATTGAAAAAATTTAAAAATTTTTAAAAATTCCTTTATTTAGTATTCACACGTTGTCGTCACTGTCATTTATTAAGAAAAAGTTTAAAGCAATTTTCTCATCGGTTTTCGTCATTTATGAATCATGGAAAACACCTACAGAATTTTTAAAATCAAAATAACGAGTGGAACGCGTTACCTTTAAGTGAAAATATTTGGTACGAGGCAAAATTTTGCGTTTTCAACTTCTCGCTGCTTTGTGATAAGATAGTGGAAAAATGTTGATTTAAGAAAAGTAACTGATAAGTAAGTAATCCGCACGCAAAAGTTAATTATGGTAACCCAAATAAAACTGTTCGTATCAAGATCAGATCGTGATCACGAGGATTTGCTTTCTAGGAAATCTACAAAATCCTTTTATTTTGGAAATGAAGCAATCATAATTACTTGTACTTGAAGTGACATAATTTGAAGTGCAAAATACCATCATTAACCAATACCATTAATCAAGATGAGTTAAGGAAAGAAGAAGAACGAAACCCAAACAAGAAAAACACTTTCCACATCGTGCTGGTCGATTCAACTTCAATTCAATTCAACCGATCCACGATGGTCGTATTCAAAACATGTCGAAACATGTCGTTACCTGAAGTTAACCTGTTGAAAAATCGTTTTCAACTCTCATACTCGGTTTGGACCGTTTCTTGCATTCCACAAATACCACATAAAGTTTTCAATTTTATTTTACACTCAACTCATTCACTGCAGATTCAGATAATTCATTACCTTTGGTTGGGTTTAGGTTTTAGTTTCAGTTTTGTGTTCTGCTAGTTTCTTCTCGTTCGAGTATCTGAAAGGTTACTAACATACCAAGATGCAATTGCTAATAGGTCAACCTCAGCCCAGGTACAAGTACAATTAACATCTTCGAAAAACCGTACTTGGCTGTTGCGCAACAGCAACTGTCACCTGCTTGCCACCTAGGCAGCATTCCAATGTTATCTATGTGAAAACAAGAATCGAAACCTCCAGTTGTGCTATAATGAATGGAAGATATGTAAATTAGAAATAAAATAATTTTATTAATTATGTAATAAACTGAAAATTCCATTTCCATTTTGAAAAGTGCAGCATTTGCAGAAATATCTTCACGTGAAGTAACCATTTTGTTTCTTGTTTCACGTCAGGTTTGTTTGCTTCTCTGTCTCTGGTTGCGGTGCAGTGTGAATTATTGTGGGAAAATGTTTTCGAAAAATGCATTGCTCCGAATTCAATTAGCTTAATTAGCATGTTTTGTATCTGGTTAATGGTAAGTGATACGGATCGAAAAAACCACAATGTCTTCTTCTTGAATAATTACGAAAATCAACACTAGGTGATCGTTAAATGCAAATTTTTACATTCAATTCTCATTGATCAACTTTAAAGTTGACTGCGAAATTGAAACATGAAAAGTGACAACTTGGTATTTTGACAGATTAATAACCTGGAGGAACAAATGTGTCAATTATCCATGAATTTTGAATTTGCAAATTTTCATTCAATTCTGATTGATCAACTTTAAAGTTGGCTGCAAAATTGAAACTTGAATTTTTGACAGATAAAAATAACCTGGAGGAACAAATGTGTCAAAGTGTTTCAATTAGAGGCTTTCAATTCAACTGTATTTTTCATTGTTGAATTTGCAAATTTTCATTCAATTCTGATTGATCAACTTTAAAATTGACTTCAAAATTGAAACATGAAAAGTGACAGATTGATAACCTGGAGGCACAAATGTGTCAATTATCCATGAATTTTGAATTTGCAAATTTTTACATTCAATTCTCATTGATCAACTTTAAAGTTGACTGCAAAATTGAAACACGAAAAGTGACAACTTGATATTTTGACAGATTGATAACTTGGAGGCACAAATGTGTCAATAATCCATAAATTTTGAATTTGAAAATTTTCATTCAATTCGCATTGATCAACTTTAAAGTTGATTGCAAAATTGAAACATGAAAAGTGACAACTTGGTATTTTGACAGATTAATAACCTGGAGGCACAAATGTGTCAATTATCCATGAATTTTGAATTTGCAAATTTTCATTCAATTCTCATTGATCAACTTTAAAGTTGACTGCAAAATTGAAACATGAAAAGTGACAACTTGGTATTTTGACAGAATGATAACCTGGAGGCACAAATGTGTCAATTATCCATGAATTTTGAATTTGCAAATTTTCATTCAATTATGATTGATCAACTTTGAAATTGACTTCTAAGTTGAAACATGAAAAGTGACAACTTGGTATTTTGACAAATTGGGAGGCACAAATGTGTTAATTATCCATGAATTTTGAATTTGAAAATTTTCATTCAATTCTGATTGATCAACTTTAAAATTTGACTTCTAAGTTGAAACTTGAAATTTTGACAGATTGATAACTTGGAGGAACAAATGTGTCAGTGTGTTTCTAATGAATTTTGTCTGTCAGTGTGATCGGTTCAACTCAAAATAAGCAGGAGGCTTTCAATTCGACTGTAATTTTCATTATTGAATTTGCAAAATGATGTTCAACTAAAATTGAATTTGATATTTTTACTCAATTCTCAATAATGAAATTCAAATTTAGTTAAATTTTTCAAATGAAATCAAAATTTCCATTTCATCCAAGTGTGTTTAATGCAAACAAACCAAGACCGGGTCGCTTCATTAAACGTCTTGCTTGACACCAAGAATTCGTTGAGTAAATATTTACTCCGTCGATTGAAATTTTTTAGTTGAATTCTGGAAAAACGTACACATTCCAAAATGACTCTTTGGGTCGTTAAAAGCAAACTTCCATTTAAATGGTGTCATAGGAGCCATCATTCCCGAGGGATTTCATTCCGAAATTTTGGGGAGAATTCGAATTTTCGTGAAAGATAAAGATTCCAAAATGGTTTAATTACAAATTAAATGACTTCCACAGTCAACCAGCATTTCGTGCTAAAACCCAGACATGTGGCACTGCTATACGAATTATGCTGGTCTTAGCATTTGGCGACATTTGGTGATATTGATTACAGTTAAGGAGAAAATATGTCGTCTAGTACTCGTACTCGTATTTGGCATTTCCGGTTTCAATTGAAGCCAGACACATGAAATTAAGAAATGAAATTCACGTGTATGTGACATTTCCTGGTAATGAGAATCATCCCAGTTTGAGTTGGTGAACATTGAAGGGTTCATCATGAAGTGCATCCCTGAAGGAGGCGTTATAAATCACCCTAGTTTCAAGTAGGCTACACTTTCACCCTTGACATGTGTCAACAACTTGTTTAGAAGCAGTCAGAACTGGAGAAGTCAGTTGAAAGTTGAGAATCGTCCAAATATAATATATTCTGAACATTGAACATGTGCTTGTCATTTGGTTGAACTGGAGACGAACTGGACTGAAAGTTGAATGTCTGGGTACCACATTTTTCACGTCTTCTAAACAAACAAGAAGATCAACTTTTTTTTTTTCGTCTTCTGTGTAACATCTTCAATGTTCTAAAGCTGGAATTTCAATTTTTCCCATAGTTGGAGAAGATTTATTGAGTTGTGACTTGTGAGACTCACTCTCGTCCGAGGATGACTAGATAAACTAGCTCCGGGTTTAAAGATTCTCATAATCTCAAACAAATGGGGGAAGAATCTCATGAAGGTCTAAATTAATGAATGAAAAAGCAAAATCCAGTAACTTGTTATTGGTTAAACTGCAATATTTTAATTTGTCCTGTAATGCATTAAACAAATCACCACAAAAGCCGTTACTAAACCGATTTAATGAAAGTAGATTCATTTGGAAAAAAAAAGCGAGAACATCATTTCATCTGTTTGGTGGATCCACTGCCAATAGACCGTGACATGGAACACATTAGATACACTCTCGTGTTAGTTACACTTAAAACACAATTTAACTTAACGTGTTATACTCGTTTTGTTAATTAAGTGATTTATTAGTGCAGGAAAATAAATTTGTTTCGTTCTTAATTCATTTGGCCTAAAATAATGAAATAAAGTTCTTTTATCAACAAACAGAAATCGAATTCGCATTTGACAGGATGATCCTACCAACAACGCGAATAAAGTTTTTGTCTCTTTTCTGTCCACTGAAAATGAAGTCATGAAGAAATTTCTCCTTGAGTGATGGCGGTTTATTAGTTTTGCAAATTTTACTATGAGGCATTTGAGAAATTTTCGAACTCGCATTTGACAGGATAATCATACCAACAACGCGAATAAAGTTTTTGTCTCTTTTCTGTCCACTGAAAATGATGTCATGAAGAAATTTCTCCATGAGTGATGGTGGTTTATTAGTTTTGCAAATTTTACTATGAGACATTTCGAAGTTATGTTTTTTGAGGAATTTTCAAAAATTCTTAAGGCGTTCCACGTGTTAAAATGAGAATTGCCGTCGAATCAATTATAACGATCAGATACAAATCTCGACATCGAATAAAACTTCTTCATCGACTTGGGTGGTCTGTCGATGAAAATTGAAGAAGGTATCATAACAATAAAAAAAACATCAATTCTTAAAAAATACCATCGACATTAAGGAAGAAAAATATCAAGAAAGATGAAGATGATGATCGCTTTCATCTTGAACAAGTTACTTCCAGATCGATCACTTTGAACTCCCGACCGGAGTTTGTATCCATTTCCATTTAAGTTTGAAGAAATAAAAGTAAAAATACTCTCATCCTTTTTACTGGAATTTGTTTTATTTTCGTAGTTTATTTCCCAGATAATATTAAATTTAAAAATAACCGAGAAAATTTGAGTTGGTCCTTTGTGTATTTTTAGTAAACGTAAATAAAATGCATTTAGTTTATTTTATGGAAAAAACCCCCACACTGCGATGGAGGCATTCCATTTATGACTTTCGTATTAATTTATGATTTACAGAAATGTTCTACACACAAATTTTTAAAAATAAACTTTAATTAAGAAAATTAACGTGCCAAGCAAATTTATTATTTCCTCAGCTAGTGAATTTTATAAGACTATGCGATAAGAAACATTTCGTTCTTAGTCATTAAACCCACAAGAAAGGGAATTGTTTGCACACCTGTGTTAATGTGTGACTAAATACTGAAAGAAGAAGGTACAGGTCATAAGAAAGAACTAAGTGATGATTTAGCGCATCAGGGATTGAAGAAGAAATCAGAATGAAAAATGCAATGACAACGACAACGACAAACTAACTAACTAAGGTCAATTAAAGAGTCAACCGGAAATGATAGTGGCTAGCCTCAGAAAACAGAACTAAATAAGAGTTGAGAAGTTGAAAATTCTTTCTGGTTACACCATCGTTTAGTCATTAAACACAATGAAAAGATAAAAATCCACTTCCATAATAATAATAAGAACCAGTTAAAGAGCAAGTGGTAGTAGTGTAGTGACTATCATGGATAAAATATTCCTCCAATCGACCGGATGTTGTCTCAACCATTCGAAATTACATGATTTGGCTTTGAACAGTCTGTCTCAAATGAAGTTAAAATGAAATGTAAGTGGAGACGATGTAATTAATGGTGGTAGACAGTAAAAGGTGCGTATCATTGGTTTATTTCGAAAGATAATAATGTCGACATCAACAGAAGAGTTTAGAAAACTTAGTAATCATTTCCCTTTTGTATCGAATTTCTTGAGTTAAAAATTATCAAAACTGCTGATACTAACATGAAAATCTCTTATCAGCGAAAGTAGCCAATTGGGCTGGATAGGAAAGGTTTTCGTAACTTGGGATTTGGGAATGTCCCTTACTATGTTAGCACAAAGTATCTGAGGTCATTGGGTAAACATTAGACTGAATCATACTTTAAGCATAATCCCATGTCTTATCTTATCTGGAAAGTGTGTTCAAAAGGCTTCTAGCGCAGTTACCAAAATAAACATAAATGTGCAAGAGGTCTTTTCCGTAACTATCACTTTCTGTGAATGAATTCTTATCTCGTGGATGTATAAAATAGTAAATTTCATTTCAAGTAGCCTTAGTCATCTTGAAGACATTGCAAAGTTTTGTGCTAATTCGTTGTTTATTTCATATTGTTACAGATTTATCCAGATCCGGACTCTGAGAAGGCCATAATGGGTTCATTGGTGTTTTGTATTCATCACAAACAAGGATGCAAATGGTCAGATGAATTGAGAAAACTTAAGGTGAGTTGAAACGAATTTTTAAACTTAATTCAATTAATTAAAATGAAATTTTTCTTTTAGGCTCATTTAAATACATGTAAACATGATGCAATACAATGCCCGAATAAGTGTGGATCACAGATACCGAGGATCATGATGACAGATCACTTGCAATTCACTTGTACTCAACGCAGAGCGACATGTGAGTTTTGTAATGCTGAATTCACTGGACAGGGATTGGAGGATCATGCTGGTACATGTGTACAGGAACCAATTTATTGCGAAGCAAAATGTGGAGCGAAAGTATTGCGTGGTCGGATGACAATTCACAAATCTAAAGATTGTGCTAAACGATTGCGTAGATGTCAACACTGCCAGCGTGAATTCTCAGCCGATACATTAGCTGTACACATAGCCAATTGCCCGAGATGTCCAATTTCGTGCCCACAACGTTGTGAAAGTAGTCCAATCCCTCGTGGTGACATGGAGACACACCTCCGTGAAGAATGCAAAGCACTTGCTGTTGCGTGTACCTTCAAAGAAGCCGGTTGTAGATTCAAGGGACCACGACATTTACTAGAAACACATTTGGAAGCTAATGCTTCATCACACTTATCACTAATGGTGGCTCTAGCTGGACGACAAGGACAACAGATTCAAATGTTAAAAAATGCTGTTGCAAAATTGAGCACAAACTACACTGGAACACTTTTATGGAAAATCACTGATTGGTCTGCAAAGATGCAAGAAGCCAAATCAAAAGATGGACTTGAACTTGTGTCACCACCATTCTTCACCAGCCAGTACGGGTACAAATTGCAAGCATCAATGTTTTTGAATGGAAACGGACCCGGTGAAGGAACACACGTCTCTGTGTACATAAAAGTCTTACCAGGAGAATATGATGCTCTTCTCAAATGGCCATTTGCACACTCCATAACATTCACACTATTCGAACAAGGTGTTCCAAATGGTGGTCAAGGTGGAATCGCTGAATCTTTCGTTCCAGATCCATCGTGGGAGAATTTCCAACGACCATCACTCGAACCAGATCAACTAGGATTCGGTTTTCCACGTTTCATATCACATGAATTACTTCACAGACGTCCATTCATCAAAGACGATACAGTATTCTTAAGAGTTAAAGTAGATCCAAGCAAAATAGTCGCTGTATGAAAAAGGAATTGCCCACAAAATATTATTTTCACAAACGTATTTTTTGTAATGAAAAATATTTAACAGAAATTTCAAATATTCTGATCAATGTAAATACTGTGTATTTAAGAGAAGAAATTTAAGAAAAATTAAAAATCTAAAACGATCAGTCAGTCTCAAATCGATAAGACCATCGAGATCGTTTAAGTTCGTAGTAGACATAGATCGTACTTAGAAGTGTAAATATTAAAGAAGAAAAACGACTTTGGCTTTTCATAAATAGCCTTCCAGTGCTATTTTCTTTGATAAATGCCAGATCTCAGGAAGTCATCTTAACCAGTTTCATATTAAAAAAAATGGATAACAAACGAAAAATGTACATACGAGTAGATCAACAAAATGTTCAAAATGAATTTCAAGTCAACATTTTTAGTTGTAATGTTTATTTTTATCTTTATATATTGTTTTTTATTTTTTCTAATAAATATTAAAAACAAATCTACCGCTGGAGATAAACCAAAGTTTGAATGAAAAACAATAAATTTTGAAAAAAATTAAAAATTTGTGAAAATTATTTTGGAAAATATGAATTTTGTTTTTTTGTAAATGAAAAATTTTCGGTTTCGATCGTTTTGTTTAGGGAAACTTTTAAAGAAATCTTAAGTGAATTTTTCATTTTTAATAAATATCGATAAAACATTCTTTTGCATATAATCATTTATTATATTTTTGTAATAATTTTGAACCTTCTACAATTAAGATGGAATTTGAGGAACAATTTAAGGAAAACGTTCATTTTAAGAGGATTACTCCCCTTCATAGTCATTATTTATTAAGTTTTTTTTGAGTTATTGAAAAAATGAATTTTAGTTTAAGGAACAAACTGATGTTTATGAATTATTATTAAAATTATCAATTGTATTAATGGAAATTACTGAAGAATTACGTGAATTTTTCTTTATTAATTTTTGAACTTGATTTTGGTTGAAAATCATGAGGAGGAAAATACAAAAGGGATGTGAATAAAAACTTTTTTAAAAAATTCTAGAATTTTTCTGTTTTCCATTATCACGAAACCATGAGTATATCAGGAAGAAAAGGATTAGAGGTAATAATTTGTAAAGAAGACAACATGATAATCAAAGTAAATGATGCAGTAAATAAAATTTATTAAATTTTGTATAATTAATCCATTTAGAATGTGCATACACTCCTTCCCAAAACAATTCCTTGCATTTCGTTTAAATAAAACTATTCCATCTAACTGCACCAACTCAGTCTGTATCAAATTTTGTTCACTAGCTGAGACATACTACGATGTTAAACCATAACTTGCACTATTCGAAGCAGCTTGGCTATCTTCTTTACTACCAGTTTGTGATAAATGTTTAATAATATCAACCCAATTCCATCCTCGTGCAAGTTCACCTTTGTGGTCTGTTCTCTCCCATTGTCGACGTTTTTGGGATTTTGTTAATTGTTCTTTTTTAGGTGCACCCTTCTTATTGGCATTGCTTCCATCAGATATAGTCAAACTTTCTACATCTGGTTCGTCTTCAGCAATAGATGCTAATGGTTCTTCTGGCTGATGTTCTATCAATTCTGTTATTCTTTCTTTAAGGCACTCGAATAAAGTGTATGTCATTCCACAACCTAACCATTGCTCTGCTTCCTCTTTGAGGACTTTGGCGATCTTCTCCTTCACAGGTGCCACTCTGAAAAATTGTTCAAATGTACTTGCTCCCCGAAAATTTTGTTTTAAAATTCTTACAAATGCCTATTGAAGAATGTGTCCATATTGATGATAGGCGCTGATGTAGGATAGTTTTCTCCCCAACATATTTCAACTAAAAATGATTTGTTATCGTCGTCCTGACCATACTATGAAAGAATACAAATTGGAAGTCTTCAAGAACTTCAAATTATATAAAATCCAACTCACTTTATACTGAAATGTCGTTGCATTCATCTGTTTAAATGCATCATCCCCTTCATATATAGATGCGAGTGCTTCCCTCTCTTCATCCTGTAATTCCTTATTTTCAGACATTATTGTAACGTTTGCAGTCAACTAAAATTTAAACAAAATTCAGCCTTGTCCATGAAAAATCTTGGCACTCCATTAAAGTGTCAAATTTGACATATGAACATAACCACAAAATGTATCCTTTGAACTAAAACATGCGGAAAGATGATTTCGTTGTGAAAGTGCCTTAAGACTTGGATCGTCTTGAACGTAAAATTGGCGGCAAAGAGACAAGATTGCCTGAAAGGCGGGATAAGTGGCGTGTGTTCGCAAAGTTTCATTAAATTTTGTTAAATAACTAACGAAAAACTGTAAGAAATTATCAAATTTTATGCTATTTACATAGTTAAGAATGGATCCCAGTGAGGTAGAGTTTATTGGTGAAAAAATAATGATCGGGATCGTCCCCAATTTCACGATGGACCCAATTCACTTGATATCCGGATCGATAGGTCCATTTCGTGCAGGTTTACCTGTTCACGTACCGCTCTGGTTTGCAATATACTTGAAACAGAGACATAAATGCAGGATAGTACCTCCAGAATGGATGGACGTTGATACACTGGAGGATCTCAAGGAGGAAGAGAAACGATCGAGGTAATAAGGATTTACATTTGCAACTCACACACAAAATGCATCGTCTTTTAGAATTGTAGGTTTTTCGTTAGAATGCCAAGTGAACATTACATGATTGAAGCACAATTGATACTAAGTGCAGCTCCAGAAGATGTCCCACGATCACAGAAGATCCGGACAGTAATTAAAGACATTTCAGATATACGTGAATCAAAGCTACGAAGCTCAATTGATGCATTCATCAAGGGTGAAGGTACTTATGCACGTCTTGATAATTTAACATTATTGGAAATTCATGCTGTCAGGCCTATATTGCCGCATGCATTAGATCATATATCACGTTATCAACGATCAGCAATTGCTACGCAACGTGATGTTTCCTCGCTAGGTCTGAATACATCGTTTAGATCAACAGGTTCATTCCAAACCCAATAGATGTTAGAAAAATGTTGTTATCCAATCAATTTGCATGGTTAAGTAAGAATAAACAAGAAATTTTTAGCTTTAAATAATCTTTATTTCTAAAAAATCTTGAGCACCAGAAGAGTGAATAGATATTATAGGTTTTGTTTTAGGATAATATTTTCAATAATATCAGTTCATCTACGTAATGTGAAAGCCTACCATTGACTATGGACTGTCTATCATTATTGTTTAATTGAAGTTAGTTTTAGATAAATATATGTCTCTCATTCTGATGGTCAGTTACTTTCCGGCAAGTATATAAGATTATAATACAAATCCTCATTATCATTGAATAGAAAAAGGAGAATGCTCAAAAGTATTCATGATAAATGTTCTAAAAATATTTTTATTTTTTGAACTACGTTTAAGCTTAATTTCAAATTGTAATTGTATCATTTTATTTTAATTATTATATTAAGAAGTATATGAATACGTTTAATTTTAAAATTTGTTTATGCTTCGCTCACATTATGAATTTAATTGTATAGTCTAAGGCAAAGGTAGTTTGGAAGTTTTATTTTTTCATTAAAGCATTTTTCATATAATGAAAACTTCTAGAAGTTTTTACTTTCCTTCCTTAACGAAAATGAAGAAGTAATTATCGAAGTACATGGTCTAGGAATGATGTGTGTGCTTTCTACTTAAATATCTACTTATACTTATATAATCAGCATATCAGCTTTTACAAATAATTGAATGCTAAAATTTGATCCGAAACTATTTTCTCATGAAGCATGTTTTTGTACTTAAAAATGAAGTATTTCGATGTTTTAAGGATCACTCTTAGAGTTAACTTATGTTTACAATTAAAATTTTCAATTTTTCAAATAACGAAAAAAACATTAACAAGCATTTTTTTTTTTTTATTTTAATCAATTTTCAATTGCTTTGCTACAAATTAATTATTTTAAAATTTCTATCGGCTCTAGCTCTTACTTTTGCATGGTAATGTGTTAATCTAGCTGTGACTGTTTGCATTATCTTTCCAGGTGAATCAGAAAAATTTCATGTAACAAGAGAACAAATGAAGAAATTCTATAAGGATATCTATAAGGTACGATGCATGAATTGACTAATTTGAAATAAGCTACGACTAGAGCCTTTAGCATAAAGTTGACTACCTTATGAATACATTAAAAAATAGATATTGGAATGTTGTCACAACATTGTTATCCTTCTAGTTTAATTTAATTGTCATGATTGCTTTTATTTATATTCACTTTTATATCTATAAGATGCCAATAGTTGCTATTAATTGCTCTCTACTAAATAACACTCGCCTTATTGATCTGCAAATCTAAGTGCTAATAGAAACTCTACCTTAAATTATTATTGGTCTTTAGTGGTAGGTAAAATGAGAACATTTCGCTTCTTTCTATGCTTTCCAATCCAATCGATACTCATCGACTACGAGAAGATGATTTGTTGTACACCAACCTGAAAGAAAGACTTTTGATTAGAGTGCTACATTACAATTAACTATGGATTACCATCATTCTGTGCCATGTTCAGAAATTCATTCCATTTCGTTTGTACTTCCCAATAACGTTCTTTGATCTGACTTCGATCTTGTAGATATGATACAGCGAAAAAATATGCTTTAAGTACATCTTGTGGACGTGTATCAAAATGCAAATACACTCCTAAATAGTTTCTATTCTCAGCTATTATAAATTTCTCATGTGGATCAAATGAAGAGACTACGTTATCCACATCGTGGCTAGTTTTAAATTGATCTACTAAATTTTTCACAGACAATCCGAGACGAATGTTTAGGGATACTGAGACTGTTTGGCCGAGTGTTACACGTTCCAGTTTGTTGACCTATTTGTAATACATAGTTGTTAATAATTTAGTTGATTATCAAACTCATAATCTTACTTGTTGAGGTGTTAACATACGATTCGATCGGAAATACTCCTCCAATGCAATTAGATATCGAGATTCATTGAAGGTTTTCAAACAAATCGATTTGACTGCTTTGATATTGGCATAGATGTGGATCAACGTAACGATAACGAATATTGTGTAAAGCATGCTTTAGAAATAAAATATTAATAATCATTTCATAAGCTTGCAGAAATCATTACTTTTGGCTTTTGATTGCAGTAAGTAAGTAAAGACCGAGAAATGATGCAATTAGGTTGACACATGTTTCTTGTGCACTGTCTTTTGATGCAACATCAGCTAGATTACCCCGGATTGCATGATGTTGTGTTAGAGCCATTCTTGTAGAACCTCCTAGAAGTGAGAGATTTGTGAAAGACTTTTATAACAAATTAACTTATTAATTAACTAACCAGCAACACCAACTATTGCTTTCAACGTTGTTGTGCCACATAAAATGTAAGTTGCGTACATGGGATGTTTGGGTAAAACAAATATTTCAATTCCCATAGCTACATCGTTCAGTACATCTGCTCGTAATCTCCACTTTTTCGAATCGACATCCAGTTCTGTCCTGCAAGTGAGAAAGAAGCCTGATTATGTGTTCAAATTTCATTGTATCCACATACCCTTTCCACCAGGCAAACAATATTTTCCCCATGTGTCCAGTACCTTCCTTGAGAACCCATGTAACTGTTGCAGACAAAGGACTTGCTACATCGTTACCAACTCCCAGACCTTTCAGAATTGCGTGAGTCGTGAGTGTCCCTAGAGGAAGTCACAAATTATTGCACAGGAAACTTTCAATTCAATTAACCACAAACTCACCACTAATTGTACTACAAAATGCCTGTACTGTGTCCCATATCTGGTACGATATGTAGTCTTCACTGACACTGTCTGGGTATCCTTTTGGAAGAAAGATCCCTTGGAATAATTTGAATAAAGCAAATCTTTCCCGTATGACTAGCCTGTCAGATTTGAGTGGAACTCGTACGATACTCTTCTGATCTAAAAGTTTCGGAATAATTTTTGAAGTCAGTAACGTGTCACAAATCAACATTTACGTGTTCCATAAAGACCTGCAGGTGTTACATATAGAATTTCTTCCCCTTTCGTTCCGTATTGCTCACGAAAATGTACTTTCATGTCGTTTCTATATCCGCAAGCGAATTAATCAACAAAACAAAATTGAACACTTTAAGTATTTCATAAAATATTGCACTTTCAATTGATCAATAACTTAGTTTTTAACGATAATAAATTGACTTTTCAAATCACAGTCCATAGAAGCAATAAAATCCCACCCTCGCAAAAAGTTCCTTTTGACATTTGGAGTTTCTGCTGTGACGATAACGAATGGTCGAACACGCCAAATGCCAGGTCTTCGGTGGTCGATTGAAATTGGTCTAATGTTTTCGCCAGCACGGCGCATGGCTGGCAGTTTGTTTTGATTTAAGTCCACGTGCGATTTTCATTGTTTTCAATGGTGAGAGGAGAGTGTTTGTGATGAAAGTGAGAATTTAAGAGAAATGTTGATTCAACAATCACGTTGCCAGAATGAAATTTTCCACATTTCCACATTTTATTCAATATAATTAATTTATTTAATTAAATTTTACATTATATTTAACATGTTTTAATTAAACTTATCATTATTCAAAAGTTGGTCAGCTTAGACCAAAAATGATTTGACAGTTCACATGTGGAAAATGGCGCCCGATCAGTCGAAGTGTTCAGTTTCTGTGAATTCTGTGTAGGTTTTCTTGAATAAAAGTGAATTATTTAACTATTTCCTTCATTAAACATTAATGCTAATGAATAAAAAGTTGTGAATCTTAATTGCATTATTTGTAAAATACCAGTGAAGAATGCAGAAAGTGAACATTCGTGATACCATAAGAAGTTGTGGTTAAGTATTTAATTTATTTATTTCAGTTTCTTAACGTTTAAAAAGTATTTGAAGAGTGACATCAATTAGGGATTCCCTGGAAAAATACGAAAATGTAATTCACAAGTGACCAAGTTTGCTTAAAGAGTTGATACTGATGCTTCTGTTGTTTGTTGCCAAAACCATAAATGGTGAATGCATTCTTTGGAGTTACAAAGAACGTATACCTTATGAAACAATTGTAATGATTAAATTGGAAATTGAAATCGAAAAAACGTAAATCCTACGAGAAATGAAGTAAACAGAGTCGTCTGGTTGAAGTGTCTGGCTATAGTATTACTAGGTAATTCGGTTTCACTTTTTACTATCAAAACGTATTCGTTAAAACATCCAAATACAGAAGCGTTGTGCTCCTTGAAGAATTCCTCAAGTCCAATGATGGTATATGAGCACTGATGAAATTTAACACTTTCCTATTCAAAAAATAATTGTAGCATAAATTCTTCCAACCTAACATCGGATTTATTTTATTCAAATACCATACAACTATTTCTCCATAGAACACTTACATTTTTCCAGCATAAAATAAAGTCTTTAAGATTATGTTATATGGTACAAAGTGCAAACATGGTTGCATCTTCGCTATTCCCTTCGTACAAGAAGATGAAGAAGTGAAAAATGCAAAATTTATGAATTCTACAAGACAATTTTCATGTTTTACTGCCGTAGAAACTTTGTACATGTTACAAAAAAGATATGAAACAATTTTTCTTTCTATAAATTGTCTAGAACCCTGTTGTGGTCTATTCCACCATGGAAGCGAATTCATTTGGAGAAGGTGAGAGGAATTGTTGAATGTTGAAAAATTAAAATACTTTTGGAAAATTGGTAAAAAATTTATTTTAAAATCATTTCTAACTCCTGTGGTGTGATTTTCGTGTTGTAGGGATACGGGGATTGTTAATAAAATTCTATAGATGCGGGATTTGTTGAATGTCCTTAAGGCATGCTAACTTCATATTTCACTTGAACGTGTTATTTTAACGCCTACCAGCTTCGATATTGATGATCTTCGGGTGTGCAGTCACACGATTCGTATATTTTTGAATTTTTGTCTGAAACAATTGTTTCGGCAGAAGCTTTAGCAGGAAGCTTTCAAGTTGGAATGGAAGCTTTGCTTCTGTAAGCATGAATTTCCTTAAGGCAAATACACAAATACAGTCAGTGAACATACAGTGAAATGAAATTGATTCACTGATGAATGCTATGAACACCTCTCCTTCTCACTCTATAACTAAGTTTGCTTGTTTCCCTTTCCATTTTGCGAGAATTTCTTTTCTTCTCGTTTTCATATGTGTGTGAGCAAATTTTTCTGTAACGTTTGTATTGTGTATGTGGTTGAAACATTTTCAGATAATATCGATTTTTTAGTTGAAGTCTCATAATGAGTATAAGAGTTGAACGAAATAAAACACGTGTGTTATGCAAACTCGAAAACATTCATTGAAGCCAGTAATTTACAACAATAAAGAGATGACATATTGACATATTATTATTGATGTAATATTATCCACGGGGTCTACCACCTCTCCCACGAGGTATCCTAAATGGTTCTGGTTCAGGTTCCGGACCGGCAACCGTTAGGCCTGCAAAATGATAAATTATAAATCAGTGATCGTAGTTACTTATTATTTTTTTATTCTTACCCAAAACAGCGAGGAGGACAACGAGGAAGAATGCAACTTTCATGCTGGTACTAATTGAAGAATCTTGATTAGACGAAGAAACGTAATCGAATGAAATTACTCCACCGACTGCAAGCTTTTTATTCTAGAAAATAAATCCATTAAAGTTTATTTCACTCACGACACTGCCATTTGGCGGAATGGTCGCATAATAAAACTGGTACTTATCCTTATCGCCTATCCACGTGAATTGAAGTTTAATTAAAATCATTTTTTAAACTTGACAATCGGTGGTGTGACCTGACAACAACTATGATGTATGAAATAAGGTAGGAAATGTATCCCCCAGGATGCTTCGTTTAGCCGGTACGAATTTTTGCAGGGGAAGTACCCTTAAAAACAGAGGGAAATTGTTTGTTGATAAATTGCGATCTATGAAATAAATTCAAAACCGGTATTAACCCTAATAAATCGAAAACACAGATTGCGAACAACAGTGATTGGCAGAAACACCTTAAAACAGCTTTCAAAATCGGGTGCCAACTCGTTGTATGGGAATGAGAATCTGTATTGTCTGTGGCAGTGTCACCGAGATACAGTCGCACAATTTGTGTATCTATTTTGATTTCGCATATTTGTAAATTTCTAGAATTTAAATTTTCGTGATTTTTCCTGTGGTTTTGAGAAATGCAAGAAATCTGAAAGAAAATTATGTTGAGGTCAGTTATCGTGTACATAAGATTCTATTACGATCTTACCCCGTGATTAAGTATAATTTGGTTTCTGTCAAATTGTAATGCAAAGGAAAATATAATTTATATCAAAAGGAATGAGAAATAATTTTTTCCAATCCACTCAACTCCATTAGGTTTATTGAGTTTGTTTTTTGTTAAACGTATATAAGATTTGTACCTTCATTCCTTCATCAACAAGTGATTGAAATGCAATAAAAGAAATCCATATTTCCAATACCAAGTAATAACAAAACCGATCTCAACATGATTTCTTGATGGTTAAACTTTTTACAAACAGTTCGTGTGCGTCAACAACTGCCAATTAAAGCAAAATCATCTTCGGTTATTAATTAAACGAGTTTTATTGATTTTCGCAAAATGAAAGAATAAATTTTCGATGTTGCAGTTCTGGGAAATATCATAATCGCTTCTGCTCCGAGATGTCTGCACATTTATGGTATGAAATATTTATCTTATTATTCCAATATAATTTGAGACACCTTCCAACAAAGCATCACTACACTGCAGGACATGTTGTCGATCATGTGAACATGCTTGAAATGCGCCAAGTATTTTAACGAGACCGATTGTGGGGCAATTATTACATTCTACTGAAAACGCAAGTTCTGATTCGAACTTTTTCAAAAATTTTCAAAAATTCCCTTGATTTATGAACGTGATTTAGAAAATAAATAAAAAAGTTAATGTGATTAACCCAACAAAAACCTCTAAATCAATCAAAATGAATTAAGCTAAATCGGATTTTGCAAAAAATTTCATTACGTCTCTGAGTGGATTAAGAAATACAATTTGAGGAACGCTTTCTACCGTGAAGATTATCTATTTTTTCAAATTTTTGAAAATTCAAGATGCAAATCGTGTTTCGTAAGGATGAAAACAAGAAAAATTGTTAAATCGTGATGAGTGTTATGCTTGGCCACCATTTCGATTGTGGAATCATTGGTGATATTGTCACAATTAGATCAATTCATGATTAACTCTGAAAATAACTCCTACACAAGGTATTTTCCACGACAATTTTCATTCCACGTAATGAGGTCACTTTGTACACCACAGAAACTTGTCTGTAATATAAAACAATTCCCGTGATTTTTCGCGTGATTATCGCAATTCGAAAATGCTCTTAAATCTTTCTAGTATCAACAAATTTTAATCTAATGCATTAACATAAATATTATCTGAAATCCACCGTTAGAACAGAATAAGAAACTTGTCTTACTGTTAAAATAAAGAAAATCTCAATACTAAATCACATGAAACCATGAACTCCATTCACTCCAGTAAAGATGTCCGATGGCATTCTCCTGACCTGGTAAAATTGCATTTCCTACTGGGATGCATTCTAAATAAATTGTTAACACTTTTATCCTAATGTCAGTCATAATGATGCACTCAATTTTATCCGCAAGTAGATACTAATTTGTGTTGGAGTTCTTAGGATATTTGTGATCTAGAATTGTTGATAATGTACATAATTATGTTCCGTTTTGTATTTTGATATCGAAATGCAATTTTCTAGTTATCAAGGAAGACAGTTTTAGCTGCGCTGTGCAAAACAAATTATATTTTTTTATATTTTTCTTTAATTTCTTATTTTACTGTTTCACGTTATGATTCTAATTATTTTACCTGTTTTTAACTTGTCTTTACAGTTAGAAATCAACTTTTGAAATGCTTGGATAACATGAAAATTACGAAAAGGGAAAATACTGTGAAAGTGATATAAAAATGTAATCTTTGCAAGTGAGTGGATAAATGCAATTAGAACAAGACATCGATGATGATGGTTCTAGTACTGGTGCTGGTGCTTCTAGATGATCATGATGACGACTTACATTTACAAGGTAACATTGAAAACACGTTCTATTCAAGAAAATTTAATTAAACTACTTCGTTTTTATTTTTCCAGGTAATAAAAGTATCTACAACATGTGGTGATGGGTTATTCTTGTCGAATGGGGTAAATGCACTCACTCGAATGAAAAATTTCTTTTCAAAAAAGAATTTCGCGCTATATTATGCTGAAAATTAGCATTTCTTATAGAATGGAATTCAAACTGTCCCATCGAAATGCTATTAATCAGATAGAATTAGAATTAAGTATAAGAGAAGATAAGATATGAAACTGGACCACAATGTCTAAATCCTGAAATTTACATTTGACATAATGGGGGTATTGTACTCGGTTGAGTTAAGATTTATTTGAATAGAAAATCACTCATAGAAAGTTCTTGTTAAGTGGCAGACAAACGTAGTTATCAATTCCAATTACAAGAATTCCTTGACCTCTGGTTAATGCGAAGTCATAAAGATTGTAGTGAATGTTTTTCAAATATACATATTTCTCACAACTGTATGAACATAATGTGAGGTCAATTTTAGTATGACCCTGGTTAAATGATGAGTCGTTAAACTTACTTAACGTAAAAAAGGAAGAAAGTATTTAAAAAATTCGCAAGAATTTATCACGTTTTGCAAAGTTTTGCGTGCAGCAGAAATATGAACAAAAAATAAGAGAAATATTATTATTATTATTATTAAAGAAGAAATGAAGAAAACCAAACGAAGAACGATGAAAGTTATTATGACTCGGTCGTTAAAAGTGAAGAAAACAAACGTTTATGCTTCACATGGAATAACATGAAATGTCACTGACCTTAAGTATGAAACCGATAAATTAAGAAGCATAACAAGAAAAATCGTTAAAACGAATATCAAAAAATCATGAATTCATAATTACACGGGGATTCCCTCAAGACATAGTGTTTCATGGTCAGCATGAAGCACGATTTTCTTCTTTAGTTTTTGATTGGAAACAGTTAGTTGGTCAATCATGGTTAATAGTATTAACTGATTAGAGTTTGTACCAAAATAAGTGTTATAATTCCAAATGAAGTGATGAAGGATTCAAATTAACCGAACGCTAGTTGGTGTTGGGGTATCATTAATTTGTCAAAACATCATGAAAATCTTGTAACATCTATTGAATAGGGTTAAATGAGTTTGATCAGTTGGAGGTATGTACATTCAAGCTAGTGAAACTAATTTGAAAAAAGCATTCATTCATGTTCGCATTGAGTCGCTTTGGCTGCATCACCTTTTCGAAATTCATCAGACTTTAGCACGTCTGACGAGCTGTATGGTGCCAAGCCCTGATCGTTTAGTTTATGGATTTATAAACAATATTTTATGGAATTTAAAGTCTGTCAAAGCATATTTATGCCAATGCGAGTGCTGGAAGTACATGTCGGAATAACTTATAAAATTCTGGGAGAATTTTGTACAGCATAGCATTCCTTAGTGTTTCACACTTTGCCCAACCGGTTTTGCATCGTGTTGTATCGACAATAAACCCTGAAGGAATTCTGCATTCATAGCGCGATGAAGTTGGTGATGAAAAAACACGAGTTGTCATCGTTATACAACAATAATACATTATGTCAAATAAGATCAGCTATAATGACAGCAAACAGTTACATACCCGCCGAATGCTATCTTCAAATCAGAATCACTGTATCATAGTATCTTAAAAGCCACATGATTTCATATCCGAGGTCGACGTATTCACCTTTTCTTCTACGAATACTAGATTCATGTTATGTCCCCAGAACTTAAAAACCACCAGCGTCCACCAGCGCTGTTTTAGAGCTAACAAAGATTCGTATCAGAAACGACAGCGTGTAGAAGAAATTCAAGGTAATTATCACGAATTCATGAGAGATGGGATGCAAAAAACTTGGCATACTCTATAAACCATCTCTGATCCGATCCAACTACTCTTCTTTCATTTTTTGTTATTTTAACGGAAATCTGGTTCTGGTCAGAAGAAGGCGCCAACATCTTTCTTCGTTTACTACCAGCTTGCCAGCTTTGTTGCTTCTTTCTCTCTTACCATGGTGTTCTTCTTGCAAAAATCTTTTGCTTCTTCAAAAGATATTATAATACGAAAACTTTTTAAAGGGTCATTGAGCTCGGGCTTGTGCACAACAATTCACAAGAGATAGAAATGTTTCTTTCATATTGTCGTGATGATAACACTTGATAGAAGTTTGTATCATCTTCACGAAATGATATCACTTCCCTTACAAATTCGGTTATTGCCTCATCACTTGCCTGTTGATTAATCCTCAGCAATTAAAGTTCATAAGATGGACATGTTTGTCACGCACAACACTTGTCCGAGTAATTAATCATTTTCCAAAAAAGTGTTTTTTCTTAAAAGTGTTAAAACAAATTATAGTAATTTTGTTAATTCACACTTTTTTTGGATAAAAAATTAATTTAACATTACATAATCTGATGGGAATTTAAAAAATTATTTATAGAATAGTGCTTTGAAATCATTCGAATCATTAATTCTTGATGTCTTTATGGAATTTTTCTAATCACGTCACACCTAATTTTGAGAGACAATTCAAATTTGTTTTTCGAAACTCATCAAGTTATTTTGTATCATTAGATAAACTACGTTCTTTGAATTTACGTTATTGTAGGACCACATAAAGAGTGGTACACTAAACCAGCATTTGATGTAATAACTTAGTTACACTTTTGCAAACCTATTTTCGTAATTACTTTCACAAAGATGATGGGAATATGCAATCAATCAGACGGCGGAACTGGTCCAGATTAGATGTCAGGTTGAAGAGCTATTAGTTCAATTTTCTTTAATAACTCAAATCGAATGTGTCTCTGATGTTATTTAGCTAAAAAATATATACAATTTGTTTAGCAATTTGTCATCTACAGAACGATAGCTTCCGTCTATACTCAGAACGTTTGCTTTCGAATCACATCATGCACGGATCTAACCATATCCGCCTCTGGAACGAACCCGTATATGAGCACGCGGGTATCTAATTATGCGATCATGCTGTGCAACATACATAATTTCATTTTTTACACTTTGCGATACAGATTGCTCTCAAAGATTGGTTTTTTTTCTATCCGTTACTACGACCTGCTATAGATGATTATAATGAAGGAAAAAGGTTCACCTCCTATCAGTATGTAAGCAACATAATTTCAAATTACTTCTTTGGTAGCTTTAATGAGTCTTCATTGCTAGAAGATAGTTTTACCCAGACACTAGAAAAGATGAAAAATTTAGATTTAATTTTACTGAATCTGAATCTGAATCTGAAACCCCCAGCAGGTCATGTCTGATGCGGACTGCTGAGATTTTAATTATATAAGAATACACTGAGCTATAAATGAATAACTTCTATATTTGTATGTGCAATCTTCTACCTTTCATTATTGGAAAATTTTCGAATACCGATCGTTCTAATAAAATTAAAATTTCATTTCCAACCACTGCTGCTGCTTCTGCTGCTTCATCTTCATCTTCCTTCCTCATTGAAACATCTATGTAAGTAAGTAGCACAAGAACTAGAAGTATTAAAAACTAATTTAGATTCTCTTAAAGAAATATGAAAGACAGATTCCTTACCATTCTGCAAACTCCATCGATTATATTTGATGGAATTCTTTGGGTGATTCTTCTTCCTCTGAATGTTGTTATTCTTGAACTTCTTCACTGGCAGACGTCTTGGGTAGATTATAACGGATGCCATTGATACAATCCTCTGTTTACGTTGAAGCAGTTATTCGAGAGTTTTGTGCTAAAAAATAAAAAACAAATTCTTCATCTGAGAACGTTAGAATTTGGTCATATCTTATATTTTTTCCACACTATTTGTATTTGTTCTTCAAATTTTTTCTCTAACGGTCAAATGGGCTTCTTCTTTGTGGGAGGAAATGACCAATATTTCGGAATTTCACAAAACTAACAGCACGATATCTTGTCAGTTTTAGGTCATTTTGTTTCCGGTAAATCAATAGCATGTTGTTTGTATATTTCTTAAGATTTGTTAACATTTGTAGCACGATTTATCATCGAAAAATTCTAACAAAATTTCAAACTTTTGAAATTAACATAATATGAAATGCCAAATGTAAAATCGTGCAGCGAAATTTAACAGAGTGGAACTTTGAACTGTAAAAGATTTAATGCAGATTTGTTTTGATTTAATCAAACTATTGTAGTACAAATAAAATATAATTTCCAAACCAGATCAGATTCTACCAGTATTTAAAAAAATCTAATTGAATTGAATCTAATTTATCAAAATTTGGACTGTACTCGTAAATAGTCAGCAAACTTTAGCAAATAATAAAAATTGATAGATATTTATGAAGTCATGTAGAAAATGAATTTTCCCCGCTTGAGTGAATCCCATTCTCTGGTGATCTACATAAAATGAATTTTCCCCGCTTTCAGAGAGTGAATCCCATTCTCCGTTGAATGACATTCATTTTCTGCTTCACGACCATTAGGATTTGTTAATCTTGTCAAGTGGATAAACGAAATTGTGAATTTGCTGATGTAAATTTGAACAGAACGAAACTGTCATGTTAACATTCTGTAATTCAATACTCATCAACATAACATATAGCTGCGAAATAATGAAAAATAAAAACTGCGTTGAAATGATTCAATGATCATCACCTTCTGATCAAAAAAGGAAGATGCACTTCTTAACAATTCACTTTGCATTGTGTTCAAGTGCGAGAAGAACATCTAAGAAATATGATATCCGAACGTAATTACCTGCAAAATGCATAATTACTGTATAAGCTACAGCTAGCAGCTAACAGCATTGACCGTCAGGTAAAGTATAAAAATTCCACTCAACCATAAAAACGACTATTACTAGTTACAGTAAGATTTGTTGTTAAAACGCTTACGCAATGCGTTGTTACCTTGTGAAGGCCATTTGTCATCAGGTAGGGTAACAACAGAAAACACCACTCATACCCAGGTTGTCATATAAATGTATGGATTTTTTTATACCCTCGAAAGGAATGCAAGCTGACGGCTGCAACACGGAGATCTGCTATGGATGCACATGGGTTTTGTTGCAGTCTGTCTCTTATTGTTCTTGGTCGGTTCATGCGTTAATATTACATAAAACAGCGGCATTTGTTAAAGGTCGGGGGAAGTGATAAGTTTAAAAATAAAAATAAAAATAAAACATAAGAGACATGATGATAAATGATTTGCCATACATAACGTCCATCTACTTTAGCGTAATGATCATCTATTAAAAATGTAAGTCGGCCTTCTTCTACGAGTATAGCATCCATTCTATCCTCTACTACACGACATCGATTCTGCACACTTTGT
The DNA here is from genome assembly GCA_963971475.1 of Chrysops caecutiens. NCBI lineage: Eukaryota > Metazoa > Arthropoda > Insecta > Diptera > Tabanidae > Chrysops > Chrysops caecutiens. The sequence goes on from OZ020570.1 coordinate 3,169,976, forward strand.
TGCGGAATTTCATTGAATTAAAGTGATGCACATGATGCAACATGAAGGAGGTATCACCTTAAATAGAAAATTCTTCATTCTTCTCTATCTCGTGATAACATCACTGAAGCTATTCACCCAAATTCGAAATGCGTGATTTTGCAATTAGAGAATTTTGAGGTTAAGAAACGAAGTTGCAGTTGCAACTTCTTCCATTACTTCAGAAGCAACAGAATTAAGCAATTCTGTCTTCCAAGCTCCTATCCTGAGTGCCTCAAGACATTCTTTACAAAAATGAATCTTCAGGACGATGACGGACCATCTCGTTTCGAATCACTTGATTAATGACTTTTCTATGAAGGTTCATAAATTCTAATCCTTGCCCAAGGAATGCCCATTTTGTGTGCGATCGGTTTGCTTAACTCCGTTGAAAAGTCTTTTGCATGCCCACTGAACATAAATTGCATTGAATCGATTTATTTCCTTTCATATGTCTCTTCTATCCAACCATGGCAACGTGCTATAAGCAATGAAAGTGGTCTACGTCTGGTCTGTGTTCTTTAACCTAATAAAATTTCATTTCCTACCGATTCTTGATTCTTCATACACATCACGGAAGTCATTTAAACATGATTGTACTACTGGTTGTAGAAGAGGATTCATGTAGGATTCAGTGGAACATTTCATCAAATGTCATTTTTAAATCCAACGAACGAGCATCAATGTCAACTTTGGACAGGTACATGTAAATCATAAATTCTTTTCATAAAACGTCTATTATGAATAGTTTATCTCTGAAGGGAAGCAACCGATGACGTTGTAAATTCCATCTTTGTCATTTTGACAGTTGCATTCATTCTCAATTTGCTATTTATTTCTGCACAGAAATTCGATTTTTGACGCTTCAAGATTTTTGACATTTTCACATTACAGTTAGCTGGTACTTAACACTTTGCGATATTTATGTAAAATTTTCAGCAACAGATGACGTTGTAAATTCCATCTGAGTCATTCTGACAGTTGCATTCATTCTCAATTTGCTATTTATTTCTACACAGAAATTCGACTTTTGACGTTTCAAGCTTTTTGACATTTTCAAATTACAGTTAGCTGGTGCTTGACACTTTAAAATTTTCAGCAACGGATGACGTAAATTCCATCTTTTTCATTCTGACAGTTGCATTCATTCTCAATTTGCTATTTATTTCTGCACAGAAAAAAATTGAAATTCGATTTTTGACGTTTCAGGATTTTTGACATTTTGAAATTACAGTTAGCTGATATTTGACTCTTTTTCAGTAACAGGTGATAAATTTCTTCTTTGTCGTTTTGACAGTTGCATTCATTCTGAATTTGCTATTTATTTCTACACAGAATAATTCGGGAGGAAAACTGAAATTTGATTTTTGACACTTCGTGGTATTTATGTCAAATTACCAGCATGTGCTTTATCTAACAAATGATTTGGATGATTTTTAATATCAATGAGATATGAATCTCTGCAAGCATTATTCTCATAATTTCAAAGAATGCCAGAAGGCAGGTACTTGTTCATAGTCCAATTTCGAAGAATGAATTTCCGCAAAAGAATTTCAAGAGTAGAACGCGTAACTGTTTTCTTTCAAGTAAACAATCCAATTAGGGACGACTATCTTGATCTGAAGTGAGATTTGGATGGAATGTACTAAACTACTGGTGAGTTCTATGATCCTCATTGAACAGCATCTCATGGATCAATGACTTGGAGTCAAGAGGCTACCAGCAGATTTGTAATGATCTGTGTAGGCAAAAGTATAATATCTCGTTTCATTCCAATATTAATCAATCATTGTTCATACATTTTTTTCTCTTTAAAAACGTAAATAATTAGCCAAAAGGTTCTCGTTATCCTACCCACTTTCATACTATTGTTGATACGACTATCTCCGAGAGTTCTTTTGCACAGCTATAACTACTTAGGGAAAACCGATAATTTAAGTTTATTATTTTCTTAAGATTCAATGTTAATGCCTCACAGCACCAAATGGTTAAAGGTTACTAACATCAACTTTGGTTTTATTGAAGTTTATGTAGGCGATGCGGATTTGTTCAATGCCCACTTCATATGGAACCGTCTCAAAAGTTCCGCTTTTTGGCACTTTGCCATATGACCACGTTCCATAATTGGAGTTATTTGTTCCGAGAAGTTGTTTCACAAAATCCATAAATTTCTTGTTAAAAATAAACAATTCCTCATCATTTTTGGTAACTAGTCTCTACTCAATATGATTTTAATGACAAAAATCTGAATAATTCCTCTTGTAACGCAAGATCAAAGACCACAATTGAAGAATACAAGATATTCTAAGAGCTTACCCATTAAAAAATAAATAAGATATCATTAATTATATTTGACTTTTGACAAAATCACGTAGCCAAAAGAACAGAAATCTTTGACCTCTTATGGCAAAATGGCAGAATTTCTATGTTTGCCTCTGACTGTGACTCTGACTGTGACTCTTACTCTGCCTCTGCATTGCCATCAGTTGAAAATTTGAAAAATTAAATTAATAATAGTTAGTGGACATGAACATGAAATTGAATTCCAACTTAATCCCTTCATTTATCACTTTATTCAGTTGAACATGATCATGTTGGTACGTTTTGCGTTTATGTTTTCTAAAATTTTTTTTTTTTTTTTGCTTCCTACTATTGTCAGTACTGTGAGGTTTTAGAAACATTCTATGAATTCCAATCTTATAACTTATTGGCGATTTGTTTTTGTACGTTTTAAAATCACTAATTTATGGAAATCTTATACACGTTCTATGAAAATTATCATAAATCTTGGACTCGATTCAAATTATTGTCGCTAATTAAAAAATTTTATTTAGTATCACGTTTTGAAAAAACATTTTTCCGGGAAAATCCCAATGCTAGTTTTCAATTTTCTCAAACTGATTTTTTAAATTGTCGTTGGAATGAAAATTTATCGATATTAGTCGCGTTCTTTACTCATGAGCAGACCAACTTTTACATGAGGAACAACAACAATTTGTGAGCAATCTTGCACACGTTTTCAAATGCAGAAGCATTGCTGTCGAAAATAATTAATTTTTGCCAATTTGATTTGTGTCCACATTTTACGCAAAATTCAAAATGTCAAATGTCAAAATATCAACAGGCTAGCCAACCTCTGATAATAAAATTTTTTGCGTTTCATTCGTCATGAGCAAACCGAAAGGAATGCAACTTACAAATCAAAAGTGTCAAAAGAACAGCCAGGACTTGCACTCGATAAATAGTGAAAGTTGGCACCACTGACAATCACTTATCAACTTCAGTTGAAAGAAAATAAAAATTTGAACTCGATAAATGTATGGGACTTGACAGTGATGTGCTGTACTGCGGAGTGACCAAAAGTTTTGATTTGAAATGATAAATGTTGCTCGCAAACCGCGGTGAACTGGATAATTGAGGTGAAGAGTGTCGAGTTATTAAAGAAGTCACATTCCATTGAATCAAGCAGACAAGCTTTATTTTCACTTTCAATGCAAATCAATCCATCACATGTGAATATAACATGATTAGAATATAATTTATCAACGCCACTTGATAAGTCTTAAGAGATTAAGGATCATTCATCATTTCATTTCTAAAGACTATTTATCACTATAGACTTTCAACAAATGATTCCATGATATCTTCCTCAAACTGTCGTTGAGAGTTAATCAGAAAATGCAGAATGCAGTGCGTTTCATACGTTTCACAGATATTACATGCTGATGTGTAATTATTACGATTACATGAAGTTATTAAACAAGAAGAAATAGAAAATCGTGTCTAATTCATTTCGATTCGAAATCAAATTAAATTTTCAGACATGAGTATCATTTATAATGAGTGACAGAGAGATAATTCCGGAAATATATTCGTTACGTTCTAAGGAGCCTTGGCAGTCTAGACTAATAAGGCAATAAGAATCTGAATCTGAGAATATCACATCGTGTCAGGGAAATCATTTAAGAGGATCATCTCTATATGGACATAGTGGTGGTGTAGTTTTAATAACTTACTGAGATAAACTATCAGCTTTACTCCATACATCACTATCCACTTAAGCGTTACTTAGATCTCATAAAAGGCTTAAGATGATGATGAGATTCTCACGAAAGTTTTAAATCGTCTTGAGTTTTTATGATTCAACTGCGATTCTTGTTAAGAGATAAAATGTTTTTCCCATTCTAACAACACGCGGAAGTCAGGTGAGATGACACGTTATCGCGAATGATATCATTGAAAGGAGTCGATGATTGTTTAACAAAGAATTGTTAACAAAATGTTTAAATCAATGAAATGCAAAATTTCTGACGTTGTATTGCAAAAAATAAACAGACAGCCATGTTGGGAATTTTTAAAATTTTCAAAAAAATCCTCCATTTTTGATTGATTCATTTCTCACCTGTCGAATTTTTTAACACACCTACTGAATACGGAATTATTGGGTTACGTAACTCCGTTTTTAAGGACAAAAATTTAATGCAAATCAGTGTGGAATTCAAGGAATGGTTGCATAAATTGAATGCAAATCAATAATAAATTCAACTAAAATTCATTGATCGTTCTCACGTTCACGTTGCATTCAAGAAAATAATTCATTTCAATAAATTTCATTGTGTTATAAAATGAATTTGTGAAACATGAAAGGGGAAAATGCTGAAAGCGAACCCGCGTCCCTCTGCTTCCCAAGCAGATGCTCTAACCAATCAGCTACCACGAGCACATTTTCTTTCCCTTCATGTTCCCACATATTTGAATTGCCAGAAATCTACGAAGACCAAAATGACATCCATGAAATACAGCGGTTCAAGTGACTGTCAAATTGTCAAATAAATCTGAATCAACTTTTATTGTGAAAAAGTTTAGCATGCTTAGTGAAAATAAGTTTCAGCAACACCTTCGACATAAGCTGATTGACCCACTAAAACCACTCAGACATACCCCAAACAAGGTTCAATTACATAAAAGCCAAGTACATCCGTTAATGACAAATTGAACGTCAATCACGAGCTTAAGTTGAAGTTTTGCATTCAATATGGCGCTGTGTGGTGCATAAGAGATTCATTAAAACGCCATAAAAGAGAAGACGTTTCTGAGATGAATATCTCGAAATGTTAGATTTTGGATTAGCAGCAATTTTCGTATTTGGTAATATGGTTGAACAAAATGGCGACGAGTTGAAACGAAATTGCCCACAGAAATGAACAGAAAGTTTATCAGGATGTGTCGAGATGATTATATCAACTCATTTAACATGTTTCAAACGATAACCGATGAAAACCACTGATGATCATTTAAGATGTTGGCAATACTGTAACTGCTACAATCGCAGCATGGTCGGCAACATCTTTATTTGAGAATATTTAATGACTGTTGACCTCTGCCAGCACACAAGCCAACATCATTTAACTACTTAATTTGTTAAATTTAATTTTTTCTTGTTTATTGATTGGTAAATATTTAAAAAATTTTCACTTAAAACTTGATTAGAATTTACTGAATTTTTACGTAACTTCAAATCAAGCAAGTTGCTTAAATGGTTATTTACTGATTATTGTTAACACGTTCGATTTATTTAAGTTTTTATGATTGGAAAAAAATCGCAAATGATGCTGTCATCATGACATTGACTTGATTTCTCTGACAGGTTTATTGAAACTCATTCATCAGTGATTTATACTTGATGATGATCTATAGGTTGAGGAACACAAGATGCAGCTATCACTTTCATACTGAGAAATACCCACATGATTCTTGTGCAAATAAAATTGTACTAGATGTTGATTGTCACGCACCCTATTCCACGAAGGACCCATATCCTTCCTGTTTTCTAATCAGGATGCAATATGCAGCGTTTCATAGAGGAAAGTGTCCGTGTGATTCCTGTGCACTTAAACCTACAAGAAAAAATACAAAAGTGTACTAGATTTCATTTTGTACCCTTCCTATTCCACGAATTTTGCGCCATACTCTTTTAAGAATGCTTTCCAACAATGAGCTTCAGATCCAGCAGAAACTTTCATACCTAGAAGTATCCACATGATTCTTGTGCAAATAAAATTGTACCAGATTTCATTTCTTATTCACCCTTTTCTACCAAATAGCCATATCCTTTCTGTGCATTTGAGAATGCCTTCCAACAATGGCTTTTGCGATCCTGGAAACTGGAAAGTCTCCATCCATGTGATTTCTGGACACTTAAAAGTACTAGACGAAAAATAAAATTGTACTAGGTTTCATTTTTTACCCACCCTATTCCAGGATAGATACATGCAATGCGTTTTCTAATCAACAGGAAGAAGAACGCAAGATCCAGCAGACAGTTTCATACTGATCTGTATCCATCTTCATCTTGGGCGAATAAAATTGTACTAGATTTCATTTCTTAAAGAGCCTCTTACGAAGGAGCTACAGCCTTATTGTGCGTTTGAGCACGCCTTACAGCAATGGTTCTACTGATCAGCAAGTATCCATGTGACTCCTCCGTACTAAAACGTACTAGAAGAAAAACTAAATTGTACTAGATGTCATTTCTTATATACTGTTTCCACGAACTATAAACCATACCCTTCCTATGGATTCCAGAATGCTTGGCAATACTAGCTTCCCTGAAGATCTTTCGGCTCTCATACTGAGAAGTATTCATAAACGTGCTAGAAGAAAAATAAAATTGTACTAGATGCTGTACTTTGAAGATACATAACTTTCCTGCTCTAAAGATCTGTTAATTTCCTAGCTTCAGGTATTCCAAACTTAAACGTACTAGAAAAACAATAAAAATGTACTAGATGTCATTTCTTATATACTGTTTCCACGAGTTATAAGCCATACCCTTCCTACGAATTTAAGAATATTTAGCTAAACTGGCTCCTCTGATCTGAAGATCTTTCACGATCATACTGAGAAGTATTCATAAACGTACTAGAAGAAAAATAAAATTGTACTAGATGCTGTACTTTGAAGATACATAACTTTCCTGCTCTAAAGATCTGTTAATTTCCTAGCTTCAGGTATTCCAAACTTAAACGTACTAGAAAAACAATAAAAATGTACTAGATGTCATTTCTTATATACTGTTTCCACGAGTTATAAGCCATACCCTTCCTATAGATTTAAGAATATTTAGCTAAACTGGCTTCTCTGATCTGAAGATCTTTCACTGTCATACTGAGAAGTATTCATAAACGTACTAGAAGAAAAATAAAATTGTACTAGATACTATTTATATAGAGCTATATCCCTCCTGGACATTTAAGACACATAACTTTCCTGCTCTAAAGATCTGTTAATTTCCTAGCTTCAGGTATTCAAAACTTAAACGTACTAGGAGAAGAATAAAATTGTACTAGATGTCATTTCTTATATACTATTTCCACGAGTTGTAAGCCATACCCTTCCTATGGATTCAAGAATATTTAGCTAAACTTCTCTGATCTGAGAAGTATCCATTTGATTCTTAAGGACTTAAACGTACTAGAAGAAATTCTGCATTTAAGGTACAATTACATTTCTGCTCTAAAGAACTGTTGATTTCATACCTTCAGGTATACAAAACTTAAACGTATTAGAAGAATAACAAAATTGTACTAGATGCCATTACCTACCCATCCTATTCCACGAAAGGTTAATTTGAAATTTTGAGCCATACCCTTCCTGTGCATTAAAGAATACCTCGCAACAATGGCCATAGAATGGTATGTGCGAGAATTTCCACAGTGATTACAGCACTGGTTCCACGAAAAGATTTATGCAATTTGAATCTCTTTCACGGAATCCTTCCTTTTAGGATTGCAATTTCACCGTCAAGATAATATGCAAAAATGTTTTCGTACTAAATTGTGTAGATAAGATAAATGCGAATGAAAACCTGATGGTATATGCAACTCGTACACATGAAAAATGATTTCCGATTTGTTAATTATGCTAACTAAATGCATTCATGCAATCGCTAATCGCTGCAACAAACCCTAATTGATATTCCAAGCACAAAGTTCAGTTTTTGCTACTTTATTCGTTGGAAAACTCTTCGTGTTTTGGATTTTGTTTTAACAAAATAACTCGTGCTTGTGGTTATACTAACGTTTGTATTTGTTTAAAAGTTTTATAATTTATTCTATTTATAGCTCACATGAAAAAATTCTCCATTCATAAGTACTGGTCTGTCCATTTAAATTTAAATCAAAACGTTACCTCATCCACGTGAACGAGTCAAATAAAACAATTTCGTGATGACAAGGTTTGCACTGCTGCGATTCTCTACATGACATCATCAGGGCTAATGTTCAGTAATCATTTATAAATAAGTAAATTACACTGTGTGTCTTATATAACTAAATTGAAGATGAGTTTTGTGTGATTCAAGTGATATCAACAATATTGTTTATGAAAATTTGTAGTACTACCCTTTGAATCGTATTTTCTTCAATTAACACGAATTGAAAATCACGATTTCATTTATAAAACAACTAAACGATCATTGATTGAATTTTCTCCCCCATTTCAATTCATTGATTATGTTCATCTCAGACAATACTCGCAATTATGCATGAAACCATCATTAATTTAAACATTTATTTTTCATGGTTCATTCCTCACCTAATCAATGAATATTAATTATCCTGTCTGCTTCTGAAATGATCAACCCATTTCGTAGCACCTTGTCTCGATGTCAGTGCAAATGATTTTTCAAGTGAAATTTCAATAAATCACAATATGAAAATGATTGAATCTCAATGATGATGTCATTGATGCACAAATACGAAAAACGAGTCCGAGTGACGTAAGCAAAATTATTTTCACAAAAACAATATGGCGGATGGTTTGAATTCAAATTCAAAGTGCAACCACATATGGTTGATGACCTTGATATCTGGACATTTGTCACTTTCTAAAGAATTTCACCTTTCACCCGGAACGACTTAATGTTTTTAAATTTTTGTCTTCACAACATGAATTGTCGTTGAACTTCATTTACGGTTTTGGTTAAATGCTAAAGAAGACTTGACGTCGATCTACAATACAAGAGAAAATAAAAACGTGCCGCAAAGTTGAACTTTTGATTCGCGATTACGCTTTTTAACAGCAACAAAAACTGAAAATAAAAATAAAAATAAATCGTAAATTGATGATTATCGATTGATCCGTGTCTGTTTGTCTGTTATTTTGTTGTGGGAAAATTATTGACTCAATTCTGATCAGACAGAATTCGATCGATCGGTAGTACCACGAGAGATACATAGAAGGGAATAACACGAAAATCATTTAGAAGATGTGTATGCTATTCGCATTTTATCTGTTACTTAACTCAACGAAAATCGTGATCTTATCAAAACGCAACAATTTATTATAACGTTTCGTTGTTGTCGTTAAACGCAAGTAACTATTTCTTCAATTTGAATGAATCTCTTCTTCACGTTCTTGTCTATTTCCTCAACTAACAGTTGTTTAACACCAACACGATTTAATCAGCTCTTAATTGACTATAAATTACATTTATCTGATTAGCTAGTGCTATTAAAATGGATTTTTCTGACTTAATGATGTCACTCGTGGTAAGCTGCTGAACTTGACAATGATAATCTTTATTAAATCATGAAAATTATTATTTTCATATTACATATGAGAACCTTGCAACGACAACAAAATATTGCTCTTCGGAAAAACGAAATGACGACACACACAAGACCGTGCCATCAAACTCCTAGATAAAGTCGACCATTGCGACAAATTTACGCACACGATATTAAAACTTACCCTAACTTAAGACAAATGACACACCTAAACTGAATTGAGAGAGTGTGGGTGTTAATCCAAAATGAGATTCCAGAGAGAGAGAGGAAGACACATGAAAACCCAACAATTGCAATTTGGTTTTCCAACAGTTGTCACAAGTGTCTTTTAAATGAAGGAATTTCTATTCTAAACAAGTACAGCAAATACAATTCACAATCACCCGGTAATTAGAATTTTCTCAAAAAGACAATAGGAAATTCCGGAAATTGTGAGTATTTGGCGATAAAGGTTACTCACAAATTTGAACCGCGAACCATTTCGGGATGGGATTTTCCCTGGTGTCAATAGAATTCTTAATTAATTTCAAAAGTTAACTATATTTTTATGATAAATTATATTTTGTTTGTTTTATGACTTGTTGAGAACGAGTAAAAGCTTTTAGCGATAGCCATCTTGAATTTGCATGCTCCACGAGGAACTCCATTAAAAATGCATAATCAGGGAATACTCTGCGGGATACATTCTCTGCTTTGTTGGGTTAAGACCCCATCGATGGTGGTACACGGAGTCATAATACGTGGTACTTCAAATATTTGTCAACTTGTGCGGGAGAGATTCTGCAAGTTGCATGCGGAGGTACTATTATAGTCTTGAACATTTCGGATGGTGTAACAACTCTTTATTTGCATATTACTTGGATATGATAGTCATGCGCGATGCGGGACGATAACAACAAAATGGCGGACTACGATTGAATGTAAATTAAAGTTGTTAAGAGCAAACTATCGATATCTGTTATTCATGACTAATCAAATGCACAAGAACTTCTTCCAGATCGTCGTCTTCTTGTTCTGTTTGGATTCAAAAGAAATTATCAAATGAACGATGAAATTGCATAAATTCCATTCTAAATATTTGAGGTTCTGCGTTCGGTTTTGTTACCATTCAACAAGATCATGGCTGTTCAACTAACAATTCCACTTGAGGAGACTTTTGCAGATCGATTCACGAACGTAGCAACAATCAGACATGAGTAGTACTTGTAATACCTGTGAAATGAGACTGCAAAATGATTGAACATCGATTAGAGTCGTTACAATCAATAGACTTCTGATTGCAGATTCTTGTCTTTACTCTGGGATTTAGTGGAGTATAAAAATAGAATTACTATTATTACAAGAATCCATGTTGGTTGTACTCGGAAAATATCCAAAATATGAAATTTTATTATTTTCCCAAGCAACTGCGCTTGTATTATATAATCACATCGGTGCAACATCCCATAAAGTGCATAAATCACTCGGAAGCTTCAATTAAAGATCGATATCATGAAAAACAATTCCATTATCATTTATTGATTATGTAAAACTGATTTTAACTTTTTACTTAATGATGATTTCTAATTGTTACGTAAATACTGTAATTGAAAATCATTTGAATGGATGCAATGAAGTAATTATTTTAAATTAACAGTTTTCTATTATTAGCGAATGAAAATTAATTAAACAGAAATGCGGATATAGGGAAGATGACACAATCAAAACTTCACTCTCAATTCCCCTCCTAACACTTAAAAAAATGTCAACAAACTTGAAACGTCAAAATTTTCTCCGTTACTCTCTTGCATGAAAACGAAATGCAGTGTGAGTCATCGCCATCTGTTGACTCTTAGAGCAACCAAGAAGAATGCGATTTCGAGGACAATGTTGAAATTGCACGGACATTTACCGAGCAAACATTGTGCAAATCAACAATCAACCTCTTCATAATGGAATTATTTGCTAAGTAAACATTTTTCTTATATTCCATCTTCATTTATTCACTGATGCGTGTAATGGCAGACAAGAACCTGGATGCAACAGCTCGCTTTCACACCCTTTAGCAGAATGGAATCACAACAACTTCAAGTTTGCATGTACTGCTGTGCTGCAGTAACGAAAAATGAAGGAAAAATAATAATAGTAGGTAATGCATTTTGTCACGTGTGTTCATGGTCTATGAGCATAAAATTTACAGCTACTATCATTTTGCCTTGAGACCAAAGTTATCCATAAAGTTTTTGTTATATTTGAGTAAAAGATATTTGAAAGTGAAGAAAAAGTAAATGTTAAAAACATGTTATTAATAACCGTAAATCTTAACGCATCGGAAATTTCTAAAGAAGTTCAAACGGTTCATTTTGAGACACTTGAATTGAATTAGCTGGATGGTGGAGCCTTGAAATCGAATCAGTATCAAGATCTGTACTAGCTAGTAGCAGCAAGATCAGGAAGTTCTGTATCTATTTATAACAGCAAGATTGATGGTGGCGTTTAATGTTTAATGTTTAACAATGATCCGGTTTTATTCCAAAGCAGTCTGACCCTTTCGTGGGCAACTCCCTGAATTTGTGTCCAAATTAGAGAAGATGGCGATTCGCGTACCACACAAAAACCACCATCTTGTTCGATGATCTCACCATATCATGATCGTTTGTCTGTTGCAGATTTTGATCAAACGAATGCAATAATTCCCGAAATTTCTTTTTAACATTCATTTTATTTCCAAGCTATATAAGAAGCTGAAATGAGATATTCACATCTTGAAACTGTTATGTGATACTGTACCAGGCGTATCAACTCAACTCAAGTCTACCTTCCAATTATGGTCGTATCGGGTTTTTTTCGTAATGGGAATTTTTATTTTTCTCACATGAAATAATTCGCATTTTAATTGGTACACGAAAGAAACCTCGAAAATTTATACACAAAAAATAAAATTAAGATCAAAATTTCACTTAATTACAATCATTAAAACGAATTGTTTCCGAAAGTTTTTAAATTAATTAATAAAAATAAAAACAAACACGAATGCATTTGTAGGCGTTGTTGCTGTTGTTGTTATTGTAATTAAAACACCTATTAGTAAAACTAATTTTTTTCCTGTTGACCTTCCAGCTTGAAAACTGAAAGAAGTATTTGAAAATATTTTCTTAAAATTTTAAAATTGCTATTTTTCAAAATCAACTTCCATTGTAATTATTTTGAGGCTTAAGTTGGTTTTTTCGAAATGAAACCTATTTATCACCTCAAATTACAGGTTTTCAATTAATTTTGCAGCTTTTTAAAATGTAATTATTTAATTTGTGAAGATATTTTTTTGTATTTTGGGCGCAGTTGATTGAAAATTTGTTTAATTAAATCAAGAAGTAAATATTAAACCTTGCAAGGTTACCATTAACATTTGAAATGTTCTGTTTAAATCCACCGATGGAATTGGTTAGAACGATTGTATTGTAGTACAATTAGTACATTTTAGTACATCGTGCAGAATTAAATACATATTTGATTTGTCACAGAATAAACTAAGTGTCTTGACTTGAGAGCGGGAATAATTTTGTCCGTTAATCATGACTGCGCATGCGTGCTTGCGTGTGTGAGACGAACGAAACACTCGTGCTCTCATTCGTTCATTCTGCTCTCGTCATGTCACTGTGAGTGATGAGCCTACAGTACTAAAAGACTAAATTGGATGTCTACATCAGAATAGTTCGTTCTTGTTCACTTATAGGAATTCATACGTTACACTAGTGACATTGCGATGTGACGAATTCAAGATGGATGTCACCACGATTGAGAATCTGTTGACTGTCTCGTTGTTTGTTTGATCATAACTCGTTGATTATAACAATTCAAGCGATGATGTACACCCATTGAGTATTTTTAAGTAAAAATTTTAAATTTTCTGATTAATTTAAAAAATTCCCATCGTGATTTTTCACTAGAAATCACACAAACGTGCGCAATCGGTTAGTCACACGAAAGTTGAATTTAATAAATTTAACAGAATTTCTAACTGGTTTTCTGTAAAATCTTGAGAGAAAATACATTTTAAATATTCTTTAAAAACAAAATTTTACATAATTTAAATCGGTTTAATATTTAAATTCGATTTACTCAATGATTTAACCCAGTGGAATGTGTTGAAGTTTCATGAAAAGATTCTGCAAAGAATTTTGATGACTCTTCCTTGAGTGTTCTGAAAGAAAACGATTGAGATTTCACGGTAAAATGCTAGTTGGTAATTTCAAGACGAAATTAGCTACATAATTCACTATTAATTTGTTTCTCCAAACCTCTACTTCACATGTTCCTGTGACCCTCAATTAAAGATGAGAAATTTTCAAGAATTCTTTGAAATTTTAATTCTTAGTCTAACGAACGACCTTCAATTTTTGAAAAACGTTTTAATTTTTAGTTTAAAACTAGTGTTTTTTCGCACTCCGTTCAAGGCACCCTGGAGTCGTAAGTTTTAATGAGAATTTTCTTTGAACAAAGAATCGTTTTAAAATCGAATTAATTTAATTTTTTATTTTATTTTTTGAGTTAAGGAACTTCTTGAAGCGTAGCAAATGTGTCAGACGTTATACGCAGGAATGACGCAAATTACTTCGGAATTTCTTAATGTCCAAAGCTTCAAAAAGGATTCGGAGAATTTCTATTCTTCACAACTAAAACAACCGAAAGGCGAAGTCAAGGTCTGCGTCGTAGAATAAATGTTTCTTATTAGTATGAACTTTAATCAATTTCTTCAATACAATAAGTTATATAGAGTAGTACGGTTGCAGAATAGATAAATCACAAGCTTATTGTTTTGCGCCGTTTTTTCGTTTCTTCTTCGATGCTGTCGTAGCTATGACATTTGCGCGGCACTGGACATTTTAGGTTTTTCAAATTCGTTTTGATGCGAGGTCCTGATAGTTCTTTTCAATTTCTTTACAATGATACCCAAATCAACGTGCTAGCTAAACACATACTCACGATACACTCATAAGTATCTTTACACAACGCTAATTAACAACAATCACGCGTAGACGCTTACGCTTACACTAGCCTGATGACGTCAAGGCAAGTCGAACGCTGCACAATCAATACGTACACATGTGCTCTATCCACTGTGACCTCAACCGTTGTTATCGCATTATTGGTCTCGTAGTTATGAAATACGATGGTGTTTTGTAACACAAGAAAGTTCAACTGGCTACCAATACACATACTGAAAAACTGAAAGAGAAACTGTTCCTGTCTCACTTTGTTGTTCAAAACTTCAATTTGACTCGAATGTTTTTGACATTCAAATCTGAGTCACTTTCGTAACGGGTTCGGGTCCGTTCAATCAATTCACACCTCCAGAGTGTCCAAGTTTTCAAATGTCTCCAAGTAATTACAATTTTCATATATAATAAAATCCCATAAAGACATGTTGATGCAACAAAGTGACTTACAGAAACACGCTCTCACCCACAAACGGTGCACAAGGTCGATTAAAACGCGTAGGATTCGTAATAAAATTGAAAATTCAAATTCAAATTAGTTTCAAAAAAAACAAAAGTAAAAATAAAAACATTTGAAAGTTGAATATACTAAAACTGTGCATTTTAATTGTTTACCAGTTTTGGATACTTGATCCATTTTGGAGCCGACAGTCTATGGCGTCAATTGCGGATCCGTTTTAGCAAATTGCTCAGCAGAATGACGAATTTCATTTGTTGCTAAGTGTATCTGTTGTTTATGATGTATTAAAGTACCGTTATTTTGTTAATTAAATTTATAATTATCGTTCGGAAATCAATTAGTCTTAGAAACAGGTCAAAATGTCGTTAAATAGTGGATACAAGTCTGTTAAATTTCATTAAAACTCAACATGTGGTCAATATTTGTTGAATCAAGGTCGTTGATTTTGGATGTTACGGTTATTCGAATGAATCAACTTCTAGTAAACGACTTTAATCTGAAAAGAATATTCAGAAACGTCAATAAATCTGTCAATTTCCAAAAATACGAGTTTCGCGTGGCAGCCATTTTGGCATTTCACCCATTTCGTCAACATTGATCAATAATTGATGAATCAATGTTAGTTTTTTCAGGATATGAAGATTCCTTAAATTATTAAGCTTGAAGGAACGTTCACAATCTTAAGTGAAAATGAAAAGTGAAATCTAATTGCTCTTCGTTCTGCAGAGAGCGTTGTCACAATCACAACGTGACAGTGATTTTTTATCCCTTCCGCACACATGGAGTTCCTCACACAAGCATCAATTCTTCTCTTTCCATCTGTTGGATTTTTTGCGAACTACTTTTTCGGTTTGAGAACAAGGATATATGAGTTTTTGTATGAAATATAACATTTATCGACATTTTCATCCATACATCCATACTTTATTGAATCAACGGTAATTTTTCAGGATATAAAGATTCCTTGAACAATTAAGCTTCATTTAAACAACACTTCTTCTAAGGGATTATCATTAATTTTCATTTAATTTGTCAATTAACGTATACAGAATTTTCACTTGGAGGTCATTTCACCCATTTCGTGTTAGATATGAGTTTAAATTTGTTGAAAATTTGAATGAGGAGTTGTTCAAAGAAGATAAATCTATAAAAAATTTCCATAATTATTGTGAAAATAATATATGTAATTAAAATAATTTGTTCTACACGAAAAGAACAATGACACTCAATGGAATCATGTAATCTCGAATCAAGGAAACGTCAACAAGATTTTTATGACATGCAAACATCAAGATAGAAACATTATGTTGCATTGAGAAAATGTTGAGAATAAGGAAATTGTTAAAACAATACGAAAATCAAGTGTACCTACTGAAAGAAAACAATCGACCATTACATTATCCACAACAAAACAGAATGCAACGATCAACAAGAAGATGCTCAATTGCCGCCCATACAGATCAATTGATCATGAAAATTGTATTTTGTGAATGTTATTTCTTTTAACTGTAAAATTGTTTGTCCACCATAAGGACCTACATTTATGGAAGTAACTTGTGTGGTCAATATGTACTGTTATACACAAAATGATAAAAGTAAAAAATGACTAAAAGTACAAGTACCCACATTTTACCTTTTGCTAGTTAACATATGTTGAACGCAAGTACTGGATTTACCATCAACAGAACCGCAAAAGGTATAGTATAAAACTACTCAACATCTCAACATCTCAACATTTCAACAGGCTAAACATCTAAAACGTCTTAAGAGGTTTTATTTGAACATCTTTGATGTAGGAGCAAGAATCATTCGTGGTTAAACGCTAAATGCTAAATGCAGTCATGCAACAGGAATCATCTTAAATTTCTACATCAATAAATGCAATCTCCTGGCATACATACCACGTACTGGTATATATTGTAGATATTTTCAAACGAAAACTTGACTCTGTCATTGTCCATTCAAGACATTGATTGAGAGTCAAAGAGACAAACGTTATCCGTTTATACGGAATTAGGCACATTAGATATGGTGGAATAGTTGAAGAGAAACAGGTCAAGCCACTGGGATGTCGAGATGATGTCGAGACTTTTCATATGAAAATTATACAATGTAACTGTTTTATCCAGATCTTCCAGGTTCGCTTCTTAATGTAGTCAATGGGGTTATGCAAATTTTATGCTAACAGATGTTTTTTCCTCAACGAAACATATGATGACACCAGCCAGAATCGATTTTTTACTTGCGTGTTGTTTAAACAATTGTCACGTTTGTTTATTAATTTCTATCAAACAATTCTTATTTCCTTGCTTACATGCATTTTTTAACATTATTTCCGATGTTTGTTCTATTGTTTTCGAAAATAAATTAACGTAAAGTTAATTTGAGCAAACCAACTTTTACATGAGGAACAACAACAATTTGTGATCATGAAAAAAGTTTTGATCATGACTGTAGTTTTTGTTTTCAGGATTGGTGGAATTTATGATCTGTCATAATTTCTATAATTTTCGCTAATTTGCATTCGTTTTGTCTTGTCCAAATTGAACGCAAAATTCAAAATGTCAAATGTCAAAATATCAACAGGTTAGCCAACCGAGATAGTTAAATTTTGTGCGTATGTAATTATGAGCAGAGCAATGCGAAAGGAACGCGACTATTGATTTCATTCTTACGGTGTGTGTCCATGTTGCGAATTGAATTTGCTAAGTTGATCGATTATGCGAACCATCCAATGCACACTGACACATTGACAATCGATGGGAATCGAAACCAATATGGCTGCTTCACTGTTCTTGTCGCTTGTGTCGCTTTGAAATTTTTTCTTTTATTGACATTATCTGTTATCGAAATCGTTGAAATTCTTAGAGGCATATTTTGAAGATCAATTAATCGATCATATCGACATTTATACGTTGTAAAATGATTTGAAAACAAAGTGTTATTCACTTAAGGATTCCATTAAAATGTAAATAAGATCGGAATCTGTTAAATTATCAATTTCAATCAGAAGCAATCAATCAAGAACGAAGGTTCACTGGATTCGAAGTTCTTTTAATGTTGCTGATCTTGAGATTATGAATTTATTTTTATTTTCATCTTGAGGTTATTGCCGATTGTGTAGTGCTAACTGTATCACGTCGGTTACCCGGTGTGGTTGAAGAATTTCTTAAAACTTAATCGAAATTTTCGTGATATTTGCTTTCTTCCCCAAACATCTTCCACACTTGAATGAGGATCACAACGAATGACCACAGAAACCTTAACTGAAACCTTTACCGAAACGTAATTTTTCAAAAACGCGATGATCAAGTGCAATTTTTTTCAATTTAATCACTGATCTTGGCTTTCATCGTCTCCATGTTCACCATAAACTTTTTCACAAGATCAGTTTCTTGATCTTCAGCAATCTCATCCGAGAAAATGTTAATTCTGGTAGCACGTTGGAGAACATTCGTTCAGTTGCAACGTTTTGCCTGCATTACCTCTGCGTTTCCAGTGCGTCGTTGTACGCGATCAAACACTTTTCACGAATAAGACCTGTAATTGTTTTTTTTTTTTTAATTATTTGTAAATTATAATTTTCTTATTCAAGGGTTGATTCATATCAATTAACCCTTTTTACATGCACTCATGTCGTTGTACTTCTCCTCGACAACTTACGGAGATCGTTGATCACGACAAAACCATAAACTCAACGCAGTTTGCTTGTAGTCTGCGATTTATGGCGTGTTTTTATTTAAAGTGACTCTTCGTTGGATTAAATATCAAATGAAGCGCTTTTTAACGCAAACTTGACCTCAATTTATTACAGTCTCAGCATATATAATGCTGGTAATGAACCATTTCGTGTGTTTTGAATTTATTCTACTGAGAATTCACACGTTCCAGTGAAAGGCAAAGTGCCTCAGAAGAATTGCAGATGATTCTTGATGATGATTCTGTCCGGATAAAATCCATTATCTTGAGAACTTTAAGAGATATTCATATTCGTCAAATAAAAATTTATTACTAAACAAATTCTGATCTGTCAGCTTTGAGTCAACATTTTTTCACAAGTGATCGATGGAAATTCTTTTGGGAATTTGTTACTTTCCGCATTCAAGCTCGAGTTGCGGAAAACTTCCTAGACCGAGTTAATTTTCAAAAATTCTTATCTTGGATTTACTCAAATAAAACGATTTGCTTAACCTCGAGATTTAGTTTACATTTTGGAGATATTGCTAAAATTGGACCCGTCAAAATCTCTTGAAGACTTCTTTCTTCCATACAAAGAACGATTCTTGAAGTTTCCGGGAGTGAAAATGGAACCATGAAGCTCAAATTCGCATTTCCGTGTATCTTCAATGATCATGGACAATGATTCCTGCAAATTCTGCAACGAGGACAAAGAATCTGTACATCATTTGTTCAGAGAGTGTGAAGAAAGAAGCCGTGTTCTTTTGGTCATCGCTATCGAGTACAAAAGGAAAGTAGCAAAAGAACGCACCGGACTGGTTCTCGATAGATTACAAACTTTTATCAACTTCACTTCTCATTTATATGAACTTTCTTCGATTTTTTTCCATTTTGTTATCCCTTGGTTGCATAACTTCCGCCAAGTGTTCGCGTCAAGGGAAATGAACCATGTCGCCATCTAGATATTTCTAGCTCAACTATTCTGTTCAGAACAGAAAATTAGTTCCAGTTATTATCGAGAACTAAACTTGTTCTGTTAAATGTATGGGATTTGACAGTTCTGTTCTGTCAGAGTGACAAAAGAACACAGTAAAGAAGCACTCACATACGAGGATCTTAAAAATCTTGATCCAAGATCACCGATCGCGTACTTTAAAGGGTTGGATGCAACGTAATGAATAAAGACATTTAATAATAATCTTCGAACATCGCTCAACATGCTTCTGTTCATTTTGAGCTACACAAGACTAAAAATTTTTGAAATATTTGAAAATAGGAAAATAATTTTGAAAAATTCTATTCACGTCAACGTACAAACGTTCAAAAGTCTGTGACCTAAAATGTCCCAATTCTGTTAAATTTGCGATGTCAAAACACTTTCCACATGGAAAACAAATAGTTATTAATTGAAACAGAAAACGAAAACATTGATAACTGAAACAACAATTGTCGAACAATGACATTCCGAAAGTAATTAGACGAGTATTAAATATTCATTAAACAAAACAAAAAAAAATGTTTACATTCCGAATTTTTTACTCGTTTGATCGAATTCACTTTTCAAAAAAATTATTAACTTTTCGGCTTCTGGTTATTGTTAATTTTTTCTTGTAATTTTCACGGTTTGTAATTACCTGCAATTAATTATTATTAACAATTGAACACGCTGTGAGTTCATTCATTTATCTTATGATCCATGATGCGTAATACAAAACTTTTACTTTTTGTTTTCATTTTCAAAAGTGCAATTCGAAAATTTCACTCAACAAGTGTGAAGAGTACGAAGTTTGTCAAAAAACATACTCAGAAGATTTGTAAAACTAAGGGGTAACAGCTATCACATACATTTCCCCTCTGTATAGATTTTTACCACAGATATGTGAAACACAAGAAAAATACGCGAAAGTGACTGGGAATCGAATCCAAGTCCTGCTTTCCAGGCATACTCTTACCACTGAGCTATGACGCATACATTTGTCCAAGTGTTCCACAACTACATGAACACTTTATCATCAACTTTATTATTTGTACCAGAGCATAATTTGACGTTTGTACCAAAACATACCATTGAAAAATGAACCATCAGGAACGGACAGTAATTTGGAGATTATGAGATTAACGATTCTAGTCGCGGTTAAATATGAAAATGACATAAACGTGAGCGTTTTGTTACAGTTTTCAATCATTTCCACTAGAGAAAAGCGATTTGAAGCGTTTCAGAAAGAAAAATTAAGAATTTTGTAATTGGTAACACTTGAGTTTCTGCTAGATGAGCCCTTGATCACTGTTTTTTTGGTGTCTTCCACGCGTCTTTGATTTCGAGAAAAACAAAATGTATGAAATAAACGAAAGAACAAACCATTTATTATGCATCTTAAAACTAAGAACGGTGCAAAGCAGTTACCGTTGAAACAGTTACTCTGATTGTCATCAGGTGTTGCGTTTTAGCGTTAAGAGACACAGCCCAAGAATCACAAGAACAATAAACGTGGGCCAAGCCACAAGCTAGCAATCAAATCGACTGGCGTGGAATTGTTGGAAGAACAAACGCACGATAAATATGTCAAGAATATAATTAACTGAAGTAGGTGTGTGGCGTTTTTCTCGGAACGGAGCTTTTTCACAGTACCGCAAAATCATTCCAAATGAGACACAACCGAAATCTTACCGAAAGCATCAATGAAATTATGCTAAACTGATTGATACTGTCGAAACGGTGATGTCCTCATCTGCATCTTCATCAAGGTGAATGTGTAGGCATTGGACATGCATCAACACGACACGCATTTTTCCACGCTGCATGTCAAGCGTTGTCAACCCATCACGTCTGGAATATCGACATCGGGCTCCAGCATAGCTAGCTGTTTTAAATACAAAACGCAAAAAATAATAATAATATCTAATAATTAACGGACTGGGATTTTTACAGTTTATTAAGAATAGGCGAAGTTCATTAAGGAATTCATCGAGAACTGTAAGACGATTCCCAGCATAAATTCAAGGTTGTCACTGGAAAACTGATTTCTCGGCGGTTCTAGTGATCTTCTTGTGGAACTCATCTAATCACGATCGTTTGAAAAATTTTTCTTTTCACTTTACTTATTTTCCCTCATTTCATAATCCATCTTAATTAGCTGCCACGTCACTGGATATGAACTCGAAGTCAGGTTTTACAAAATGATTTTGCATAAAATTAATTTTAGATTAATTATATCGATCATTCGTTAGATCCGATTCAATCTGACATCGATAAATTGAAGTTGAAATTTTTACCTTTATTTGCTTTTCAACCTCGATTCAGCCTAGAATTAGAAAAATTTATTTAAATTTTCTTAACAGTAAAAATACGAATTTTCACAAACAAAATTTCAATTCAAAAATTTTTCCGTTAAAAATTCAGTTTTTTCTTCGTATAAAAGTGCCGCCATCTGTTTGAGAATTTCATAATAGAAATTAATATTTTCATTTCTAAGTATTGCCGCTTCTCTCAGTAACTATTATAATAGATCTGTTGCTCATTGTGCATAGCACGATCGTGAAAACAGAAATTTGTAACGTTAAAAGTTCAGTTTCATTTTCTTTATTTGAAAGAGTCGCCATCTGCTTGACATCAATTGAACTCTGATTGGACCTTCTTTTGAATAACCTATTAGTTTGCTGTGTGTCGGTCATTTGTCCATAGTGACAAAAAAAAATACATTAAAAGCTCAGTTATTTCTGAATTTGAAAGTGTCGCCATCTAGTTGACAAGCTTGTAAATTTGACTTTTGTTAATTTGACTTTCAGGCCCAGTTCTTCCAGTAATTGATCCATAATCGATAAAATACAAAAATTCCTTAAGAGAAGTTCATCGGTTGAAAGATCACTTTTGTCTCCATGGGCAAGTGTCGCCATCTAATTGACAAGTTTGTAAATTTGACTTGAACGCCCGGCTCCGCCAGTAATTGTTTAAGAGAACGACGTTCATCCGGTAAAAGATCACATTTGCAACATATGGAGAACATGAAAGTAGATGGCAACACTTGCACATTGAGTGAGACGACTCAATATGTGTAGAAACATGAAAGGAACAGAAAATGTACTCGGGATAATTCAGTGGTTAAAGCATCCGCCCAGCAAGCGGAAGGTCCGTGGTTCGATTCCCGGTCACGAGCATACGACATTTTTCTCCTTTCACGTTCTCTTTGCAATCGATCCCCTGTGTGTCGCACGATCAATAAAATATAAAATTTCATCCGTCAAAGGCTCACATTTGTTTCCAACCAATTCTTGTAGTAACTAATTAGTTCGTTGTGCGTCGCACGATCGGTAAATGGTAATGAACAATTTCCATTTCGAAGGAAAATCTCCCAAATTGCAGAAGGTAAAAAATTTCAAAAAATTAATTAATGACTCCCAAGCAAGAAACGATCATAAATTACGTGTAATTACCTTTTGATCGTCACGTCTCTTGTTAAAGTTAACAAAAGAGCTCGCAGTAACTTAGAGTTAATTGATGTCAAAGTTGGAAGCACATATAAGTGATCTTTTAATGATTGTTTTATAAACTTTAATTAAATAACTTTATGACCTTTTATCAACGATAAGTTTTGAAAAAGTTCACCTTAAATGATCTTGAACGAACAGCATGACTTCTAGTCTTGTGTCTCTTTAAAGACCTGCAATTGCACGTATTCCATGTCGCGTCGTTGCGATGTCAATGTCAGTAACAAAAAAAAGAAGTACTTCTCACAACACGAAGAGAAAAATTGTATTTTCCCCCATATTGTTTTGTTTCTTTTTGGGGGAGACATGTCTCTATACATGATGTCCTTTACGTACCTCTTCTCATGATCATCTCGTGGTGGATCGATCACTTATTGATGATCAGTCCTAATTCAATTCGACTTAATCGGTAAAAAATGTCAATTTATTAAGGACATTTTTATTTATTTCGTTGCCATCAAACAACTAATAGAGCCGTCACATGACACAGAAGACACACTGGACATTGTTACAACGCCATCTGTGACATTATAGCGGAAGTGATGCACAATTTCTGTCAGTGATGATTGTGTGAATTAGATGACAGAAGGAAGAAGTTATGATTTGGCTTTCTTGGAATTAATTAAATCCATCTGTTAAGCATGAATGATGGCAAACGTCTTAAATAATCTTAAAATACAGGATAAGACCTTTGAGGACGTGATTTTGCAATTAAATAAGAATTCGTTCTGACTCAAGATCAGTGGAGGCCTCGGATGCACCCACACGATGCACCGAAAGTGTAATAAAATGGCAAAAGCGACAAAGTGAAAATGAGGAATAATTCTAAGAAATGCACGATCGATGATGACACTGCATGCCTAAGCCCATCATAAGACACTAGCTAGTGTATATCCCTGACTTTAACTGCTCCCATAATCATGTGACATCAGAAGGTTTTTGCGGGTTTGTTGCATATAGTGGTTAGACTCCCTGGAACGCAAATTTCTCAAACCATACCGCCAGAAGTTGGTGTATTATAACCTGCAGGCATACGTACCATAAAACCGAAGAACCAAAGAACCTGCAGAGCAGTGAACATTGGAGTCATGTTGGAGTTGGAGTTGAAGTTGAAGTTGAAGTTGAAGATCTTAAAGATCATTGCCCTCCGCATAACTTTCAGACCATGCACTGCTAATTTCGTCTTGAGGTCGTTTTATAACTTTAAACATGCCCAACGCGAATCGGTTGACTCTTTCTTAAAAACATTTTAAGAAGTTTAAATCGTTCTTGCGTCTTTCAAATTGTCGTTGTTCGTTTTATTGTTTTCACGAAAACTCGAAAAATTCACTTTGGTTTCGCACCTTTTTAACCTTTTGTCTTAATGTTTTCAATGGTGATTTGGCAAATTACATGAAATCAATTTAGAGATCCATTAAATTTCACTATAGAACCTCTATGGAAACTCTATGGAATATGGATCAGTGCTAGGGAACTGTTAAAGACAGTCAAGTCGTGAAGGCACTTGAGCGAATATCTTGGACGCAAGACAAAAGAAACTGTACTTTAAGACATGAACTGAACTGTAAGCTGTCAAGCTAATGTGCCGGAATTGTTTGCACGTTTTAACTGTGATAGAACCTTCAAGTCCATCCATGTGAAAGATTTTGCTGGGAAACATTGGCTTCATGTCAAAATCAATTCTGATCTTCTTAAAAATAAAAATTCCCGCTTAATGGTGTGTTAATGAATGAGTGAACTTTAGCCGACATAAAATCACTTCCTTCTTTCGTTGGGATTATGTCATGAAATTGATATTTCCGTATCCCAGTGGAAAGGTATCCACTTTCTCAGATTTCATCTTTTATCGCAAGAACATGGATATGTTTATGAAAGTTTTAATTAGTCAATTACAAGGTTCTTAATTAAATTTAATTTCTACTTGTTATTACGTTCTTATTTCATCGCTGCGAAAAGGAGCCGACACTTTTCCGGTCAACAACCTGAAGTTTATGGAAAGTACAAAGTACAGAAGCATTATATATATTGTCTCTGTCTTGCACAGGATAACAAATGAATGCTTTAAGCGGAGTTCACATCGCAACGTGAACGTACAAGTGGTTTTTGTCTCTTTCGCATATATGGGATAGATCCAACTTTATTCGTTCTCACATGCGAAAACCACCTTGTGTTCGAACCGAAGAAAAACTTTTTGAAAAATCCAATAGATGGATTTTTCGACTAAAAGAGAAGGATTAATGCATCATATAAATCAAAAAATCAAATATTGAAATTTGAATTTTGACCAGATATTGTCTTATAAAATGAGTTGTGATTAAAGGACAAAAATGTCCTTCATCCTTTTGCTAGTAAATCCTTTGTTGAAGAAGTGTGCAAAATTTGAATCGAATCGGTGCATTAGTTTTTGAAAAACAAAGTTTCGAGAAAAACGCGATTAAAGTTTCTAGTGCAGTGTGTTCATCTTGGTTATTCTGGTTTTCCCAAGTCTCTCCTTCGCACAATTTCACTCCGATTGAAATGAAAATTTGGGAAAATATTCTCGACAGCATCTGTTATTGAATAATGGAATAAAATAAAAATGGATTTTTTAAAATTGGAAAACCCATATATGTAGTTGACCATATGGGGTACAGAAGCTGTTACCGATGCGATCACATACTGGTATTGCAACATGTTCTGTTGCTTGGAGCTTCGGAAGTGCAAACATTTTTACCGATGCAAATAACTTTACACGAACTGCTTGAAATTGCAGCATTATTCCATAAAAGCCACGAAGATGACCTCAATTCATGAATTTGTTGCGTAAATTGCAATACAACTGACCATCGTAAGTGGTCTTATACGATTTCTGGTTACGAACTGAGTGAAAGTATTTATATTTTTTCACACTATTTATCCATTAAATATTGGTAAAGTGTCTTTAAGTGTTTTACTTGAGGATGACCACGACATGGCTAAAAGTGAAATTTCTCCTTGGAAAAAGTGTTTCATTGAAATTGTTGAATTTTTGCGGCTTAATTAAAACCAATCACCATAAAAACGATGATAATCACATAGACTCGGATTAGTTTACAGACTTTTCATATTTCATATTGCTATTCGATGCCAATGTCAATAAGTTAATGCGCGTCTAATGAAAATGTTGAGTTACGATTTAGCGATGACCAGAGAAACTTTGGAAAACTATATTTACTGAAGGATTTACTGCTACTTGAAAAGTAAAGGTTTTTGAAATGAAGAAACTATCATCAGTTAAACTTGGATGACATCAACTTGATCACTCAAACGAGTTTCATTTCCGATTCCTGTAATCTGTTAAGAAGTTTCCGATTACCAGAACCCAGCCCACCAGTTTGAATATCAGCTCAAATTGTACCAGAGTTCGATAAACCTGTTGATTCCGAGAATTCGTGTTTAAACGACTTCCGCAATTAAATTAGCATTTGCACGTCTCACTTTTCAATCGTATAGTTAATTAAAAAGTTCTGATTCATTCGATTAAAGGTTGTAAAAGGTTTGAAGTGAATAAAATTAATAAATAATTTAATTCGTTATAAACACGTACCGAAACTTTGTATTGATTTTAAAACCACCTGTAAATATATGAAATTCACAACTGTATGCTAATGCAAAAATGCACAATAAAATTGCAATAAAATTTATTGCGATTTCCTCTTTATTCTCCGTTGAATGAATGCACCTTGAAATCAAAGTTTAACTGATTTAGTTAGTAGTTATCAAAGAAAAGGTTCGTTAAAATGTGAAATTGATGACGGTTTAACCGTTTAAAATGAACAAGGACATGCCTCAAGGTTGGTTTCGCATAACTCAGTGTTAATCATGCAAAAGCTGGTAATATTTTGTGTAAGAAATGTTCGAGTTTTTATTTATTAACGTACGAATCATTAGTTAACAAATTATTAAGTATTAAATTAAAAATATCCCCTCAGGAGGTGTTACAAATAAAATTAGAAATTTTCTTTCAATGTGATACCCCTTGCTGTGGGTTTTTTAAAACTTCTAAGAAACCCTCAAGGTTCTCTGATTCCTCTGCACCTGACTTGCTAAACATATCCCTCATATTTCTAGGGAAGCACATTTCTACAACGTCGACATGAAACTAAACCACAACGGATAGAAATAGAAGATAATCATATTACATGGTTTTCAAAAATAAAAACATAGCACTAAAATGCTTCTATATAAAATCGCTATAACTCATTTCCTCTTGTACCACCGATACACATGGCAAGTAAATCTCGGGAATTGACTATAAATCACTTCATCTGACCATCCTGTCCATGTGGAATGTTAAAATCGAAATAAACGCATCCCATATGGGTTCTTTAAGGTTTTAAGCTAAAAAAAAGAATTAAAAATTTGCATAAATGACAATACCAGATAAAATATAGTCAGTCGCGATGGCATTCGATAAGGAGGTGGTCTTCGTGATGTGGTTAAAGTGCTGGTGCCAGGTTTAACTTGTAGAATATCCTTTTATATGAAGAAGTCTAAAATTGATGATATTGAATGATGTTAGCTTCATCGTCTTGGTCGTGATAGAGACCCGTTGGGGAAATAACGTTTTATATACTAGGTTCATCTTGTCTTCAACGCGCACTCTTCTTCTTCGTTGTGATATTATGTGGTTTTATTTGAAAATTGAAGAATTTTGTGTGTTTCCTCAAGGAAGATGAACGTAAATTTTATAAATAGACATTTTTACCAGTCACTTCATTGTCGTTGTCATGATCGCATCATGAATCATTCAAAAAATTCTTCAAAGAAAATTTGCATTTTAAGAAATTTTTTCCAATTTATTTTCGACCAACATATTGTGGTGCAACAAGATTTAGAATTATTGAAAATATAAATAAATTACTAACCTATTGAAATGTTGAATGTCTATCATTTTGAAAGCAGAATAATTTATAGAACACTCAAGAAAAATGATGATTCTATCTACAGAATTGATTCCATCCCAAGGAATTCATTCCAGTTTGACAGTTGCAAAGTCTTTCGTAGCAACAGGAAAGGAAAATCAAGAGAAAATCCGAAACAATTCATTCAATTCAGTTATCACAATCTAATGTCAATTGTGTCGTCTTCATACTTATGGCGTCAGCCATCTTAACGTGGCGAAATGTCATCATGTATTATTCGTCCGGTGTGGTGTGAGTTGTTGATTGACCAGGGCTGCCATACTGGTGCCAAACGATTTTGGAGTTGTTTTGGAACTTGTTAGAGAAAACATAAAATATGTTGAAATAATAAATCAGAAAGTGTTCTGCAATAAATTTCGATAAGTATCATGTCGTTAAGTCTATGTAAAAATATTTTCGCACTTCATCTCGTTACAGAAATATTTCGTTTGAGGGTAAAAATATTTGCGATGACAACAGAAATATTACATCGTTTTGTAACACAGTAATGCAAATGATGTAATTTGAATGCAATTATTTGCATATTTGTCATTGCCTCTGAGTTTGACTTGTTGCTTCTTGTTATTAAACGTAATTAAAGTCAGAAGTAGAAGATGTACTTAAAATTTCCCAATAGACAGACCATTATCACAATAACAACTTGTAGATACTCGTAGAAGATGAACTTGAAGGTAGGTAGGAAGAAAATTTTTATAACACTAACGACACCCATAACTCGGTTAGAGTCATTTAAATGTGAAATGGTTAACGAAGTCCCATTATTAGACAAAACGATTTGGTGTTAGAACAGCATTTTCGTGCTGTTGTCGTTAGAGTGAAGATGAACACGAACTGAAAGATCTGAATGCACTTCTGATGAAAGCAAATTCTACAGGAGAATTCATGTTTCTAAATAATCAGCTAAAGCAAATAATCTTTTCTATGGTATTGTATTGTATTGTATGTATGGAGACGTACATAGTATCAAAAGTCAATTCTATGGTATGCATGTTCACAAGACCTCAGCAAATTGCTATTTCATCCACTTAACTTCTAGGTAGGAACTTTAACTTGAACTAAGGAAAAACTGAAAAACGTCGAGAGACAGACGTAGAGGCAGACGAAAATGTAGATACTACTAGACTAAATAGTAAAATAGTAAAATGTGGCTTAAAGCAAAGTGGAATGAATGTTGAAGATACTTGAATAATAATGATAACGACAACAGTAACAACAATAATAGCTTTAAAGCAACAAATAATGATAGCGATTGAAATTGAAAATAAAACAAAATAGTATAACTAAAAGATAGAATTGAAGCAAAGAATCTGTCTCCACTTAACTTTATGAGGGAGAGAAAACACTTTGATAAAAATCACGGAAGTGAAATGTTACTAACAATAAGAACAGACGGTTAGGAAAAGGCTTTCTTTATAGGTATGAGGTATGAAACCATGAAGGCATGAAGTTCTATCTGGAAATAGAAGAGAATCTTATGCTTAAAATAGGTACCAACCACTAACGTCACTTAGGTGCAATGCCCTTCAATTACGCTCTACTCCTAAGGCACTCTTAGTTATGATGATATTTTTGCTTATCCACGTTCTGGACGAAGAGGTGACTTAGAGACCTGTGGCCTATCTTACTTTGGTTTCCTGCTTCATTTCACTGTGAGAACCAACTGGGAACATTTTGACCTCAACTTACTCTGATTTTTCAATAAATCCGAGTCTTGTTGTTTTACTTTAGCTCCAACTTTGGTAGTTTGTTTTGTACGAATCTCTTGGTTAAAGCAAATGAAATTGGTCTAATTACATGAGCATGTAAACACGTTTAGTGATTGCACGTTGCACATTGTACATAGATTGCATGATGAGCGTTGTATGTACTCGTAGAAGGTAAAATCATTTTGAGTTCATCAAGACATCTTGGAATGTTGTTTATTGAATTTGAGATACAGCTGGGCTTGAGATGCAGCACTTGAAGTCTATTGTTCTTATAGTGTTTTTGGACTATACCTACTCTCTCGAACGTAACGAATAAGGAAGTCAACTTTGTTAGTCTAATTTGTCGACTACCATAAACAAAATGATCACAAGATGATGATTGGCAGTATATACACTACCGGTCAAGAGTTTTCATTCACTTTCTCGAATTTGTATTATAGCGACCATGAATAAACTAGACGATTTGTCATTAAAATGCACGCAACGGAACACACCCAAACCAGCGATCACACTCCAATACAAATACAAATCTCTTCACAACATCAATACTGTCTTTTTGTTCGAGTACGTTTTTTACTGTTTGACAGAAACTAAGCAAATTACGCTCAGTAAGTCAAGAGAAACTCTGAGAGTCAGTTGAAGGCAAATCTCAGACTATAAATCAAAAAACCGTGTGGCACACATGCCCAAAGTTTGCTCTGCCGTTACCCATGCGAAAGAAGGATTCTTCGAAGAATCGAGGATTATGAAATAAAAAACTAATTAATTATAGAACATGCGTCATTTAGGCTATATAGGCTATAAGGTCAATTTGTTCTAGTAATAATATAAAAAATCGTGTGTTTTGCTTGACTCAACAAACACTTTTGAACGGTAGTGTACTTCGTTCGAGGTACAACACTTCTGTCGCACACGGAAGTCATTTGATCACTGTCATCACGAACATACTAATGAGGTCCTATGAGATACATCATTTATGTGGTAATAAGAAGGACATTGGCACCATCAGATACCTCCCAAATTAAATTATAAATCCCACCAAGGTTAAGTGCACTCTGCTTTGTAATTTGGTGAAAATAAAACAATTTCCTTCATCAGAGTACATTCACTGCCATCTTCAAGTGAGCGTAAAAAGTAACTTCCTCATTTGATAATGACTGTGTTGTTTTGCCACTAAGAAGGAATGCGATGTACATAATTGACGTGGTATTATTTGCACTTCACTTAATTTAATGAAATAAAGTGATTTCTGGGGAAAAAAAAGTGAAATTTTCTTTCATTTCATGTCCGACCAGTGACATCTGTGCGTGGACTACAACAAGATAGTGATGAATTGTTTTAAAATCGTGAATTAGCTTTAAAAGCTTAAGAAATTTAATTTAATTCCTAAGTCATTGGTCAAGTACTATATAACTTTTTCATCCACGTAATGAGACAATTTAATGACAGCCTTAAGCTCTTGTCTAGCTGAGTTTTGGCGATTAAAGTTTCTTCAATTCTTCTTTGACTAATAACACTATTTAATGTCTTACTTGTTGGAAATTGTCGAGTTCCGGTTTCCATTTGTCTTCTATTACATTTTTTATTCTATTACAATGAAACAAAATTAGCTTAACACTTAACTCAATAACCACTTAGACTTAGACTCTTAGAGGATGAGTATGAAAAGGGAATCATTGGTTCAGTGTAGCTGTGGAGGATGTTGACATGGTGAAGGTCGTCGTCGTCATATATGAACAAAAAGATTTTTTCTCAACGTATTATATTACAAAAGTCACGTGTTGTATGTTGAACTTCCTCAAGTCCAAAGTATAGACTTGACTTGACGTAGAAGGTAAAGATAATTGAAAAATAGACAATTACACTCTAAGCATGGCATAACTACCTCCGTCAGGTTCAATGTAAATCCGCGCCTTCGCAAATCACTTCTATCCCAGGCGGTTTTATTTTTCCCTATTTTGTGGAATTATCTTGCCATTCCTCGGATTGTACGTGGTTAACTAAACCAATTGATACACGAATAGATACACGAGCTTCACTATATACACACTATAGTGGATGCGGTTACCACAATTGGGTGTAATATATCAAGTTGAATGAAATTATGATTCCTAAATTGATACTCCACTCTGGCCAATCTTATTATTAGCGCGTCCGAATGTTGATACTTTTCCAAAAATAGCTCGTCATAATTAAGTCCGTGACTTTGACTTACTTTTAAGTGGGAGATAAAAGCCACAGAAGATTCCTGCTAAAGACAATTGCCAAGGAGTAGGAGTTACTTCTTCTTCTTATTCTTGTTCCTGCAAAAAATCGTTTTTAGGGTTCCGTACGTAGAATATAACTTCTTTGTCCGTCCGTTTGTCACAGAGCTGTATCTCCTGAACTATAATAGCTAGACACTTCAAATTTTCACAAAGTGTGTATTACTGTGGCCGCTATAACAACAAATCAAAAAAAATTTTGAAACAAAATCATACACGCGCTGATACGAAAAGCGCTACCAACAACGAAGAGGAACATACGCATACGCTGTTACGATGCGACAGTAACCCTTATCGCCGTTTTATATTTTTCAATGACGAAACGGAACCCTTCGTGTTGGCAGTTTTATTGTTTATTAACTATTGTAGGATGGATTTTTAAATTATTACAAATCGCTTCAAGTTTCATGGAGAAATTCGTTATAAAACACAAAATTTCTGAGGACAATTCGAGTGGTTTGGTAAATAAATTAAAATATTTTTCGCATTTTCGAATATCGAGTGGTCGACTCTTGTAGACATCAAGTTGCGCAACACTATTTCGCGGTATAAAGTCAAAGATCGGGGCGTGAATACGGAATTTTTTGGGGAACAATTTTAAGCATTCAAACAACAAGTTTGAGCACTGCACGACATTTTAATAGCCTTAAGACAATGTTTGTTGGCAGTGAATGGTTGGAATCGGTTTATCTTGTAACATTCGAGTACCCTTGATCGTATTTTGTTGATAATTACCAAAGAAACAATTGAACAAAATAATGGAATTTTTTCAAAATTATTTTCCAGGATTTCATTCCAAACACAAAATGCGGTGCGTACGACTTGAGGCAGAGCGACGAGCGACTCAACTTGGAGTGGAGCCATATCGGGCAGTCACGTAGCAGTACGGTAAGTGTAGAAAAAGTAATCCATTTCGGGGCAGACACTTAGCAAGGTTCGCTAGGTTCTTTGACCTGGTACACCTACACCGGGATAGGTGCGATATTCCATGCCGCATTGCATCATTTCCCAACATGTAAATTGAATAATCGAAAGCCGTGAAAGTATTTTTCGTTGATATTTTTGTATTTACAAATAATTATTATCGGTTATTGATTTTGC
Source organism: Chrysops caecutiens (assembly GCA_963971475.1). Taxonomy (NCBI): domain Eukaryota; kingdom Metazoa; phylum Arthropoda; class Insecta; order Diptera; family Tabanidae; genus Chrysops; species Chrysops caecutiens. The sequence continues at coordinate 3,203,176 of OZ020570.1, forward strand.
AAACGGTGAAAGTACAGTTAAGTGTCAATACCTGTTGACGAAAAACCGTAGATCATGAAAGGTGCCAAATTGAGTGCTCACCTCAGAACTGGGTGTGGGCGTTTTTTTGGGAAAATACTATACTTAACCAGATTCAAATCTTCCACTAAATTGTTAATTCTCTTCATGTGATCTTAGATATGGCCTTGCTTTGTCTACGCTTTGGCTTTGAAATGCTCCTCCAGTGGCAATGACAACCCATAAATGAGTTAAATCGAAATGTAAAAAACAGAAATCTTTAAGCTTTTAAGTTTATGAAGTTTTTTTCCGCATAATGTTTCGTGTCTTACCATAAAAATCATACAATTACTCAAATGTTTAGGTGCAGCACTTTTATCGTGTCATCTCGTTGTCAATTGATTCCCAATTTGCCTCCAGCTCTTTGTGGATGGTCTGGGAACAGAATGTGGTCGACACTTTCACTTTGGCCAAACAAAAGTTTCCCTGAAACTCGTATCAAAATGAATAAATCAATTCATGAAAGATATTTCAATTTCAAACTATGACTCACAGATGTCGCAGGCGCCATTAAGTTTGAAATGTGAAATGACAGTTCAGTGGTTAGAGCATCTGCACGACAAGCAGATGACGTGTTTTTCGACTCATTGACGCCATTTTGAGGATATGACATCTGCTAGTGTCCCATATTCGATTCGTGTTGAATTCAAATTCGAATCCGTTACAATTCGAAAACGGAACATTTACGCATAAAAATGAAAAAATTAATTGCGACTCATGCTTGACCCTTTTTGCTTAATTTATTCAGATAATCTTCTTAAACTAGAACTTCTGGCACATAACTTCTGGTATATTTTTTTGTTGATAATTCTCAGTGTAAATTTGAATTGTTGCCAGAATGAGAAATTTAGATAAGATACAATGAACAATAAAATGTTAATTTTACGCACAAGAAAGTTCATTAAGATGGTATAAGAAGATTTCATGAAGAAATAAATCGTTCTAACAGGTATACCCGGTCCAATGGCAATTTTGTTTTATTCACTAAATTTATTTGGGTTATGTTTTGCTATTTACGATTTGCTACGAATGTTGAATATCTCTTAAATTAACATTTTATTCCATCTTTATTACGTGACATGACAGTAACCATTCAAATATCACTCACGTTCATCTTTTCTTGAAAGTAAACAAAAATCAAGCATTTACTTTAAGAATAGGAATAAGAACAAACGCACTGTATAACATACTTTACCGTTATCACGTCTTTTGTTTACCGGTGAGACGAATTTTTTGTGTTAAATTTAAAATATGTTAATAAAATGCGGTTAAAAATTTCAACAATTCGCTTCTAGTTTTTTGACTGTTGGAATTTATTTTCATGAATTTCAAATTGGAAATTACCGCAATGTGATCATCTTTTGTGATGATGGAATTCATTTTTTATTGGAATTTATTATTTCAATTAACACGGGAGTCTTGAAAATGCAAATTGATTGACACCTCTTGAAGAGGATGTTTGCATTGTAACCGACTGTAATTTTTGAAAACAAATTAAATTTTTCATTAAGACTCTAGTCAACAACGAAGGATTGAATCGAAAATTTCATTTCATGGCGGCCATCTTGATAATTTTATTATGAAGAAATGTACGAATATCCGCACAAAGAGAAAATACCGAGAGAAGTCGCCGGACACTGGTTGCTTCCTTTTCGACAGCCATCCCATTTCATAAAAAGTTTCACTTCTTAAGCTGTTAGCTTCTGACTGAATCAAGGATAAGTTCCCCCATTGATCATTCTTCCCAGTTGACAGAACAAGTGCAGGTAGTTCATAGAAAGTTCTATTTGCATCGGTGTAAAAATGAAAATTTCATTCCATGGCGGCCATCTTGATAATGTTATTATCAAGAAATATACGAAGATCCGCACAAAGAGAAAACACAGAGGAAAATCGCCGGACACTGCTTGTTCACAGCAGTGCAATTTCATAAAAAGTTTCACTTCTAACGCTGTTAGCTTCTAACGTTAAGTATAAATTCCCCCCATTGATCATTCTTCCCAGTTGACAGAACAAGTGCAGGTAGTTCATAGAAAGTTCTACTTGCACTGGTGTAAAAATGAAAATTTCATTTCATGGCGGCCATCTTGATTATGTGATTATGAAAAAATATACGAAAATCCGCACAAAGAGAAGATGCCGAGAAAAGTCGCCGGGCACTGTTTGCTTCCTTGTTGACAGCTAGACCATTTCATAAAAAGTTTCACTTCTAACGCTGTTAGCTTCTGACTGAATCAAGGATAAGTTCCCCCAATGATCAATCTTCCAAGTTGACAGAACAAGTGCAGGTAGTTCATAGACTCTTCAAAATGGAGTTAATTAGTAAAGTTAATCACGAACAGTTAATTCGGAATCACAGTGATCTGGTCGCATAAATCACTTAAAAAATATGCCCAAAATCGGATTAACTTTGTCTGTACGTCCCAAGTGCGCGAATCCCAGACGAGGTTCTCACAACAAAACGCACCAAAGATCATCGATCGTGAAAAAGGTACAGTCTCATAGTGAACCATGAAATGTGGCCAAAGATCATGGGAGCAGGGTCACTGCCCATTCAAAGTCTGGAGTTGTTCAGCTAATAACGTCCATTTTGATTTATTCTCACTTGTGTGCCTTCCAGGTAACTGCTTAAAAAGAAACATAATAATAGGTATGGCTGCTTCTTAAGTGCTCTCATTCAAGTCTTACGCCCAAATTCGTACATTTCAATGTCAAGGAACCCTTTCCATTCAATTCAAAAGAACCTTTATGGGTTCAAGTGGTTAACAATTGACTAATTTTTTGAAATTTTTCTTCTGCTTTTCAATCAAAAAAATTTAGAAAGGAAAAATTTTTCAAAATCTAGAAATCATGATGAGGTGTAGAGAACCATAGATAAAAGGTAATTTTTCTTAAAACATAATTTAAATTATCTTCACCATTTGTTTCTTCATCTTTACGTTGCTTTCATCTTTCGGTTAATCGTCGCAAATTGAAGCAATCAACTCCGAATCAAATCCGAATTTGTTTTTTCTCGATTTGTGTCTTCACTTTTCCAATTCGTGTATGGTTCATTTAGCATTTTGGCGATAATTCATTTCGACATTCTTGATTAAGCCATACGAGAAGAGCTTCTTCCCTTTCTACTGTGAACTTGAGGAATTCAAGGTCAAGGAGAGAGATGCTGACAGTCGAAGAATGCAAGTGACGAAATCGAATTCTTGTTGGAATGCGTTCTTCTACAATGAACGCGTGTGTGTGAATGCAATGAGTATCCATTTTGTTTTCTGCGTTCACTTTCTTTCTGAGTGACTTTGAATGATTTTTGATTTGTTGTTGGAATGCGTTCATCTTCGTGACGTTGAATCATTTTTGTTTACTTGAATGAAACAAAAGTAATTAAAAAATTAACATTACAATTAATGAAATTAATTAAAATTTATTTTGAAAAAACAATTAATAGTTTAACGAGCGCATTTGAGTGCCAACTTTCTAAACAAATGTGACACAAATTTGTCAACAAAATTCCACGAGCGTTAGTTAGCATTTTGTTCAGAAACAAGTAAAAATTGTTAACAATTTTATTTCAGATCAAAAAATTAGGTTTTTCAGGTCATGAAACATTTTATTGACTTAAAGAATTTTCAAAGAACAATTTCCCATTAGACAATTTTGCTGCGACATGTGTTGGATGTTTGCTGCGAGTAAACAAGAAATTCTCATTCGAAGAAGGTGTTGGAGGTATTCAAGGTGTTACAGTGACGCAATGCACAATTAAGAATGACTCTAACTAGATTAATTAAATTGATCACGTTAAAATTTTCCTCACTTTTCCGTTGCAGATCTCATTAAACACTGAATGTACTGGAATTGTTAACAAATTGAATACGGAAAATGCCTGAAATTCAATTTAGTTTCAACGCGTTCCGGTTGAATTTGAATCTTTAGCTCGCGTTTTTGTTAACATCTTCTTTAGGTTTTATTGTTTGACTTGTTTGGAAAATCATTTTTAAATTTAATTAAAAACAAATTAGCACTTGACCTTAGCTTTTGTGCGTTTTGTGAAGAAACATTTCACGTAAATGTTCTAATTTAATTTACGGAAAACTTGTTTTGGAAACAATTCAAATTGTGTCTTGTTAAATTAAATTTTTCTACAACACTTGAATCAAAGACCTCTTAACTTATTAACCTCGAAGAATAATTATGTTGGCTATAAACCTAACTACAGCAGGATACAGGTTGTCTTGTCAAGTTGCAGACATGCGTTCCACACGGCGTGTGTGGGCCATAATTTCTTGTGAAAAATTATTGAAATTAGCAAACATAAACGGAAATTGAACGAGTCCTGAATAACAATTAAAATGCGTATGGGAACCGTTTCTTACTGTCTCATGCTGCCAAGAAAATTGTCTAGTTGTTGACATTCCGTCTTGTCCCGGATTCGATGGTAGCCATTGTGCCAAGCACGTGGGCATGTTGAATGCCCCAATTCCGTGTTGTTTGAATCCTTCCTCAGACGCCAAGTTGTTTCAAGATCATTAGATCTACAGAGATCAATTTCAAAAACGTGGTCGACCTTTGAATTGAGTTGAGACAAATCCAAGACGCCGATGACATAATCTGGTGTTGTTGCCCCACGCCCTGATTCACTCCACATTAGATCAATCTAAAGAACAAGTTCCAGTTAATTTGCCTGAAATATTTGTTGAAAGCATAGAATGCTTAAGAAGAGAGTTGCTTCGGCTCGAGAGCTTTTAAATCAAGATCACGAATGATTTATGATTGCAGCCAAATAAATCAGAATCTCAATAAATTGAAGTGGATATCGAGTTAATTTTGAATATCAAAAAAACGCCCACGGATATCACGTTGAGGGTATGGCCGCATTTAAACGAAAACTGAAAATTTCGAGTTGATCTTTGTTGGCAAATTGTGAAAGAATTTGAACCCGAAAATATTTATGCACAACACGCCCTTGAAAAATATCCCGAAAATAAAAATATTTTTACGGTACGCGTTCAACTGGAAACAATCAAGAACCACATGAAGCCTTGAATTCCATCCACATCACGGCACGGCGTCCATCCTGTCTCGGAGTGAAATTTTTTGGCAAAGCAAGGTTGCATTTTGGACTCCTTCTCGAACACTGTCCGGTTGGTTCCAGATCGCCTGATGTTCAAAATGTTAATTTATCTCTCCATTCTTCTCGATGGGTCTGGAAATTGCCACAAAAAACAAGACCACTAAGAGTCAGGCGACTTTTAACTTGAAACTTGTGAGCTAATCCCAACCACCATGATGTCATCGTTTGGCTACGTTCGTTCGAATCGTTAGTGGTTATTTTGTTATGCAGTCGATTTGAGGCTTTTTTGGCAAAAGTCATCAAACCAGTTCTTCATCCTGCTGATCCTGTTTGTCATGGCTCCATCACCACCACGTCTTGGTATCAGATTTTGTGGTTTCACGTTCAAGTATCCAGTCGTCTGGGTGAGATGTGTTGAAAGATTTCCGGATTTCCCATAGGAAAGTTGCCAGTTATTGATCAGAAATCTGGTTCTGAATTTCAGTGTGAATTTATTAAACATTTTGTTAAAAATCTTAATTATGATTGAACGATGCTAGCTACTCAATTTACATTTGAACTAACTGTAACAACTCAAAAACGTCTCGAGAAGATATTGAAGACTCTTGAAGATAGTTTAGAGTCATTTGAAGACACGGAGGTCATCAATAAATTCGTCTGCTTAGTCACAAAAAACAAATCTCAAATGTTTATTTCCCATGAAAGATGTGATACAAAAAACATTTTCATAAATTATACCTTTTCGTAAATTTTTTGTTGTTTTAGACGAGCAGCAACAACAACAATGAGAAAATTTTTAAAACTAGCTCAGCGTGATTTTCGTTAGTGTCATAAAGTTGTAAAATTTTCAAATCACTGTTTACAAAAATTGATTAGAAACAAATCTTTTCCACACAGGTGGACGACCTCTTCGATGAGGTGAACTGTGAAATATTGGAATGAGATAGATGATTTTGTAGTTTGTGAACTGCCTGTTTGTTTTTCATTTTGGAGTCCTGGTTAGTACGACACTCTGACATTCAGTAGGATCAATGTTGATCTGGTTGGTTCCTTGCCAACAACTACGGTTAATCCAAGTTGGAAGCATAAAGGAACATTTTTTATGCGACGGTGCTTTGTTGCTGATGACATTTTATCGTCTTGTGCGTCTTTGCTGGCGATTGCATTTTATCGTCTTGTGCGTCTCTGCTGGCGATGACATTTTATCGTCTTCTGCGTTGTTGTTGCCGATGCCATTTTATCGTCTTGTGCGTCTGTGTGGTGATGGCATTTTATCGTCTTGCAACATTGTGACTGATGCCGAAACGAAGCAGATGCCTCAGTGCAATGTCTGAAATTCTTTTTTAAATGAATTTTATTGTTATGCACCATGATTTCGCTTACTGTCTATCTGCTGCTTTGTTATGTGGAGTCCTGGTTAGTATGACACTCTGACATTCATTGGGCTCGCTGTTGCTCTGGTTGGTTCCTTGCCAACAACTACTGTAAATCCAAGTTGGAACATATCTTGTGCGACTATGCTTTGTTGCCGATGCCATTTTATCGTCTTGTGCGCCTTTGTTGGCGATGACATTTTATCGTCTTGTGCGTCTGTGTGGTGATGCCATTTTATCGTCATGCGACATTGTAACTGATGCCGAAATGAAACTGTGGCGTCTACAGTAGAATTTCTGATTTTCCTTCAAAGATAATTTTATCTTTAATTGAAATTAATTTTATTGCAGTGCACCATCATTCTTACAAACAACATCTTCTCTAAATCATTTCCGTTTCCGTGGATTTGAATACAAGAAAACTTTCGAATAAACTTTGATTTTATTTTAATTACCGAAAATTAATAGTCTCAAACCTACAAATTTGATTAATGACCGTTTATTTGAGTGCAAATTTCCCGCGATCAATGTCATTTTGAAAATTTTGAAGTTCCCCAATTCAAAATAGCTGACTCAATGCAAACAATGATCTCACACAAGTTGATTCAGTTATTGTTTAAACAAAAATTTCGTCCTTCAATTGGCAGCAATGAATAGAAAATTTTTAATGTTTTCCCAAGTTTTAGATAATCTTATCTTGATGAAACTTTCATTTTAAACTTTGAATGTTTTCGTGCAGAATTTGAAAGGTGGAAAATTTCAATTTTGAGCTTTTAATCTGTCAATCATTGATTTAAGATGAAAGCGGACGTTTGGACTTTTTCCAATAAAGAGATTTTCATTTGTGATATCAACAATATCCCCAATCAGTTGTTGGTGGTTTTGTTCGCAAGTCATGATGATGATGATATGCGAATATCTTATGCACTCGTACGTTGTGTCTATTTATATCACAACGTTATTATAATATCATTATTCTTGGTTGGTTTAAGTAGCAACCCATTGATCAAGGGATGAAATCTTCAATTGGCATCGTTTTATCATACTCAAAGAGTCAGTTACTTTTTGAATTAACATTTTTCAATACCTTACCACAGAATTAACCATTCACCACACCTGTCAAAAGCTCGTCCATGGCTCGTCCGTTCTGAATAAATCCATAAAAGTGCTGATCTGATTGTATCGATTCTACTGTGACTATTCGAATCAACATCTTGAATAGATCCTGTTCAACTATTTATTCATCTATCTATTCTTCTTCTGATTAAATTATTCCAGCAAACATCTTGTGTCGACAATTGACAGTTCTACTTTGTGATTGTGTGTTTGTCTGGACAAATGTCTTGGCGATAATTAAATTTTCTAATTACGAGCATGTAGCTGCCACAATTCGTAAGTCAAAGTCACCTCATATCATAAAATGAATCCTACACATTTCCATGGAGAAAGTATCTCTTACTATAAATTCAAAATTTCAAGTAAATTTGACCGAGATATCAGTTAAGCTGATTTGGAAAATGTTATTTCGAGAAAAGTTTTGGTACAAAAGTAACCTTCATACATTTAATAAACTTTACATGAAAAATTTGGGCACTTACAGAGCTTTTCCGTACTTGGAACTTTGTGATTTTATTTTTACAATATTGTAGTATAGCTTAAGCAAATAAAAATTTTTTGAGAAATTTTCCAAAATAAAATTGCCAAAATTCAACTGGCGTAGATGTCGAAAAAACGGTCGTCGTGGAGGGGATACGAATCCGAATTTTCTGCTTCTCAGGCAGATGCTCTAACCACTGATCTAACTTGAACGCTTGCATTTACCCTCATGTCCCACAATCATACTGAACCGCCGCAGCTTTACGCGCATGCGCAAATTTGTGCAAATGACATTGACACCACAGTCAGTTGTTTTTATTTTGACAGTTAACGGAAACTTGGAAAATATTTTGCAGATAAACATTTGATTAAGTGTTAGTCTTGCAATGTAGCCAAGTTCATGTAAACGAAAATCAATTGATATCTTTAGCAGCTAATCGATATCATCTAGAACATTCGAAAACAGAATTAGACACGTGTAACAGGAAGGATGCGATCTAGACGCTACAAGCGAAAGACCAGAAGTTAGTAGTTAGTTAGTACGAATTCGATATCGAATAGAGAAAAATATCAATTAATTTGTAAGAAGACAATCTATATATCTCCTCGTGTCGATGATGGTTACTTGCACTGGGTATAGAACTGGAATTTGTATTATGCTTGTATGCAATTTTATGCGTTGTTTAATAGGATCGATCGGGCTGTGGTAATGATTACAATATATCAGAGCATGGTTTTATTTAGTGGATGATTTATTTTTCAACATACCTTTCAGCATATGTAATCGGACCATAACTATTTTACACATGTTTACAAGCACGACCTTCAGGGTAATAGATATTAACAACGTCGACGAGAAGAAGATTATGTTGTGGCTATTTATAAACAATACTTGGATACAAAATAATCCGCCAAATTGATCAGCATCTCTTAACCAGTTTCAGGAGGAGTCTTGTGGCATCTTCATTGTCATTCAGAAAAAAATAAATCTATTAAAACTACTTAAGTCGAAAGATTCATGACTTGGATATCACGAAGTTATCTTGTATAACATCCCAATGTGATGGGTATTGTATTGACAGAGTCATTTCTTTAATTTAGTTAATTGTTCTCTGGTTTCAGGTGTAACACGTTTTTAAGAAATTTCAAGAAAAATCGAAAAATCATTGTCGATTCATTTATTTCGAAATTAGCAAAAAAGTAAATTGTTTCATTTATGTTATTACAATCAGATTGATGTTTTAATCAGTCTATTTGCTAAAAAATTATTAACAAGATAAATGTATTCTGTCCGCTTGGATAATCCCAAAAGCCTCATGTTGGACTGTATCCAATTCCAATAAAATTCCTCGTGTTGTTTTAGAAAACACAGTAATGGCGGCATCTTTGGTACAAAGAGCGAATTAAAATGTTAGACGTCGCACATTGGTATGATTTCGTGCCAAAAGGTAATAATTGATTAGAATATCTTATTGACTTTCGTGCAAATGCAGTGTTCAATTGGAAAGCGGTTTTGTGTTTTGATGGAATTGTGGCAATAAAATTTCAGAAAATGTTAAGAAAACGCGAAGGAGTTACATACTTTAACCCAACGAAATGTGGTTGTTGATTGATTTATTGGTATTGTTAAACCGTTTCAAAGTACATGGATCCATTCTCATGTTTAATAGCGTCATTATTAAGTGCTGAAGGTGTCAGTTTCACCTTAACTGGATTCACAGTAAATGCTCAAATTACTTGATATTCATCTACTACAATTAGGAGATAGATTGAAATTTCGTTTTACAAGGCCTTTAACCTATTCAATATCAGGTCGTTTTTCTTAAGAAACCAGAACTTCTTTGGTGAAACTCCATTTAAGTCCGTTACATCCTGGTCAATGTCGTGTGTAGAACAAAAAATTAAATAAAATTTAAAAATTTTTATTTTTCCAAAGAAATTGTGTTGAATTTAAAAATATATTTTTTATAGAAAAATCCAAATAAAAATGAAAGCGACCTCGAGTCAATAAAATCACACCCACTAGGTATGGACATCTACAGAAAATTGGAAATTTTTTATAACACAGAAAAGATGTCAGTAAATAAAATTAAGTTTTTTACATTCATCGATAGGTGGGCATTCTGATTTCCTAATCGTTGAATATGTCTTCCAACATAAATGGAAGTCCACATCAATTTTAGTGCAGGTTTTTGCTTTAAAGTAGGTGGACAAAGTCGATAAGCCAAACAACTTGCTTCATGTGAAAAGGAAAAATTTATTCACTGAATCATACCGAGTTTTGTGTACTAGAAAACCTGATCTTTAAATAACTTCTAAATAACTCAACTTCTGAACTAGACACGGTATATAAGCTCTAGATGATGGCGTCTGTCTAGGTGGTGGATGACATTGAGATTTTTCATTGAATTAATTCTAGTGCTCCTACGTGCGTGCCTCATGCGTACATAGAGCTTTAGAAATTCCAACGCTTCATGATGATTCACTATACATATTCAATATAAATCAAAGCCATCTATTAGCCATTCGTCAAATTTCTCGCTTCTGCCTGAATTCTGACATACAGAAAAAGGGGAAATTAATATTTTCGCCTTTTCCCCAATTTTGTGACAGATGAAGCTCAAACTTTTTTTTGTTAAAAGAATAACGGAAAATTCCTTTTCTCCTCCACTAGGCGTTTCAGTGTTTCTTGATTTGTGTTTCGTTTTGAAATTATATGTGTGTGTGAAATTCCAGAATAATTATAATTTCATGTGACATATGTGCGTGCGTGCCTCATGCGTACGTAGAGCTTTAGAAATTCCAACGTTTCATGATGATTCACTATATTGAGACGCACAGTTCAATAGAAATCAAAACCATCTATTAGCCATTCGTCAAATTTCTCGCTTCTGCCTGTATTCTGACATACAGAAGAAGGGGAAATTAATGTTTTCGCCTTTTCCCCAATTTTGTGACAGATGAAGCTCAAACTTTTTTTTTGTTAAAAGAATAACGGAAAATTCCTTTTCTCCTCCGCTAGGCGTTTTAGTGTTTCTTGATTTGTGTTTCGTTTTGAAATTACATGTTTGTGTGAAATTCCAGAATAATAATAATTTTATATGACAAATGTGTGTTAGAAATGTATCATTACAAGTGAGAAAACAACATATGATATAAGATAGAACTTCTGTATAATTATGATCGAATGTGACAAAGAAAAATTGCAATAAACTAGTGTGAATGTCCTAGAAAAACATGATCATCCTTAGTGAATAAATTAATTATTCGTTTTTTGAAATTTATATTCAACAACGATGGTACATGACTCTTCTTAAGTGGACATTGCAATTCTTGTAGTCACGTACATCGTGTTATATGTACGAATGTATGAGGTTTGTGAATATATCTAGTTGGCAAATAAAAATTTTAATCAGATCGGTATAGTGAATTTATGATATTATCATTGATAGAGTCGCCAATTTAATCACAGTGCAAATAAATTTATTGCTATTTCAATTGAATCTTCTTCCACTATCTCATGAGGCATGGGAGCAGCAGATATAGCAGATGTAGTCAAGAGTAGATTAACCTAGACATTGGTCGGCATCCAGTCTTCAGCTGCTGAAGACATTATTTCTGGGGCGTTTTGTGAAGAACTCCAGCATCGACGAAAATAACGACCAGAAAGAGGAATAAAAGGTAACCAATCTGTCTTTTTGCAATAATGAATTCTGGAATGTCCACTGCTGGACATCCATACATACATATGTGGACGAGATGATACTGGACAGAAGTTGATTGTCATGGAACTGGTACTGGTACTGGTACTGGTACTGGTATGAAGCTGGGATATACAAAATACTGATTTTCCGCGTTTATAAAGTTCCAACGTTTATTATAAAGCGGTCATAAGCGTATGTTCACCGCCCCAAGAGGGCATTCTAATGGCTCCAATTTAATAGTCCTTAAATGGGATGAATTCAATTAAATCAGTTCACTGTGGATAGAGATTCCCTGCCTAGAAATCATTCTTACTCGATCAATGAAATTAGGTCCGCGTGAAGGACGTTTCGTCTCGAATTTCATTGTGAATCCTTTTACGGATTGAAAATTAATTAGTTCCACCATTGAGTAGTTATAGAAATTAATAATTTAATTGAGACAAACATGACAGTTAATTAAAAATTAAAGCAATATTTTGTGCTTTTCGATGATTCAAGATCAATTTCTCGTTCAAGAATGATCAAACTTGCTTGCTGCATGGCGACATACTTGTAATTTGCATAAAACACGAATTATGGCATATGTAGCCACATGCTCACAGGTTCAATTGATTGTGGACATAAAAATTGAATATTTTGTTAATAATATCTTTATCGTTGAAACTGTCGGAAAATTGTTACTTGCTAACACGATGCAATCAATTTGCGTTAAATTATCGTTGAGAATTTTTACATTTTCAAAAGAATATCTCATCAATTTTTCATTTAAAATGTGTTTTAAGTATGACATAAATCAAGTAGGGCTGATGTGATGTGTTGTGTTAATGGAATGCGCTACAAAAGCCATCCATCCATCACATCAACGTCGAAAATTATTTTTAAGAAAAGGAAAAAATCACAGTAAATGAAAATCCTTGAAAGGTGTTAAACAAAATCGAATTGCGCAAATCAATAACCATTATCTGGTGAGATTTATTCGTCATAAATTCAAATGACCTGTCTTGAAGTGTGTGATAAATTTCCCTCTTTATTCCCGGTGAGTTAACATCACTAAATGATAATTAATTAATAATTTACTATTAGTACCTTCGATTTGAGATGCATCTCATGGTGATACCAATTGGGTTATTCATAAATGATGGAGTGATTGAGATACAAAAGTCCGGAAATGATATCATCAAACAAATCTTTGAAGACATTTTTATTGCGACAATAAAGAACTAAAGAATTCTCTCAAGAATTGGAGTGGAATGAGATAAGAAATCTTTTTGAATTGAGTGTGAGAATATCTCCTTGAAAAACAATTTACTTTTTCAAATCATTTCCAAATGGCACGAAATCTTGTGACTTTTGAGTGTCAGTTCCGGAACAATTCTGCGCTTATCCTTTACTCTAAAGTAAAGATTGTGAAATCTCTTGAGTCTTCTTTTGGTGAAGAAGAATAAAAATTTTTTGAAGAAACGAAGAATACTCGCATTGTTTTGAAGATAAAGTTTCATCACTCATTAAGTTGGAAGGTTAAAGATACGGTTTTGCAAGGTACTGAAGATTTATTTGAAAAATTTATTTTCTTTAATTACGAAAGTGTTTCCTATCAAATTTCTGCGAGTCAGTTTCACAACTACAATTGTAACTGTAGTTGTTTGAACTACGAAATGTCAAAATTCACACAAACACACACATGCAATTTCTGCTACTCATAAATTCATGGTTCTTGTCGAAAATTTCAATCGCAGCGAAGTGACACATTTTTGAATTTTATTGTTTAGCTAATAATTGTTTTAGTCTTAATATCAAATGATTACATTTATTGAAAAAGAAATTAATAAAGACTGATTTGAGATATTTGTTTTGTTTGTATCTCTTATACTTTTTCTGATAAAGTCTTGAACATGTTAAGGTATTCACTTTGCCCGGGTTTCCCCTACTGAAGATTTATTTTCTTTAATTACGAAAGTGTTTCCTATCAAATTTCTGCGAGTCAGTTTCACAATTACAATTGTAACTGTAATTGTTTGATCTACGAAATGTCAAAATTCACACAAACGCAGATATGCAATTTCTGCTACTCATAAATTCATGGTTCTTGTCGAAAATTTCAATCGCAGCAAAGACACAAAAAAGTTGCAACAAATTCAACATGGTGGAAATAGAAAATCGCGTGTCAGAAACACAGTTTCCTCCCCGAGAACTGTCCACCGAACTATTCCAGTACAAGAGAATCTCTGTTCGCTGTGAATCTAATTAGCAAGCGATGTAACCTAATTTAATCTACAGAAGTCTCAGAAACTTCCGGATATGAATATTTATAAGGGAATAAGAAGGGAAAAAAAATTGTGCTATAAAACGGAGTACAATGCGTTTCAAGTATTAACCTGGAGAACACTCCATTCCATTGAAATGTAAATGTTGATGATACTATAAAGTGATTTATCTCTAATACTAGTTACATAAAAATCCAGAAAATTCTACACGAGACTCGAAGCGCCGCCATTTCTCTGTCTCTAGAATAAGTTCCCGACATGAAACTGATTAGCCTTTAAAAGAGAATGCAGACCAACAATTATCTGATTAAGAACTCAATTAAGAAAGCTATTATTAAACAAATACAACAGTAGAGGTATGCTGGAAGGTACAAAATAATTAATTGCACAAGTTCATGGACTCGAATAATGGTTTACCTAAAATCACTTTGAATCATCTGGAATTAGGATGTTATCGTGAATCGGGTTACAGCCACTGTGGTTTTCGTCTTAAAATTTTGACTCAGAGGAATTTTAACGATTATGGATGGCTTCCTTGGAAACATTCCAGACAACCAACCAAATGTAGTCACTCGTCGTTGTCGTGCAATGGAAGAGTTAAGTAAACAATTCATCTAATGTTAGTCAAGGTGAAGATGTTCTTCACGTCGTCATTCTTTCTTATGAGTTTGGATTTAATCCTTAAGGTTTGCCATGTCGTCCATGTCGGCATTGCCGTCAGAGTTGAACGGAAACCTGTTTTGCATTTAACAATCCGACATGCCTTGATCATAAACGCAAACATGAGGTGGTTTAAGAAAAAGGAAACTTTGTCCAATAACAACCAAAAACGACCACAACAATAAACAAAATGTCAATTGACTTAGCAAACAAAATGCACGAAACGCTGTATATATATTCCTACCTCTGGGTCCTGACGGCACTACTCCATCCACCACAAAGACACGCTCAAAAAGACGCTTCTTCAATTAGTTTGTCCTCCATTAATGTTGATTCGGTTATTTTGTATTTTATTTTGTATTTACCAAACACGACTTTGTTTCAAAATCATGAAAGACAAATGCCGACATACCAGTCTGTGATTTGTGCAATTGCATTGCATCCGTTCATTGCATTTAAATGGACAAATTTAAGTTCCTGCGAAATGGTTTTTTCCATTTTAAATTTTGGCGGTAATCAATGAAAGGAAATTGTGGTATTTTTCTTGAGAAACGAAATTACGCGTTAAACTTCCTTCCAACACCATCGATATGAGATTTGACAGCTGTGCTACACAGTTCTTCTCAAAACACGGGAATCGATCAAAGTTCTTCTGCTTGCCAGGCAGATGCTTTTACCACTGAGTTACTTCTAGCAAATAAAGTTAGTTACTTCTAGCGAATTTCCACATTAATATGAAATTATCAGGTCATTGTGTTTGACGCCATCTGTGTGTCAGCTGTGTGAGTAAAGGACAGTTTCTCTCTTTTCGCTCTGTTTGTCCGTGAATTGTGAAACATTTTCAAGTGCATTAAATTTATAAACATTTAAACATTTAATTACCTTCACCTAAAATTATTTCCGGTTGAATTACTTAATACATTTTCATCATGAACATCCCAGAAACTAAAGAAATAATAAAATTAACATAACTCGTAATTAACTGAGTTTATCTCGAAGAATTTTTGAGGTTTTAAGCAAAATTACAATGTGATGAAATTTTTAAATTTATTAATTATTATCTTGGTGCATAAATTTCAAGTTTTATGGGTTGAATTTGCCAAAAAAGGTTTAAGAGTCGACCTTGTTGATGACGTGTCAGTACCAGTTCTTGAAAGTTTAGAATTTAATGTTAAAACATTTGTTAGGAAACGAAAGTAGTAAAACTATTTCCATATCCGGAAAATCATTTTCTCAGTTCATAAAACCCTGCTAACTCCCAAACTTTACTTTTAACTGATGTTTTATAGCAGTTAATTTATCAATCAGTTTCAATTTTAAAAGTCGTTTTTAAAGCAAACGCCTTCGAGCTTTTAGTTCAACTTTTATTTTTGGAGTTTCTTAAAATTGCAAAAGCTTCGAGTCCCAATCAATCTCCAAGATTTATTGCACAGACACTGGACATAAATCTCTGAGCTTCCAGCTTTTATTGCTTCCATTCCATATATGTGGTTCCCGGGGCTTTGCTACTTTCCCATAACGCAAGATGACACGATAACGTGAGGCGTTGACCCTAAGGTCAGTGGCCAGGAAGACGAGACACGTTTTCTGTGACACCTTGTTGAGTTGGGGCCCTGCGGTTCAGGTTCAGGAAATCGATTTTCAGGATTATTGGTTGAAGAATTTGCGGGCTTTGCTTTCTCATAACGCAAGATGACATGATAACGTGAGGCGTTGACCCTAAGGTCAGTGGCCAAGAAGACGAGACAGTTCTGAGTCAGACACGTTTTCTGTGACACCTTCTGAAACTAGTAGCCTGTGAAGCTTGTAATTTTCAGGAAATATACTTTCAGGATTATTGGTTAGAGAATTGGCGAGCTTTACTACCTTATAACGAAAGGGACCCTAAGGTCAGTAGCCAAGCTAACGAGACAGTTCTAAGTCAGACACGTTTTCTGTGACACCTTCTGAAACTGGTAGCCTGTGAAGTTTATAAGTTCCAGAAAACAGAATTTCAGGATTATTGGTTAGAGAATTGGCAAGCTTTTCTACCTTATAACGAAAGAGACCCTAAGGTCAGTGGCCAAGCAAACCAAACTGTTCTGAGTCAGACACATTCCCTGTGACATTTTCTGAAGCTATGGTTGTCTGGGAAGTTTATAAGGTTCAGGATTGTTGGGTAAAGAATTTGCGAGCTTTGACCCCTTGAGCCGCTCAAATTACTATTTCTAATTCCGCATTCATATTGAGATTTATATGAAACTGCAGATTGAAACAATTGGCAGCTAAAGTCAAAAAAGCTTTTATAATACACAAGAATAATAAACTTTCACCAAGCTTTGAATGACAATAAAGGAAATTTTAAGTGATAATATTAAATACGAAGAAATTCTTTTGAACAGAAACGGAAAAGATACAAAACGTTCAAAAGACATCTAACTGATAGAAACCTGTTATAAGCTTTAATCCAATAGCTTTGAGCTTCTTTTTTTTTCACAAAACTAAAATTTATCGAAAATGTTAAAATCAAAAGACATGCTTAACCGTTAAAAGTTGACAATATTTTATTCGAGAATATTGTATTTGAGAAATTCTTCTTCGGTTCAAAATGTAATCCGGTTAACAGTAACAGACACACGTTACCAACTTTGATTATAAAGAAAATTCAATGGGACATCAAACCCATTAGGTGCATGCTGGTCCGGAGATGTTTCTCCAAATAACATCTTCGTGATGTGACTGAATCTAAATCTTTAATATTTTTATGATAACACTTCCAGAAGTTTTTATTATTTATCAGGTGCATCATCCTGGGAATTTTACGATCTTCTCTGATAATGGTGAAGATCTCACATTTGTGATGACATTTATAGTATAAACTGGATGAACTGGGTTCTCAGGTCAACGAACGAACGATAATTGAAATTTGACTTTATACGACTTCCCATACCAGACTTGCAGTCGGTTATTGTCAATTTTAATTTGCGATAAAGATGCAGTAATGCCAGTCTGTATCATGTTGGCAGCCCTGTTGCCAATCTGAGCAAACTTCACTGTTCGGTTGGCTATCAGTTTTATAAGTAGAACAAGAACTTTTTGACTGTTGAGTAGGGTACCAAAAGTACTTGATATCGGAAGGAAACTATCGAGTATGTATTTGTATTCACTAGTATCGTTTCTTCCCTGCTGTTCAGTGATGGAGGTTTGTTAAGAGGAAACTGAGACTTAGGATTTATATATCTACTACATATACAGTGATACCTCGAGATACGAGTTTAATTCGTTCCGTAACCTTGCTCGTATGTCAATTTTCTCAATTGAAATGCCACTAATACGTTCCAGCCCCCCAAAATACTTAATCACCAAATGCCCGCTAATACCCCAGTTACGTGTTTTTCAATAATAAAAGTGTATTTATAAATGACAAATATTGTATAAGATCATAATAATGTCAGCTGGTTTTAAGTGTATTTGTATTTTGGTCACTCAAATGCAACTCTGTGCTTAATTTTAGTCACGGCATTTCTCTTCACTAGCCTTCGCCGGATAAAACAACTTCGCTCGCTCGACGGCTCGTATCTCAAATGTCTCATATGTTAGGGCACTCGTACCTCGAGGTACCACTGTACATTTGCTTGTAACTCTTTTGAGCCCAATGACTCACGGCCAAATGGGAAGAAAGGATGATTACCTTGGGTGGGATTTCTTAAGTTTGACTTGGCACCACCATCACCCACTTATTTTCTTATCGCATTTAATAATCATAATTTAATTATAAATTAAAAAAAATTGTAATCATTAAAAAGTGTAATACGAAAACGCACATTTTGATATAGTGAGTTTAATAGGATACGCGTGATCAGTAAATATCACGTGCTGTGTTAACTTGAAGTCAATTTATAATCACCATTTGCATTACGTGCGAGAACGCAATAACTTATATATCCACAAGGCGATAGAGTAGGCGATATGATCGTTAAAATGTGAGAGATGATTTCTTAGACACCATTGCGTTTCTTATGAGATATCCTTAGAGGATAATCGTGTATGATCTGGTTTTAAAGATGGCGTTTTATATGTCGTTCATTTAACAGTAACACAGTGCAATGAAATGAATGTAGTTTGATTGCAGACACTCCAAGAAAGTGCGATAAATACAATTGCAGAAAGAAGCAACGAAATATTGCCCATTAAAAAACTTGTGAACAGCGGAAAACACTTTGGTCTTATTTTCATCTGATCTCAAGATAATACCAGAACAGAAGTGGTACGATGAAAAGTGCTTGGTGCATTCTAGAACAGACGAAAATTCGAAACAAGCCTTGAGCTGAAGGAGGAAATTTTAGCGTTATTTTGTGGGCTACTGAGGAATATTAATGTCTGGCGCTATCGCGAATCACAAGAAAACAAATTAAACACAATATATTTCATTACAACCAATTCTTATGCTTATGCTTTTCAAGAATCTTTACATCTGGAGGCGAAATACGATTCCTTAGTGAGATCCATTAAAGCAAGTGTAAAAGAGCAACGTTCAACGAAAACCCGATAACGTCTGTTTGAAGCTGATGATAATGGCAATGGCGGCAGCTATGACCGCGATAACTGAGACTTGACCAATGTGAAGGTTCCTTTAAGAAGTGAACAATAAATAAAAGATAATTATCTGTTAGTAAAATAGAAAACACATTTTTAAATGAATCTTATCTTTGAATTACGAGTGAACAAGTTCACTAGATACGATTGTATGTTGTACATGGGTTTGACAAATGTTATAGAGTTTCTTTGTTTTACAGTTAAAACTCATAATTGGGATATAACATAACATAACATAAAGAAACAAAAGTTCTGTTAAATATTTATTTCGTTTTATTATTTTATTGCTCAGTGCTTATTGACAGAAACTGTTAGACACTGTGACACGGTCAAGAATTTTAACAGATTTTTCACTGAATTTTATTTGAATAACAGAATTAACTTTTCCAAGGTCATTTAAAGAACATTATTTTATATAACAGATATCATAAAACTAACCCAGAACTGAAGTTTTATTGGATCAAAAATTTCATGAAACTTGATTTGTCATACACCGTCTGAATGTTTTTAATCAATAAATTTATAAGGAAAACTCGTTGTAATTAAGAAAATAATTAATGAATTTTATTATCCGATTGTACAATAATTAAAAAAGTGTTTTTCTTAAACAAGTCATTTTATACGGTGACATTTTATGACGTCGTATATCAACGAAATTATCGACCACGAAATAAGTATAATGCATGGATCATGGCCAAAATAAATAATATTTTTAACAAAATTTAAGGTTCCTATACTTAAAAAATATATCTCCACCTACTTCCTAAAACCCACTCGAAACTGTTTGCTTTTTGTTAATAACTTTTATTTGACAATCCATTTGGAGCCATGCAAATTTCAACTGAAAAGGTTCGACTACGTGGGCGTGAAGTGAGTCTTTTCGGTATAGCAGTGATCGCACCCTGACTAGGAAAAGATTTGCACGCGTTCTGGTGTTTGTAGATCATTTGCTAAGACAGTGTGCTAATGTACAAGTACAAATGTTCATTTCAAATTTCGAAAGGTTTGCGTCTCAGGAAATGTACACTCTGAAACTTTCATTTCAGTGACGAAAGACGTCAGTATATTTATAGGTTTTACTCGAGGAAAAGTGAGAAGTTTGATACAATTTCGCTTTGTTACGCAAATAGTAACAAAACGCTTTGAATAACATCTAGCAAAATTACTTGAAAAGAATTTGACAAGCACCTCGACTTTACTCGACCAAATTTGTCTAGTAAAATTTTTCAATCTCAAGCTCGTTTCCCCTCCATGACGTCAGACGAAACTCGTCACTCAACGCCAATTTCGAGATTGAAACATATTGCAATATCGTACGTGAACCGACCTAATACATTTTTGGAATTGTATAAGTTTATTAACTTTTTTCTGTTTTAGTAACAAACAAAAACGATTTGAAGTAGCACACAGTCTAATATGACAGTTGTTTGTATTTCTGTCAAATATTGCTTCAAATGTCAAACATATGTCAAACTTCACTTTGAAGGAAATGAATGTTGAATTGATTCATAAATTTCATAAATCTCAACATGATTTGCGTCTTGTTTGCCTTTAACGCACAAATGGGTGGTTTATTAATAACTCTCGGATCAGATATTGAAACCACGTGAATTGAGAGACGTTTCCTGAAACGAGTTTGATAGTGTCTAGCTTAGAGTTACTTATATTAGCTATTAACTTTGTATAGAGTATTGTATTACCGTCTATGGTGGCATACGGTGACGAATGAATATCTTGATTAACTCGTTTTTTGAGAAGACCAAAGTGGAGTTGATATATTTCACTTGTGGAACCTGTTCAAATATATATTATACAAATTAAATTCTTGATTATTTCGGTGCTGATGATGCAGTTTTGTCAACAATATCCTCTACAAAATTGTTTGGGGTCAATGGGATAGAGAAAACATGTACGTAACTGCATAGAGAAATTTAAGATTTACAATATATGAACATTTATCCAGAAGTGTTTCTTCGTGTAACCTATTAAAACAAACAACTCCGTGTATGGCAAACAACATATTCATTAAATTAACCCAAGTTTGGATGTAGGAAAATAGCACGTTGAAATGTCAAATTGATAATTTGAACTCCTGATTTGTCACCCTGTGATTCAATCGTTATTGATTCAATAATAGGTCTGTTCACGTACTCCTCGAGTTTACTAGAGTTTACTAGATTTTACTCGAGGAAAAATGAGAGGTTTGAAACAATTTCGCTCTGTTACTCAAATAGTAAAAAAACGCTTTTGAGTAACATCTAGCAACATCATAAGCGGCATACAAGAATTTGACATTTGAAATTGTCGAATTCACCGCATTTTCCAAGAAGCTTGAAGTTACTCGAGCAAATGTCTCGAGTAACATCTAGCACATTCAAGTAAACTTCCCCTCCGTCAGTTTTCGTTAAATTCTCTCAAAACTATTTTTTGAGAAAGTACGAAAACGCCAATTTCGTGCTCGGAACATGTTGTTCAATCTCACATAATGCATATCAATGTCAAAGAATTCGAATGACCGTAACCTTAAAAAAATTCACCATGTCATTTGTGTCTGATGGATGTCAATTTGGAGTTTTGTCAAAGTTTTGAAAAACTTCCTTGAATGACAAACAAAATTAAATCGTATTGTACAATATAATATTATTAGCAAAATTGATACGAGGTGACTGGTATTTAAAAGTCTATCATCATCAATACGCAACCGGCCGGTTCTGAAATGATGACTATTGAAAATCATAAGATCGGCCTTTTGACAGTGGATAAACCTGCAAAGGTAGGTCTGTCTGACATTGTTGAACATGGACTTCAAAATGGAGTCAATGTTTGTTGAGTTCTTTTATATATTTTTTCCGATTTAACTTCAATACACTTTGATTGACTCCGTGCCGGGACTGGCAACTCGCTTTCGAAACACTCCCGAACCGGGTGTGTGAAGGAGGCTAATGAGTGTCTTAAAGAATTACATCTACAAGAACGCACTTGATGATTAAATAATCGACCTTGGACATTATTAGACGCCATAGATCTTTTTGTATTCTTTCACGATCACGTTACCATAATTGAAGATCATCATCATACTCGAGTGTTGTATCCAGCAGAGTAGAGTTACAAGTTGAATAACTTACGTTTTAAGGACATGAGGTAGCAACTAAAGATAATCCTGAAGAAACAAGAAATTAACTTTAATGATCACGAAAAGTGTTCAGAGTTCAACAAAACTTTGTGGAAGATGTCTAAATCGGTTTTGATAAATACCCTGGTATCCATCAAAACTTGAGATAAAAAAGACATTTTTTCCGTATTTAAGACATCATTTAAATTGAAACATGCAAAAATTGCTAAGAGCGTTTCTTTGAATTATTGATCTGTCAGAGTTAAAGATCTTGGTCGGTTTGTGATGAGAATATGCAGGCATATGATCATAAATCTTCATTTAGATTATCCTCAAACTTATAATTCTTTTGAAGAAAAGCTTTTGAAGAGACATATCGGAATATCCGAGTCACACGATCAGTAGAACATGATTTGAATTCATAAGAAGCCTTAAACTAACACTGACATGATCACTGTTAACTTGTTCACTTGTTCACTTGTGATCAGTTGTCCTCTTTACCAACATCTCTTCTTAAAATTCCTGTCTAATTAATTAATCCTCAATCTTTGTTACCTGGCTAGCTTAACCGGTTCATTTCAATTCTAAAAATAGCAATAGTAGTTTCTTGTAGACTGCGTTTTAGAATTTTCTTATCAGTTTTTTGTTAGTGTCAATGTTCTTGATAGTGCAACACCATTTTAATTAGAATTGCAAGATCATTACAAAGAAAATACCAATTGCTATAGAATCACGACCATGTGGATTGTGGAAACATCTTTAAAGATTCTTATCATTGAATTAAAAGACGTTGGTTTTCTTAAAACTTTATCAGAACTTATTCCTTATTAGAAAAACTTATTCCCAAGATATACTTATACCCAATAACCTACACAAGATTGTTGTTTGTTTCTTGTGACACAGAACAAACATGAATGACATGTGTACTGGTATGTCATTGATTTATGTGACAACAAGACTGGAATCATAAATGAGGAAGTGTCACTGGGCTGAGATCAGTTTTGTTCAGGTAAAACCGAGATTTTCGAAGATGTTCCATTCCATATCGAAATTTCGTAACTCATAATTACATCGGCAAGATCATACAGTTGAATCGTTTACCACATGTCGTTTTCTTCTTACATGAGAATTGTGGAAAATACAATTTCGATGAGAACAATTTAAGATCAATCAAAATTCTTTGTTAAATCACAAATGAAGATGAAAAAATGAGGAACTCAAGCAGAAGAAGAAGAAGAAGATGGAGATGGAGAAGTTTGAGTCAATTTTCTTTTTAGGAAATTCTCAACTATCTGTGATGATGTCTTAAATTATTTGTTCCATTGAATGAAGTCAAAGGTAAGACTGAAGGAAATAAAAAACGTATCATTTGAGTTACCATCGGTTAATGGTTATAGTTGTTGAGTTTAATTGAAGATTAGCTCTGACTGTGGCTATGGCTATGGGTATGGCTATGAAAGTTCACTGAATCCAGGATGTCCGAGTTCTTTCAGCACCGAAGAACATGTTGATGGTGGAAAGAAATCACTTGAAGTGAAACAAAAAGCCCCCAAAAAGAGAATAATGAAAGGCGTGTAATGCTGGCGCTGGGAGGGAAATGCCAAGAAAAGAATTGAACTAGAATCGTCTTCTTTCACAAAACAGTGAAAAATAAAAATTTTAAACCGATTAAACACCAGAGACAACAGCAACATCAAGAATAGCAACAACACAAAAATCGTTCCTGGCATACCTTACTTCTTTTGTATGAAAATGTTGGTTAGCCCAAGGATGAGTGAATTTCGAAAAAAAGCGAAATTAACCAACCACTACCACAAATCGACAAAGTCTTCAGTCGACCACCTCAATTGTATGGTACATCTTCTTGTTCTTATTCTCATTCTTATGGTATGCTTCTTCTTCTTCTTCTGCTTCTTGAACGATACGACCAGGGCAATCACGGTCACGATCTTTCTGCTCCATGTTTACCATCCGCACCCAACATCAGCAGACACATTGCACAAAAATACTTTCAACTATTGTCTGCTCAAGTCAACTGTTGACTGACGAAAATCTTTAAGGAATTCAAACAAATTCTTTTTATTTTTCCAAATTTTCCCAGTTTTCGCAAAAATAATATTCATTTCCTTTCCTGGTTAGTGTCCTTTGCTTCTTTGATCGCTTGAGTTCCTTCAAACAATATTTTCAACTATTGTCTGTTGACAGACAAAAATCCTAAAGAAATTTAAGCACATATTTTCCATACTTCTGAATTTCTAAACTTTCTAAGTTTTCCAGTAAAAATTGCATGACTCGAACATATTTCTTGTGTCGTTTACTTCTGGTTGTACTTGAGTTCCATCGAATACTTTCAATTATTGATTGATATAGTCAACTGTTGACTGACTGCATCAATTGTTAACTTATAAAAATCACATTTTTAATATTTCCAATTATCAAAATTTCAAAATTTTCCAAAAATAGATAAAATTAGCAAAAATTCGAAAAAATTAAATTAATTTCCTTTGACAGTTCCACAAAACGACTCGAACATCTCTCTTGTGTCCTTTACTTCTGGTTGTGCTGGATTGAAATCAAATTGAACAAAAATACTTTCAACTGTTGTATGTTGACTAACCGAAATTTTCAAAAAAATGTCAATTTATAAAATGTAAAATTTCCGAATTTCCCAATTTTCACAATTGTCCAGTTAAAGTCAAATTTCCAAATAAAATTGATTTCCTTTGACAATAATTCCCAAATGACTCGAACATCTCTCTTGTGTCCTTTACTTCTAGTTGTGCTGGATCGAAATCAAATTGAACGAAAATACTTTCAATCATTGCCTGTTTGAGACAGCTGTTAACTGTCAACTATTTTTATATTTCCAATTATCAAAATTTCAAAATTTTCCAAATATAATAAATAAAATTTGCAAAAATTTGAAGAAATTCAATTGATTTCCTTTGACAATTCCCTAAAACGACTCGAACATCTCTCTTGTGTCCTTTACTTCTGGTGGTGCTGTATTTCCTCCGAATTCAACAAAAATACTTTCAACTGTTGTATGTTGACTAACCGAAATTTTCAAAAAAATGTCAATTTATAAAATGTAAAATTTCCGAATTTCTCAATTTTCACAATTGTCCAGTAAAAGTCAAATTTCCAAATAAAATTGATTTCCTTTGACAGTTCCACTAAACGACTCGAACATCTCTCTTGTGTCCTTTAGTTCTGGTTGTACTGGATCGAAATCAAATTGAACAAAAATACTTTCAATCATTGCCTGTTTGAGACAGCTGTTAACTGTGAACTATTTTTATATTTCCAATTATCAAAATTTCAAAATTTTCCAAATATATTCGACAAAATTTGCAAAAATTTAAATTGATTTCCTTTGACAGTTCCACAAAACGACTCGAACGTCTCTCTTGTGTCCGTTACTCCATCGTTTGCTTGAATTCGTTCGAGTTAAAGTTCGTCTACTGTCTTGAGATTTCACGCTCTTCTGATTTCCTCCTCGACTTTGTACAACTTCCACTGGAATATATGACGTAATAGAGACAATCCAACACCTGCATAGCACGAACAACCTGATCAAGATCGAATTATACTACCTGTGATCGTGAGTCTAACAATTGGAAACGTTTTACTCTCCAAAACGATCAGTCAAACTCTCTTCGATTTCTGTTCTACCAAGTCTTGTTCGAGTTGCGTAGGTTCAACAGGTAAAGTGGTAAAGTCTCTTGATTTGGTCTCAAAGAAACCCACTCATTCCAGTCTCAACACGAGCTGAGCATCTTAATTCCATCAGCTCCACTAAGATTTTCAGTCTTTCTCCAGACTTCGAGTGAATCACAAGTGCTTAGTCCGTAGTATCGTTTTAATAATAGTTTTTTTTGTAATACTACCTGAGTTATCCATATACCTATATAGGTATATAGTACTGTAAGAAGATACAAAACGGAAATTTTTCCTTCTCGCAAATGAAGTGCTGAGACTTCGCGAAGGAAATTGTTTCGCGAAAAATTTGTTAAATAATTTAATTTAAAAAATTCGTTAAATAATTTGTTTTATCGAAAAAGTGGCAAAAATTTTCGCGATTTTATTGGATTTTCGTTTCACGTTCAATACACTGTGGCGTTGAAGCCATGGTGGCAAATGGTGAGTGGTTATGTTCAAGAAAATCAATGAAAATGCAAAGAAAATGTGTTTTAATAAGAATAATTTCAATTTTCTTTTTTAAATGAATAAATGAAAAGTGTGAAAAATATTTGTACTGTTAGTGATAATCTTGCTTGCTTAAATTAATTCATTTTTAAAAATTTCAAAATGGCTTGGATTAAACTGCAACTAACTTAATTGCGGAGGATATTCCAACAAGACAGACGAGAACGTGCAGGACATCGCCAGGATTAAAAATACAAATTCAAGGATATAATTTTTGGATTAATTCACTTATTACACCATCTTCGGGAGGATTTTCGTGTTTTCAGGAATTTTCCCGTGTTTTTCTTAAGGAATTTTCATCTCAACATAACCAGATGTTGTATGACTTTGTTTCTTGTGAAATCCATCTACGTGGGTAGAAATCTTATGCGGTGACATAAACCAGTAGATAAATGGTTAGATCACCTGCATACCTTCATTTTTTCAAGACTGCGTGTTGCAGGAAAATTTTGATTTCTATCATTTTTAACATGAAAAATGTTTTATCCTTAATCGATTAATAAATACTGATCCTGTCATCATTTTCTGGTTTTTTAGTTTCTCAACATAATCGAAATGCTTCGGCACCTTTGATCGTCAAGTCTGCCAAGTCTAAAACAAAAAACAGGACATATTCTAGAGAAACATTTCTTACATGATTTCTGCAAGTCTTCATTGCAGATAATCACCTCAAGGGATATATTCCAGCAGCTAGCTCACTCGTTGTTAGACCAATCAAAAGCAATTTTATCTGATATCATTGTCAGTGTAATTATCCCTGTCGAGGATCGCTTACATTCCTTTTTTCGTTTTGAAAATTCTTCTTGTTGGTGTATCCGTCCGCAAATCGCAAAACTAAAAATTAATTTTAAAAAATTTCAAATTTGTTGAAACAACTTCACGTTGAATGGAAGTAAATTTTGATTTTTATCGTTTGAGTTAATTACGGTGTTAAGTGATGACGATCATTTGAAAATGAATAAAATTGTGAAAAGTTTAAATTAAAAAATAAAATTAAAAATTAAATTCAAGTGCTAAAAGTTTTTAAGTGAAAAGTGATTTTTTTCCGAAAATAGTGAATTTAATTTTAATTTCAGTTAATTATTGTGACAACGAATGAAATGTGGAAAAATTGAATGATTGACAAAAAATTGATTCAAGAAGGTGTTAATTGAAAGAAAATTGTGTTCAATTTTGAAAAGAAAAATATTTATATAAAAATTCCTAACCACTTCTTAAGTAAAGTGAAGAAATTATTGCTCAAGGAGACATGCGATTCTATAACAAATTGGTAATTAACGAATTGTGATTTTGATAATGTAGTTAGAAAAATTGTTAAAGTTGTTGTTTCAACACTCACTTCTAATATAATTAAACACTAAAACACTCACATAATTACAATTAATTACACTAAATTGTACAGTAAAAAATTTTGAAAATTTCAAAAATCAGTTCTCAGTCTACTCTAGTCTAGACTGAACGAAGTTGAATCTTTCCAATAAATCAAATAATTTCTTCAGCACATTCATTCCGTTCAAATGACTTTCAATTTACAATATCTACTCCATCATTCTTTAAATACCAGCTACAATATATTGTAGTATGGTAGAAAAAACCATTTGCCGCTTACATAAGCTTCGCACCAAAACGATTCATTCAAAAACCGCAATTTCGAATTGAATGTCGTCGGTTTCGTTTTTTGGGTGAATTTTTTTATGGTTTTTCTTAATTATTTCTTTTGAAAATAATGAGAAAATTGAAATTTCTGTGAAGTTCGAGTATGAATCTTAATTTTTTGGTTATCATCAGTTCGTGATTTGTGATTTGTGATGTTTCCAACGAAATTTGTTCGAATCCTTACAAGTGTCTCGAAGTATAAACGTTACAAATGTTAGAAACATGTTCATGGTCTCCTTGTATTGTTCGGAGGAATAATCAAATCTCGTTAATAGTAGATTTAATTTCATGGACAACAGTACAAAGGGAATGTGATTTAATGAAATTAAATTAAATAATTGCTACTTAATAATCGTTTGAATGAGAGAGACATATTTCTCACAAAATGATCAAAATCGCCTTGAGGTGATTCTTCTATGCACGCGAGGTAGAAATTTGTTTTTCTTTAGAAAACCTGGTGAAAATTTATTACCATTTTTTGTGAAACTTTCTATTTGAAAAAATGTTTGTCACTAATAGTTACATTTGTTGAAATTCAAATAAGTTTCAAACGAACCTTGGAAAAATAAAAATTCAGGTTAATTAGGTTGGAAATAGAATGAAGATGAACAACAGAATTTATTCGGATGCAAGTACACCTTGAATTAACAATTGCGAAAAAGTAAATTTATTCAAATTTGTGATCAACTACAAAGCAAATGATTACAAAACCACTTTTAATTCTAAAAGCAGTTAATATATCTTAGTTAAAATTAAAACTTTGTTACTGTAATTATTACAAATAATTTTCTTAATTACAATCACATGTTCAGGTGATTCAAATTTGAATTTCCAACCAACATTGAATTGCATTAAATGCAGATAATTATTGAGTTAACGACATAATTAATTCAATGTGATCGTTGCATTTGAACTAGATCTACTTGCTGTTGAATCCACATACCGGATAACACTGATGTAAATCTGGAAAAATTTCAAAATTGAAAGTTCTAGCTTTTGATTAACAAAATAATTAACGGAAACGTTTGTAAGGTTACACGTTTGTTCTACAATATCGTCTGGGTGACATAGGTGTGCTTGTTTTGAAAATCGAATAAAAATCTTGAATTTAAGAAGATCGTTATGGAGCTATACAAGTCCAACCCATAAAGACTGTGAGTTATGTGGGCTTTCTTGTGCATTCCTCTCAGCATCGCGTGTGGGCTTGACTTCATTCGAGATATCTGTTAAATATGTATGTGATTCTCTGATATACAGACAATATATTATGTATTTTAAATCAGGTCATAAAACAATTTTCACACTTTTGTTACCACAATAATTTCCATCACTGGAACATTTGAGGGGTTTAAACACTTAAATGTTTCGAGGATTGAAATGCAAACTGGTTGCACGAATTTTTATAAAATTATAAAAATTAAATCACCGGTTCTATATCGAATATAACCAGTCTCCAGGTAAAAAACCATTTAAATGTCATTTTGTTCACTAATCAATAACATTGTTTAATCTTGTCCTTAATTAAAGTTCAAGGAGAGCTTAGATCTAAACTTTTTCCCATAATTAATTTTTCATATAAGGAACCTGACCTCATCGAAAGATTCTTTCGGCGCAATTCTAAGAAATGTGATTTGATTAAGATGTCAATTAGTGATCGAAAAGGGTATGTTACGCTTATTTACCAAATACAGTAATCAATTTGTACCCCAGTAATTAAGAGTTTAGCTGGGAAAAAAGTGAAACCTAACCTTGTTCAACGAGTTTGGCTAAAGTTAATTACGTCATTTTGTCTCTTTGACATTTCAACTTCAAATTAATTGATCACGGCTAGTGATTTTCTGAGAAAGTAACTTTTTATGGAAAGGTTTTATGAAGTGAAATTCGAAAAATTTAATAATACTTTGAAGCCATACCCAAATGCACGCCGTTTTTGGGTCACACTTTCTGAAGTCCTTGGCGGTATCTCTGGTCATTTTTTACAACCTTTCACTTACAAGATTTTATCAGAGGAACGATGTAACGATTCTCCTCCTCTTGGGTGTTTTCTCGTTCATTTATCAAAAATCAGGTTGAAGGTATTGACTATTGTCGCTTCACCACAACAGGAGGATTATCCCAGATTCATATGTGCTGCTCACCTCGCATGCAATTCTTTTGCATCTCAAAATGTCAACAGGAAATCTGGTTTTCATGTAGCTTTATTATTTTTAAGGCTAAACTTGAAAGTAGGTGATAAACTTTTGTTGAATAAAATTTCGTGCAATTTAACAACTCCACTTAATAGCTTGGTATCCTTGAAAAAATTTACTTGATTATTCTAGTAACAAGAAACTTGAAAAAAAGTTTAATTTAACAAATCTACATGAAAGGTATGCGGTGCTAGTTTAATTTTTCGGAAACGATGTTGATCGCACCTTTTCTAAGGTCCGTTAACCTGCTACTGCTACTATGAAAAAAAGTATAGAAAAAGAGAATGTTTCAAATGGTTGGATGAAAAAATTGTTTTCCTCATTCATTATTCCGAGATTTTGTTGGAAAAAAAGAAAAAATGCTTAAAAAGCTTGAAGAAAATAAAATTCTTCTTAGCATAAAAATCAGAAATGCAAATCACCATATAAAAGTTCCACGTCTTTTTCACCAGAAATAGAAACTAGATTTTTTGACATTTAACTGGGTTTCGTCTTTTATTGAAGATTTTAAGTGAAAAAATTCACCTGCAACAAGAACAGCCAATTGGATGTCAGCATTTGACAGCTAGTGAATGATTTCATGTGGTTATGTTGAAAGTTCACTTGACTGGACCAGAACCAGTCATTTTCCATTTCGTAAATGAAAAAGTCCAATGACGTCATTGCTTCTTAGTTAGTATAATGTCTTTTTGGTTTGTTGTTACCTTTCATTTCGAGATATATCAGAAGCAACTTTCGAAAAGACCTCGACAAGCCAAGGCAATTGCCATACAAGAAATGTGTCTGACTTGATCTCGTAAGAAATCATTTGCAGTTATATTGAGTTATTCACTAAAACGGAGATAACTGTCGAATTGATTGGAGTTTCTTAGCTCTATAGCTACTGAGGTGGGGTTTGGCACAAACGTGCCGTGGAAAAACTTGCTGCGATCAGTACCGGTATGGCGGTAATTGTTAATCGCGTAAAAACAGAACGCTTAAAAGCGTAATCAACATGTCTCTTTTCTTCATACCTTGGAAACACGACAAACGTTTAGTCGTACTTGACTAGACAAAAATCAAAATTCAAAACTCAACTGGCGATCTGCATATTTTCGGTGTATTTCACGTCAATTGTCCATGAAATCTGTGAGATTTGCGATCACATTTGGTTGCATTTCTTGTATGAGTCATCAAATAAATTATTTTTTCGAAATGTTTTTCACGATGATGACATTTTTAAGGTCATAACGATTTCGTTAAAATTTGAATTTCCACTCGATTTCAGTGACAAATCGTAACTGTCACGAATTGACGCCGAAAAAATTGCGATTTCCTGCTGTTTTAAGGCTTATTGGACTGAACTCTCACATCTATACTATGTGTGAGTGAAGCAAAAATTGTGTACTCCTCTCATACTTCAACCGCCTATATAACCATAAATCTTTGGTCACATCTGTCAAAACGAACCGGTTTGGTAGATGATATCAAACTGTTGTGACCAAATTCAGGATTTTTATAGATTTCTGGCTCTGGTTCATGAGGTAATTATGGTTCTCTCTATTACTATGCAAACTTTTATCCGATATATTCCGAACAATTTTAAGTGATAAATATAATGTTCAATCATTGTGAGATTATTTTTCTGTCTTAAGGTTAAAATTCAATTATCATGATTCTGAGTATCTGACAACAAGCTAATATTTGTAGTTTAACTTTAGTTTATTAGATATACTTACTTTTAGCATTCGAAAATACAGCCTGTCTTTACGAGGGACGCGTATATTTCACAAGACATCTCTTCCGTGTTGACAAAAGTGCGACTGGCTCTAATAGTATGGCCACCCACTGGATATTCTAGTTCCAACTGTCAAACGGGAATGTGTTAGTTGGGAATGCTTGAAATGCTAATGCTTTCCTGTGCTATTAATTCAATGAACTGAATAGTCTGCAAATAACATCCCACTGACAGTTGACGCATAGTTTCGTAATGACCAATTGTCATGGGAGTGCCATCTAATCGTCACCATAAATGGTTTCTTCTTAAACATACCTTGTAGGCATTTGTAGTCCAATACGAGTTTGGATATATTTTCAAGGTTACCTTTATCCCAAACCGAGTATGAACTGCATTGAAGCGAAATTCATGAATTGATCAGTGCAGATCAGTGCAAATTTTATTTCTAATCCGTTGCCAACACTGTAAATGAATTAATATCGTTTCAAAACCGTCCAAAGTAGGAAGTTGTTTGGCCTGTACTCCATGAATGACATAACACCACCAAGTATGTTGAGAGTTACAAGCGAATTTTATGTAACCGATCCATTTCGTCTTCTGCAAAACGTCAAAAACTGTCGCAATGTTTGCCATTCAAAAATTATTGACACGATTCCAATCGAATGTTTATTAAGTGAAAGCTATTTTCAATAAGCAGAAATGTTAGTAATAGTATTAAGTGTCTTGAAACGATCAAGTGAAAAGCATCGGGTAAACAAGTGCACCTTGAAACGTCTAATGGAAATACCAAACTTGATCTCGTTAGGTGCCTCATCTCGTTCGCAAAACTCGCTCCCTCCTCTATTTTGATTTTTGTCCAAAACTAAAATTTGTTTTTGAATTTTATATTTTCTGCTCAGTCCTTGACATTTTTGCTATTTAGCCGATGTTTTGTTGACACATGAATACGTGATTTCTTGATTGTCCACTTGGATTTTTTAGTATGTGTAGGTTTTTAACACTTACTACTAGTAAATTTCAATTTGGAAAACGTTAATTTCCGGGTAAAAATTTATTCAAATTTGATGAATCACTGTCATCATCTTTCATTACCAGAAATGCAACAATTTTTTTTTTTGTTGTTACAGCCGTCATAATACTACACACTTTGTGAAAATTTGAAGTTTCTATCTATTATGGTTCAAGAGACATTCTAGAAATCTAGAAGTGAGAGTCTCAAGTAAATTTCGCAAATACTCCTAGTTACACCAGCGTCTCTCAAACATTTCAATTGAATCGATTGTCAAACATCGATTTCAGTTGAATTGAACGTGTTGCATACTGATTTTGATACGCAGAAACAGGAAGGAAGTACGAAAATGTAAATGTTAAACGTGCAAAATAAGATAATGCTTTTTCAATTAGCAGTTGAAAGTGTAAAATTAAAAATGTCACTATACTTTTCAATTAAAGAAAAACATTCAATTTCCTCTTGTTCCATCCAGAACAAAACATTCAATTGAATTTTGCGATTTAATTTTCCACCTGACACATCCAACCCGGCATTGTCTTCCTCAGTCTGCAATTAACGACGAAGAAATTAAAATGAAGAAAAACTGGAAAATAATACTGAAAATGCGATAAAATAATCGTTTCCCTGTCGTCTAACGCGGTTTTGGAATCATTCATTAGTCAATTTGTATTGAGTTTATCCGGCGGAAATGAGCCATCTTCTATCATCATGTCATTGACGTCTCGTCGTGCGAGCCCAAGTGACATGCATTTTGAATAAGAATTTTGGTTATACTCGTACCTATACCTTCAATTTATACCTGACTTTCTGACTCAACTTCAGCTTCAACTTCTTCTCCATTCTCCTTTGATTCGTCTTCAATCAATCTTACAATTCGAAGTTTTAATATTCTCAAAGACCGACAATACCCAAATGGAATACGAAAACATATACAGTTGTTAGTTGGTGGAAGGAAACACCATTCAATGCAGATGCCTTTGATGGAAGATAGAGAACAAGTGTCTAGTTGACAGCACCATGTTATTATTATCGTATTTGAAAGCTGGAAAAGAAAGGAAAACTATGAAAAATCTCACGAAACCTGCTAGTTTTAGGTTTTAGGTTTCGTCTTACTTCCACACGAAGTCAGTAGGTTATTTTATATTTGATCACAAAAAATGAATTGCATTCAATATCACATTGATATCACATCATAAACATTCGATTATTTCCGAATCAATGATGTGTGAAAATTTAAACCTAGACATTACGCAACATTTTTCAAGATCATTCATTCAATTTATGTGAAACTGCTTACTGCTAACTGCTAAGTACGAGTATACGCAGCAATAACAGAAATGACAATAAAACTATTTACGAGTAGTACCGAAATAAAGTAAAATTAATGCAAATTAATAATCGATGTCATGTTCGTTTGTACATAGCGAATAGCGATAGCATGACTACTGACTTTTGTATCAATGTCGACCTCAAGCTGATGTTTCACTGATTCCCGTTGAGACGATCGTTTTGCGAAAGTTTTTCTTTTGAGCGGTAAAAAACGGAACTCCTTGTTCTCACTCCACTACACAGATGGCAGTAAATTTTGTGCTAATTCTTGAAGATAATCCCGCCAAAAGTTTTATATGTATTAAACCCTCATCCACCAACACAAGTTTAGTGACCAAGTGCAGATCACTGGTGGACTGTCCAAACTGCAGTTTGTCTTGTCCAATTTTCTTAGAAGTTATGTGAAATTGAATTGATTTAAACCTGCTATAAAGCAATATGTTTTATTTTGTAAAGGATATATGAAGAAGACACCTTAGATTGGCGAGTAAGACTCATTATCTTCTTGAATTATCCAAATTGAATGAAGAACATTTCAGATGTATGAGCGTGTTCACACAACCATAGACAAATGGTTCACATACAAACATCCATAGACATACGCGGTCCTTTTTGGCGGAATAACCCAAAAAGAAGAAAAGCCTTTGAGGTTAAGTCACAGACTTTCTTGATACTTAGCATTATCTATAACTTCGTCGAGGAGTCAAGAATCACAATTTGATTTCTGGTATTTTTCATGGGATTATCTGACTAAAATAAATTTCATTTTCATAAATCATACTTTTTCAGATTTACATAACTCTTAATGAGTTACCTCTCATTGATCCATATGGGTAACGTACGTATGTACAATATATACGAAAAGTTATTGGATTCTCAGATATCAATGTCAAGCCACCTGTGAGTACATGTTGCAAACGAGTGGCTCCAATTTGAGTCACATAAATCCAAAATCAGTAATTATTCAAAGTTACACACTACATAAAACCACTCGTTAGATTTTGTTAAATTTTTATCAAATTCTTGTTCGAATATCTTCTAAACGATTGAAACTCAACCGAATTTAATTGATTAACTTTAACTTTATTGCTTCTTTTGGAGGTTTAAAGAAATAAAAATACCGTCTCACTGTTGCCTGACTGTAAGAATCAAGAATAGATACCGTTCATGATGTTCCTACAGAATTTAAATTAGGTGGTTTATATCCATTACGTAAAACTTGAGAAATTTCAAGAACAGCCTGGTTAATACACTAAAGAATTCTATAAGCAAATATGTCTCATGTTAATCGGTCAATCGTTCAAATCCGCTTGAGAAAATCACATGAAAACTAGTTGACTTCAAATTGCTGTCTATGGGCAAACAGCCAGTTCACTTTTAAGCTTATGACTCAGTTACAGAAATGAATGAATTTAGAATTGAATATAAGTGTAAATATAAAAAAATAGAAAATATTTTTAAGGTAGCAACTCAACACTATAAGTAAGAAAACAAAATTGTTGACGCAATAACGTTAGTAGAGTTGTAAATGTTATGAAACCTACTGACTTTAACAGATCTATGCTGTTGCACTCCAAATCACAATAAGTTTAACTTTAAAAAAAAAAACACTTTCTGGTGAAACAAGTACGAAAGTAACTTGGATAATTTAATTTTTACATTCAATAATAATCCGGTAATTATCAAAATCATGCTGTGAAGGGTGGAATCGTAGGAAAATTTAAATTTTGAAAATACAAGTTGGAACATTATTATTCAAGTCATGTGGGTTGGTAGTGCAAACTGAAAGAAATATGATCCCGTGTAACGTTACAAGAAAATCAACAAAGTTTTCAGTGTTTGAGTAAAGTTAATTGTGTTAAAACTTAACAACTCATTCAAAAGTTATGATTCTTAAACAGATGTAGAGAGAGTGGCACGACCTAGTTATTATATTTTAAATGTACTTTAGTTTGAGGACTAAGTTCAATAAGTTCAATCCGTTTCGTGAGCGTTCAATACAAACTTGAAATACTAAAGATACTCAACTGAAACATGTACTTTTTTGAGTAACTGAAGTAACTCAAAGTTGGAGTGTGGTGAAAGTTTCTTCATGTCTCAACAACTTTTTACCATTTTTTGCAAACACTCAAAGAAATTTTGCTAGTAGGTGGTATATCTGAGGTATTGGGCGTTGCGCCAGTTGGGAAAAAATGTATTTAATATTTTAATATCTAATTCAAAACGCTATACTTTATATAAAACACTTCAGACTTAATTCCCCACTGCACTTATGTATAAAAACAATAATATTGCATACCAATTTGGCATAGTTTTCTTTCGCATTCATTTTAATTTATAAAATGAAAGTAAATTTTCAAAAACTCATCGCATAGCATGTTGTTTTCAAAGGTTCCATTGTGTTTTGTTTTACGTTAGGTAATTTCGTAGATCTAATTCGCACGAACGTAGAAAACTCTGTGTATGGTTAACGTAAATACTTTCTATTTGTTTATTTCAACTGGTGTCATCTCCGGGTCTTATTTACTTTACTATTTATAGTCTTACTAATTGTAACTAAGTCCTTTTTCATTTTATTGCAGTTTTTAACGTTACAATGTTGTGAAATGCAAAAACGATACATAGGTATAAAATAGACAACAAGTTTTGTAGGCATCAATTTAAACTTGAAATGAGAAAAAGCAAACATGTTTATCAAGAAAATGAAAGATAATATTTCCTGTAAAATGCAAAAAACAGAAGTATGTAATTTAAGAATATATGTCGCCCACATACTAGTATCTCCACCTTAAATGAAGCGCGTAGATTTGTTGAAATTTCTGGAACTTTCCAACTAGCATAGAGTTAAAGGCAAACATTCTTTGAGGCATCCAGAAATGTTCCGTAATTCTATTGAGTGCTGGGTACACTGGGTATTCCAGTTACATTAGTATTATTACTATTTTCCCTAGGAGATTTCTCGTAATCTTTGTTCTGAAATGCAGCGATGCGAACTGGGAGATTGTCTATTTCTTTCTAGGTTTTAGTGCAAACGAATAGGGAACATGTTGATAAACGTGAAACATTAATTAACTTTGCTTATTGCCAGTTGAGTCATTCATGTTTTTCTTTTAACATTAAGCCATGCATTGGATATAGAGATTCACTAGGCTATACACCTGGTTTTTTCGTTTATTACTAGAATGTTGATTCTACTTGATTGCTAGTTCTGGTTGATAGTCGTGAGATAGAAGGAACATATTCTCAAATGTAAATTCTTCTATGTGTTTGATAACGGTATCGAGATCCATTTGAAAGCGTATAATTGATACGTTACACCATCTCAAGTTACACTGCGAGTAGATATAGAAGTATGTTCTTGTATTCTGTGCGTTTATGTTAGAATGTCAAAACCAAAGGATTGATGAAATATTGAAACTAGCTCTGCCACGTAAATTCACCATAACTCGTTCTCATATTAAAAATTGCTAAAATTTGTATATATTTACATTTAAACTATTATATTTCTTTGAACCGTGAGATAGTTGATTAGGTTACAACGTGAGGCAGACGAGTATATGTACGAGTATATGTTATAAAGTAACTTGAACTAGACAGACATGTACAAAATATATAGCTAAGTAAGCCTAAACCCATTACTTTAGCGAACTTGTTTATCGATAAATTAACTTTGCTTCTCTTGAAATTCTTCTTTTAAAGCAAAAGATTCCTAAAGAATTTAACTTATATTCTTCCACGTATTCCGATTACTTTTATAGATTCCATCGTGCGCGCAATTTCTTTCAAACCATGTTGAATTTATTTCTTAGTATTGATCTTATGTTACCGGAGGTCAAATGATACTACGAATCGACTAACCGTTAAATTTTCGATATTCATATTGGAATACATGGTTATAGTGCAGCGGAGTACCTGCAACTATTCTCAACTCATCGAGCTCAAGTGAGAACTGTTTCAGAAATGAAGATAAAAGATAGTAACAAATTATTGTTCCAAAACAAGCAATGTGAAACTGATGGTATTAAGATTGTTAGTCCTACCCTTCAACTGAAAGCTTTGGTTATCTTTCCTTCAACACATGAATATCAGAAATTTTTACTGTACACTAATTTTAAAAATTATTACATAATATTTGATTTATATTTAACACAATTAAATAATTGAATATAATTTTTCTTTACAGCAAAAATGAAAATACTTCTGCCACTAGTCACGTGGATAGTGCTGTTCTCGAGTTCGGTAATATAAATTTCTGAAATGATATAATAAGTTAATTAACATTACAGCAACCATTTTTTGGAGAACATTTTTATTCCATATAACATTCTACTATAATTTATATCTTTATCAAACAGGTGCATTCACAAAACTACAAAACAAAAACTAGTAGATTTAAAGGTGAAGTGTTTTTTCTAAATCTCGAGGATGGTTACTTCGGATGTCAAGTCAACGAATCAACAGATTATTTACAATTATACGAATTATCGAAACTCTGCGACGGTAGCCGAGATTGTTTTCTTGGTTCCGATGAGCTGAGTAAGGAACTTAAATGCACAAGTAAGATTATGAAAATAATAGTAGATTTAATGTAGAAGAAATTTACTAATACTTGTTTCTTGAAATAGACGACTGTGATAAAGATGACACAAAATGTACAAATGGTGTCTGTCTGAATGGTGTGTGCCACTGTAATGATGGTTACGGTGGTTGTAATTGTCAAGTAGCAGGTAATTTCTAAAATTATAAAACAAAATTCTTAAATTTATTATATTATTTGTTTTGCAGATGAAAATGAGTGTAAATACAGACCATGTGATGTGTTTGCACATTGTACAAATACTCTTGGAAGTTTTACATGTACATGCTTTCCTGGTTATCGAGGTGACGGCCTGCATTGTGAAGGTATGTTTGTAACGTGATACGGATTGGATCAAATTTCCGTTTCAGTTGGTACCACGCTTTAAAGGATTCATTTATGTCCGCGATCATTCATATTCTTTGGTCATTCTTTTGTTTACTGTAGTTTTAATAACATTATGTAATATAGGTTTAATTAACAGTTAGATTGCATTCCTCACTGACCAAGCTGCGTTGTCATTCACGGCATTGAATGTAATATAACATGATCGTTGTGCGTATATCAAGTTCATTGATATAGAATATAGGAAAAGAAACGTTCGAAATATTTATTTATAGCATTCATGGATTCTTGTTATGTTTTATTAAATAATAATATGTTATAATCCTTATTTTTACACTTTTGTAGATATCGATGAATGCCAAGATCCTTCGATAGCTGCACGGTGTGTAGAAAACGCAGAATGTTGTAATTTACCAGCACACTTTTTGTGTAAATGTAAGGATGGTTATGAAGGAGATGGTGAAGAATTGTGTACAGGTTGGTAGAATTTACTCATTTGTAGTATTGTACAGTTGTACAAAATGCAATTTTCCTTTTAGATATCGATGAATGTTTGAATCCTAATGCTTGCGGTCTAAATACGAAATGCATAAACACTCCTGGAAACTACACATGCGAATGTAAAGAAGGATTCTATGGTAGTCCATACGACGGTTGTGTAGATGTAGATGAATGTACAGATCCAAACGCGTGTGGTCCTGGTGCCATTTGCACGAATCTGGAGGGTAGTCATCGCTGCGACTGTCCCCCAGGTTTTGAAGGTGATGCCAGATCAGCAACAGGATGTGCTGACTACGATGAATGTGAACGTTCACCATGTGGTCGAAATGCACAATGTACAAATATGGAAGGTAGTTTTAAATGTACTTGTCCAGATGGATTCGAAGGTGATCCAATGAGCGGATGTGCAGGTAATTTAGCAATGTTCTTTTTTTTATCAAATACACGTTATATTAATTATTGCAAAATTTCATTGATTGCTTTTATCCACATGGCACATCATTTACCATACAAAATTTTGCTACACTCACATCAATATGAATTTACATTCTGCTAAATAAAAAATTTGTTCACCAAAATCGACCACAGACGTCGATGAGTGTTCTAACAATCCATGCCCGATTGGTGCCCAATGTATTAACAAAAATGGTGGATATGAGTGCGCTTGTCCTTTTGGATTCACAATGGATGCACTAGAACATGAGTGCACTGATATAAATGAATGCAGTAAAACAAATGCTTGTGGTGTTAATGCTAAATGCATCAATTTTCCGGGATCGTATAAATGCTTATGTCCTACGGGTTTCCGAGGACATGGTAACTTGTTCTGTGAAAGTTAGTACATTTTATTTTTGCTTTTTTGCTTTTGAAATTTTGGATTTTTGGTTTTTGTTTGGATTTTGTGAGGGTAATTATTTATTTGCTTATGCATTTTTAGATGTAAACGAATGCCAAGACAATCCATGTGGAGAAAATGCCGTTTGTACCGATACCGTAGGTAGTTTTGTTTGTACATGTAACCCAGATTACACTGGAGATCCATTTCGTGGATGTGTGGATATTGACGAATGTGTTACCATTGAAAAACCATGTGGAGATCATGCTATATGTGAAAACGCTGTTCCTGGTTATAATTGTAAATGTCCTCAAGGATACGATGGACGACCAGATCCGAAAGTTGCCTGTGAACAAGTAGATGTAAATATACTGTGCACAAGCAATTTTGATTGCACAAACAACGCTGAATGTATAGAAAGTCAATGCTTCTGTCAAGATGGTTTTGAACCTATTGGATCAAATTGTGTCGACATAGATGAGTGCCGAACTCATAATGATATTTGTGGCCAACATGCTGTATGTGTAAATACTCCTGGATCTTACCGTTGCGAATGCGAAGCTGGTTTCATTGGTACACCACCAAGAATAAATTGTAAACAACCGTGTGAAGATGTCAAATGTGGTGAACATGCTTATTGCAAACCTGATGGAGTTGAAGCCTATTGCATTTGTGAAGAAGGCTGGACCTTCAATCCAAATGACATAGCTGCTGGATGTGTTGATATCAATGAATGTGACTCAGTCCATGGACCATTTGGACGATGTGGAACAAATGCAACATGTACAAACAGTCCTGGTGGATTTTCTTGTCAATGCCCACCTGGTTTTACTGGAGATGCAATGAGAGAATGTGTGGATATTAACGAATGCTCAACACCAAATAAATGTGGAGAAGGTGCTGTTTGTATAAATTTGAGTGGAGGATATACATGTCAATGCCCTGAAGGTACACTTGCTGATCCCGATCCCACAGTAAGATGTGTGTCAATAGTCACTTGCAAATCAGATAATGAATGTCCAGGTAACGCTATATGCGATGAGCACAAAAGATGCGTATGTCCTGAACCGAATGTTGGAAATGATTGCCGTCATCCTTGTGAAACAGTTACTTGTAGTCAGAATGCGCACTGTATGTTAGTAAATGGTATTGCACAATGCTTATGTGGCGAAGGATACACAGGAAGTGCCAACACACTCGGTGGTTGTAATGACATCGATGAATGCGTTGGTAACCCATGTCCAGATGGAGCCATTTGTTCAAATGTTCCTGGAGGCTATTTATGTCAATGTCCAGGAGGTTCATCTGGTGATCCTTACAGAGGAGGGTGCTCCAAAGCTGCTCAACCAACTGGATGTAGTGAAACAAGTCCATGCCCAGTCGGTGAGAACTGTGTTGCGGACTCATTTCTGGGAACAAATGTATGCATATGTCGACAAGGATATCAAAGAGATCTTGAGACTGGAAAATGTCGTGATATAAATGAATGTTCACCAAACAGAGATAAACCAGCTTGTGGATTAAATGCACTTTGCAAAAATCTTCCAGGAAGCTATGAGTGTCAATGTCCACCTGGATTCAATGGAAATCCATATAATTTATGTGAAGAATGTAACAGTCCGGAATGTCAGTGTCAGCCACCTTACAAACTAGTTGGAAACAATTGTATTCTTGCTGGTTGTTCGAATGGTGAAAAATGTGCGAAGGGTGCCGAATGTATTTCAATTGCTGGAGGTGTTAGTTACTGCGCTTGTCCAAAAGGATATCGAACTGAAAAAGACGGTTCTTGTTCTGGTAAGTTTGTTAGATGTGAGAAGTCGTTAGAATTGTTTTTGATTCTTTATTCTTTTTCATCAGATATAAATGAGTGTACTGAAGGATATCCAGCATGTGGATATGGAGCTGAATGTATTAACAATGAAGGAGGTTATACATGTGTCTGCCCACCAGACTATAGTGGTGATCCATACAACAGTCAATGTGCACCAGCTATGCGTAGATGTTCAGCCGATAAAGACTGTGGAGCCAATGAAAAATGTGTACAACCAGGAGAATGTGTATGTCCACCACCATTCTTCTTAGATGCATCTGATGG
Source organism: Chrysops caecutiens (assembly GCA_963971475.1). Classification (NCBI taxonomy): domain Eukaryota; kingdom Metazoa; phylum Arthropoda; class Insecta; order Diptera; family Tabanidae; genus Chrysops; species Chrysops caecutiens. Next base: position 3,246,046 of record OZ020570.1, read on the forward strand.
GAATAAATGTAAAAATCCATGTGAAAGATTCCCTTGCGGTATAAACGCCAAATGTACTCCTACGGATCCACCGCAATGCATGTGTGAAGTAGGTTTCAAAGGTGATCCTTTATTAGGATGTGTTGATGAAGACGAATGTTCGAATACACCTTGTGCTTATGGTGCTCAGTGTGTTAACAAAAAGGGTGGATATCAGTGTGTTTGTCCAAAAGGATTCACAGGTGATCCATACAAGAGCGGATGTATTCTAGTAGATGGATCAATAGAAAGTAAATGTAAATCAAATGATGATTGTGCCACAAATCTTGCTTGCGTACAAGGAACTTGTATTAGTCCTTGTACAAGTTTACTTTGCGGAACAAATGCGTATTGCGAACCAGAAGATCATGCAGGTTGGTGTAGATGCCGTGTTGGATTTGTAGAAGGTGCAAATGGCGAATGTGTTTCACGTAAGTGATTTTTGTAAAGAAAGAGAAAAAATGCAGTTAATTATTTGAATTGTTAATTTTAGAATGTAAGGACTTCCTTTGTGGTCACGGTGCTATGTGTATTCCTACATCAGATGGTCCAACATGTAAATGTCCACAAGGTCAATTTGGCAATCCTTTCCCTGGTGGAGTTTGTACAACAGATCAATGTTCATCAACTCGATTATGTAGTGAGCCACAAGTCTGTATAAATGGCAGATGTAAAGAACGTTGTGATGGAGTCATTTGTGGCATTGGCGCTACTTGTGACAAGGTTTCAGGAAAGTGTGTTTGTGAGCCAAATTTCGTTGGAAATCCTGATCAACTTTGCATGTACCGTAAGTTTTAATAATCGAACAGTAATTTATAGTAAATTATTAATTGTTTTTTAAATATCAATAACAGCTTGGGTACCAGCTAAGTGTCAGCCTGAATGTGGCGGAAATGCTCACTGTGAATACGGACCATTGAATAGTGTTTGCGTCTGCAATCCTGGTAGTATGGGAAATCCATATGAACAATGCGGTGCTCAAGATAAAACCTCTTGTGCTCCTAATAGCTGTGGACATAATGCTGAATGTAGAGAAAGTTCAAAGGGTATTGATTGCTTGTGTCCTCCAGGATATGTTGGAAACGCTTTTGTTGAATGCCGAGATGTTGATGAGTGTTCAACGAATCCATGTGGAAGTGATGCAATTTGCATAAATACACCAGGAAGTTTTGACTGTAAATGCCGACCCGGTTTTGCTGGAAATCCATTTTCATCTTGTCAACCTATTGACAAAAGTTATTGTGAAGATCCATCTAGATGTCAATGTGGTCCGAACGTACATTGTCCCGTTGGATACTCGTGTGAAAACAACAAATGTAAAGATTTATGTGCTCGCGTTTCATGTGGACCAAGAGCAGCCTGTGTTGCTGGAAAATGTGTTTGTCCACCTGGTTACATTGGTAATCCCAACGACCGCCGTAAAGGCTGTACTATTCGCGGACAGTGTAGTAACGATGCTGATTGTAAGGAATCTGAAATTTGCTTCCAATTTGGCAAAGGAGTCAGGAAATGTGTTGATGCATGTAGCAAAATACAGTGTGGTCCAAATGCACTTTGCGTATCGAATGATCATCGATCAACTTGCATTTGTTCTGATGGTAATTTCGGAAACCCGAGTAATTTACAAGTTGGATGTCAACCAGAAGGAAAAACAAATAAGGATACTTGTTCTGATAGCAGTGATTGCAAGACTGGACAAGCTTGTTCGTCCGATCAAAATGGATTGAAATCTTGTGTGGACATTTGCTCAACTGTAATATGCGGAAAGAATGAAATTTGCAAAGTAGATAACGATGGTCATCCTGTATGTCACTGTCGAGACAGCTTTGTATGGAATCCTGTATCATCTGCATGTGAAAAACCATCAATCCCCGATTGTATAACGGATAGTGATTGCATCTCCTCACAAGCCTGTCGACCAGACAATCTAGGTGTTCTCAAATGTACGTCAATTTGTTCGGAATTTACATGTCCAGCCAATTCTGCTTGTGTTGCCAAAAATCATGTAGGAAATTGTGAATGTTTGCCAGGATTCTTAGGAAACCCGAATGATCGTAATGGATGTGAAACAGAACGTAAGAATCAATGTCGTACGAGCGCTGAATGTTCCGAATTTGAAGTTTGCATAAAAGATGCAGAAGCAAACATTTTAATGTGCAGACCAGCATGTGAAAATATCAATTGTGGGCCTGGAGCTGTTTGTGTAACCAACAATCATGAAGCTCAGTGCCAGTGTCCACCAGGACCATTTGCCGGAGATCCATATGATAGTGAAAAAGGATGCGAATCAGTTCCTTGCGTTTATAACATTGACTGTCCTCCATCCCAGTTGTGCAATCGTCTAACTCATACATGTTACGATGTTTGTGATGTAGATTCTTGCGGTGAGAATGCAGTTTGTATTGCAGAAGACCATCGCGCTATTTGCCAATGTCCACCAGGCTTCCGAGGTAATCCTTTGCCCGAAGTTGAATGTGTACCAACCGGAAAGTGCAAACCAGGTACATGTCATCATTCTGCAATCTGCGAGATGACATCAAATGGACCTGTTTGTAAATGTTCATCGAATTATGTAGGTGATCCACTAAAAACAGGATGCCGTCCAGAAGGACATTGTCCTAACGGAAATAGAGATTGTCCAACAACCGCTGTTTGCTCGAATGGATTGTGCGTTGATCCTTGTGAAAACGCATGCGGCACAAATGCAGTATGCAAAGTAGTGAATAGGAAACCCGAGTGTTCTTGCCCACTAAAGTTCCACTCAAAGGCTGATGATGAACCTGCAAGTGGTTGCGTTAGAACTATAACTGAATGTAGAAGTGACATCGATTGCTTAGGAGATGTGTGCCACAATGGTCAATGCAAAGTTGTTTGCCGTGACAATAACGATTGTTCTACAGGCGAGAAATGCTTACAGAATTTGTGCGTGGTTCAATGTGTAGATCATAGCTATTGTCCAAAGGGTCTAGCCTGTCTTGGAGGTACATGTGGAATAGGATGCCGAAGCAATAGAGATTGCAGTCAGAACGAAGCATGTTTGAATAGTAAATGTCAAAATCCATGTAAGTTGGATGGGGTTTGCGGACCAAACGCTCTTTGTACCAGCGTAGAGCATAACACATTGTGCACATGCCCACCAGGATTTGAAGGAAATCCAACCCCACACCAGGGTTGTGTTCGAATGCCTGCAAATTGTCAGGCAACAAATCAGTGCCCTCCAAACCATATGTGTATAGCGAATCAATGTAATCTACCTTGTTCAACAACATCAAATTGTGCGGTAGGTGAAAGGTGCTATAACAGCGTTTGTGCTAAAGTCTGTTACACAAACAACAATTGTTTACCTGGTGAAGTTTGCAATAATGATGGAACATGCCAGCCTGGTTGTGATTCTGATGCTGATTGTCCTACATCTGAATTATGTATTAGCGGAAAATGCAAATGTGCATCTGGTTATATTGGAACTCCATTTGGTTGTGCTGATATCGATGAGTGCTCAGACGAACCATGTCATTCAACTGCAAAATGCGAAAACACACCAGGATCATTTAAATGTCATTGTCCCGAAGGAACCGCTGGTGATCCATATACAAACGATGGATGCAAGGTGCCACAAGAATGTTACCATAACACAGATTGTGCTGATAATCTTGCTTGCCTGGGAGGTAAATGTAAAGATCCCTGTTCAGTTAACATATGTGGACCCAATGCATTATGTGAAACAAACAATCATGCTGCCATATGTCAATGCCCTGCTGGACATTTGGGTGATCCACTAGATTTATCTGTGGGTTGCTTCAAAGTTGAATGTATCAATAATGAAGATTGCGCACATGATAAACAATGCTCATCGGAAACAAACAAATGCATAAGTAATAAATTTAACTTTATTTTATTTGAAACAGTTTTCAATAATTTTCTATATTTTTAGATCCATGTGATGTCGTTGATTGCGGAAAAGGTGCTTGTCACACTGATTACCACGAAGCTGTTTGCAATTGTTATGAAGGATATCATTTATCTAATGGACGTTGCGATGATGTTGATGAATGTCTAAACTCCCCATGCCACTCTACTGCCATTTGTCAAAACACAGTTGGTAATTTCATTTGTGTTTGTCCTGAAGGGCTTGTGGGTGATCCAATATCAGCTGGTTGCCGACATCCTGGAGAATGTTTAACTGACTCAGACTGCCCTATCACTGCCGTTTGTGATAAATTACGTTGCAAAAATCCATGTGAAAAACCAGGAGTTTGTGGTGTAAATGCTGAATGCACTGCCAAAAACCACGCGGCTACCTGTAGATGTCCTGCTAATACTCGAGGTGATCCACACGAAACCTGTGTTCATATAGAATGTTCAACTAGTAACGACTGTTCAAGTGATAAGACCTGTGTCGATTTCAAATGCGTTAATCCGTGTACACTGCCAAACGCTTGCGGACACCAGGCTGATTGTGTTGCTCTCAACCATGTTAGTACATGTACATGCCGAGCAGGAACTACAGGCAATCCTCTGTTAGGTTGCGTTTCACTTCAATATTGTAATAACGATCAACAGTGTCCTTCTGGTTCCATCTGTTCAAATGGGCTTTGTAGCTCACTTTGTAATAACAATCGTGAATGTATCGCAGATCAACTGTGTATTCAAGGTGTTTGCCAACCGACATGCAAGACAAATTCAAGCTGTCCAGACTTCCAATTCTGTTCGAATAATATTTGTACAAAGGAAGTACTCTGCAGAACCGATGACGATTGTGAAATTAACGAAAACTGTGTTGTCGATAATTTCGGTCGGGCTTCTTGTGAAGATGCTTGCGTCGGTCGTGTTCTTTGCGGAAGAAATGCTGAGTGTAATGCAAGAAATCACAACGCTGACTGTGAATGTAAAGAAGGATTTTTCGGAGATGCTAAGAGTGGATGTAAGAAAATTGAATGCCAAACCGATGCCGACTGTACTAGCGACAAGACCTGTGACAATCATATGTGCAAAATAGTTTGTTTGGTAGGACATCCATGCGGTGAGAACGCTCTATGTTCTGCTGAAAAACACAAACAAGTATGCTATTGTCAACCTGGCTATACCGGTGATCCTAAGGTACGATGTGATGTAGTCGATTATTGTCATGATGCACCATGTGGCCCAGGAGCAAAATGTAAAAATGCTCGTGGAACATTTAAATGCTCTTGTCCGTTGAATTTCGTTGGTGATCCATACAATGAGGGTTGCCGAGCTGCGGTAGAATGTCACACTGATGACGATTGCCCGGTTGCAGCTAAATGTGGAACAAGAAATGGACAACCGAAGTGTATAGATGTTTGTGAAAGTACTAGATGTGGACCTAATGCAGATTGTGTGCCGAAAGGACATACTGGATTCTGTGCATGTAAGAATGGATACGACGGAGATGCAAGCGATTTAAGAAATGGATGCAAACCTTTACCAACTCCTTGTCAAATAACAACAGACTGTCCTCCCAGCACCTATTGCTCAGAGGGTATTTGCAAATGTAAGTAATTGAAAAATTTCCTAATTGAAAAATATTATGATTATTTATTTAAATCATTCTTCAATTACAGCTGCATGTATTCTTAATACCGAATGTAAATCCAACGAGATATGCATGAGTGGACAGTGTATAAATCCTTGTACACAACCTCAGGCATGTGGAATGAATGCAGCATGCTTGGTGCAAGACCATACTAAATCGTGTATTTGCCCTGAAAGGTTTACTGGAAATCCCAGCGTTGAGTGCATAAGAGGTAATTTTGCTTTTTATTTCCTCATTGGATTTATTGAAAATGATTTATCAAACTTAGTGCCAGTATCTTGTACATCCGAAAACGATTGTCCTAAAGGAAACACTTGTACAAACCAAATGTGCACGCCAAAATGCAGTTCTGACCAGGATTGCGCTTTGAATGAAAAATGTTTACGATCCAACTGCATGTGTAAGTGGTCATAATACACGAAATATTGGATTGTTTCCTCTATTAATTTAAATTTTTCCACAGTAACATGTCGAGTAGACAACGACTGTTTCTTAGGACATATTTGCCTCCACAACAAGTGCGTTTTTGGATGTCATAACGATGATGATTGCAGTGCTTCAGAGTCCTGTAGGAGTAACAAATGTACAAATCCATGTTTAGACAATCCCTGCGGTCCCAACGCAGTATGCTCGGTTTCAAATCATCGTGCTACATGTTCATGTCTCACTGGTTTGGTTCCAAATCCAACTCCAAAGATTGCATGCGTTCGCTCTCCTCCACTTTCGTGTTCCGAAAATCGAAACTGTCCCAACAATTTGGCATGTTTCGAAGGAGTTTGCCGACCATTATGCGCTAGTGACACTGGCTGCTTGACCAATGAACGTTGTGAAGCTGGAGCTTGTAAACCATTATGCAGACGAGATGATGATTGTCGCCAAAATGAAATATGCCAAGGTTTAACATGTCTGCTAGGCTGTAGAGCAAATCAAGGCTGTCCAGAATCTTTGTCTTGCATAAACGAACAATGTGTAAACCCGTGTGATGATCCTACAGCATGTGGAACAAATGCAGAATGTCACGTAGTCGGACATGAAAAACAATGTACTTGTCCCGAACAACTCGTGGGTGATGCGAATGTAGCCTGCAAATATCCAACGACAGTATGCAAAACTCATGCAGATTGTCCACCTAATCATTCTTGCTATGGAAATGTTTGCCAACTTAAATGTCGTGACGACAAAAACTGTTTGAATGACGAACGCTGCATTAGAGGTACTTGCCGAACTGTTTGTAATACAGACTCAGCTTGTCAACAAGGACAAATTTGCGAAGGACGTGTGTGTCAAATCGGTTGCAGAAATGATTTCGTGTGTCCAAACGAACAGGCGTGCATAAACAAGAAATGTAGAAGTAAGTAATCTTATACCGTTGCTCTGATTAATTAACTAAAACTAATTAAATCGTAAATTTTTAGATCCTTGTGAAGATCAAGGTCAATGTGGTAGCTGCTCTAACTGTGAGGTTATAAATCATGGAGTACAATGCAGTTGCCCTGCAGGTTTTCAAGGAAACGCCTTGACTGGATGTTATCTTTCACCGCAACGTTGTAACTCATACTGTCACTGTGATGAGCAAGGAGTATTTTGTGCGGAAACTTGTAAAAAGAACGCAGATTGTTCTTGCGGTCAAGTTTGCTCCAAAAACAAATGCAGAAGTAAATGTGACCCTGGATCATGTCCGCCTGGACAACTTTGCAAGAATGGAGCTTGTTTCGCTGGATGTAGAAACAATAATGATTGTGACGCAGAAAAATCATGCGTAAATGGTTTGTGTTTGGATCCATGCTCTCGTGATGGAGCATGCGGAACGAATGCTCATTGCACAGTATCCGATCATAGAGTTCTCTGTTTCTGTCCTGACGGATATCAGGGTGAACCAACAAAAGATTGCGTGAAGTTCGAATGTTCGACAGATGATGATTGTGAATTAAACAAACGTTGCGATGGTGGATCTTGCAGAAATCCTTGTCTAGAACCTGGTGCCTGTGGTATCAATGCACAATGTCGTGTTGCCAACAGACGCCCGCAGTGCTCTTGTCCACCAGACTACTTTGGAAACCCGGAAATTGAATGCCAACAATTGACAATGACTGGATGCGCCAAAAATCCTTGCGGAGCAAATTCCAAATGTAGAGACTTACCAGGAGGTTATGAATGCAGTTGTATGGATGGATGTGTAGGAGATCCGAAACAAGGATGTTTATGCGGTGACAGTAGAAGGAATGCTTGTTATGATCAATCATGTGGTGTTAACGCTGCTTGCAGAGTCATCAATGAACATGAACCACAATGTTATTGTCCGGAAAGTTTTCCACATGGCGATCCTTATACTGAATGTTAGTTGTTGAATATCATGCTATATTTGAAAGTTTTATCACCAACAATTTTATTCTAGGTTCACCATACAACTCTGAAGGAGATTGTCGAACAACTGGTTGTGTAGAAGGAGAATGTGTTCGACAAGGAATTGAATATAAGTGCAAGAAAGGTAAGTGAAACTTTATATACTACTTCATATAAAACATCGTCAAAGTGATGAATTAGAGAAACTATAAACAAATCGCACGTTTTGAAGATATTTATCGAATTGTTAGCATAATTTTCAAGTACCGAACCATAAAAAACGTAATTATATATATTAAAAAAAATTAATTTCATCAAATAATAACTGTAAGTAACATAACCATGTAATGAATGTAGCCGTAGGCTAATCCATAACATGGAAAAATGTTTCGTTGAAAAATTAATATTTCGATTTAACGTATTTGGTTTTGATTAGAATTATTAATTCGATAACAAAAGTTCGCTGTCCCATCAGTTTCAACCATGCAAACAATAATTCACTTAAATGAAATAAAATAATTTCAATTGCAATCAAAGATGTATTTAATATGTATTTAATTTTCTTAAAATTTGCATTTAAAAACTGATCGGGTGGTCGATATGTAAAAAATGTATTTTGTACTTAAACCAAGTTTGAGTTTCTTTAAACAAATTAAAAAACAATAAAAGAAAACAGAAGATAATGAATTTTTAGTGTGTGTAAATAGAAATTTTCATAAAATATCAATTTTTAAAAACCAATATATTTTGCAAATTATGATTTACTGTAAATTTTCCACTTTGATTATATACACAATTATTTATAATGATATGATCACGATACATACACACACTTTATCAATTAAATCAAACAAGTATTCATATTATTTAAAACAACATATGCACAACTCTATCATGAAAATTAGAGCATAATGCTATTATTCAGTATGATATTTTCATTGATTTTTTTTACATATTTTTGATTATATAATATTTTCAATTTTTAGTTTTTAAGTCAGCTATTCTATCTGAGCGCGGAAATCGTGGAATGTCGCTGTCGCTAACGCGGTTTCCCAATCTGTTGCCTTTATTATTTCTGTCTCATCCTCCTTTTTTCATAAAACGCCATGCCCTTTTGGTCATTTGAGAAAAAGGCATTATTTCAAAACAAAAAAGAAAGTACGATAAGATAATTAAAAACGAAAAACCAAAATTAAATAATTTCATTGCTATTATCCATAAATCCATTAATCCTTATTCCATATTATATATTTCCATATATTGCTGGAGAAGAGCCATTATATCCGTTTGGTTTGATATTATTTCCATATTCATGGCTTAAAATGCAAAAAATTTTTTATCATTTCTCCTCATTCCACAACAAAACATTATGATCAAAATCCATTCAGATATAACTCCTGCATTAAATCCCAAATCAATTATCCATTATATATCATATGGATCAAAAATCAGATCTTTAAGTAAAATTTTCAATGATTGAATTATTACAAATTCAAAGATTGTTGTTAGATTTTAACTATTTAAGATGTCTACTCAATTTGTTTACATGTTCGTTCAATTCAATGTTATAATTATCATATCCTGATTTTTCTTAAATTTGTTTTGTTTTGATTTTCACACGGTTTTTACAATTGAGCAGACATAAGGTCTAGTCTGAAACTACTACTATATTCGTTAGCGGTTTAGATACTCTTTTTTTGGTTTTTGTATATAATTTTAAGACAAAATGCGACAGTAATTTGTTCCGTACATATTTAATATGTTAATAATATTTTTTTGATAAACTTCGTACTATATGTTCTCTTTGGTGTTCACGTTTGTTTATTAATTTTTAATGAAAACAATGTTTTTTGGAAGTAATTAATTGTTGATAAAAAGAAGATAATGAATGATGATTATTTGAAAAAAAACAAAAAACAAAAAGGTTTGTCAGATTGGGAACTGTGGACGGGACAATTCTCACATAGTTCATGCTTGCACGAATATTTATTTTTGTATAAGTTTTCAAATATATATGTAACAACATAAGGGTCGGGCTATGTACAGATATTATGAAATGTGATCTACCTTGTTCTATTCTACTTTATTTATTTATTAACTTAATACTTTCTTAGTGTTTTTGGGTTAGATTTTGTCAATTATACTTTGTGGAATATTTATAATAGTATTTTTTCACTAAATATTTTTTTGATCAGGAATACTTGATTCAATCTTATTTTGTTTTTTTTACTTAGTGGTATTCCCTTAAATGTAATTTTAAGTTGTAAATATTTAAACAGATTGATTGAGATTGCAATATTTAGTTACAAGAAAAAAAAGAAAAGTCGAATAAAAACGATCAAGTTAATAACATGAAACAAAAAAAAAACCAAAATTTTACTTCTTCGTATAAAAGCAACTAGTGCTTCTATATTTTATTTATGTTAAAGCTTCTTATTGCTTCCGTATTTTCATACCGACTTAGTGGTGATCTTGCAAATATAGACTTTGCAGTCGATGCCTTTTATTCCATACGCATGCGTATGCATATATCCATACAAAACATATGTAAATGATAGTATTCACGTTGCTTCATAAAATTTTTCTTAAATTTCATTAAATATTTTAATTTAAAAGCATGTGCGTATACGGATGCTTACATAGCTTTGAAGTATAATGAAATGAAACACCTACATATGCTTACTATTTCCGTATGAATATATGCGCTGGTATACGATTATAAATTATATCTATTTTCATGTATGTAAACATACGTTATTTCTTAAAGCTATGTGCATGATATTTTATTACTGTTTAATTAATACCTTCCGTGTCTCTCCCGGGCAGAGCGCATGTGTTGGATGTACAATGATAAGCTCATTCCAGAAAAAAAGATTCATTTTTGTGAGAAAAGTTTCCCTTTCACAGTTCTCTTAGCATAATATTATTTAATTATATTTTTGTTTATTTGTGCTTCTATTTCAAACATATAAAATATTCATCAGGTTTCCAAAATGAAAAAAAAAAACATCTTTCATTGCTTTTTTTTTTTAATTTTTCAAGGCGTAAGTCTTACATACTCATATGAAACAGTCAGAAAAAAAGGACACTTTAAAGAAAAGAGCTATGTACCGAAAATTATCTATTATTAGTGGCTAGAAAAATGTTAATTAAAATATCTGTCACATTCTATTGACTTTCAAATTATATACAAAGAACGAAATTTAATTTTTTAGGCGGTAAATTTAGCTAATTTAGGGATACAGTTAAATAGAAATTATTAAGCCTTACATCATAATATTTGGAAGATTGTTAAATTATTCCTCACAATAGCTCAGAAGTTATGCTTAGGTCTCTAAGTAAATATACACAATATGTTAAGACTAAAATAACGAGAAAAATCAACTTTACCTTAAAAAATGTTATTCCTGGAATATTTAGACAGAGAATGCAACTTAGATACGGATTGTCCCAGCGAAAAGGCATGTTTAGAGGGTCATTGCGCAGACCCATGCGCTATGCGAGGTGCATGCGGTGTTAATGCATTATGCAAAACAGTTTATCATCGGCCACGTTGCTCATGTCCAAACTGTTACATAGGTCGCCCAAATGTTGAATGTAGACCAGATCCAAAATGTGATTATTCTACAACTCCTGGTCCATTTGATCATACATTACAAGTTCCTTGCCGCATAGACAATGATTGTCCGGAAAATCTAAAATGTGATAGATATGGTCAATGCATTGATCCATGCCAAAATCCAACATATAATTGTGAAGGTAATAAGAAGTGTGAAACACGCAAACATAAACCAGTTTGTGTATGTAAATCAGGATTTGTTGTTAATGAATATGGCGAACTAACGTGTGCACCAGAAAAACGTGAATGTTATCGTGATGATGATTGTGCCTCGAATATGGCATGTATTGATAGTAAATGCCGTAATCCATGTATGACCCATCCATCCCGTGGTGCAATATGCTCTGGAAATAAACAATGCCAAGTACAAGATCATAAACCAGTTTGTATATGCCTCAAGGATTGTTCACCTTCTATATCAATTTGTTTGAGAGACAATGGATGTCCAACAGGTTTATCATGCCGTAGTTATAAATGTGTTAATCCATGTGATTATGCAACATGTGCACCAAATTCACCATGTATCGTTGAAGATCATAAGCCAATTTGTAAATTCTGCCCACCTGGATTCGTTGCTGATTCTCGTAATGGATGTCAAAAAGGTAAAATATACAAACAAAACAAGAGTGAATAAGAGTATGTACAACCTAAAACCAAAAACAAAAATAATATATATATATTTATATATTAAAAAAAAAAAATTCAGGAAATTTTAACGCCAAAAATAACGAAACCAAAAATTTACAAAATTTATGTGTACAATGCTCTTTTGAATCAAACAATTAATTAATTTATAAATTAAAAACCAAATTTAATAACAAACAAACAATTTTTTTTGTTTCAAATCTTCTTTGTCTTTATATCTAAAGTAACAAAATAAGATATCCTTTATTTACTTAAACTTTTAATATTCTCGGTATATTTATCTTCACTGTTTCAGAATTAAAAAATAACTCCTCGTTTTAATATATCCGATAATTAAAACACTAGGGTTCTTTTAGTTTAGGAAGGCTTTATTAAACGATTCAAGCAAGATAATATAATAATATATAATATACATATTAGATATGTCCTTTTATAAACGAATTGTATAGTCATATTATTTGTAACAAATTTATTCATCCGTTTTAAGAAGAGAGGGAAAGTATTTATATCTACTGTACAAAGAAAAATCTACTGCTAAATTATAATATATATCTCATGCCAAATATAATAAACCAATGTCAGATGATTAAGAGTTTCCAATATGATTTCTAGCACAATCGGATTCTTTTTGCAAAATAAGAGAAAAAGTTATGCATCTTTTATAATTTAAACTTTTACATTCACACACGCTCATGCTCACTACTATTGATTGCTAAAATATCTGCTACACCTTTATCTATCTGTTGTCTTTTATCTGGCATCGCACTTCAAAATGGTTAATTTAATTAATTTCCTAACATCGATTTATAACACGTTTAATCAAATTTGATCTCGTAATATTCTAACAATAACATTTTGATAATACATAATATGGTTGCATATAAAGCCAAAGATTAATTGCATCATTTAACAATAGCTACCAGTAATTGTTGTAAAATATTGTTAGGGTTTCTAATGTGAAATATGAAATAGTTTGTAAGCTTCTAATACGTAATATTATATAGTTATGCAATCCCATAAAAAAAAATTAATTATTTAGTTTATGGTTTTATTGGTGTAGTTTCGAGAAATTTATTAAATTTTATTTTTCAGTTATTTATGCAATTCATTCAATGAATTGTTTTTCAAATTTATTCAATATTTTGGTTTTTATTTACATCGAAACCTTCTAAATAATAATAGGATATTGTATATATTCATTTTTATATAACAAAAAATTTAAGTTAAAACGAAAAGACGAAAATAACTTATATCCGCAGCAGATGACAGTTTAGCCCAGGTGATCAACTGCACGAAACATGATGATTGCGGCGATTTGCTCCAGTGTGTAATGGGCCAATGTTTAAATCCATGTTTGTCCGATTGTGGCACATCTGCACATTGTATTGTTAAAGCACATAAGTCAATTTGTTTTTGTCCTGAAAATTATACAGGAAATCCTTTCGATAAATGTTTTCCCATGGATTTACCAGATAAATTTGATAATAGCTCACAAATTGCCGATAAAACTACGACAGAATCTATAATGACTGAAAATCCTATTACTGACAAAGACTATACTCAACAAACAACATTCAGTGACTTAAATCTAAAGACTGAAGTGATTGGCACAACTCCTTCAGATGAACAGAAAACAGATTCATCATTACCAAGTTACTTTGGTACGAGATTCATCGATCCAGAAATTTCAACTAGTGTTACTGAAAGTTTTACATACACAGAGCCTGTTGAGGAATTATCCTCATCAACTACAACTGAAACTACGTTAATTTATGACATTACAAACAAATCTTACACTAACCTTCCAGAAGAAACCACCGAACCAAGTCTGGATGAAAGTGATAAGTATACGACACTATCGACTACAGAAAGTATTGCTTTTAATGAGACTACAGAAAGTGTTCCCACCTTTAAAACTACTGATTTCATTTTAGAAAAAGAAACTGTCACTGACGATACGACAAGTGCAAGAACTGAGTTTTCTACGACTAGTAGTCCTATAACTATAGCCGTTGGTGAGAGAAGAACAGCACCGAGATTGGACGACTCAGGTGAAGAGCCAACAACTCCTCATCAGAAACTTAACGAGATAACAACAAGTTCTGAGGTATCTACAGAGTCGGCTACAGTAGCAACAGATAGTGGACACTTAACCACAGAACGAATTGATGTGACAACATTATCTGAAAGAAATATGACAACAGAAGGATCAACCACTCAATATGAAACGACGTACAAATTTGACACAACTACGACCATAAGCTCGAAAGCGAATTATACTGAAAAGTATTTTGAAACAGATAGTACGACCAACCAATATAAGGAGGAAGCCGAAATAACGACTCCTTATTCCTTGAAAGACAGGACAGTTTCCGAAACTGATTCTAGTTCTATCAGAAACTTGGAAAAATTTACAACTGCGTCAATGATATCTTCTACGGAAGAAACAACACTTGCAAATATGACAGAGCATCAAGAAAGCTCAATGCCAACAGAAAGCGAATACACAACGGTCACTCAGTCATATTCACAAGAAACGACTCCTCCAAGTAGTTCGTACGCAACAGAGGAAGCTTCTACACCCTTATATTCGGTCAACGAAACGACAACCTCCATTGGCACTGAAGAAAGTAAAATTGAAGAAACAACCGAAGGATCAGTTACTGATTTCAGTTCATCTGAGGGAACTACTGTTCGTTTCGGCACAGATTTAGTCACAGAACATAAACTTCCTACAACAGAAACTACCACAGCCATTTCAAACGCTTCCTTCGTCGAGGGAGAAGAAACGACGCCAACGATATTTTCAGATTCATCGGAAGAAACAACGACATTCTCAAGTATTTCTCAACTTACTAAGGCGGACGAAACAGGGTCAACGGAATCAAAGGAAGTTCCATCCTTCGGGAGAACAACAGAATTCCCTCAATGGACATCTCCCAAGGAGATATTGACGGAAAGAATAGAAACAGTGCTACCATTTACAACTCAAGATACAACGACTGTTGCTGGAATTGCTAAGACAACACTACTTCCAGGATTAGTCGGGGAAACAACACCATTCCCAAGTTCATCGTATGTGACAGAAACTTCAACAAGTTTAGACTACGAATATGTTCAGAAGAACAAAACTAGTGACTACACAACCACAACTCACCTGCCTTCAGATCAAGATACAACAGAATTTCGAATTTCGACCATTGTTGAAGAAGGAACAACGGAAGGATTCAAAATCATGACTACAGCGAAATTGCTACAAGAGACAACTTCAGAAGCTATATCAACTGAAAGCATTCAAGTGCCAACTGAAGAGCAACCAGACTTTTTCAGCACTCTAAAGTCATTGGTAGATAGAACTGTAGCACAAGAAACAACTACACCGGTTTCATACGTAACTGTAGAAGGAACTGGTAGTCCTCTCGCGAACAAAACTGTTACAGACATTCCTACTATCGAAACAACAACAAGTTTAGGCCATACAAGGGTTCCAACCGAAAGCTTCGAAGAAACTTCAACATATCCAACTGAAACTTCTCAAGTAGATAGCACTTTAGAAAGTAGAACTGAAGTACATACAGTTCACCCAACTATTCAAAGTTTCACGACGCTTCGCACTGAATCGAGAACAACTGAATCTTTTGCAGGAGAAACAACTGAAGAAGGTTCTTCGAGTCCTGTACCCTCTGAAACAACATCAAAATCAGAGGATGAAGTATCCACAGAATCTCAGACAACTGAGAGCACTAGAAGGACGGAAATGTATTCAACATCAGAAATACCTTCGGTAACTACCTCTTCCGAAGAAACAACTGAAATGCAAACGAAGCAGTCGATAAACGATAGCTTCACAGTTCGTCCATTAACTTCTCAGCACACGACAATGCTCACTAGAACTTCGCGCATATCAGAAGAGAGCACTGTTGTGCCATTTTTGAAAAATGCAACACTTACCAAACCAACGACAGAAACTGAAGAGATATCGACTGAAACCGTTGAAACGACTTCGGTATATCCAGGTGAAGACACCTGGAGACCAACAACCCATTCACCCTCATATAAAGAACCAACAACTGCTTCAACTCCGTTAGTGGACTTAGATGAGACCACGATGGCTGCGTTCTCGGAAAAGACTTCAAAGGTTTCTACTCAGACTATCCAAGAAACAACAGTGCAGCCAACTGAGGGAACAATTGAATTTGAAAGCTCTTCGAAAAGTACAAGCGAATTGAGCACAGATAGATCAACAACTGAAAGTTGGATTACTACTATTATTCCTGCTCTACCACCAGAGTCACCGTCTAGTTCAAGTACGGATGGAGACTATGTTCCTTCGACAGAAGGATCTACAACCATTCACGAGGAACAAACAAGCTCCGTGTCTTCAGCCATAGAAACAACTAGTTCTGTGGACAGTACGCAAGAGACAACTGGAGTTCCAACAGAAACAACTCAGTCTCCAAGCACTTCCTATGCAACAACAACAGCAGCCGCGGACTACGAAACAATTGGTGAACATACGAGCGATCATGAAACCACAATTCACCTACCTTCATCTCCAGAAGCAACAACAGAGGTGCAAACTCCGACCACTACTGATGAAAGCACAACTAGTTCATTTTCGGAAGATACAACAATGGAAGGGATAAAACTTATAACAACCACTGAAAAGCAACCAGAAGCGGAAGGTTCAGTAACGAAACCTACGACAATGCATCCAACTGAAGTAATGACAGATTCAACCAGTAGTTTCAGTAGAACGTCCGATATACCGACCACTGAAACAATTACTGAAACGTGGAAAACGACGTATCTTACTCCTCCATCACAGGAAACAACAACGCGATCTGAATATGTTTACGTAAAAGTAGATGGTACTACTACTCCGACCACAGAGAAGGTAACACTTACTTCTCCATCCCAAGAAACAACAACTCAACCCGAATATGTTTATGTAAAAGTAGAAGGTACCACTAGTCCGACCACAGAGAAGGTGACACCTACTGCTCTATCCCAAGAAACATCAACGCAACCCGAATATGTTTATGTAAAAGTAGAAGACACAACTAGTCCATTTTCTGTAACAACAGAAACATCAAAAGTTTCATCCATCGAGTCGACAATTTCAACTACAACTGAAAGCTCTAAAGAAACATCAACTCGTCCAACAGAAACAACTGTAACAGATAGTACTTCAAAAGGTAAAACTGAAACGCAAACAGATGGAGTAACTATTGAGACTTGGAGCACCGTTGGGAGTACAGCGAGTGTAACTGAAACACCACAAGATGAAATCATTTCCGAAACAATGAAAACGACTGATTTACCAGTTGATTTTACTACTTTCCCTTACGCATCCAAAGAAACCACCTACAGCTCATCCACGGAGCAAACGACCTCAGAAGCTCAAATCACTCTTCGTGCAGATACAACACTTAAATTCGATGGAGCTGTAGTTTCTGAAAAGAAAACCACAAAAAGCATTGATATTGAGTCGACATATTCTACTCAAGACGCTACCACTTTATCTAGCGTATCGCTGGATGAAAGCTTGTTAAAAACTACATATCCCTTTGATCAAGAAACCACGACACACGCTAGTACTTCGCGGATATCTGGCATTGAAATTTCAACTGAAGGGAAGAGTCTTGCAACCGAGATATTGTCAGAAGTAGAAGATGTGGCAACAATTGACCATATTGAAGAAACAACAGTTGGTAGAGGTGCTGTTGAAACAACAACCGAAGTTTTAACAGAGAAAACAATGACTGGAAAACCTTTATCATTGGAAACCACGACGTACCCGGGATCTTCGACTGGTACATACAAATCAGTGTTGGATATAGAAACAGAAAACGCAACAACATCTTTCAAAACTGATGATACGACTGTACCTACCAGCACTTTCTCCATTTTGGAAGAAACATCGACATTGTCAAGTACGACAGAACATACTGAGCAAACGACAAATGCAAGAGACAAAAGTGTTGAAATCACTTCAACTCCTGCTATTGAAGAAACAACCATTACAAGTGACATAACCTTAGACGAAATAACTACTGAATACAGAGATATGACCAACCTGTCTGTTTTGTCACAAGAAACAACTTCTCCCGGAACGACTCAAACTAAGTTCATTCCATTTTCAGAAGAAACCACAACGATTACTCATATATCACATAAAACCGAAACTAGCACAGAAGGTACAACTACTGAAAAACTACAAACACCTACTCCTTCAACTTCATCAGAAGAAACCACTGAGACGAGTCATGTCCCACAGAGAACTGACGAAACAGAAAGTACAAGAACTGAAAAATTCGAAACAACGACTCCTTCAATCTCTTCCGAAGTGTCTGAAGAATCCTCTGGAACGACTGAAGCGAAGTTGATTCCATTTTCAGAAGAAACCACCACCACGGTAGGAGAAAGCGAAACTGAAACAGAAAGTTCCTTTACTGAAAAGTTGGCAACAGCTACTCCTTCAATATCTTCAGAAAAGCCCTCTGGCACGACTGAAGCGAAATTCATTCCGTTTACGGAAGAAGCCACAACAATACCACAGAGTACAGAAGGTTCTGTTACTGATAAGTGGGCAACAGTTACTCCTTCAATATCTTCTGAAGAGCCTTCCGAAACAACTGAGGCGAAGTTCATTCCATTTTCGGAGGAAACCACTTCGATAAGCGACATCACAGAAAGAACGGGAGAAACTGATACAGAAAGTTCAGTTACTGAAAAATTCCAAACAACAACTTCTTCTTTCTCTACCGAAGAGCCCTCTGGAACGACTGAAGCGAACCTTACTCCGTTTTCGGAAGAAGTCACTACGATGAGTGATATCCCGCAGAAAACGGGAGAAACCAACACAGAAAGCTCAGTTACTGACAAGTGGGCAACAGCTACACCTTCAAGTTCTTACGAAGAGCCCTCTAGAACGACTGAAGCGAAGTTTACTCCGTTTTCGGAGGACACCACTACGCCGATGTATACCCCACAAAGAACAGTCGAATCAGAGACAGAAAGTTCGTTTACTGACAAAGTCGAAACAACAACTTCTTCATTCTCTACCGAAGAGCCCTCTAGAACGAAGTTTACTCCGTTTTCGAAGGAAATCACACCAGTAACAGATATTCCAGATGAAGGTGAAACTGACACAGAAGGTTCAGTTACTGAGAAATTAGCAACAACCGTTCCTTCAGCCTCTACCGAAGAGCCCTCTAGAACGACTGAAGCGAAGTTAATTCCGTTTTCGGAAGAACCCACTACGATAAGTGGTATCACACAAAGGACAGGAGAAACTGACACCGAAAGTTCAGTTACTGAAAAATTCCAAACAACAACTTCTTCTTTCTCTACCGAAGAGCCCTCTGGAACGACTGAAGCGAACCTTACTCCATTTTCGGAAGAAGTCACTACGATGAGTGATATCCCACAGAAAACAGGTGAAACTGACACAGAAAGTTCGTTTACTGACAAGTGGGCAACAGCTACACCTTCAAGTTCTTACGAAGAGCCCTCTAGAACGACTGAAGCGAAGTACACTTTGTCGTCCGAAGACACCACTACGCCGATGTATACCCCACAAAGAACAGTCGAATCAGAGACAGAAAGTTCAGTTACTGACAAAGTCGAAACAACAACTTCTTCGTTCTCTACCGAAGAGCCCTCTAGAACGAAGTTTACTCCGTTTTCGAAGGAAAGCACATCAGTAACTGATATTCCAGGTGAAGGTGAAACTGGCACAGAAGGTTCAGTTACTGAGAAATTAGCAACAACTCTTCCTTCAGCCTCTACCGAAGAGCCCTCCAGAACGACTGAAGCAAAGTTAATTCCGTTTTCGAAAGAAACCACTACGATAAGTGGTATCACACAAAGGACAGGAGAAACTGACACCGAAAGTTCAGTTACTGAAGAAATGCAAACTACAACTTCTTTAGAAGAGCCCACCAAAAGTTCTCTAGTGCCTGAACAAACAGCAACAGAAACAACTTCTTCAATAGTTATGGAGTCAACAATTCCGATTGGTCAAGAAGATCAAATTGAAGGAAAGACTACCACCGTTCAGTATGAGCAAGAATCTACAACAGGAAGAACAGAAGACCTTGTAAGCCAAACACAATCTTATGAAACGACGACTACTGGCAAGTGGAAAGTTACTACACCTATAGTTCCTGCTCAAAGGACAATCAAATTTTCAAGCACTTCAGGAGAACCACCAAGGGAAAGTGTAGTGGTACAATCTACAATATCTACTGAAGCATTTGATATGAGCTACACACTTACAACAGGGTCTCCAAGTCAAGCAGAGGAGATGACAGTATCAACTACTGAGTACACCTCAAAACCAACAACCAGCATGACTAGTTTCGTGGATGTTAGTTCATCTACTTTGTTCTCAGAAGATAACTCTACAGAAACTGAAACTAACGAAACGCCAACAACTGTAACTGATTCTTTTACCTCAATGTACAGTACCGAATTCAATCCTTATAACGAATCTTCTGTGTCCGAGACAACAATTTCGACTAAGTCTCCAGATATGACCGACAAAACAAGCTTTATAGAGGAAAGTACTATTCCAAGCACAACACCTGAATACACTGAACAGACTACTATTGATAATGACGATAAAAACTACTTTACTGTTCTTCACACAACCCTGACCTCATCTACGATCCTTAACTTACATACAGTAAGTCCTCCAGTGAACATATCCGATATTTGCGAAAACGAAACAGACTGCCATGATTCAGAAACATGTCTAAGAAGTAAATGCGTAAATCCATGTGTCCACTATAAACCTTGCAATGAAAATTATATATGCCATCCAACAAACCATACCGCTATGTGCTTTTGTAATACAAGTGTAGATATTCTCACACCCGACTGTCAAATTATCGCAGGTAAAGACACAAATCTACAAAGGATTTTTCATTATATTTAAAGAGATATGCAAAATATGAAATGCGGTAATGGGCATTTCGCATTGAGTCAAGATAATTGTGTACTTTAACTACAACTTGTCTCAATTGGGGTCCTACTTATATTCTACTTGATTTGTCGTCTTATGGATTGATTTATGATTGACGAAAATGACTTGCCAATCAATCAATAAATACAAAAATAAGTTTCAAGCGATAAATGTAAATGTCTATTTTTGGTCAACTACAGTATACTTTACGAACAGGAAGTTCGATGCGGCTTTTCATCGAGACTAATGGCCGATTGAAACTGCAGAAGGTCTGCTGCAGATGCATGAACTTTTAAATTATTTGCTAGTTAATAGTATATCTTCTGTAATTGTTATATATATTTTCTTGATTTACTTCTTTTTTATATGATTTGTATCCAATAAGTTCAATGCATCCCTATCTGGTATCTTCGATGAGCAAATTGAAGTAAACAAAAATGTATAATAGACTTCGCTATTTACTATATATCAATTTGTAAATTAAGGTGTAAATTATAGAAGTATTATATATGCATGTTAATAATTTGTACATAGTATGTATACACTTTCGATTAGTTGCAATTAGTTATGTACAATTTATTTTAGGTATGAAAGATTTATTATTTGTATTATTCACTATTTATTATTTTTAAGATGAAATTTTTCTTATTGCACTGTACGTAAACGCCATTGTAAATATGTAAAGTAAGTTACAACAATGCTTGATTTATGGTATGCATGCAAACATGTAGAATGTATTGTATAATATGCTTTTATCACTCACGTTAAAGCTGTGCTTGAGCTTGTGCTAAAGCATTTGTAGTTTGGTAATGGGCTTGCACGCATGATAATGATATTATATACAAATTAAACAATAAATAAATGCATTTCTTTCTGCTTTAAAAGAAAAATTTTGTACAAGAAAGATGTTGATCAAGAAGTATAATTACAGAAATTGGCTGCACCTCGAATTCGGATTGTTCTCCACAGAGATCATGCATTAATTCCTTGTGTATTGATCCATGCTCACGTGCTAATTCTTGTGAACAGTCACAAGAATGTCAAGTACAAAATCATCAAGCTGTATGCGTTAAAGGTATTAATTCAATTCTTGGTTCAAATTCATGATATCTAATAAAATTTCCTTTTTAGTATGCCAATGTCAAAGAAATTCAGATTGCAGAAAAGGACTTGTATGCGATGGTTGCAACTGTTTACGTAAGTTATAATCAAAAATGACTTCAAATTCAATGTTATAATATTTACTTATTTCATAAATAGAGAGAGATCCCTCTGTGAATGTTGGATGTGAACATTGTCCACCAGGAATAGGATGCGATCCCACAACTGGTGCATGCGTCAAAGGTACGGATATTATTTCTAAGAACAGCACGAGGGTGGTAATATTTTTCAAAGAGCATTCATTGCTACACAAATGCACTTGATTTTCGATCATTTAAATTTAAGATCACAAAAAATGGTAGTTTATTGGCACAAAAACCCTTTGATTCAATGCAATTTCAAAAAACTTTGTCCAAATTTATAGCACGAACAAAATCAATGTATAGCCACTATTCACTTTTATCAGAAAATTTTGCTATTGTATATACACATTTCAAATAGCGTATCAATTGACATAACTTTTGTAAATAATCCTAGACACAATTTCAACTACCAAGAAACCATTAACTGATGTAACAATTGAAACCACTACTATCACTCTAACTCCCTTAATTGAAACGATCACTGACACTACTAACTTTGTAACGACACCATCTTCTGTCACGGAAGCCGGAGTTACTGATATAACAACTGGAAGCACAAAAACAACGGATAAAACAACGACAAATAATGAAACTACAACTACAAAGACGGGTCCTCCAAAAGGATATCGTGATGGAGAAAATAATATAACTGAATTCACTACTATTGGTACAACGATCGAAGATTCCACTACAACTCTACAACCAAATTTATCGTTTAATTTGGAAACGGAAACTGCTGAACCAAGTACAAATCAATATGTTGAAACTACCGAAATGGAGCTAAATGTCTCAACAATACTTTCTGTAACGGATTCTCAAAGGAAAACCACCAGGACAACGGAAGCCCCATTCGTCGAGTATACTAAAAAGTCTTCTACAAGGAGTGATACATCTTTGGAATATCCAAATATCACAACTAAAGACTATCAGAATACTACATTCTCAGTGGTAACAACAATAACAACTGAAGAATATAAAGATTTAGCCACAGCTACAACCGATTTGTTTGCTAAGAATGTTACGGATCATACCAAGCTTCCAGATGAATTCATTACACAAACCACTCCGATGATCGTTTACGAAAGATGTAATTCATCGTCACATTGTGCTTCTAATCAAACTTGTATAAATGGTCGTTGCTTAACAAAATGTCAAGGTTCTTCTTCTAACATCGAATGTGTTGAAGGTACATAATTATTTCCATGCCTGTTACACTAATAAGTATAGCGCAGAAAATGTATATAGTTACTGTAAATATGCCCATATACATTTGTTATTTAATCTGGTAGTGTGCAATAATGAAACCATTGTAAATATTTTGGGATTCATAAAGGAAATTATGTTTTTAAAAAAACTAAAAAAACGATGGTTTCACACCAGCACAATATAACTTATTAATTATGAATGAAAAATGAAATTTATTAACAATTAAAAAAATAATTCACTTATCGGGTAGAAACTCACGGCACAGCGAAGTTACCGGAACCATGTCAATCAGATAATGATTGTATTGAAAGTGAAGCATGCTATATGGGTCTTTGTCAAAACCCTTGTGAGTTTTCAAATGTTTGTGCAAAAACAGCAGATTGCCAGGCTAAAATGCACAGGCCCATATGTACTTGTCCAAGAAATCATGAAGGAAATCCGACAATTTTATGTACACCGTTCTCAACACGTAAGATATAATTCATACTAATACAACGCCATATTAATTTATTAATTAAAAAAGTAACCAATCATTATTAATTTTCATTCATTTTTAATTTGTAAAGTCTAAAAGATCGGTTGCAAAATATGTATGAAAAAAAATCTGAATACAACAAGTCTTTGCCCAATTTTTCCAAATTTTTTGATCTGAATTGTTTATAAATTATTCCAAAGCACAACTTGTTTTGTATTATACTGAACTGCACTTTCAATGTTTTATACACATGTTTTATGATTTTTGCACACAGTTCAATGCACTAGAAATGAAGATTGCCCATTGACTGAAGCCTGTATTGGAAACGTTTGCCAACGACCATGTGACATCAGAAATCCTTGTGCTAATAATGCTGTTTGTATAAATGTTAATCATGGATCTGATTGCAGTTGTGCAGAAGGTTATCAAGGTAATGGATACATTGGATGTCAACTAGGTATGATATTTTTAAAATAAAATTAAATAAGAAATCAAGTTAAAAATGTAAAACTCTGCAGTCCCCGACTATCAACCAGTATGCCAATATAACGAAGATTGTCCACCAAATAAGTTCTGCGATAGATTGAATAGAAGATGTATTAGTCCCTGCCAAGAAGATTCATGTGGAGAGAATGCCGAATGTGTCGTCGATAATCACGAAGTTGAATGTAAATGCATTATTGGTTTCTTCGGAAATCCCTATGTAGAATGTCTTCGACAACAAGGTTGTCGGTCTGATTCTGAATGTAATTCTTACGAGTCTTGTATAAATGGAGTATGTAAATCACCTTGTAAATGTGGAAATAACGCGCTTTGCGATGTTGTTAATCATAAAGGAATATGTAAGTGTCCACCAGGATATAGAGGAAATGCAAGAATTAGCTGTGATCCACCAACGAATCCATGCGACCCTAACCCTTGTGGTTTGAATGCGTTATGCGAAGTTGATCGTGGTAATCCAATTTGCTATTGTCCTAAGGGATTAACAGGGAATCCATTCAAAAATTGCAGTAAGTATCTTTGAGTTTTCTTACACAAATGAAGTTTAATATGAATTTTTACTTTTCAAAGTTCCCGAAGGAGATCAATGCTCTGATAATCCGTGTGGACCAAACAGTGGATGTAGAGTTGTAAGTGGACAACCTGTTTGTTTCTGTTTACCTGAATATGAAGGACAACCACCACGAAAACCATGTCAACTTCCAAAAACTCCATGTGATCCATCACCTTGTGGACCAAACACACAGTGTAATGTTTTAAGCAATGGATTCTCCAAATGCACATGTCTTCCTGGGTATATTGAAAGCCCAAATACAATTCGAGGATGTAAACTTCCAAAGAATCCTTGCGAACCAAATCCTTGTGGTGCTGGTGCAATTTGTGATGCATCAAGAAATCCAGTTTGCTTCTGCCCAGAGTTAACATTTGGAAATCCATTCAAAGAATGCAGTGTATCCATGGAACCAGTTGAATTTTGTAAACCGGGACCATGCGGTCGAAATGCTGATTGCTACGTAGCAAATAGTAGAGAAGAATGTTTCTGTAAGTCTGGATATGTTGGTGACCCCTACTTTGAATGCATGGAAACACCTAGGAGCGTTTGTGATCCAAATCCATGTGGTCCGAACTCATTATGCATTATTTCACCATCTGGCCAAAGCATTTGTAAGTGTCCTGAAGGTTTAGGAGGCGATCCAACTAGTGATGTTGGATGCCATGGATATGAATGTCAAGTTGACAGTGACTGCCACGATAGCAAGGCTTGCATGGGTTTCCGATGCCGAGATCCTTGTCCTGGAGCCTGTGGAGTTGGTGCAGAATGTAAAGTTGAAAAACATCATCCAGTTTGTTCTTGTAAAAATGGACTATCTGGAAATCCAGCTATTAGATGTTACGTTATCGATGACTTCCCGAAAAGTCCCTGTCTCCCAAGTCCATGTGGTATAAATACTCATTGCCAAGTAATGAGTAATCGCGCGGTTTGTTCATGTTTACCAGAATATCTTGGTGATCCGCAGACAGGTTGCCGACCGGAATGCGTTATAAATTCGGATTGTCCACAAAGCAAAGCTTGTGTTAACAAGAAGTGTGTAAATCCTTGTTCAGTTCATGTGTGCGGTATTAATGCGGAATGTGCTACAGTCCAACATACGGCACTTTGCAATTGTAGAAGTGGGTATTCTGGTGATGCTTTCACACAATGTCTACCAATTTCATACTTCGAAACAAACTTCACAAGGGATCCATGTAGACCATCTCCTTGTGGACCACAAGATGTTTGCAGTTCATATGGAAATGGAATTGCGTTGTGTGACCCATGCGGTGGCCCAGACGCAGTGAACAATCCACGTTGCCGACCTGAATGTGTTTTGAATTCAGATTGCCCATTCGATAAAGCTTGCCTTGGACAACGATGCTTAGATCCATGTCCTGGATCATGTGGCCATAATGCAGAATGTAGAGTGTATGCTCATAATCCTATGTGCGATTGTCCACATGGCCTTGTGGGTAACGCATATGAACATTGTACAGTTCCATCAATTATAATGCCATCGAGAACAGAAACTTGTGATACGATAGAGTGCGGTCCAAATGCTGAATGTAAAGAGAGAGACGGAGTTCTTTCATGTGTTTGTAAATACAATTATTATGGTGATCCTCTTGTGGGATGTCGACCAGAATGTGTTTTAAATACGGACTGCTCTTCAGACAAGGCTTGTAGTAATTCAAAATGTGTTGATCCATGTGATGGAACTTGCGGCGTTGCAGCCGTTTGTAAAGTGGTAAATCATGCACCTCTTTGCTACTGTCCACATGGCTACACCGGAGATGCATTTATAGCATGTACATCACATCCACTTCCACCACCATTTGTTGTACCTAGCGGAAATCCTTGTGAACCTTCTCCATGTGGTCCAAACAGCAGATGTCTGCTCTCACATGGAGATCATGCAGTTTGTTCATGTTTGCCTGGATTTAAGGGCTCACCACCAACTTGCCATCCAGAATGTGCTGTTAGCTCAGAATGTCCTCTTAACAGAGCGTGCATAAACTTTAAATGTGTTGATCCATGCCCTGGTACATGCGGACGTTTAGCCAGATGTGAAGTTTTGAGCCATAATCCGATATGTAGCTGTGAACCTGGATACGAAGGGGATCCATTTATCGCCTGCAGTCCTATTCCTGACACATCTCAAGACCGTCATCCTGAAAATCCGTGCCTTCCTTCTCCTTGTGGACCGAATTCCATATGCCAAATTAAGGAGGGACGCCCAGTATGTTCATGTGTCGCTAATTATATCGGAAGTCCGCCATATTGTAGACCTGAATGTACACTAAGCAATGAATGTCCTCATGATAAAGCGTGTATTAATGAAAAATGTCAAAATCCATGCAAAAATACATGTGGCTCTAATGCCGTATGTAATGTAATTGCTCATTCTGCCCACTGTAGCTGTGAAGACGGTTACCAGGGAGATGCTTTCGTAGGATGTATTCAAAGAAAAGAAGGTATGTCTACTGACAAAAACAAATCAAGGAATTTATTAAAATTTAATATTAATAATTACAGATGTGCCATCAATAGACCGTAGTCCATGCTCGCCTAGTCCATGTGCCGAAAATGCATTGTGCTCAGAAAGAAACGGCATTGCTAAGTGTACCTGTATTGCGCCATATATTGGAGATCCGTACCGAACCGGCTGTAGACCCGAATGTGTTTATAATTCAGAGTGTCCAACAAATTTAGCTTGCATTAAACAACATTGCCGAGATCCATGTTCTGGAACATGTGGACAGAATACTGAATGTTTAGTAATAAATCACGTTCCATCGTGTAACTGCATTCAAGGATTTTATGGAGATCCGTTTACTGGTTGTAAGCGTGATACTCATCGTAAGCAAAATAAATATTATGAAAAAGATAAATTAAATAATATTTTTCAAATGTTTTACAGAACTGATGCCACAAAACCCATGTGAACCTTCACCATGTGGTGCTTACAGTATATGTCGTGTAGTTGATGGTCGACCTACGTGCTCTTGTCAAGTAGGTTACATGGGATCACCACCATCATGTAGACCTGAATGTATAGTTAGTTCTGAGTGTGGCCAACAGTTAGCTTGTATAAATCAAAAATGTGTGGATCCTTGTCCAGGAGTTTGCGGTTTCAACGCAAAATGCCAAGTTATCAATCATAATCCAATATGTACCTGTCCTAGTGATCATATTGGTGATCCATTCGAACAGTGTACTCCCAAACGTAAATCATATAAAAGCTATGAAATTGAACGACTTAGAACTAATTGAATTTATATCCAATTTCAGCTCGTGATCCTCCAGTTGTGGTTAATCCTTGCATTCCAAGCCCTTGTGGTCCCAATTCGGAGTGTCGGGAAATGGAAGGTCGAGCTGTTTGTTCATGTTCTGTTGGAATGTTTGGAGCACCTCCAAATTGCAGACCAGAATGTGTCATACATCAAGATTGTCCATCAAATAGAGCATGTATTCGCAACAAATGTGAAAATCCATGTATTGGTACATGCGGATTTAATGCTCAATGTTCTACACAAAATCATAGACCTATTTGCACATGTCTTGAAGGATATGACGGTGATCCATATGCAGGTTGTAACATGAAATCTGGTAAGTCTTTTTTTGATTTTTATTACTACACATTTTTATTTGCACTGGTTATGTTCTATCACATTTTGCATGAAAACACTATTTCAATATTCTATTTTAGTAGTAGCAGTAGTTTCCGATCCGTGCCATCCTTCACCATGCGGATCAAATGCTATATGTAGAGAAAGAAATGGGGCTGGTTCTTGTACTTGCATGCAAAATTATTATGGTGATCCCTATATTAATTGCAGACCCGAATGTGTACAAAATTCTGATTGTCCAAGCACAAAATCTTGTATAAATATGAAATGTATAGACCCATGCTCTAATTTATGTGGTCTGAATGCGCAATGTAGAACAATTAATCACATTCCTGGCTGTTTATGCTTGCCTGGATATAGTGGAGATCCTCTTAAAGTGTGTCATGAAATTAAAGAGAGTAAGCAATACATCAAATGAAATTTGAACCATACGTATAATCCGCATAAAATTTTTAGTTAAATATCATGACGAACCACGAAACCCTTGTCATCCATCTCCTTGCGGTATATACAGTAATTGTCGCGTTTTCAATAACAGAGCAGTTTGTTCTTGTTTACCCGATTATGTTGGTAGTCCACCGAACTGTAAACCAGAATGTGTTATTAGTTCTGATTGTCCATATGATAAGGCTTGTATAAAGCAAAAATGTCGTGATCCTTGTCCAGGAACGTGCGGCTATAATTCACGTTGTCGTGTAACAAATCATTCACCGATTTGTACATGTTTAGATGGATATTCTGGAGATCCATTCATCTCTTGTACTTACGTTGACAGTAAGAAATCTAAATGTAAATTATATTTTTCGATGCAATTTAAGAAGTAACTTATTTATAGAATTGGACGATCATATTAAAGAAGTAAATATAAACCCATGTGTACCATCACCATGCGGGCCAAATGCTCTTTGTCGAGATAATAGTGGACGTGCAGTCTGTTCTTGTATTTCCAATTATATTGGAAGACCTCCCAATTGTCGACCAGAATGCTCAATTAACGCAGATTGCCCTTCAAATTTAGCTTGTCAAAATTCGAAATGTTCTAATCCATGTATTGGAGCATGTGGATTCAATGCAGAATGCACAACTTTAGCACATATACCTCGTTGCACGTGTCACGCTGGTTACACGGGAGATCCATTTTCTGGTTGTCACCAAGACATTCCGCGTAAGATTCCCACAATCTGAAAGTTAAATTGATCTCAATTTTCAAATATCAAAATAATAAATTACAGTTTTGGAACCTCCATCTTCTCCATGCAAATCATCACCGTGTGGTATAAATGCTATTTGCGAAGAAAGAAGCAAAGCAGCTTCTTGTCGATGCATACCTGGTTATATTGGTGATCCCTATATAGAATGTCGCCCTGAATGTGTCACAAATGCTGAATGTCCAAGAAATAAAGCTTGTACGCGTAATAAATGTCTAGATCCTTGTCCTGGAATGTGTGGCACAAATGCAGAGTGTCGAGTAGTAAATCATTCACCAATATGTGAATGCATTTCTGGATATTCTGGTAATCCAACCAGAATTTGCAGCATAATTCCTCCATGTAAGAAATCTTCTGTGCATTTCATGAAGAAATTTTTCACCTTACCTCCATCATATTAATTAGATCGCGAACCATTAGTAACCAATCCTTGTTCACCATCACCATGCGGACAAAATAGTCAATGCAGATCGGTAAATGGACATGCAGTGTGTTCTTGCCTTGCAAATTACATTGGTTCTCCACCAAATTGTCGACCAGAATGTATCACTAGTTCAGAATGCAGTCAAGATAAGGCATGTATGAATGAAAAATGTAAAGATCCTTGTCCAGGCACATGCGGCTTTAATGCTATATGTAGAGTTGTGAATCATGTTGCAATTTGTACATGTTCGGCCGGTTATAATGGTGATCCATTTGTCAGATGCATTGCTATAAAACGTAAGAAACAGAAACATTTGCTTAGATCATATAAATTTCATTGCTTGAATTTTTGCTTTCACAAATTATTTCAGCGTTAGATATTAAAAAGGATCATGAAAATCCATGCTTACCATCTCCTTGCGGTCCAAACTCACATTGTCGTGTTATTCATGAAAGAGCAGTTTGCTCTTGCGTGGAAAGTTATATTGGAAGAGCACCAAATTGTAGACCAGAGTGCACTTCAAATTCTGAATGTCCTGGAAATTTAGCTTGCATGAACCATAAATGTAAAGATCCATGTCCTGGCTCTTGTGGACAATATGCCACATGTACTGTAAATAGTCATAATCCTGTATGTAGATGTCATGAATATTATACTGGTGATCCGTTTGCAGAGTGCCATCCTATTAAGCGTAAGATAATTATCACTTTTTACATAAAACAACTTTTATACATACATACATATTGTAGAACATTATGCTTCATATTATTTAGCTTTCATAATGTAGTTCTTCATAGTATTATATATATACATATTTTTTATAGATTTTCATTTTCAATACTATTACTTTCTTTCTATAAAACCTAAAATTAATACTGAATAATTTAAATATGTGAAACAGTACCGGATATTGTTGAAGTTCCACAACCATGTAATCCATCGCCATGTGGAGCAAATGCAGTTTGTAAAGAAAAGAATGGAGCAGGTTCATGCGTTTGTTTACCAGATTATTTCGGTGATCCATATACCGAGTGTCGTCCGGAATGTATCTTAAATACAGATTGCGCAAAAAATCGCGCTTGTGTTAACAACAAATGCAAGGATCCATGTCCTGGAGTTTGTGGCATCAATGCTGAGTGCTTTGTCATAAATCACTCACCGAATTGTCAATGTTTGTCTGGTTTTATTGGAAATCCTTCGGTTTCATGTCAAGAAAAACCAAAACGTATGAAAATATAACTGAAAGCTTCAATTTAGTTAAACTTAACTGGTCTTCACTTTTAGATTCAGACATGATACCTTCTAACCCATGTAGACCATCTCCTTGTGGACCATACAGTGTTTGCCGTGAAGTAAACAATCATGCTGTATGTTCTTGTCAACAAAATTATATTGGCACACCACCATCATGTCGACCAGAATGTTCAATAAGTTCTGAATGTTCCCAAGATAGAGCATGTATTAGTTTGAAATGCGTTGATCCATGTCCTGGAACTTGTGGCATACATACTACATGTAAAACAGTCAATCATAATCCAATATGTAGTTGCCTCTCTGGATACGTAGGAGATCCATTCAATGGATGTAGTCTTGAGCCTAGTAAGAATTTACATCAAATTTTGGTTGTTCAACATTTTAGTTAAAATTGAAAATTTTTAGAAAAACCAAGTAAATCTGATCATCCAACAAATCCATGCGTTCCTTCTCCATGTGGACCAAATTCCCAATGCAGAGTTATCAGAGAAACACCTGTTTGTTCATGTCTTCCAAATTATATTGGTAAAGCACCCAACTGTCGGCCAGAGTGCACTATTAGTGCAGAATGCCCTGCAAATTTGGCTTGTGTTAATGAACAATGTAAGGATCCATGTCCTGGATCATGTGGCTTCAACGCAGTTTGCAACGTTGTCAAACATTCTCCAGTTTGTATATGTCAACCTGGCTATACAGGAGATCCTTTCTCTGGTTGTCAGCTAAAACGTAAGACAGTGTATAATCTATCCAATTTTTATTGAAAAAACTAATTTCGGGTTGTTACCCACAGCTCCGGCTAAGGACGAAATTATCACTCCATGCAATCCTTCACCATGTGGAGCAAATGCTATTTGTAAAGAAAGAAATAGTGCAGGATCTTGTACTTGTTTACCTGAGTATGTAGGCGACCCTTACAGTGGATGTCGACCTGAATGTGTCTCAAATACTGATTGTGCTAGAGACAAGGCATGTGTCAACAATAAATGCAAAGATCCTTGTCCAGGTGTTTGTGGATTAAATGCCGAATGTCGAGTTGTTAATCATTCTCCTAGTTGTCATTGTTTCGAAGGATATACTGGCAATGCCCTCACTTCATGCCGAGAAATTCCAGAACCTTCAAGTAAATTTTAAAAGAATCTTCATTATTGTTCAATTTAACTCAAAATCTTCATATATAATAGAACAATTACAACCTGTGAATCCTTGCAATCCATCACCATGTGGACCATTTAGTCAGTGTCGAGAAATAAATGGACATGCGGTTTGTTCTTGCCAAAAGGAATATCAAGGAACACCGCCAAATTGTAAACCTGAATGTGTGATAAGCTCTGAGTGTTCCCAGGATAAAGCTTGTGAAAATCAAAAATGTATTGATCCTTGTCCGGGAACATGTGGACTAAATGCACGTTGTCAAGTTATTAATCACTATGCAGCATGTTCTTGCGCTCCAGGCTATACAGGAGATGCGTTCAGTCGTTGTGATAAAATTATAAGTAAGCATGATAACAACTATCTCTTATTTCCTACTATAACTATCATTTTTGCATGATTCTTATTTTCCTTTTTCTTGTATATACTTTAGTAGAACATAGTGTTCCAAGTGGTAACCCGTGTGTTCCTTCACCATGCGGTCCTAACTCAAAATGTGTTGAAGTTGGTGACACACCTGCATGCTCGTGTTTACCAAATTATATTGGTCGTCCACCTTCTTGTCGACCAGAATGCTCTACCAGTGCTGACTGTCCAGCAAATTTGGCATGTGTAAATCAAAAATGTAGTGATCCTTGCGTGGGAGCTTGCGGTATAAATTCAGTTTGTACAGTTATTAAACATAATCCATCATGCCAATGTAGTATTGGTTATACTGGAGATCCATTTTCTAGCTGTACAGAAATAAAAATAAGTATGACTTCACACAGAACGTGATTAAATTGCGAAAACTTTTATTTAATTAAATTTTTATTCAAAGTTGGACCAACAGATGAACCAAGAAATCCATGTAATCCATCACCCTGCGGTGCCAACGCTGAATGTCGAGAACGAAATGGTGCAGGCTCTTGTATATGTTTACCAGAATACTTTGGTGATCCTTATACTGGTTGCCGACCTGAATGTGTTCAAAACTCTGATTGTGATCGTTCTCGAGCTTGTACAAATAATAAATGTCAAGATCCATGTCCAGGAGTTTGTGGATTTAATGCAGAATGTAGAGTTATTCATCATGCTCCAAATTGCTTCTGCATTAGTGGCTTTACAGGTGACGCCCTTCAATCATGTAGACCAATTGAAATAGGTATTTCTAATGTGTTCTATGCAAAAATAGTAAATACATAATAGTTTTCTTATCAGTCACAACACCACCAATAACAGATCCCTGCAGACCATCCCCTTGTGGACCTTACAGTGAATGCCGTGAAATCAATGGACATGCTGTGTGCTCATGTGTAACTAATTATGTGGGTGTACCACCAAACTGCAAGCCAGAATGTCTTGTAAGCTCAGAATGTCCACAAAATAAGGCTTGTGTGAATCAAAAATGTGCTGACCCATGCCCTGGCACTTGTGGAACCAATGCAAGATGTCAAGTGGTTAACCATAATCCAATATGTACCTGCGCTCCTGGAATGAGTGGTGATCCATTTTTACGATGTGAAGAATCGCTCCCACCATCTCGTGATACCGGAGATCCTTGTGTACCATCACCGTGTGGTCCAAATTCTCAGTGCAGGCAAATTGGAGTCCAAGCAGCATGTTCTTGTTTACAGAATTATGTTGGAAGACCACCGAACTGTCGACCAGAATGTACAAACAACGAAGAATGCCCAAGCCATTTGTCTTGCAGCAATGAAAGATGTATTGATCCTTGTCCAGGTTCTTGTGGACAGAATGCATTGTGTAAAGTTGTACAACATAATTCGGTTTGTACATGTAACGATGGCTATGAAGGAGATCCTCTTATACAATGTACATTAATACCACCAGGTTTGTTCTTTAAACATACATTTAAACGTAATTAGGTGTTATTTAAAATCTTTTTGATTTAGTTATCGACAAACAGCCTGTTCAGTCACCATGTGACCCATCACCATGCGGACCTAATGCGGAATGTAGAGAAAGAAATGGAGCAGGAGCATGTGTTTGCCATGAAGGTTTTGAAGGAAATGCTTATGATACAGAAATCGGTTGCAAAAGAGAATGCGAAGGCAATAATGATTGTCAACCTAATCAAGCATGCATTCGTTATAAATGCATTGATCCATGTGCAAACATGTGTGGAACCTATGCTTTGTGCAGTGTAGAAAATCATGTTCCAGTCTGCACCTGTCCTCATGGTATGACTGGAGATCCATTTTCTCAATGCAAACAAACTCGTAAGTAGAAAAATCAGTGAACGAATTTTCAAAAATTATAATTTAAATCTTGTAGCAATAAAACGACCTGATGAGAATCCATGCGTTCCTTCACCTTGCGGTCCAAACAGTGTGTGCCGTAACATAAACGGTCAAGCAGTTTGTTCCTGCCAATCAGGATTCGTTGATCGACCACCGAACTGCAGACCAGAATGTGTAGTTAGCTCAGAATGTCCAACAGAAAAAGCTTGCGTAAACAATAAATGTGTTGATCCTTGCCCTCATACATGTGGAATAGGAGCTCAATGCACAGCGAAGAATCATAGTCCTATATGTGCATGCCCACGTGGACAATCGGGTGATCCTTTTGTTAGGTGTACCAAAAATGGTAATATATTATCACAAAACTTTCGTTTCACCCATTTATATAACAATTTGTCTTATCTATAGTTATCACTCATGACACAACAACTGAACCACCACCTTCATGTGTTCCTTCACCATGTGGACCTAATTCGAAGTGTCAAATGTCAGGAGGAAGCCCAGCATGCTCCTGTTTACCTGATTTTGTTGGTAGTCCACCCAACTGCCGCCCGGAATGTGTTTTGAATTCGGAATGTGGTGCAACAGAAGCATGTATTAATCAAAGATGTAAAGATCCTTGTCCTGGTTCATGTGGATTTGATGCCAAATGTCATGTACTTAACCATGTTCCTATTTGTACTTGTCATGATGGTTTCACCGGAGATCCGTTCCTCCGATGCAGTCCGATACCACCAAGTAAGCATACTTGATGATAAAAAATGAAAACATTTTGTATAATATATTCGTTAATATTTACAGCAACACCAGCTCCTTCTCATTCGGACCCTTGTAATCCATCTCCATGTGGGTCCAACGCTGATTGTTTCAATGGCGAGTGCAGATGTCGCAAGGAGTACAAAGGAAATCCTTATGATGGTTGCCGCCCTGAGTGCACTCTAAGTTCAGATTGTACAAGAGATAAAGCTTGTCTTAGAAACAAATGTGTCGATCCATGTCCTGGTACTTGTGGTATAAACGCAAAATGTGAGGTCATATCCCATATTCCAACCTGTTCATGTTTGGATGGATATGAAGGAGATCCATTCACAAATTGTAGGATTGTTGTGCCAAAACCAATTCAGCCATCTGAACCATGTCGTCCATCACCTTGTGGACCAAATAGTCAGTGCAGAAATATAAACAACCACGCTGTTTGTTCATGTTTAACTGGTTATGTTGGTGCACCACCACAATGCAAACCTGAATGTATCGTCAGTAGTGAATGTTCACCAGTTCAAGCATGCGTAAATAAAAAATGTGTTGATCCTTGTATCAGTGCATGTGGAATCGATGCTAGATGTGAAGTGATTAATCATAGTCCAATATGTGGATGTCCACCTGATAAGACTGGTGATCCTTTCCGAAGATGTCAAGATATGCCACCTATAGATCGTCGTGATCAAAATATCACTCATGATCCTTGTCAGCCTACACCATGTGGATCAAATTCATTGTGCAAAGCTATAGGAGATTCTCCGTCATGTCAATGTTTAACCGGATTTTTCGGTTCTCCACCAAATTGTAGACCTGAATGTATTATAAATCCTGATTGCCCATCTACTCAAGCGTGCATTAACAACAAGTGCAGAGATCCTTGTCCAGGATCATGCGGAACTGGTGCAGAATGTCGTGTAATTAGCCATACGGTTTCATGTTCATGTCCATCTGGATATACAGGAAATGCTTTTGTACAATGCATTGTTGAGAAGGGTAAATATTAAAACATTGTTTTGCATATAAAGGAGTTAATAAATTTTATTTTATAGTTCAAAATGTCAATCCGTGTGAACCTTCACCATGTGGACAAAACGCACTTTGCGTTGAAAGGAATGGCGCAGGTTCTTGTAAATGCATCAGTGAATACCATGGTAACCCATACGAAGGATGTAGACCAGAATGCATATTAAGTTCTGACTGTCCTACTGATAAGGCTTGCATTAGAAATAAATGCAAAGATCCATGCCCCGGTATTTGTGGTCAAAATGCTCAATGCTATGCTGTGAATCATGTGCCTAGTTGTATTTGCCACGAAGGCTTTACCGGTGATCCGTTTACAATTTGTAGGAAAGACATTATACAACCACTACCAAGCGTTGTTGATCCATGCAATCCATCACCATGTGGACCAAACAGCAAATGTAGGGAAATAAATGGTGTTGGCGTTTGCTCGTGTATGGACAATTTTGTTGGTTCACCTCCAAATTGTAAGCCTGAATGTACGGTTAATGCTGAATGCCCACAAAATAAAGCATGTCATAAATTTAAATGTGCCAATCCATGTGCTGGAACTTGCGGCTTAAACGCAAAATGTGAAGTTATAAACCACAATCCAATTTGTAGTTGCCCAGGCGATATGATTGGAGATCCATTTACCAGATGCTATACTCGTAAGAAAATCAATAATTTGCCAGTAAACAAGTAACAATTAAAAAATATAATTTTATTAAAAATTCTAGCTCCAAGTAAAAAGGATGATCATGTACCTGTTCCCGTTAACCCATGTAATCCATCACCATGTGGATTATACTCTGAATGCAGAGCGGTTGGAAACAGTCCATCATGTTCTTGTCTTCAAAACTATATTGGATCACCACCAAACTGTCGTCCAGAATGTGTTGTAAACACAGATTGTCCATCAGACAAATCTTGCATTGCAGAAAAATGTAGAAATCCTTGCGAAGGAACATGTGGTATTAATTCAGAGTGTAGAACTCAAAACCACATTGCAATATGTTCTTGCAAAGATGGATTTACTGGTGATTCATTTACACAGTGCGTGGAGATTATAGGTATGAACGTTATTCTTTGTTCATGTTTATATGATTTATGAGTATTTGATACAAATTTTGCTTTAAATTCAAGATGTTCAACCAACTCAATCTACTGATCCGTGTGATTTATCCCCTTGTGGTTCAAATGCGGTATGTGAGGACGGTGTATGCTCGTGCTTAAAAGACTATCATGGCGATCCATACGTTGGTTGCAGACCAGAATGTACATTGAGCACCGATTGTTCTCCAAACAAAGCTTGTGTTAACAAGCGTTGTGTAGATCCGTGCCCAGGAACATGCGGAATTGATGCTGAGTGTCACGTTTATAATCATATACCAACATGTACATGCAGAAAGGGTTATTCTGGTGATTCATTTGTTCGTTGCAAATTAGAGCCTAAAGATGGTAATGTAGTAAACTTTTACAAAGTAACTTTTATTTAATTTGTTTCATTACCAGTCATTCCAACGGATCCTTGCAAACCATCGCCCTGTGGACCGAATAGTGTTTGTCGTGTGACGACTAGTGGTGCAGTTTGCGCTTGTCAAACAGGAATGCTTGGTTCACCTCCATCATGCAAGCCTGAATGTGTATATAGTGCTGAATGTTCTCTACAAAAGGCGTGTATAAACAAGAAATGTGTTGATCCATGTCCTGGAGCATGCGGCCGTAATGCTGTTTGTCAAGTTGTGAATCATAATCCGATTTGTAGCTGCGAGTCATTCTTCACTGGAGACCCGTTCTCAGAATGCTACAAGCCACCATTTGAAGATCCGATCCGTGTAAATCCGTGCCAGCCATCACCATGTGGCCCTAATTCTGACTGTCGTGTTGTTGGCGAAAGCCCTGCTTGTTCTTGTTTGAAATCATTTATTGGAACACCACCTAACTGCAGACCGGAATGTACCATCAATCCAGAATGTCCAACCACACAAGCTTGTATTAACCAGAAATGTGGAAATCCATGTCAGGGTTCATGTGGATTGAACGCTGTATGCACCGTAATAAATCATATGCCAGTGTGTTCATGTGATAATGGCTTTACTGGAGATCCATTCAGTGGTTGTACTACTATGCCTGGTAAGTAAATTTTTTTTATTACAAGCATTATTAATTGAAGTCAAGTGGTACGAGTTAGTTTGAATGCTTTGCAAAGATCCATGCGTTGAGTTTATACTTAATTCGACTAACAAATGACAAATGACAAAACAAAAGTCCCAAAATAGTAATCATATAAAATCTGCTAAGTGATGAAAAGGAAAACCTGATGCAACTCACAAACTATGCCCAATCCCTTGCTGTGCATAACCAAGTAGAATAATGTTAAAATAAAATTAAAAATGCTTGAGTTTTGATTGACTTCAATTAATATTAATGCTTTTGTATTATATTTAGGTAATTATATGCTATACTTATGCCTCACTTAACAAAGTTCTGGTATTATATTTGAAAGTTATTTCATAAAATGAAGAAATTATTGAAACCTTATGGCAATTTACTTACACAGTCTCGAACAAATTGTGGGTTATATGCAAATACATGGGAAATAAACAACTGCTTTCTAAAATAAGTCTCCGAATATGCAAAAGAAAAACAAAAACAAAACAATTATATAATGTGGGCTTGAAAACGAAATTTCGTGAAGAAGTTAATCCATTGACCTAATTCGCTTGATTATCTAACAAACCCTTATGCCTACTACCCCGGAATAATAAAACAGCTTCAGTTAAACCTATTCAAAGGACCTCAATTCAACGCTTTCTATTTCAGAAAAATTATATGAACAAATTCAACCATGTGAACCAAATCCGTGTGGAAGTAATGCTTTTTGTAAAGAACAGAATGGAGTAGGTTCATGTCAATGCAATGAAGGAACCTTCGGCAATCCTTATGAAAATTGTAGACCGGAATGCATAGTGAATTCCGACTGTACGTCAAATAAAGCTTGCATTCAAAACAAATGTAAAGATCCCTGTCGAGGAATATGCGGCGCAAATGCAATATGCAATGTAGTAAACCATCTACCATCATGCGTTTGTCCGCAAGAATACACTGGAAATCCATACACTATTTGTTCTCTCATCATATTTAGTAAGTTGTCTGAAACTCAGTACCTTAACAGTGTTTATAATAAGACCATGTTCAGGAGAACCTGTGCAACCAGTTAACCCATGTCAACCAACACCTTGTGGACCTTATAGCCAGTGCAAAGTAATAAACGGCCAAGCAGTTTGTTCTTGTTTGCCAACTCACATAGGAAACCCTCCTACATGTAGGCCTGAATGTGTCGTCAGCTCCGAGTGTCCATACAATAAAGCTTGCATTAACCAAAAATGTGTTGACCCCTGTGTAGGTGTTTGTGGCACAAATACAGAGTGTATTGTTCGAAATCACAGTCCGCACTGTCAGTGTAAGAATGGTTATACTGGAGATGCTTTCACAAAGTGCAATCCAATTCCCCGTAAGAACATATTAAAATAATTTATTTCATATATTTTTCTAATAACATTCAAATTTAGCACCGACATTTGACATTCAAAAGCAAAACGTAAAAGATCCTTGTATGCCATCTCCATGTGGCTCATATGCTGAGTGTCGTCGAGTCGGTGAAACGCCATCTTGCTCATGTCTCCCCAATTACATGGGAAGACCACCAAATTGTAGACCAGAGTGTATGATAAGTGCAGAATGCCCAAGCGACAAAGCCTGTATAAGAGAAAAGTGTATAGATCCATGCCCAGGCTCTTGTGGTTTTAATGCATTATGCAATGTTATTAACCATACACCAAGTTGTACCTGTTCTGATGGATACACTGGAGATCCATTCACACAATGTTTATTAGCGCCGCCTCCAAGTAAGAACTACAAAAAAATAATCCCTTAATTCGATTGAATAATCACAAACTGAATGAATTTAACAGAAGAACCAGTTAAAGATGATCCATGCAATCCTTCTCCATGTGGAGCGAATGCTATTTGCTCAGATGGACAATGTTCATGTATACCAGAATATCTTGGTGATCCATACTCCGGATGTCGACCCGAATGTGTTCTTAATTCTGACTGTTCCCGAGATAAGGCTTGTATTCGTAGCAAATGTATCGACCCATGTCCTGGAACATGTGGGCAAAATGCTATCTGTGAAGTAATTAACCATATACCAATGTGCAGATGCCCAGACGGAATGTCAGGGAATGCATTTACACAATGTAATCCCACTCCAAGTAATTTAAAAGAAATCTTTGATGATATTCATTTAAACTTATTAAATGAAATTTTAGAACCTACCATTACGTATCCTTGCCAACCTTCGCCATGTGGTCCAAACAGTCAATGTCGAGAAATAAATCAACAAGCTGTTTGTTCATGCATTCAAGGATACATTGGAAGTCCTCCAACATGTCGACCAGAATGTACAACAAATTCAGAATGTCCACCTAATCATGCTTGTTTGAACCAAAAATGTAGAGATCCTTGCCCAGGCACCTGTGGTCTCAACGCAAAATGTGTTGTGGTCAACCATAACCCATTCTGTAGTTGTCCAAATAGGTACAATGGGGATCCATTTGTAAGCTGTCAACTCATAAGTATGAGCTTAATTTTTAAACCTAATATTGTTCTTATTCAAAACTCAATTTTCAACATAGTTGAACCACCAAGAGACGTTGAGAATGTTGATCCATGCCGACCATCACCTTGTGGACCAAATTCACAATGTAATGTTGTTGGAGAGACACCGTCATGTTCATGTTTAAGTGAATTCATAGGATCACCTCCAAACTGTCGCCCTGAATGCGTTTCTAGTTCTGAATGCTCAAGCCATTTAGCATGCATTAATCAAAAATGTAAAGATCCATGTCCAGGAGTATGTGGAAGTGGGGCAGAATGTCGTGTAATAAGTCATACTCCAATGTGCGTTTGTCCACCTGGCTACACCGGAGATGCATTTTCACAGTGTATCATTCAAAGAGAACCACTAATTGAACATCTATCACCATGCAATCCAAGTCCATGTGGAACAAATGCAATATGCAAAGAACAAAATGGTGTTGGATCCTGTCAATGCTTACCTGAACACTTTGGCAATCCATACGAAGGGTGCAGACCCGAATGTATTCTTAATTCTGATTGTCCTTCGAACAAAGCTTGTACCCAAAACAAATGTAGAGATCCATGCCCAGGAACATGTGGACAAAATGCTGAATGTCATGTAGTTAATCACTTACCATCTTGTAATTGTATCCAAGGATACAGTGGAGATCCATACCGATACTGTAATCGACAAACTGAACGTAAGAATGACACTTTGAAAGCTTTGCCTTTGAGAACTAATGCTTTTCGCTAAACACTCTAACCATTTATTCAATCTTATAGTTTGCGTATATCCAATCAAATTTATAATTAACATAAAATATTGAACAGCTATCGTCCATGATTATGTTAATCCATGTCAACCATCTCCATGTGG
The DNA here is from genome assembly GCA_963971475.1 of Chrysops caecutiens. Classification (NCBI taxonomy): domain Eukaryota; kingdom Metazoa; phylum Arthropoda; class Insecta; order Diptera; family Tabanidae; genus Chrysops; species Chrysops caecutiens. The sequence continues at coordinate 3,288,343 of OZ020570.1, forward strand.
ACCAAATAGTCAATGCAGAGAAGTCAATGGTCAAGGAGTTTGTTCATGTTTACAATCATACGTTGGAACTCCTCCAGCGTGTAGACCAGAATGTGTTATTAGTACCGAATGTCCTTCTGACAAAGCCTGTATAAACCAAAAATGTGTAGATCCATGTCCAGGAACATGTGGCACAAATACAGAATGCCGTGTGCGTAACCATAGTCCTTTGTGCTCTTGCAAACAAGGTTACACTGGAGATGCTTTTACAAGATGTTATCCAGTACCTCGTAAGAATCAAATGACCTTCTGTTATTCTGAAATTATATCAATATAAATTAAACAATTATTGCAGCACCTGTACCAGATGTTCAGAAAGATGAATATAGAGATCCATGTGTACCTTCTCCATGTGGTGCCAATGCCGAATGTCGTAGAATAAACGACGTACCCTCTTGTTCATGTCTTCCAAATTATATTGGAAGTCCTCCAAACTGTAGACCTGAATGTAGCATAAACGCGGAATGTTCAAGTAATAAAGCCTGTATACGAGAAAAATGTGTAGATCCATGTCCAGGCTCTTGTGGGTTTAATGCATTATGCAATGTTATTAACCATACACCAAGTTGTACCTGTTCTGATGGATACACTGGAGATCCATTCACACAATGTTTATTAGCGCCGCCTCCAAGTAAGAACTACAAAAAAATAATCCCTTAATTCGATTGAATAATCACAAACTGAATGAATTTAACAGAAGAACCAGTTAAAGATGACCCATGCAATCCTTCTCCATGTGGAGCGAATGCTATTTGCTCAGATGGACAATGTTCATGTATACCAGAATATCTTGGTGATCCATACTCCGGATGTCGACCCGAATGTGTTCTTAATTCTGACTGTTCCCGAGATAAGGCTTGTATTCGTAGCAAATGTATCGACCCATGTCCTGGAACATGTGGGCAAAATGCTATCTGTGAAGTAATTAACCATATACCAATGTGCAGATGCCCAGACGGAATGTCAGGGAATGCATTTACACAATGTAATCCCACTCCAAGTAATTTAAAAGAAATCTTTGATGATATTCATTTAAACTTATTAAATGAAATTTTAGAACCTACCATTACGTATCCTTGCCAACCTTCGCCATGTGGTCCAAACAGTCAATGTCGAGAAATAAATCAACAAGCTGTTTGTTCATGCATTCAAGGATACATTGGAAGTCCTCCAACATGTCGACCAGAATGTACAACAAATTCAGAATGTCCACCTAATCATGCTTGTTTGAACCAAAAATGTAGAGATCCTTGCCCAGGCACCTGTGGTCTCAACGCAAAATGTGTTGTGGTCAACCATAACCCATTCTGTAGTTGTCCAAATAGGTACAATGGGGATCCATTTGTAAGCTGTCAACTCATAAGTATGAGCTTAATTTTTAAACCTAATATTGTTCTTATTCAAAACTCAATTTTCAACATAGTTGAACCACCAAGAGACGTTGAGAATGTTGATCCATGCCGACCATCACCTTGTGGACCAAATTCACAATGTAATGTTGTTGGAGAGACACCGTCATGTTCATGTTTAAGTGAATTCATAGGATCACCTCCAAACTGTCGCCCTGAATGCGTTTCTAGTTCTGAATGCTCAAGCCATTTAGCATGCATTAATCAAAAATGTAAAGATCCATGTCCAGGAGTATGTGGAAGTGGGGCAGAATGTCGTGTAATAAGTCATACTCCAATGTGCGTTTGTCCACCTGGCTACACCGGAGATGCATTTTCACAGTGTATCATTCAAAGAGAACCACTAATTGAACATCTATCACCATGCAATCCAAGTCCATGTGGAACAAATGCAATATGCAAAGAACAAAATGGTGTTGGATCCTGTCAATGCTTACCTGAACACTTTGGCAATCCATACGAAGGGTGCAGACCCGAATGTATTCTTAATTCTGATTGTCCTTCGAACAAAGCTTGTACCCAAAACAAATGTAGAGATCCATGCCCAGGAACATGTGGACAAAATGCTGAATGTCATGTAGTTAATCACTTACCATCTTGTAATTGTATCCAAGGATACAGTGGAGATCCATACCGATACTGTAATCGACAAACTGAACGTAAGAATGACACTTTGAAAGCTTTGCCTTTGAGAACTAATGCTTTTCGCTAAACACTCTAACCATTTATTCAATCTTATAGTTTGCGTATATCCAATCAAATTTATAATTAACATAAAATATTGAACAGCTATCGTCCATGATTATGTTAATCCATGTCAACCATCTCCATGTGGACCAAATAGTCAATGCAGAGAAGTCAATGGTCAAGGAGTTTGTTCATGTTTACAATCATACGTTGGAACTCCTCCAGCGTGTAGACCAGAATGTGTTATTAGTACCGAATGTCCTTCTGACAAAGCCTGTATAAACCAAAAATGTGTAGATCCATGTCCAGGAACATGTGGCACAAATACAGAATGCCGTGTGCGTAACCATAGTCCTTTGTGCTCTTGCAAACAAGGTTACACTGGAGATGCTTTTACAAGATGTTATCCAGTACCTCGTAAGAATCAAATGACCTTCTGTTATTCTGAAATTATATCAATATAAATTAAACAATTATTGCAGCACCTGTACCAGATGTTCAGAAAGATGAATATAGAGATCCATGTGTACCTTCTCCATGTGGTGCCAATGCCGAATGTCGTAGAATAAACGACGTACCCTCTTGTTCATGTCTTCCAAATTATATTGGAAGTCCTCCAAACTGTAGACCTGAATGTAGCATAAACGCGGAATGTTCAAGTAATAAAGCCTGTATACGAGAAAAATGTGTAGATCCATGTCCAGGCTCTTGTGGGTTTAATGCATTATGCAATGTTATTAACCATACACCAAGTTGTACCTGTTCTGATGGATACACTGGAGATCCATTCACACAATGTTTATTAGCGCCGCCTCCAAGTAAGAACTACAAAAAAATAATCCCTTAATTCGATTGAATAATCACAAACTGAATGAATTTAACAGAAGAACCAGTTAAAGATGACCCATGCAATCCTTCTCCATGTGGAGCGAATGCTATTTGCTCAGATGGACAATGTTCATGTATACCAGAATATCTTGGTGATCCATACTCCGGATGTCGACCCGAATGTGTTCTTAATTCTGACTGTTCCCGAGATAAGGCTTGTATTCGTAGCAAATGTATCGACCCATGTCCTGGAACATGTGGGCAAAATGCTATCTGTGAAGTAATTAACCATATACCAATGTGCAGATGCCCAGACGGAATGTCAGGGAATGCATTTACACAATGTAATCCCACTCCAAGTAATTTAAAAGAAATCTTTGATGATATTCATTTAAACTTATTAAATGAATTTTTAGAACCTACCATTACGTATCCTTGCCAACCTTCGCCATGTGGTCCAAACAGTCAATGTCGAGAAATAAATCAACAAGCTGTTTGTTCATGCATTCAAGGATACATTGGAAGTCCTCCAACATGTCGACCAGAATGTACAACAAATTCAGAATGTCCACCTAATCATGCTTGTTTGAACCAAAAATGTAGAGATCCTTGCCCAGGCACCTGTGGTCTCAACGCAAAATGTGTTGTGGTCAACCATAACCCATTCTGTAGTTGTCCAAATAGGTACAATGGGGATCCATTTGTAAGCTGTCAACTCATAAGTATGAGCTTAATTTTTCAACCTAATATTGTTCTTATTCAAAACTCAATTTTCAACATAGTTGAACCACCAAGAGACGTTGAGAATGTTGATCCATGCCGACCATCACCTTGTGGACCAAATTCACAATGTAATGTTGTTGGAGAGACACCGTCATGTTCATGTTTAAGTGAATTCATAGGATCACCTCCAAACTGTCGCCCTGAATGCGTTTCTAGTTCTGAATGCTCAAGCCATTTAGCATGCATTAATCAAAAATGTAAAGATCCATGTCCAGGAGTATGTGGAAGTGGGGCAGAATGTCGTGTAATAAGTCATACTCCAATGTGCGTTTGTCCACCTGGCTACACCGGAGATGCATTTTCACAGTGTATCATTCAAAGAGAACCACTAATTGAACATCTATCACCATGCAATCCAAGTCCATGTGGAACAAATGCAATATGCAAAGAACAAAATGGTGTTGGATCCTGTCAATGCTTACCTGAACACTTTGGCAATCCATACGAAGGGTGCAGACCCGAATGTATTCTTAATTCTGATTGTCCTTCGAACAAAGCTTGTACCCAAAACAAATGTAGAGATCCATGCCCAGGAACATGTGGACAAAATGCTGAATGTCATGTAGTTAATCACTTACCATCTTGTAATTGTATCCAAGGATACAGTGGAGATCCATACCGATACTGTAATCGACAAACTGAACGTAAGAATGACACTTTGAAAGCTTTGCCTTTGAGAACTAATGCTTTTCGCTAAACACTCTAACCATTTATTCAATCTTATAGTTTGCGTATATCCAATCAAATTTATAATTAACATAAAATATTGAACAGCTATCGTCCATGATTATGTTAATCCATGTCAACCATCTCCATGTGGACCAAATAGTCAATGCAGAGAAGTCAATGGTCAAGGAGTTTGTTCATGTTTACAATCATACGTTGGAACTCCTCCAGCGTGTAGACCAGAATGTGTTATTAGTACCGAATGTCCTTCTGACAAAGCCTGTATAAACCAAAAATGTGTAGATCCATGTCCAGGAACATGTGGCACAAATACAGAATGCCGTGTGCGTAACCATAGTCCTTTGTGCTCTTGCAAACAAGGTTACACTGGAGATGCTTTTACAAGATGTTATCCAGTACCTCGTAAGAATCAAATGACCTTCTGTTATTCTGAAATTATATCAATATAAATTAAACAATTATTGCAGCACCTGTACCAGATGTTCAGAAAGATGAATATAGAGATCCATGTGTACCTTCTCCATGTGGTGCCAATGCCGAATGTCGTAGAATAAACGACGTACCCTCTTGTTCATGTCTTCCAAATTATATTGGAAGTCCTCCAAACTGTAGACCTGAATGTAGCATAAACGCGGAATGTTCAAGTAATAAAGCCTGTATACGAGAAAAATGTGTAGATCCATGTCCAGGCTCTTGTGGGTTTAATGCATTATGCAATGTTATTAACCATACACCAAGTTGTACCTGTTCTGATGGATACACTGGAGATCCATTCACACAATGTTTATTAGCGCCGCCTCCAAGTAAGAACTACAAAAAAATAATCCCTTAATTCGATTGAATAATCACAAACTGAATGAATTTAACAGAAGAACCAGTTAAAGATGACCCATGCAATCCTTCTCCATGTGGAGCGAATGCTATTTGCTCAGATGGACAATGTTCATGTATACCAGAATATCTTGGTGATCCATACTCCGGATGTCGACCCGAATGTGTTCTTAATTCTGACTGTTCCCGAGATAAGGCTTGTATTCGTAGCAAATGTATCGACCCATGTCCTGGAACATGTGGGCAAAATGCTATCTGTGAAGTAATTAACCATATACCAATGTGCAGATGCCCAGACGGAATGTCAGGGAATGCATTTACACAATGTAATCCCACTCCAAGTAATTTAAAAGAAATCTTTGATGATATTCATTTAAACTTATTAAATGAAATTTTAGAACCTACCATTACGTATCCTTGCCAACCTTCGCCATGTGGTCCAAACAGTCAATGTCGAGAAATAAATCAACAAGCTGTTTGTTCATGCATTCAAGGATACATTGGAAGTCCTCCAACATGTCGACCAGAATGTACAACAAATTCAGAATGTTCACCTAATCAAGCTTGTTTGAACCAAAAATGTAGAGATCCTTGCCCAGGTACCTGTGGTCTCAACGCAAAATGTGTTGTGGTCAACCATAACCCATTCTGTAGTTGTCCAAATAGGTACAATGGGGATCCATTTGTAAGCTGTCAACTCATAAGTATGAGCTTAATTTTTAAACCTAATATTGTTCTTATTCAAAACTCAATTTTCAACGTAGTTGAACCACCAAGAGACGTTGAGAATCGTGATCCATGCCGACCATCACCTTGTGGACCAAATTCACAATGTAATGTTGTTGGAGAGACACCGTCATGTTCATGTTTAAGTGAATTCATAGGATCACCTCCAAACTGTCGCCCTGAATGCGTTTCTAGTTCTGAATGTTCAAGCCATTTAGCATGCATTAATCAAAAATGTAAAGATCCATGTCCAGGAGTATGTGGAAGTGGGGCAGAATGTCGTGTAATAAGTCATACTCCAATGTGCGTTTGTCCACCTGGCTACACCGGAGATGCATTTTCACAGTGTATCATTCAAAGAGAACCACTAATTGAACATCTATCACCATGCAATCCAAGTCCATGTGGAACAAATGCAATATGCAAAGAACAAAATGGTGTTGGATCCTGTCAATGCTTACCTGAACACTTTGGCAATCCATACGAAGGGTGCAGACCCGAATGTATTCTTAATTCTGATTGTCCTTCGAACAAAGCTTGTACCCAAAACAAATGTAGAGATCCATGCCCAGGAACATGTGGACAAAATGCTGAATGTCATGTAGTTAATCACTTACCATCTTGTAATTGTATCCAAGGATACAGTGGAGATCCATACCGATACTGTAATCGACAAACTGAACGTAAGAATGACACTTTGAAAGCTTTGCCTTTGAGAACTAATGCTTTTCGCTAAACACTCTAACCATTTATTCAATCTTATAGTTTGCGTATATCCAATCAAATTTATAATTAACATAAAATATTGAACAGCTATCGTCCATGATTATGTTAATCCATGTCAACCATCTCCATGTGGACCAAATAGTCAATGCAGAGAAGTCAATGGTCAAGGAGTTTGTTCATGTTTACAATCATACGTTGGAACTCCTCCAGCGTGTAGACCAGAATGTGTTATTAGTACCGAATGTCCTTCTGACAAAGCCTGTATAAACCAAAAATGTGTAGATCCATGTCCAGGAACATGTGGCACAAATACAGAATGCCGTGTGCGTAACCATAGTCCTTTGTGCTCTTGCAAACAAGGTTACACTGGAGATGCTTTTACAAGATGTTATCCAGTACCTCGTAAGAATCAAATGACCTTCTGTTATTCTGAAATTATATCAATATAAATTAAACAATTATTGCAGCACCTGTACCAGATGTTCAGAAAGATGAATATAGAGATCCATGTGTACCTTCTCCATGTGGTGCCAATGCCGAATGTCGTAGAATAAACGACGTACCCTCTTGTTCATGTCTTCCAAACTATATTGGAAGTCCTCCAAACTGTAGACCTGAATGTAGCATAAACGCGGAATGTTCAAGTAATAAAGCCTGTATACGAGAAAAATGTGTAGATCCATGTCCAGGCTCTTGTGGGTTTAATGCATTATGCAATGTTATTAACCATACACCAAGTTGTACCTGTTCTGATGGATACACTGGAGATCCATTCACACAATGTTTATTAGCGCCGCCTCCAAGTAAGAACTACAAAAAAATAATCCCTTAATTCGATTGAATAATCACAAACTGAATGAATTTAACAGAAGAACCAGTTAAAGATGATCCATGCAATCCTTCTCCATGTGGAGCGAATGCTATTTGCTCAGATGGACAATGTTCATGTATACCAGAATATCTTGGTGATCCATACTCCGGATGTCGACCCGAATGTGTTCTTAATTCTGACTGTTCCCGAGATAAGGCTTGTATTCGTAGCAAATGTATCGACCCATGTCCTGGAACATGTGGGCAAAATGCTATCTGTGAAGTAATTAACCATATACCAATGTGCAGATGCCCAGACGGAATGTCAGGGAATGCATTTACACAATGTAATCCCACTCCAAGTAATTTAAAAGAAATCTTTGATGATATTCATTTAAACTTATTAAATGAAATTTTAGAACCTACCATTACGTATCCTTGCCAACCTTCGCCATGTGGTCCAAACAGTCAATGTCGAGAAATAAATCAACAAGCTGTTTGTTCATGCATTCAAGGATACATTGGAAGTCCTCCAACATGTCGACCAGAATGTACAACAAATTCAGAATGTTCACCTAATCAAGCTTGTTTGAACCAAAAATGTAGAGATCCTTGCCCAGGTACCTGTGGTCTCAACGCAAAATGTGTTGTGGTCAACCATAACCCATTCTGTAGTTGTCCAAATAGGTACAATGGGGATCCATTTGTAAGCTGTCAACTCATAAGTATGAGCTTAATTTTTAAACCTAATATTGTTCTTATTCAAAACTCAATTTTCAACATAGTTGAACCACCAAGAGACGTTGAGAATCGTGATCCATGCCGACCATCACCTTGTGGACCAAATTCACAATGTAATGTTGTTGGAGAGACACCGTCATGTTCATGTTTAAGTGAATTCATAGGATCACCTCCAAACTGTCGCCCTGAATGCGTTTCTAGTTCTGAATGTTCAAGCCATTTAGCATGCATTAATCAAAAATGTAAAGATCCATGTCCAGGAGTATGTGGAAGTGGGGCAGAATGTCGTGTAATAAGTCATACTCCAATGTGCGTTTGTCCACCTGGCTACACCGGAGATGCATTTTCACAGTGTATCATTCAAAGAGAACCACTAATTGAACATCTATCACCATGCAATCCAAGTCCATGTGGAACAAATGCAATATGCAAAGAACAAAATGGTGTTGGATCCTGTCAATGCTTACCTGAACACTTTGGCAATCCATACGAAGGGTGCAGACCCGAATGTATTCTTAATTCTGATTGTCCTTCGAACAAAGCTTGTACCCAAAACAAATGTAGAGATCCATGCCCAGGAACATGTGGACAAAATGCTGAATGTCATGTAGTTAATCACTTACCATCTTGTAATTGTATCCAAGGATACAGTGGAGATCCATACCGATACTGTAATCGACAAACTGAACGTAAGAATGACACTTTGAAAGCTTTGCCTTTGAGAACTAATGCTTTTCGCTAAACACTCTAACCATTTATTCAATCTTATAGTTTGCGTATATCCAATCAAATTTATAATTAACATAAAATATTGAACAGCTATCGTCCATGATTATGTTAATCCATGTCAACCATCTCCATGTGGACCAAATAGTCAATGCAGAGAAGTCAATGGTCAAGGAGTTTGTTCATGTTTACAATCATACGTTGGAACTCCTCCAGCGTGTAGACCAGAATGTGTTATTAGTACCGAATGTCCTTCTGACAAAGCCTGTATAAACCAAAAATGTGTAGATCCATGTCCAGGAACATGTGGCACAAATACAGAATGCCGTGTGCGTAACCATAGTCCTTTGTGCTCTTGCACACAAGGTTACACTGGAGATGCTTTTACAAGATGTTATCCAGTACCTCGTAAGAATCAAATGACCTTCTGTTATTCTGAAATTATATCAATATAAATTAAACAATTATTGCAGCACCTGTACCAGATGTTCAGAAAGATGAATATAGAGATCCATGTGTACCTTCTCCATGTGGTGCCAATGCCGAATGTCGTAGAATAAACGACGTACCCTCTTGTTCATGTCTTCCAAACTATATTGGAAGTCCTCCAAACTGTAGACCTGAATGTAGCATAAACGCGGAATGTTCAAGTAATAAAGCCTGTATACGAGAAAAATGTGTAGATCCATGTCCAGGCTCTTGTGGGTTTAATGCATTATGCAATGTTATTAACCATACACCAAGTTGTACCTGTTCTGATGGATACACTGGAGATCCATTCACACAATGTTTATTAGCGCCGCCTCCAAGTAAGAACTACAAAAAAATAATCCCTTAATTCGATTGAATAATCACAAACTGAATGAATTTAACAGAAGAACCAGTTAAAGATGACCCATGCAATCCTTCTCCATGTGGAGCGAATGCTATTTGCTCAGATGGACAATGTTCATGTATACCAGAATATCTTGGTGATCCATACTCCGGATGTCGACCCGAATGTGTTCTTAATTCTGACTGTTCCCGAGATAAGGCTTGTATTCGTAGCAAATGTATCGACCCATGTCCTGGAACATGTGGGCAAAATGCTATCTGTGAAGTAATTAACCATATACCAATGTGCAGATGCCCAGACGGAATGTCAGGGAATGCATTTACACAATGTAATCCCACTCCAAGTAATTTAAAAGAAATCTTTGATGATATTCATTTAAACTTATTAAATGAAATTTTAGAACCTACCATTACGTATCCTTGCCAACCTTCGCCATGTGGTCCAAACAGTCAATGTCGAGAAATAAATCAACAAGCTGTTTGTTCATGCATTCAAGGATACATTGGAAGTCCTCCAACATGTCGACCAGAATGTACAACAAATTCAGAATGTTCACCTAATCAAGCTTGTTTGAACCAAAAATGTAGAGATCCTTGCCCAGGTACCTGTGGTCTCAACGCAAAATGTGTTGTGGTCAACCATAACCCATTCTGTAGTTGTCCAAATAGGTACAATGGGGATCCATTTGTAAGCTGTCAACTCATAAGTATGAGCTTAATTTTTAAACCTAATATTGTTCTTATTCAAAACTCAATTTTCAACGTAGTTGAACCACCAAGAGACGTTGAGAATCGTGATCCATGCCGACCATCACCTTGTGGACCAAATTCACAATGTAATGTTGTTGGAGAGACACCGTCATGTTCATGTTTAAGTGAATTCATAGGATCACCTCCAAACTGTCGCCCTGAATGCGTTTCTAGTTCTGAATGCTCAAGCCATTTAGCATGCATTAATCAAAAATGTAAAGATCCATGTCCAGGAGTATGTGGAAGTGGGGCAGAATGTCGTGTAATAAGTCATACTCCAATGTGCGTTTGTCCACCTGGCTACACCGGAGATGCATTTTCACAGTGTATCATTCAAAGAGAACCACTAATTGAACATCTATCACCATGCAATCCAAGTCCATGTGGAACAAATGCAATATGCAAAGAACAAAATGGTGTTGGATCCTGTCAATGCTTACCTGAACACTTTGGCAATCCATACGAAGGGTGCAGACCCGAATGTATTCTTAATTCTGATTGTCCTTCGAACAAAGCTTGTACCCAAAACAAATGTAGAGATCCATGCCCAGGAACATGTGGACAAAATGCTGAATGTCATGTAGTTAATCACTTACCATCTTGTAATTGTATCCAAGGATACAGTGGAGATCCATACCGATACTGTAATCGACAAACTGAACGTAAGAATGACACTTTGAAAGCTTTGCCTTTGAGAACTAATGCTTTTCGCTAAACACTCTAACCATTTATTCAATCTTATAGTTTGCGTATATCCAATCAAATTTATAATTAACATAAAATATTGAACAGCTATCGTCCATGATTATGTTAATCCATGTCAACCATCTCCATGTGGACCAAATAGTCAATGCAGAGAAGTCAATGGTCAAGGAGTTTGTTCATGTTTACAATCATACGTTGGAACTCCTCCAGCGTGTAGACCAGAATGTGTTATTAGTACCGAATGTCCTTCTGACAAAGCCTGTATAAACCAAAAATGTGTAGATCCATGTCCAGGAACATGTGGCACAAATACAGAATGCCGTGTGCGTAACCATAGTCCTTTGTGCTCTTGCAAACAAGGTTACACTGGAGATGCTTTTACAAGATGTTATCCAGTACCTCGTAAGAATCAAATGACCTTCTGTTATTCTGAAATTATATCAATATAAATTAAACAATTATTGCAGCACCTGTACCAGATGTTCAGAAAGATGAATATAGAGATCCATGTGTACCTTCTCCATGTGGTGCCAATGCCGAATGTCGTAGAATAAACGACGTACCCTCTTGTTCATGTCTTCCAAATTATATTGGAAGTCCTCCAAACTGTAGACCTGAATGTAGCATAAACGCGGAATGTTCAAGTAATAAAGCCTGTATACGAGAAAAATGTGTAGATCCATGTCCAGGCTCTTGTGGGTTTAATGCATTATGCAATGTTATTAACCATACACCAAGTTGTACCTGTTCTGATGGATACACTGGAGATCCATTCACACAATGTTTATTAGCGCCGCCTCCAAGTAAGAACTACAAAAAAATAATCCCTTAATTCGATTGAATAATCACAAACTGAATGAATTTAACAGAAGAACCAGTTAAAGATGACCCATGCAATCCTTCTCCATGTGGAGCGAATGCTATTTGCTCAGATGGACAATGTTCATGTATACCAGAATATCTTGGTGATCCATACTCCGGATGTCGACCCGAATGTGTTCTTAATTCTGACTGTTCCCGAGATAAGGCTTGTATTCGTAGCAAATGTATCGACCCATGTCCTGGAACATGTGGGCAAAATGCTATCTGTGAAGTAATTAACCATATACCAATGTGCAGATGCCCAGACGGAATGTCAGGGAATGCATTTACACAATGTAATCCCACTCCAAGTAATTTAAAAGAAATCTTTGATGATATTCATTTAAACTTATTAAATGAAATTTTAGAACCTACCATTACGTATCCTTGCCAACCTTCGCCATGTGGTCCAAACAGTCAATGTCGAGAAATAAATCAACAAGCTGTTTGTTCATGCATTCAAGGATACATTGGAAGTCCTCCAACATGTCGACCAGAATGTACAACAAATTCAGAATGTTCACCTAATCAAGCTTGTTTGAACCAAAAATGTAGAGATCCTTGCCCAGGTACCTGTGGTCTCAACGCAAAATGTGTTGTGGTCAACCATAACCCATTCTGTAGTTGTCCAAATAGGTACAATGGGGATCCATTTGTAAGCTGTCAACTCATAAGTATGAGCTTAATTTTTAAACCTAATATTATTCTTATTCAAAACTCAATTTTCAACATAGTTGAACCACCAAGAGACGTTGAGAATGTTGATCCATGCCGACCATCACCTTGTGGACCAAATTCACAATGTAATGTTGTTGGAGAGACACCGTCATGTTCATGTTTAAGTGAATTCATAGGATCACCTCCAAACTGTCGCCCTGAATGCGTTTCTAGTTCTGAATGTTCAAGCCATTTAGCATGCATTAATCAAAAATGTAAAGATCCATGTCCAGGAGTATGTGGAAGTGGGGCAGAATGTCGTGTAATAAGTCATACTCCAATGTGCGTTTGTCCACCTGGCTACACCGGAGATGCATTTTCACAGTGTATCATTCAAAGAGAACCACTAATTGAACATCTATCACCATGCAATCCAAGTCCATGTGGAACAAATGCAATATGCAAAGAACAAAATGGTGTTGGATCCTGTCAATGCTTACCTGAACACTTTGGCAATCCATACGAAGGGTGCAGACCCGAATGTATTCTTAATTCTGATTGTCCTTCGAACAAAGCTTGTACCCAAAACAAATGTAGAGATCCATGCCCAGGAACATGTGGACAAAATGCTGAATGTCATGTAGTTAATCACTTACCATCTTGTAATTGTATCCAAGGATACAGTGGAGATCCATACCGATACTGTAATCGACAAACTGAACGTAAGAATGACACTTTGAAAGCTTTGCCTTTGAGAACTAATGCTTTTCGCTAAACACTCTAACCATTTATTCAATCTTATAGTTTGCGTATATCCAATCAAATTTATAATTAACATAAAATATTGAACAGCTATCGTCCATGATTATGTTAATCCATGTCAACCATCTCCATGTGGACCAAATAGTCAATGCAGAGAAGTCAATGGTCAAGGAGTTTGTTCATGTTTACAATCATACGTTGGAACTCCTCCAGCGTGTAGACCAGAATGTGTTATTAGTACCGAATGTCCTTCTGACAAAGCCTGTATAAACCAAAAATGTGTAGATCCATGTCCAGGAACATGTGGCACAAATACAGAATGCCGTGTGCGTAACCATAGTCCTTTGTGCTCTTGCAAACAAGGTTACACTGGAGATGCTTTTACAAGATGTTATCCAGTACCTCGTAAGAATCAAATGACCTTCTGTTATTCTGAAATTATATCAATATAAATTAAACAATTATTGCAGCACCTGTACCAGATGTTCAGAAAGATGAATATAGAGATCCATGTGTACCTTCTCCATGTGGTGCCAATGCCGAATGTCGTAGAATAAACGACGTACCCTCTTGTTCATGTCTTCCAAACTATATTGGAAGTCCTCCAAACTGTAGACCTGAATGTAGCATAAACGCGGAATGTTCAAGTAATAAAGCCTGTATACGAGAAAAATGTGTAGATCCATGTCCAGGCTCTTGTGGGTTTAATGCATTATGCAATGTTATTAACCATACACCAAGTTGTACCTGTTCTGATGGATACACTGGAGATCCATTCACACAATGTTTATTAGCGCCGCCTCCAAGTAAGAACTACAAAAAAATAATCCCTTAATTCGATTGAATAATCACAAACTGAATGAATTTAACAGAAGAACCAGTTAAAGATGATCCATGCAATCCTTCTCCATGTGGAGCGAATGCTATTTGCTCAGATGGACAATGTTCATGTATACCAGAATATCTTGGTGATCCATACTCCGGATGTCGACCCGAATGTGTTCTTAATTCTGACTGTTCCCGAGATAAGGCTTGTATTCGTAGCAAATGTATCGACCCATGTCCTGGAACATGTGGGCAAAATGCTATCTGTGAAGTAATTAACCATATACCAATGTGCAGATGCCCAGACGGAATGTCAGGGAATGCATTTACACAATGTAATCCCACTCCAAGTAATTTAAAAGAAATCTTTGATGATATTCATTTAAACTTATTAAATGAAATTTTAGAACCTACCATTACGTATCCTTGCCAACCTTCGCCATGTGGTCCAAACAGTCAATGTCGAGAAATAAATCAACAAGCTGTTTGTTCATGCATTCAAGGATACATTGGAAGTCCTCCAACATGTCGACCAGAATGTACAACAAATTCAGAATGTTCACCTAATCAAGCTTGTTTGAACCAAAAATGTAGAGATCCTTGCCCAGGTACCTGTGGTCTCAACGCAAAATGTGTTGTGGTCAACCATAACCCATTCTGTAGTTGTCCAAATAGGTACAATGGGGATCCATTTGTAAGCTGTCAACTCATAAGTATGAGCTTAATTTTTAAACCTAATATTGTTCTTATTCAAAACTCAATTTTCAACGTAGTTGAACCACCAAGAGACGTTGAGAATCGTGATCCATGCCGACCATCACCTTGTGGACCAAATTCACAATGTAATGTTGTTGGAGAGACACCGTCATGTTCATGTTTAAGTGAATTCATAGGATCACCTCCAAACTGTCGCCCTGAATGCGTTTCTAGTTCTGAATGCTCAAGCCATTTAGCATGCATTAATCAAAAATGTAAAGATCCATGTCCAGGAGTATGTGGAAGTGGGGCAGAATGTCGTGTAATAAGTCATACTCCAATGTGCGTTTGTCCACCTGGCTACACCGGAGATGCATTTTCACAGTGTATCATTCAAAGAGAACCACTAATTGAACATCTATCACCATGCAATCCAAGTCCATGTGGAACAAATGCAATATGCAAAGAACAAAATGGTGTTGGATCCTGTCAATGCTTACCTGAACACTTTGGCAATCCATACGAAGGGTGCAGACCCGAATGTATTCTTAATTCTGATTGTCCTTCGAACAAAGCTTGTACCCAAAACAAATGTAGAGATCCATGCCCAGGAACATGTGGACAAAATGCTGAATGTCATGTAGTTAATCACTTACCATCTTGTAATTGTATCCAAGGATACAGTGGAGATCCATACCGATACTGTAATCGACAAACTGAACGTAAGAATGACACTTTGAAAGCTTTGCCTTTGAGAACTAATGCTTTTCGCTAAACACTCTAACCATTTATTCAATCTTATAGTTTGCGTATATCCAATCAAATTTATAATTAACATAAAATATTGAACAGCTATCGTCCATGATTATGTTAATCCATGTCAACCATCTCCATGTGGACCAAATAGTCAATGCAGAGAAGTCAATGGTCAAGGAGTTTGTTCATGTTTACAATCATACGTTGGAACTCCTCCAGCGTGTAGACCAGAATGTGTTATTAGTACCGAATGTCCTTCTGACAAAGCCTGTATAAACCAAAAATGTGTAGATCCATGTCCAGGAACATGTGGCACAAATACAGAATGCCGTGTGCGTAACCATAGTCCTTTGTGCTCTTGCAAACAAGGTTACACTGGAGATGCTTTTACAAGATGTTATCCAGTACCTCGTAAGAATCAAATGACCTTCTGTTATTCTGAAATTATATCAATATAAATTAAACAATTATTGCAGCACCTGTACCAGATGTTCAGAAAGATGAATATAGAGATCCATGTGTACCTTCTCCATGTGGTGCCAATGCCGAATGTCGTAGAATAAACGACGTACCCTCTTGTTCATGTCTTCCAAACTATATTGGAAGTCCTCCAAACTGTAGACCTGAATGTAGCATAAACGCGGAATGTTCAAGTAATAAAGCCTGTATACGAGAAAAATGTGTAGATCCATGTCCAGGCTCTTGTGGGTTTAATGCATTATGCAATGTTATTAACCATACACCAAGTTGTACCTGTTCTGATGGATACACTGGAGATCCATTCACACAATGTTTATTAGCGCCGCCTCCAAGTAAGAACTACAAAAAAATAATCCCTTAATTCGATTGAATAATCACAAACTGAATGAATTTAACAGAAGAACCAGTTAAAGATGATCCATGCAATCCTTCTCCATGTGGAGCGAATGCTATTTGCTCAGATGGACAATGTTCATGTATACCAGAATATCTTGGTGATCCATACTCCGGATGTCGACCCGAATGTGTTCTTAATTCTGACTGTTCCCGAGATAAGGCTTGTATTCGTAGCAAATGTATCGACCCATGTCCTGGAACATGTGGGCAAAATGCTATCTGTGAAGTAATTAACCATATACCAATGTGCAGATGCCCAGACGGAATGTCAGGGAATGCATTTACACAATGTAATCCCACTCCAAGTAATTTAAAAGAAATCTTTGATGATATTCATTTAAACTTATTAAATGAAATTTTAGAACCTACCATTACGTATCCTTGCCAACCTTCGCCATGTGGTCCAAACAGTCAATGTCGAGAAATAAATCAACAAGCTGTTTGTTCATGCATTCAAGGATACATTGGAAGTCCTCCAACATGTCGACCAGAATGTACAACAAATTCAGAATGTTCACCTAATCAAGCTTGTTTGAACCAAAAATGTAGAGATCCTTGCCCAGGTACCTGTGGTCTCAACGCAAAATGTGTTGTGGTCAACCATAACCCATTCTGTAGTTGTCCAAATAGGTACAATGGGGATCCATTTGTAAGCTGTCAACTCATAAGTATGAGCTTAATTTTTAAACCTAATATTGTTCTTATTCGAAACTCAATTTTCAACATAGTTGAACCACCAAGAGACGTTGAGAATCGTGATCCATGCCGACCATCACCTTGTGGACCAAATTCACAATGTAATGTTGTTGGAGAGACACCGTCATGTTCATGTTTAAGTGAATTCATAGGATCACCTCCAAACTGTCGCCCTGAATGCGTTTCTAGTTCTGAATGTTCAAGCCATTTAGCATGCATTAATCAAAAATGTAAAGATCCATGTCCAGGAGTATGTGGAAGTGGGGCGGAATGTCGTGTAATAAGTCATACTCCAATGTGCGTTTGTCCACCTGGCTACACCGGAGATGCATTTTCACAGTGTATCATTCAAAGAGAACCACTAATTGAACATCTATCACCATGCAATCCAAGTCCATGTGGAACAAATGCAATATGCAAAGAACAAAATGGTGTTGGATCCTGTCAATGCTTACCTGAACACTTTGGCAATCCATACGAAGGGTGCAGACCCGAATGTATTCTTAATTCTGATTGTCCTTCGAACAAAGCTTGTACCCAAAACAAATGTAGAGATCCATGCCCAGGAACATGTGGACAAAATGCTGAATGTCATGTAGTTAATCACTTACCATCTTGTAATTGTATCCAAGGATACAGTGGAGATCCATACCGATACTGTAATCGACAAACTGAACGTAAGAATGACACTTTGAAAGCTTTGCCTTTGAGAACTAATGCTTTTCGCTAAACACTCTAACCATTTATTCAATCTTATAGTTTGCGTATATCCAATCAAATTTATAATTAACATAAAATATTGAACAGCTATCGTCCATGATTATGTTAATCCATGTCAACCATCTCCATGTGGACCAAATAGTCAATGCAGAGAAGTCAATGGTCAAGGAGTTTGTTCATGTTTACAATCATACGTTGGAACTCCTCCAGCGTGTAGACCAGAATGTGTTATTAGTACCGAATGTCCTTCTGACAAAGCCTGTATAAACCAAAAATGTGTAGATCCATGTCCAGGAACATGTGGCACAAATACAGAATGCCGTGTGCGTAACCATAGTCCTTTGTGCTCTTGCAAACAAGGTTACACTGGAGACGCTTTTACAAGATGTTATCCAATACCTCGTAAGAATCAAATGACCCTCTGTTTTTCTGAAATTATATCAATATAAATTAAACAATTATTGCAGCACCTGTACCAGATGTTCAGAAAGATGAATATAGAGATCCATGTGTACCATCTCCTTGTGGGCCAAATGCAGCATGTCGTAGGATCAACGACGTACCCTCTTGCTCATGTCTACTAAATTATATTGGAAGTCCTCCAAACTGTAGACCTGAATGTAGCATAAACGCGGAATGTTCAAGTAATAAAGCCTGTATACGAGAAAAATGTGTAGATCCATGTCCAGGCTCTTGTGGGTTTAATGCATTATGCAATGTTATTAACCATACACCAAGTTGTACCTGTTCTGATGGATACACTGGAGATCCATTCACACAATGTTTATTAGCGCCGCCTCCAAGTAAGAACTACAAAAAAATAATCCCTTAATTCGATTGAATAATCACAAACTGAATGAATTTAACAGAAGAACCAGTTAAAGATGATCCATGCAATCCTTCTCCATGTGGAGCGAATGCTATTTGCTCAGATGGACAATGTTCATGTATACCAGAATATCTTGGTGATCCATACTCCGGATGTCGACCCGAATGTGTTCTTAATTCTGACTGTTCCCGAGATAAGGCTTGTATTCGTAGCAAATGTATCGACCCATGTCCTGGAACATGTGGGCAAAATGCTATCTGTGAAGTAATTAACCATATACCAATGTGCAGATGCCCAGACGGAATGTCAGGGAATGCATTTACACAATGTAATCCCACTCCAAGTAATTTAAAAGAAATCTTTGATGATATTCATTTAAACTTATTAAATGAAATTTTAGAACCTACCATTACGTATCCTTGCCAACCTTCGCCATGTGGTCCAAACAGTCAATGTCGAGAAATAAATCAACAAGCTGTTTGTTCATGCATTCAAGGATACATTGGAAGTCCTCCAACATGTCGACCAGAATGTACAACAAATTCAGAATGTTCACCTAATCAAGCTTGTTTGAACCAAAAATGTAGAGATCCTTGCCCAGGTACCTGTGGTCTCAACGCAAAATGTGTTGTGGTCAACCATAACCCATTCTGTAGTTGTCCAAATAGGTACAATGGGGATCCATTTGTAAGCTGTCAACTCATAAGTATGAGCTTAATTTTTAAACCTAATATTGTTCTTATTCAAAACTCAATTTTCAACGTAGTTGAACCACCAAGAGACGTTGAGAATCGTGATCCATGCCGACCATCACCTTGTGGACCAAATTCACAATGTAATGTTGTTGGAGAGACACCGTCATGTTCATGTTTAAGTGAATTCATAGGATCACCTCCAAACTGTCGCCCTGAATGCGTTTCTAGTTCTGAATGCTCAAGCCATTTAGCATGCATTAATCAAAAATGTAAAGATCCATGTCCAGGAGTATGTGGAAGTGGGGCAGAATGTCGTGTAATAAGTCATACTCCAATGTGCGTTTGTCCACCTGGCTACACCGGAGATGCATTTTCACAGTGTATCATTCAAAGAGAACCACTAATTGAACATCTATCACCATGCAATCCAAGTCCATGTGGAACAAATGCAATATGCAAAGAACAAAATGGTGTTGGATCCTGTCAATGCTTACCTGAACACTTTGGCAATCCATACGAAGGGTGCAGACCCGAATGTATTCTTAATTCTGATTGTCCTTCGAACAAAGCTTGTACCCAAAACAAATGTAGAGATCCATGCCCAGGAACATGTGGACAAAATGCTGAATGTCATGTAGTTAATCACTTACCATCTTGTAATTGTATCCAAGGATACAGTGGAGATCCATACCGATACTGTAATCGACAAACTGAACGTAAGAATGACACTTTGAAAGCTTTGCCTTTGAGAACTAATGCTTTTCGCTAAACACTCTAACCATTTATTCAATCTTATAGTTTGCGTATATCCAATCAAATTTATAATTAACATAAAATATTGAACAGCTATCGTCCATGATTATGTTAATCCATGTCAACCATCTCCATGTGGACCAAATAGTCAATGCAGAGAAGTCAATGGTCAAGGAGTTTGTTCATGTTTACAATCATACGTTGGAACTCCTCCAGCGTGTAGACCAGAATGTGTTATTAGTACCGAATGTCCTTCTGACAAAGCCTGTATAAACCAAAAATGTGTAGATCCATGTCCAGGAACATGTGGCACAAATACAGAATGCCGTGTGCGTAACCATAGTCCTTTGTGCTCTTGCAAACAAGGTTACACTGGAGATGCTTTTACAAGATGTTATCCAGTACCTCGTAAGAATCAAATGACCTTCTGTTATTCTGAAATTATATCAATATAAATTAAACAATTATTGCAGCACCTGTACCAGATGTTCAGAAAGATGAATATAGAGATCCATGTGTACCTTCTCCATGTGGTGCCAATGCCGAATGTCGTAGAATAAACGACGTACCCTCTTGTTCATGTCTTCCAAATTATATTGGAAGTCCTCCAAACTGTAGACCTGAATGTAGCATAAACGCGGAATGTTCAAGTAATAAAGCCTGTATACGAGAAAAATGTGTAGATCCATGTCCAGGCTCTTGTGGGTTTAATGCATTATGCAATGTTATTAACCATACACCAAGTTGTACCTGTTCTGACGGATACACTGGAGATCCATTCACACAATGTTTATTAGCGCCGCCTCCAAGTAAGAACTACAAAAAAATAATCCCTTAATTCGATTGAATAATCACAAACTGAATGAATTTAACAGAAGAACCAGTTAAAGATGACCCATGCAATCCTTCTCCATGTGGAGCGAATGCTATTTGCTCAGATGGACAATGTTCATGTATACCAGAATATCTTGGTGATCCATACTCCGGATGTCGACCCGAATGTGTTCTTAATTCTGACTGTTCCCGAGATAAGGCTTGTATTCGTAGCAAATGTATCGACCCATGTCCTGGAACATGTGGGCAAAATGCTATCTGTGAAGTAATTAACCATATACCAATGTGCAGATGCCCAGACGGAATGTCAGGGAATGCATTTACACAATGTAATCCCACTCCAAGTAATTTAATTGAAATCTTTGATGACATTCATTTAAACTTATTAAATGAAATTTTAGAACCTACCATTACGTATCCTTGCCAACCTTCGCCATGTGGTCCAAACAGTCAATGTCGAGAAATAAATCAACAAGCTGTTTGCTCGTGCTTAAGGGGTTACGTTGGTCAAGCACCGGACTGTAGATATGAGTGTGTGACCAGTGGGGAATGTTTGCCTCATTTGACATGCGTTAATCATAAGTGCATTGATGAGTGTCCTGGGAAATGTGGTTTTAATGCGGAATGTAAGACTATTCAGCATACGACGATGTGTCAATGTCTTCCAGGTTATACTGGAAATGCCTTCTCTTACTGCAAGCTTATAGGTAACCTGATGCATTGTTTATAACTAGATTTACCTTACTCATTATGCGTTGTAGAAAAAGATGAAATATATGAAAATCCATGCGTTCCATCACCTTGTGGTGCGAACTCACAATGTACAAGTTCAAACGGACAAGCTAAGTGCCAATGTTTACCAGACTATATTGGCTCTCCTCCTTATTGTCACCCTGAATGCTCTTCAAATGATGACTGCCTAAATAACATGGCCTGTATTAATAGAAAGTGCGAGAGTCCGTGCATTGGAGCATGTGGAGAACAGGCTGTGTGTAATGTTATTTCACATATACCGAGCTGCACATGTCCTCCAGGTTTCACCGGAGACCCCTTTTATTTATGTACACCAGAACTTTGTAAGTTAGACTTAAAACTTAACGAAAATTACATATTATTTAACTTTGATAGATTAAAAATTTGTTCTAATTTACATTTGTATTTTTCAGTACCAACGAAAAATGAAACTAGACCAGCTCATCCTTGTAATCCATCACCTTGCGGAATCAATGCTTACTGCCAAACTCGCAATGATCATTATGTTTGTAAATGCATCGAAGATTACATAGGAAATCCTTATGAAAACTGCCATCCTCAATGCATTGGAAATTCCGAATGCCCTTCTGTGCAAGCATGTATCAAATATAAGTGCCGCGATCCATGTGCGGGTGTGTGTGGAATTTCTGCTGAATGTTCAGTTGTAAATCATGGTCCTGTATGTTCCTGTCCTTATGGAACGACAGGTAATGCTTACCACGAGTGTTCTATCATCATGGACAGAGGTATATTTAATTTAAAATATAAAAAGTGATCTTTTTCATTGATAATTAAAAATTATAGACGAACAAGTGGAAGAAACAAATCCTTGTTATCCATCTCCATGTGGATTGAACTCCATTTGTCGAAACGTTAGAGGTAATGCGGTATGTGAATGTTTACCAGGTTACTTTGGAAATCCCTCTGGATTTGGCTGTAGACCCGAGTGCACACTAAGTTCAGACTGTCCTCAGAACAAGGCTTGTGTTAACAATAAATGTATTGATCCATGTCCTGGAGTCTGTGGTTTCGATGCACTGTGTCATACAATTAATCATAATCCAACTTGTTCTTGTCCCAACGGTACCTACGGAAATGCTTTCGTTAGGTGTCACACTGACAAGCAGCCAATACAATACGACGTATGTAATCCATCACCTTGTAAAGCTAATGGCATTTGCCGTGCACATAATCACGTGGCGACATGTTCATATCCAGAATGTTTGATAAATGAAGATTGCTCTAGAAATCGAGCTTGCATCAATCAAAAGTGTCGTGATCCATGTGTGCAAGCTTGTGGAGTAAATGCAATTTGCAACTCAGTAAACCATAAGCCAGTATGTACATGTCCTCAAGGATATTATGGCTCTCCGTATTTAGAATGCACGCCACATATGGATGTGATAATACCAAAACCAGAATGTACATCCGATAACGATTGTACCAATGACAAAGCTTGTATAAATCAACAGTGCCAAAATCCATGCGACCAAAATAACGTATGCGGTCACAACGCCAAGTGCCACGTGCAACTGCATCGCCCATTATGTGTCTGTAAAGATGGATTCTCTGGAAATGCTCAAACTTTGTGCCATCAATGTAAGTTTTTTTTCTGTAAACTAAAAGTCAATTATAATTTCATATCAATAACCATGTTTAAAAATTTTAAATAGTGGGATGTCGCTCAGATGAAGAATGTCCTCATACCGAGTCTTGCATAAATAATCAATGTGTTGACGTATGTTCATACGTACAATGTGCTTTTAACGCCTATTGTAGAGCTGACTATAACCATAAAGCCCGCTGTCAATGCCATGAAGGATACACAGGAGATCCTTTCAAAGAATGTCGAAGACTTGAATGTGTACATGACACTGATTGCCCATACCATTTAAGTTGCATGCAAAATAAATGTCAAAATCCCTGCGACTGTGGAAAGAACGCTGAATGTAGGGTGGACAACCACAAGTTCTCATGTAGATGCCCAATAGGTTACACTGGAAACCCTTCAATCGAATGCAAAATGAGTATGTGTAGTTTTAAGTTAAAAGGAGGCATTAACTAATAATGATATTTTATATAGCACCAGCAAAGGATGTGACAGAATGCTCTTACGATGCAGACTGTCCAAGCAAACTTGCTTGCTTCGATGGAGTATGTAAGGATCCTTGTGCTACAACGCGTCCATGTGGAAATAACGCTTTTTGCACTGTTGTTGATACTTTACCACTAAGAACAATGATTTGTCAATGTAAGGCTGGTTATATGGGTGATGCAGATATAGGATGCCACGAAGGTAAAATAATTTTCGAATTTAAATTATTAGACAATATATATGTATATCTTTAAATAACAATTTATTTCATTATTTTCAGTCATTTTGCATTGTCATTGTATATAAAATTACTTGTAAATACCTCTATGTAAAATTATGTTGTAAAAATTCACTTTCTAAAAGTTCACAATTTATTTGTCTTCAACAAGTTATATTAGCATACGTTAAAATTTGTTTTTTCATTAATTAGAACAACTGAAGGAACCAGGATGCAGATCGCATGATGAATGTTCATCGCAAGAAATTTGCCAAGGTTCGAAATGTATCAATCCATGTATATCAAGATCACCATGTGCCCGAACAGCCGAATGCACTGTTGAAAATCACAAAGCTCAATGCAATTGTCCTCCTCACTTACAAGGCGATCCATTTAAAAATTGTTATGAAGGTACATTTAATTAAACTAATATTTTCAATAAATTATTGAATAAAATTTACTTTTTCTAGCATCAATAACAAGTCCGCAATGCACTTCAGACTCCCAATGCAGCCAAACTATGGCCTGCATAAATCAGCGCTGTCAAAATCCATGTGCTGAAGCAAACCCATGTGCCGGAAATGCAGAATGCCGCGTATCCCAACACCGGCCTTTGTGTTACTGTCCTCATGGTTGGGGCGGAGATCCACAAGTTCAATGCTACAGACGTAATAATGATGAAAATATAATTAATTAACGTAATAAATTTTAAAATTTTGTATATTTACTTTAGCGGAATGTCAAATCAATGCGGATTGTCCATATGATAAGACATGTGTAAACGAAAAATGCATGAATCCATGCACACACGGTAGAAAGTCATGCGGAGTAGGAGCGGAGTGTTTGGCACAAAATCACGAGGCAAATTGCATTTGTCCACTTGGAACTCAAGGAAATCCTTATGTTTCTTGTATTCGCGGTGTTTGTCAATACAACGAAGATTGTGCTGATTTTGAAATATGTGATCGACTCAATCGCATCTGCAGACCAGCATGTACGGAAGATTCATGTGCTCCAGATGCCAATTGTCTTGCAAGGAACCATCAGGCACGATGCGAATGCAAGAGTGGCACGTTTGGAAATCCCTACATTGAATGTAACCCATTGAAACCACCATCAAAATTAGAACCTGAATGTCAAGTGGATGCTGACTGCGGTCCTCAACTGGCATGCTTAAATAACAAATGCAGAAACCCATGCAATACACCTGATATATGTACACCACGTCAAACATGTAGTGTTCTTGATACATTACCGCTTCGTACAATCATGTGTAAATGTCCAACGGATATGATAACTGATAATACTCGTAATTGTATTCCATCACATGATACATTTGGTTGCCAAGCGGATGAAGAATGCTCTGATACAGAAATGTGTCTACGAGGAACATGTACTATAGCTTGCCGAGTTGATAAGTGTGGTATTAATGCTCAATGCCTCTCTACAAACCATCGCTCACAATGCACTTGTCCATTGGGCTACGAAGGAAATCCTCGAATTGAGTGCTATCGAAGTAAGTGTTCGAACATATTTTCAACGTATATTTTAAAAACAAAAATAAATATTTGAAATACTTTTAGTGGACAAATCACCGTCGAAATCTCCACCTCCAGAATGTTACAGAGATACTGATTGTTCTACTGATCGTGTTTGCCGCAATGAAGTTTGCGTGAATCCATGCAAAATACCAAACACTTGTGGTCAAGGTGCTTTCTGTCATGTCGAAGAAAGAAAACCGATTTGCCGTTGCCCTGTAGGATATGAAGGTGATCCTTATCAAGGATGTATTCCTCGTAAGTTTAATTTTTTGAGCAATATAAAATAGAGTGCATCTTTTAAAAAACTATATTTTAGCATATGATACAACAATTGGCTGTAAAACAAACTCTGATTGTCCCGAAGTTGAATCATGCGTTAATGAAAAATGCGTAAGTCCATGTAATTGTGGATCGAATGCAGAATGTGTAGTAGCGAATCATCATCCTGTGTGCTACTGTAAATCAGGATATTCTGGAAATGCACAATTTGGTTGTTTCAAAGTTGGATGTCTATCAGATGATGACTGTTCTCATGACAAGACGTGCACAAACAATGAATGTGTAAATCCATGTTTGTTGAACGATCCATGCGCAGTAAATGCAGAATGTTACGGTAGAAATCATAAGGCATCTTGTAGATGTGCCGAAGGATTAGAAGGTGATCCATTTAGACGATGCGAACGCGTTGAATGTCACACTGACTATGAATGCGCTTCAAATCAGGCATGTGTACAAAACCGATGCATTAACCCTTGTCTAGATAATCCTTGTGCTCATAATGCAATATGTTATGCTTTCAACCATGCTGCCAATTGTAAATGTCCAGAAGACATGCCTTTAGGTAACCCATTCAGTTTCTGCGAAAAGAAACCAATAATTGGTCGTGAGCCAGAATGTAAAAATGATCCCGATTGTCCTAGCACTATGGCATGTATCAACAATAAATGCGTAAATCCGTGCAAACAACTTTCACCATGTGCGTCGTCAGCTATATGCAGTGTTTTGGATAGCGTTCCTGTTCGTACAATGGTATGCAAATGTCCAGAACTTTCTGTTCCAGATTTTAACGGCGAATGTAAAGCAATTATTTTGCAAACTCCGTCTGGCTGCTCATCTGATGTAGAGTGTGCTGAAAACGAAGCTTGTGTAAATAGACAATGCAGAAATCCATGCAATTGTGGTTTGAATGCAGAATGCCAAATTAGTAATCACAGGGCTACATGTTCTTGTGCAGAAGGATTCGAAGGAAATCCATACACTACTTGTAGAACAGTTGGTTGTCGCGTTGACAGTGAGTGTGATTCAAGTAAAGCATGCATAAACGGAAACTGCGTCAACCCATGCATAGTTCACGATACATGCGGTAGAAATGCTGAATGTTACGTAGAAAGAAATAGACCTATGTGCCGATGTCATTCAGGATTTGATGGAGACCCTTACGAAAGGTGTTACACCGTTGGTTGTAGAACAAACGGCGACTGTCCATCAGATCAGGCTTGTGAAAATCAACAATGCGTAAATCCATGTTTGTATGGAAATCCATGTTCGTCTAGAGCTGAATGTAGAGCACAGAACCATCTAGCTATTTGCAGATGTACTGGTGGCTTTATTGGTAATCCATACATTGAATGTCGTCAAGACTATGTACCAGAATGTACAGTAGATCCTGATTGTTCACCTAAACTTGCGTGTATCAATAAGAAATGTGTTGATCCATGTATAGCACTAGAACCATGCAACAGACCATCACGATGTGAAGTTACACCATCATCACCTGTTCGTACAATGATATGTGTATGTCCAGAGGGTTATATTAGCAGTGGAAGCGGGTCATGTAGACCAACAAAGCCACTTTTAGACGTTGGGTGCATATCGGATTCTGATTGTTCTGCTGACAAATCATGTATATATGGTATATGCCGTAATGCTTGCAATTGCGGTACAAATGCAGAATGTAGAATAAAGGATCATAAACCAGTTTGTTCTTGCAAACAAGGATATGAAGGAAATGCAGAATTTGAATGTATCAGAATTGGTTGCGAATCGGACCGAGAATGTTCTTCACAACATTCATGTGTTAACAGACAATGCATACCAGTTTGTTCTCCATATAATAATACATGTGGCGAAAATGCTGAGTGCTACGGAGTAAACCATAATGCTGTTTGTGAATGTCTACCAGGATACAATGGAAATCCTAAATCATCTTGCATTCTTGTGGGTTGCAGATCAGATACCGATTGTCCAAATGATAAGAGCTGTATAAACGGAAAATGTGAAAATCCATGTGATGTTACTGCTATATGCGCCTCTGACCAACTTTGTAAGGTCTACAACCACAGTCCGCATTGTGTTTGTCCACCAGGATTCTTTGCGGACAGAAATGGTTGCACAATTGAACGATATGACATTTGCACTTATGATTACGATTGTCCTAGTCAAATGGCATGTATTCGAGGAGAATGTGTTAATCCTTGCAATGCAACCATACCTTGTGGCGTCAATTCTGTGTGTGAAGTACGAGATTCTATACCTGTTCGAACTATGATTTGTAACTGTCTACCTGGATATCAAGGAAATGCTGCGGTACAATGTGACAAATGTAAGAAATTTTTAACTAATTTGTTTTGATTTATTATTATAATTCTTTATCTGTAGCGTTCTTGTGCCACATTGAAAAAGGTTTCATTCGAGACGTTAACGGAAATTGCGTATGTCCTCCAGGATCGGCCTTAGATATCTATGAATATTGCTCCACATGTTTACCAGAAAAAGGATACAAAATTGATGAACGTGGGCACTGTGTTTGTGCATTGGAAAGAGGAATGGTTATCGACGAAAGAGGTAGATGTATATGTCCAGTAGAGCATGGATTCCGTTTAACAACGAAAGGTGAATGTAAATTGGCCGATATTCCTGAATGTGAAGATAACGACGACTGCGCTGATAACCGTTACTGTAATTTAATCAGTAGAACATGCGAAGATCCATGCATTCAGAAAACTTGTGGCCACAATGCACTATGCAATGCTACTAACCATAGAGCAATTTGTCAATGTATTGCTGGCACAAGGGGAAATGCGGATGTTTATTGCAGTAAGAAGAAAAATTTTCTTAATCTTGTATCAAATAATTATAAAATAAATTTTTTTTAGATCATACAAATTTAAGGACGGATTTCCCACCACCTGAATTAGCTGTTAGTTGCTTAGCGGATGGAGTACAAGTAGAAATTCGCATTGAGGATCAAGGTTTTAATGGAGTATTGTACGTGAAAGGACACAGCAAGGATGAGGAATGTCGAAGAGTTGTTAATCTCTCAGCAGACAAATTACCAATAACAGAATTATTCAAAGTTCACTTTGGTAGCTGTGGTCTTATACACGTGAATGGAATAGCTAGTTTCGTTCTAGTTATACAGAAACATCCAAAATTAGTTACATACAAAGCACAAGCATATAATATTAAATGTGTTTACCAGACCGGAGAGAAAAATGTTACACTTGGTTTCAATGTATCAATGTTAACAACAGCTGGAACTATTGCAAATACAGGTCCTCCACCGATTTGTCAAATGAAAATTGTAACTCATAACGGCGAAGAAATCAACTCAGCAGAGATAGGAGATAACTTAAAATTACAAGTTGATGTTGAACCTGCAAGTAAGTATTATTTACGGTATTTTATATAATTGAATATATTTTAACTTGTCAATTTGAAAAATAGCTATCTATGGAGGTTTTGCAAGAAGTTGTATAGCTAAAACAATGGAAAACAGTGTAGAAAACGAATATATTGTAACCGATGAAAACGGATGTGCAACAGATCCAAGTATATTTGGAGAATGGGAATATAATGCTGAAACGAATAGTTTACTAGCAAGTTTCAATGCATTCAAGTTCCCGTCTAGTGACAACATCAGATTCCAATGTAATATAAGGGTCTGTTTTGGAAAATGTCAACCTGTCAATTGTCGAGGTTACAACGCATTCGGTAAAAGAAGACGCCGTGAGATTGGCGATAATAATTCAAGTTCATCAGAACGAGCTGTTGCTCCTACTAGCGGAATGGGTGTTGAAGGTCAACTCCGAGAAGAAATAACTATAGAGTCGAATGCTATTCTTACATTCGAAAGAAGAGAAGGAAAATATTCAGACTCACAAAACAGTAAGATATATTTGTTTCCAACGGACACAATTGTAAAACTAAATTTATTTCAATCAACAGTCAAGCCTTCAGCTCAGCGTGTTGAAGATATTTGTGTATCAATGGTCGGACTGATAATAGCTTTGGTCATAACAGCTTTACTGGCACTGGTTGCAGTTGCAGTTGCTGTATCATGTTGGCTTATGGCATACAGGAGAAGGCCAAAAACAATAGGTCCATTACCACATCCTCCAGAATTTCCTAATCCACTATTCAATAATCCAGACGCAGTCCCAGAACCGACACCAGACTATTTATCGTAAAATTTTTGAAAAATTTTATTAACCTAAACAATTAAAATTGTGTACAAATCAAAAACATAATATTCCAAGTCAACTAATGTGAAAAAATATTTAAAAACAAACAAATGAAAATAATTTTTGTAAAAATATGTGCAAAAAGACGGCACGCGAAATGATTTTTTGAGATAAATTTTAATGATAAACTTAAAGAATTGGGAGGAAAGTAAAACCATATATGTTTCAAAAATCTTATTTTCGATTAGGAAAAAAAGATCAGGGAAGCATTCAAAATCGTATTTTATATTATTATTTTTATCGATATGTACATACAAAAACTCTCATACAATGAGGAAAAAGTAACGATTGTGCCTATGTAGAAAATGCCCCAGTTGTATAAAGAAGTAAAAGAAATGTTTTAAACAAATAAGAATTAAAAAAAAAAAGAAAAATTTTTGTAACTAGTGTAACTTAATAGGAACACGATAATCTGCGTACTTCTCCTAAGATAGCTTGCGTAGAAAAACATAAATGTTTGAATTATACTGCCAAAGTTAATAATTTTTATATATCCCTGTGTCTACGAGTGACTTGTGTTCCTTAACGCGAACAACTCTTTCGTTAGCCGATTTCTTATATACCTATTAGGGCGAACAGAGCCAATACAACAAAGTACGAAACAAGCTCTGTGGTATAGTAAACTTTATAAAAAAAAATATGAAATAAGCACTGTGAGTTACTTAAACGTAATTATTTTATCACTCGAAAAATTCATTTATCTATCTTATATCTCTTTAAACAACTAACTTAATATATAAGCTTCGACGGCTAATGGAAGATTTGGTAATTAGCTTATAATATAGTCAGTGTATAGTATAATAATTTTGAATGCTTGTGATTAATTAATGATATTTGTTTTTAATTATTTAAAATATGGTTAGCGATAATAGATAATAGTCATGTGTCCCAACTTATTTGATAGACAAGAAAAATTGAAAAGAGCATAACACTTAACAGTTTAAAAAATTCCAACAATATATTTTCTTAATGAAATTCGTATTTGAAATTACAAGCAGCGATGTAGTTTCTTATGGAATTTCATAATTTTCGCTTCCTTTATTTCGATCATAAGTAAACCAATGTATAGTCACTATTATAAGTATGTGAATAAGAAGATTTATTAAGGGCTCATAAACGTTACAATATTTTGAACTATAATTTTTATCGAAATTAACTGCCTTATTTCTGTTATGTAATAATAATTTTGAACCAATAATTTATCAAATGAATTTTTTGGTTATAACTTTTCTCCAATTTTCTAATACTCTGTAACAATTAAACTCCAAACTCTGAATGCTTTGTAAAAGCAAACAAATTTCTTTTTGCACAGCATTTAATTTAATTTTAATATAAAATCAAATCTTACGTGTGAATACACAATTGTAAACATGAAAATTTTCATTAAATTGTGTATTCACACTAATTTTGTATAAAAAAATTGCCTCAAATAATGTAATAATAAGAAAATAAATTAAAAATAACATGTTGTTTCATTGACCTTTTTGGTGATATCATCAGGGATATAAATTTAAAATTTTTCGTTAATTCTGACGAGTTTTGTAGAAGAAAACAAGATCAATTTTTAACCAGTATACTTACAGCGGCTAAGAGTGCAAAAATTTC
The DNA here is from genome assembly GCA_963971475.1 of Chrysops caecutiens. NCBI lineage: Eukaryota > Metazoa > Arthropoda > Insecta > Diptera > Tabanidae > Chrysops > Chrysops caecutiens. The sequence continues at coordinate 3,320,319 of OZ020570.1, forward strand.
AATTCCAACATTCCACATTTCGTTTATCACTAAAAGTAAAAGCTTCATGTTACAATCATTAAGCTTTGAATGTGTTGAGTTTAGCGCAACAACAATTTGAAAGCTTAAATTGACGATCGAGATTGTCGTTTGATCTCAGTTGACAAGTAGCGGCTAACCGATAGTGTTCTTTCGTAGTTGAGTTCCCGATCTAGTCGGAATTATATATTATTTGCAATTGAAGCGAGTGTACACATTTTTGCGGTTTAAGTTCTGTCCTCTTGGAAGTTACCTACATCTTGGTTCGGTATTGTTAGCTAAATACTAATAACTATATGTGTTTTCATTTGTTTTGCTCAAGTCAAGTGTTTATGAAACTACAGGTGTTTACATAAATCTAAACATTTTCAAAATGTGTTTTTGTTTTGCACAAATACTTGAGACATTCGGCTTGATTGATAAGTTAATCCGAAATGTAGAAAGAAAACACCTAGAAATATAAAATTTTTCAAATGCAAGCATTAGAAAACTTATGAATGGAACAAAAAAATGTCGAAAGATTTTGATAAGCTACAGTGAAAAATTTTCTTATAATTTGATGACTGGTTCATAAAATAAAATTAATCGCTTTACTAGAATCCAGAGATGTTAGGTTGGTGGATAGCTTGCTTCAATTAGTTGCAAGGTCTTCTTTAAACTTTTTTGTATACAGTTATGACACGAAATGCTGGTTTTTATTTACTATCTATTTTGTGTTTTGTGCATTCATTAGTTGCGAAATGTATGTGCGCGAAAATGTTTTAAAATTTTCATCATGTCCATCGATTTCTATGATAATTTTTACCAGTGCATCAAGTAGCAAATGTGCAATTTTTTAGTTTCTGTTTTGTAAAATGACAAGCTGCAGATATCTTCAACTTGTTTCAACTCCTTCGACAACTGGTTAATAACAATATACCTACCTAGTGTACGAACAAAAGTAGTGGTGAAATTTCGAAAAGACTGAAATATATAGAATTAATAGTGAAATTTATTAAGAATAAAATTATAAAATATGGATAACGGTGGAGAAATAACAGCAAAAGCTAGTAGCTCTTCAGATCCAGCACAACAGAAAAGCTTTGATTATGACGATCAAGAAAAACTGATCCAACGTAGAAACACACCGAAAAAATTTATCATTGTTCCAGCAAAATCCCCATTCCCATGTAGAAATGAAGCACAGTCTTCATCATCGTCCGCACTTATTGTGTCAGACGACAATTCGAGCATAGCAATAAAACCATCACTAATATCTGAAAGTGATATCCAGCATCAGAGCACAAGCGGTGTGAGCCGAAACACATTAGGCAATGTTAGCAGTTCTGGGTCCATTAAACAGTCGGATGCAATTTATCAAACTCAGAATTACCGAGACCAGATTCCACCTTCACCGCAGACAACAATTACCAAGGGATGCAATTTGACTATAACACCGAATAGTAACCAACAGATAAATCTCAGACCGATTCATTACAACAGTTTACGTTCAGTGAGATCAGGTAAACTAATAGTTGATTATATCACAATGCAATTGCCGCAAATTCTCCTAATTCAGCTCAAAGTGCAGCGTATGAAAATGATCCAGTACCTCCAAGTGGAACGTTATCAGGACCTGCAGATGGATCTATTATACGTACAAATTCATACAACTTTACAGAACTGCCACACATAAGCCGGATCTTCTCAGATGCAACATCCGTCCGGTCTTTAGCATCAATTGGCGTAGGATCAACTGATGGAAAGAAACTAGTTATACGTAGAGTACCAAATTCTCCAATTGAACTGCTCAGTATGGTGAATCCACCGAGTGCGCAAACGTAAGTTGATATACACGTTCATTACATCCTTTAAGGATATATTTTAGTAGGTACTGTATATGTATACATCTTCGGTTGAGTAAACATTCGAGGCACAAGCTTGAAAACAATAAATTAAAAAAATTAACAAGCTTATATGGTATGACAAATGATTTGATAAGTAGCGTAGAATAACAAGTAGATTGAAGAAAAGTAAGACATTTTTTAAGATAAGAAGTAACAGAGAAAGCTTTAAATCACCTTTACTGTTCAAAACCACATGTGTATAACTCAGCGATAGTGGAAGTTGCGTTAAGTCGGATATACTTGATATGAAATACCACCAAACATAATCATGATGCAATGATATATCACGAGAATTTGATCATAAATAATTATCATTCTCGTCACTTTACTTTGATAAACGACTTCGGTGTTGTACAGAGAACTTAGTTTGTATAAAATATCAATTCGGAACTTCTTAACTTCTTAATTCTCGGGTTAAAAAAGAATTCAGGTCATTGAGGTATTCTTTCATCTTTGGACTGTTTTGCAAATGAATCTCATATTGAACAGAGACATGTTGTGCAAACACTCAGCTCGTGATATTGTACGAAAATTTGCATTTTTCTTTGTACAAGTGCAATTTATTGCAATAGAACATTTACTGTAGTAACAAGATCGTTCTTTACCGTGGAATACATTACATACAGTACCACAGAAACATTACTGTCAGTTCGTCTCACTCGATGATAGGCATTTCCTCAATTGAAAATTTTCCCAATGACAATTCGCGGTCAAGTAATTAAGATTTAGTTGAAAACGAAATTTACATAAGTTAAATTCATATAAAGGTTTATCAGGAGGTTTCAGTAAGTGTTTTTTAAGTAAAAATTTTGCATTTCATGAAAATTTATTTCGAAAGGAAAGCGTTAATAAACTGGAAAATACATTATGCGTTACTTGATTGCGAAACACAAGTAAATCGAAAATTATTCCTTTTCAACAGGAAATTCAACTTTAGCTTATGCAGACTCATTAACTCCTTCAATTGAACTTCAAGACTTTGTGAAATTATGTTTTCATTATCTCAATTAGACGAGAGACAGACATTTAAAATATTTTCCTACGGTTCAACAATACATTTGTTTCAAAGAACACTGGCTGCACTGGTTTTATGTCCCAATGTGTTATCGGAAACAAATAAAAATTTTTCAAATCTCATAAAATCTAAACCTAAAATTCCAATGCAGCTTAATAGCTTTTTTGTGATTTTTGCTTTCATTTACCTGTACTTGATAAGAAATCTTTCGTTTGGATATAATGACGATTTTCCGCAATTGTAGGTGATAATTGCATGAATTTCGAATATAAAAATGTAGAATATTTTATTCTAACATCTGAATGATCTGAATTAAATGAGGTGGAACAGAAACATCACACTAAGATCTGTGTATCGAAACAAAGGTACAAAGACAGTTTATCTGTAGTACCAAGGTGTAAAACGTATCCATAAAAGCGTAACGTCCACTTCTATTCCAGTTAATAATTTTTCTCGTAGCATGCTAATTGAGTGAGACGAATTGGTGCTAATAGAGTGTTCAACATAGTTTGTACAATATATTATAATAACTTTATCCCATATATGAGCCGAAAAAACATGTTTACCCACCTTTGTCGGTTCATTTGGCATTCGTTTTACATACAAATCAATCCACAACAACCAGGGAGTAACTATAGTTGATACTTGTTATGACGCGATGGTTGAATAATCACGGATTTCTTATGTAACACTTTGACAAGTTGATTTATTGATTTGCAATTCTAGATATCTTATATACTTTAAATATATTAACGATAAGAGTTACACAACTTAAACAAATTAGATCCATTCAAATTAATTATCTATTTTCCATTTTAGCGCAAATGATAACGATGATTACGGAAGTTTCTGTGATATATCTGAAGATTCTGAAGCGACTTATCTCAAGCCAAGGCATCAGTATTGGGCTAGTAAAATGCAATTTGTTCTTGCCTGCATTGGATATTCAGTTGGCTTAGGGAATGTCTGGAGATTTCCATACTTATGCTACAAGAGTGGCGGTGGTAAGAGTTTTATGTATACGTATATATAACAGATAATATATTCTTGTAGCTACACTTAATCCCACGCTAGATTATTCACACACAAATTCAACTTCTCTAACATAAATTACATACCACATCAAGAAAATCTTTGACTTCCGGTGGCTATGACTTTTAAAATTCTGAATATAATTTCTTATGGAGTTTTTTCTTGTTGTATGCAAACAATAAACTAACTTAGAGTGTTGCAATTTTATTTAAATTCATTCAAATATACATAATGTGAATATATCTAACCAGTCTGTATCGTTCTAATTCTAGGCGTGTTCCTAATACCCTATCTAATAATTCTCATAGTCTGCGGGGTGCCTATGTTGTTCATGGAGCTCGCAGTTGGACAATACACTGGCCGAGGGCCTATTGGCGCCTTCGGTCAAATTTGTCCACTTTTCAAAGGTAATTGCATATATGAGATCATAAAAGCTGCTTTAATAAATCTTAATTCCGATGTCTGAATTTAAACTTATTGCTTGCTCATGTTGAGTAACAGAATCATGAATGATCAATTTGAGTTTGAATGTGAGCATCGTTGATTCGCTTAATACAATTGTAGATTCTCAACGAAATTTCTCACTTTTAAATGAATAAGCTTAATTATATTTTCAGGAGCTGGGCTAGCCGGTGTGATAGTATCATTTTATATGTCAACGTACTATAGTGTTATAATTGCATACTCTATTTTTTATTTCTTCACCGCATTTAAACCTGTAATGCCATGGAATGATTGTAATAACAGGTTAAATTAACTGATAATTACATATGTGAGTTGAAATTAATCGAATCACTTCTCTTCTCTAGATGGAACACAGATGACTGCTGGGTGCCAGAACGTCTACTAAAGAATATGACTCGATCTGAATTTTCCAGAACTCCATCTGAAGAATTTTTCGAGTAAGTAAGATGTTATTTTTGGAAACGAAAAGAATCCTCATAGTGTCTTTTAACAATTCAAGAAACAAAGTTCTTCAAATCAGTGACGGAATCGAGGATCCAGGAGGAATGCGTTGGGAGCTTGTGGCATGCTTGATATGTGCATGGATTCTCGTGTACTTTGCTATTTGGAAATCTATCAAATCATCAGCAAAAGTACATAAATTTTACAATTAACTTATTTTATAATTCACTCTATTGATATTAGGTACGATATTTAACAGCAACATTCCCATTTGTCTTAATTATTGTATTTATGTGTCGCGCATTAACTTTAGATGGAGCTGAAATTGGTTTAAGATTTTTCTTCAAACCTAAATGGGAGTTATTGAAACATGCAAATGTAAGGTGTTAATTAAATTAAAAATGACATTTTATTTTATCATAATATTTAGGTGTGGATCAATGCAGCAGCTCAGAATTTTAATTCACTTGGAATCGCCTTTGGTTCGATGATATCATTTGCAAGTTATAATAAATACAATAACAACATTTTACATGATACTTTGGCTGTATCATTTGTAAATGCCGTAACCAGCATCTTAGTGGGAGTATTTGCATTTGCAACGTTAGGTAATTTAGCGCTGGAACAAGGAACAAACATTGAGAACGTTATAAGCGATGGACCAGGATTAATTTTCATCGTTTATCCTCAGGCAATGGCTAAAATGCCAGCTGGTCAATTGTGGGCAGTTTTATTCTTCTTCATGCTTCTGTGCTTAGGGCTAAATAGTCAGGTAATCTACTTTGTTAAAAATTCATATTTTCAATTATAGTAAATGATTACTTTTTAGTTCGCAATTGTCGAAGTTGTCGTTACTTCATTGCAAGATGGTTTCCCAAGATGGATAAGAGACAAATTGGTTCATCATGAAATTCTAGTGTTACTTGTTTGTGTTGTTTCACTAATCTTCGGCCTCCCGAACATAATAAAGGTAACTAGATATTCGTCAATTCTCCATACAAATCTGATACCTTTGTTCGAATAGGGTGGAATATTCTTCTTTCAACTGATTGATCATTATGCCGCTTCAATATCGATAATGTTTCTAGCATTCTTTCAAATGGTAGCAATTGGCTGGGTTTATGGAAACAATAGGTTGTCCAAAAATGTTAAACAGATGACGGAGAAGGCACCGTCGTTATATTTTAGATCGTGCTGGGTTCTATGTGGACCTTTGTTGTTAATAGTAAGTTATAAAACGCATATGGTATAAGTGGGCATACTTATAAATCACTATAATTCTAGTGCGTGTGGATATTTAGTTTAGTAAATTACGAACCACCACATTACCACAATGGAAAATACAACTATCCAGGATGGGCTCACGGCATTGGCTGGGCAATTGCGTCGTCCTCTTTGATTTGTATACCCGGTTATGCTATAATAAATATCATTCGTGCACAAGGAGAAACTTTAGCAGAAGTAAGTACAAAACCAATTTAAAACTCAATTTAAACTTCAATTTTATTACAGAAATTGAAAAACGCAATCAAACCAAACATATATGAATGTAAACTCTGTGGTGAACATCACTGTGAACATGATTTTCCAGAAGATGGTTTTCATTATTCTCAAGAAATCACTCCGATGATAAAACCAACGTTCGTACTAAAAACCCCACCTCCTGGGCGTATAAATGAAAGTGGTATTCAATATCCATCACAAAAAATTTCTTCATTGGGGGAGAAAGTAAATGATAAAACACGACAAGAAAACGGATGATAATGAAATGTCTTTATTTAATACTAAATGAATTGTTCTGTATTCATAAAACAATTAAAATCATCAAGTTCTGTTCAATACATAATTTAGGATACATGAAAAGTTTTGATGTAAAATAATGATCGTGGTCACTTAAATTTGATGATTAATTAAAAAGACGAGATGAACATGATCACATAGCTGAACATCTTAATAAGGTAGAGAACGATTCAAAACGTACAAATAAATATGTTATTGTATTTATGTCAATTCGTTATTGATTAACAGAAAACTATATACATAGTATTAATATTGTTATGAATTCTTCAATAAGATTATTGTGATCAGTAAGCTTAGCGAGCAATAAAGTTGTTGTACGATTTTAAAGTTTATTGAACTCCACAAATGTTCAGAATAAAATTTTTAAAGTCAAATTAAAGTAAATAAAAGGAAAACCAGAGCAGCAACGAACCCAACTATGTCATATCATCGATACTCTTAGAATTTCGAAAATATTGGCTAAATAATTTTCCTGCTGAAAATCACTTAACGGTTTCTGTTAATTAAATATTGGTAAGCCAATTATTAATTGAATAATTAATGTTCAATATGACACACAATTTATTTAAAATACCAAACATTTTATCTTATAAAATATGCAAAATGTTAATTTGTGAACTAGCGGATTATATACTATGTAAAATGTTTGCAACATTGGATTCTATAGAATGTATAGATTCTATAGAAAGTTAAACGTTTTCTCCACATTCTTGGTGTTATTTTCATTCAAATCTCTATAAAAATTTATTATTATAATGAGATTCATCGAAATTCTCTGTTAATTTGGACTTTCTATTGTAAAGAAGATAAATTCCAAGAAAGTGAATCTCTAATTTAGCGGCTCATTTCCCAGCGTCGGAATTTTATGCAAATTTTCTGACTAAACAAGGTAGCAAAATGGTAAGAACTACACCAGCGATTCCAACGTTATCAAAGTAAGAAATGCGTTTTTAATGAATATTTATTAAAAATAAATATTGAAATTTTTTAAAAATATACATTCAGATCTTATGTAAACAAAATAATTGAGTTATTTATGTGTTAACTAGGTACATATTTCAGAATAAATTGTTTCTGGCCCATGTATTCATGTACTATGAGGAAGAATCTTTGATTCTTAAGCTTGCCTTTTCGCCGCTTTCTGTAGCTCTCGACGCAGCATCAGTGAGCGGTGCCTTCTTTTATGGAGAATTATCCTGCTTTCAAGTTTTGTCTCATTGGTACTTTTACCGGTATTGACGATGATGCAGTTCGTTCCTCCTGATGACGATGGCCCTGTGGGAAGCGGTGTTGGTGTCAACGGTCCTGGTGGTGAACCTGGACCCGGCGGTGGTGGTGGTGTACAATAACATATATAACTCGGTGGTGTTGGTGGTAATGGTGCTAATGGTGCCGTTACCGTCGGTAATCCAGGCGCCTGTCGTAATAGTGGAGATGATGGCGGTGGTAATGCTGGAGGTGGTGGAATTGAAGTTGGTGGTGGGTAACATGGATACGACGGTGTATATGGTGGTGGTGTTGGAAGTGGAGGCAACGGTGGAGATGGACTCATTTGTCGTAATACTATTGGAGGTATAGGTGGCGGTGGCGGTGGTAATGCTGGAGGTGGTGGAAATGAAGTTGGTGGTGGGTAACATGGATACGACGTTGGTGGTGTTGTCGGTGGAGGAGGCCCTGGTAGTGGAGAAGACCCTGTTGGTAAATTTTGACGTGCCCGTGCTGATGGTGGAGATCCTGGCAACCTTGGCGACCGTGTAGTAGTTGCATTCATCCAAGAACTGTTGCTTCGCCATGGTGGACGAGTTGGCCTACGAGCCCCCCTAAGCCATGAAAAACCTAGTGCCCACGGATATGCCGGGTTTGCAACTACTTCTAAAGGGATCATATTTTCAAACACTTTCTGCTATATCTGGCTCTTGCATTGTAGCTCATATTGCTTGTCCTACTTACCGTTCTGATCCTCATCGAGATCATTTTGGCGTGCAATAACACAAATTGGGTTTGATTGTGCTGGAGGCGGCTTGAAAAAGCCTCCAAAAAATTTAGCATCCTCTGCACTGGAATCACTTTGGTTCTCTGCTAGAGCAGATAGTTCTCTTCGACGTGCCAATCCTGATTAACGTTTTAAAATTCATTCACAGAACAATATTTCAAAATTTCACCAAATACCATTTACACTAGCAAATCCACATATTAAAATTGGTATCCAGAACACAAAACTAAGCGATCTCTTCATTGTAGAACGCAATGCTTCCTAGTCAACATCTCTGATATAAACTCCGGTTACCTCGACCGGACTGTTCTTTTATATCAATCGTCAGACCCATTAATACTGGATTATCGTCAGCTTCAAAGAACCGTTCTAGTGACAATGGCAATTTAGTGAAGATGATCATATATTTATATATGTTAATTTTAGTATCATTTACATATACTATAAGTTGCCAATCTGGGGGCAATCGCCCCGAAGTGAATTGATGGCGATGAGTGTTCAAAGTGGACAAAACAAAAATAGTAGTGTACAGTAGAATTTGCCGGGTAGCACGAGTCGCTGGTTGTTCTCAGTTCATTAAAAATAAAGTTTAAGTTAAAGTTTAAAGCGAGTTTATTAAAAATAAGCATTAAAATTTTTTTTAAATACAGTCAAAGTCCTCTTACTTGAAATCGCTGTTGCCACTGAAATTACTTTGATTTGGAGGAATTTCGAGTTATAGAGAAAGCGAAGATATCGTGTGAAAATCAATTAATATTGTTGAGTTATACAAAAAATTAAAGAATATAAAATGTATGTACGTATGTATTTGGTAAAATTTATTCGGTTTTCTTGAAATAATCAGTGATTTTCGATTGTGTTTGCTGCATTCTTTTTCTTCTTAATGGTAAGGAACCATGAAAACAAAGATCCTTGGGTTTCAACAATTCTATATCAAAAAACAACAGTCATCCAAAATCACACCGTCGTATCGCGTGTTAAATATTACATATTATTGCGAAACACGTTATTTCTTCGACTTAGAGGATACAGGATGGTAATCACTTTGCATTAAATGCTGAGAGCCAATGGTTTTAGTTAAACTTTGAGCGATTTTCAATTTAGATGATTTCAACTTAAAGAATGTTATTTGTATGAAAATTTGAAGGAAGCTATTAGTGAAAAATTTTAAGTTAAAGGAAATTTCACGTTGCTGGGATATCAAATTAGAGGACTTTGACTTTACATATTTAAATCTTATATAAACAGAATAATTGAATTTTTTATTTTTTTATTGTATCTATTTCAAAATGAATTGCTTCTGACTGTCATATATTCATGTACTATGAGGAAGAACCTTTGATTCTCCAGGTTGACTTTTCGCTGCTGTCTGTAGCTGTCGACGCAGCTTCAGCGAGTGAAGCCTTCTTTTGTGGAGAATTTTCCTGCTCTCAAGCTTTGTCTCTTTGCTGCTTCTACCGGTATTGACGATGATGCAGCTCGTTCCTCCTGACGATTGCCCTGTGGGAGGCGTTGTTGGTGGGAAAGGTGGTGTTGGTAAGATAGGTGTTGTTGGTGGCGGTGGCGGTGGTGTTAGTATTGGTGTTGTACACCCGATCACCTGTCGTGATGAAGGCGACAGTCGTGATGATGACGACCTTAGAAATAGTCGACGTACTGGCGGCGCGGCTGTTGGGCCACATGGAGGCGGTGGTGGTGGTGGAGGAGTTGGAGGTGGAGGTAGAGGTGGAGACTGCCGTGGTGATAGTGGAGATCTCGGCAACTTTGGAGATGGTATAGTAGCTGCATTCATAATCCGTGGAGCTATTTTTGTCCAAGAACTGTTGACTAGCCATGGTGGTTGAGTTAGCGTATGAGCACCCATAAGTCGTCCGTACTTACCGTCCTCATCCTCAATGGGATTATTTTGGCGTGCAATAACACAAATTGGGCTTGATTGTTCTGGAGGCGGCTTGGAAGAGCCTCCAAAAAATTTAGCATACTCTACACTGGAATCACCTTGGTTCCCTGCCAGGGCAGATAGTTCTCTTCGACGTGCTAATCATGGTAAACGTTTTAAAATTCATTCACAGAACAATATTTCAAAATTTCACCAAATACCATTTACACCAGCAAATCCACATATTAAAATTGATATCCAGAACACAAAACTAAGCGTTCTCTCCATTGTAGAACGCAATGCTGCCTAGTCAAATCTCTAATATAAACTCCGGTTACCTCGACCGGACTGTTCTTTTATATCAATCGTCAGACCCGTCAGACCCCGTCAGACTCAACCTTCAAAGACCCGTTCTAATGACAAAGACAAATTTAGTATCAATATTTTTCTAAAGGTGTTTGAAGATGATTAAATGCATTTTTATGTTAATTTTAGTTTAGAACATATACCATAGGTTCCCGTTCCCTTGTTGGCCATTTGATGGCGATGAGTGTTCAAAGTTTGGAAAGCACGAGACACTGGCTGTTCTCAATCCGCGAGTTCATTGCACTCACTCGTCTCCCCAGTCTACACCTGTTGTTGCTCAGCACGGCGGACCGGTGACTACACCCACTTCCCCTCCTTTCAACACAACACACTTGCCATTGACCTACACTCGTCTTTAGTCGTCATTAGACTTTGTGTGTTTGACACAGTTTTTGTTCGTGTTTTTTTTGTTTTGAAGTGTAGTAGTTCATGCACAATGAATTCAAAATCGAACAAGCGTCATTCACAGAACAATATTATAGATTTGTCAATACTCAGCTGAGCGTTTAAAATTTGCATTTATCGCGTCACCGCAAGATGTGTAGTTTCCACGTTGTCTCTTTTGGTATAGGACATTTACTTATAATGAGGCCATGAAGTCTGCTCGAATGAAGAGTCATTTGTCAACGGAACAATCAAATCCCAACGTCAACGTGAAAGATATTTTTTGTTGCTTTCTTACGCATGGAGTGATGCATAGCTTCTTCTCTTTTCGACGAAAGTGAAAGTGGAAAAATTTTCACTTCGTCCGTTCCCACTTTCGTAAGGAAAAACGCGTAACCTTTTTTTCGAGATCGAAAAAGTAGTTCTTGAAAAATCCAACATCCATTTTTCGGCGAAAAGAGAAGGATTGGGCTTCACTCCATATGCCATGTACAGTTGGACCGAACAACGAAGAGCTTTCACTTTCCATTTTTACATAGTAATAAAAAGTTGCTAGTGCGCTTTCCTTTGTAGTAGCATGAAAGTTTTCACTAACAAAACACTTGATTACTTAGAAACCACATTTACCAACCAATAATGCTCACTTTATATTTCACCTCAATTTTTGCAATAAAACACTCGAAATAAACCGAAATTTTTCAATAAAATTTTATATACTGTAGTCTCCTCTATTTTCTCTTCAATAATAACATTTTTAATAAGATAATCCTTAATACTGTATTTATTCTTAATTTTACATCAGCTTTATTAACATAAGGTTTAATATATCTTCTCTCGCAAGTACTTGGTGAATACTAAACTAAAACCGAGGCGACGCTCTGATAACAAAATGTCACCTCGATCATATGATCAGCAGAGTCACTGAGAAAGTACTCGCGGAGATGCACGAACTACCACGTTAACAGTGTATACATATATATATATTTACACACTGTCCACGTTATTACACTATTAACAGGGTTGCATTAATAAAATGACTACAATACGTAAAAAAATTCTCGCGAATCAAAACAAACATACAAAATATCACTACTACTGAGAACAATGACATTTCCACCAATCCAAAAATAGATTTGACATATGTGAGACCAATTTAGGGAGGTCGAGGTATGAGAAATAAATTTTTGCCTCGCTCACCTACAGTATAGATAAGCCTTAAGGCCCTTCCTTAGTTATTAATTCAATGACGGTCACAGATCTCTAATAAGATACTTTTGAGTTGCGGCGCTATAGCTTCTTTTTCGAAGGTCCGACTTCCCCGTTTGCTGTCAAAATATTATGAGAAATGACGTTTGCCGCCTGGGTCGTGGATGTAAACAACAAATTGCGGAATAGCATAAAATTCTAAAAATTAATAAAGATTCAAAGGAATCTACCATGGCAATGTGCTTGACAGATTCTCAGAGTGATAGTCTGACAGACAGTGAGTTTGAGGATGGTTGTGAAGAAGCAGATAATTTTGAATTTCCTGTAAGTTTGCAAAATCACCTTGTCAAGCAAGATCAAGTGAAGTATAAATGTTTGTACTGTTTTAGAATTCTTCATCATGCTGGGTCTGCAATGGATATTATGGCCCCAATTTTGGAGAACCATTGTGTGGTACATGTCACTCATTTCTGTATCCCACGAATGCTGAAGATGAGCGTGAGCTGGGAACAGAATTTTCAGATGATGAGGACTCAGGAAATGATGAACCACCATATACCATTGCTGATAAAGAAAAGGTTGAACGGGAAGATAGAGAAGAGCTTGACATACCATTACCAGAACTAGATTTTGATGAAAGTGACGACAGTGAATTGTCATTAATTTTCCCGGTACGGCGACTTGCTCCGCCAAGGGACTTACCACATTTTGTGGAGCTCCTAACTGAACCACGTGCAATTGACAGTTCAGAAAAGAAAATCACCTCGTTACCAGTTGAAGTTTTGATTTCGATATTCTCTTATTTGGATGATATATCCCTGTATAACGTTAGTGAAGTGTGTAAGCAGTGGCGGACAATTTTAGAATTAAATACATCGCAGAGTATCTGGAAGAAATATTTAAAGGAACGTTGGCCATTATTTCAAAACTTGGTTGAAATTCCAAACTGGTTAAGGGTAACTCATTGAAAATTGTAATTTGCATTTCTACTAATTTATCTCTAGATGTACTCTGCACTAATGTCATCCTGCTTTTGCCGAATTTGTGTTATTCAAATGGCCTTAAAAACTCCATCGAATGGAAGAGATCACGCAATTCGGTTGAATCGTTTGCGATTTGAATTTCGTTCATTGAATGTTGAAGCAACAGAAGGTATTGAGGCACTGCCTTTAGATAAACAGCATTGCCATTGGCAGGCTTCAATTTTGGGACCACCTGGAAGTCCTTACGAAGGCGGAAAATTCTTTCTCTACGTGTTTTTCCCAGAAAAGTAAGATGATTTTTGCTTAGATTAATTAATTCATAATACTTATACTTGTATTTTAGATATCCCATGGTTCCACCAACAGTCAGGTTTTTAACGAAAATTCTTCATCCGAATGTTTCGAGACATGGAGATGTTGGTATCGATATAATTCAACATAAGTGGTCGTTAGTTTTAACTGTTTCAAAAGTCTTGCTCTCTGTTCAAAGTTTATTGACAGACCCCTTTACAGAGGTAATATATTCAATTTTACAAATAATTCTTCTAGGATTTTCAATTTATTTACTTTAGATTTGTATGGAGCCAGAACTAGGATACATTTATGAAAAAGATCGAGCTCGTTTCGAGTCACTGGCAAGGATTTGGACGTGGAAATATGCAATGTATGAAGCTTTGCCACCGCGGTAAAAGACTTTCATAGTATCCATCTAGGCTGTATTATAGAAATATTTATAGAAATTATTGTATGTCAGTGATGACTTATTAAACAGATATCATTAAGAACTAGTAAATCACGTATAACTTACGTTTCCGTTCCCCAACGACCGTCAGCGCAAGAGAGTTTTCAAAAAAGCCGCTTTATCTCAAATGGAAAAGCGCCTCTAGTCTTCAAGAATTGAATTACACATGGAAAATGTAGCAAGATGAACGCACCCAAATAATTCTCACCAACTGACAGCTGTCTGTTGACATAGTTTTGACAATTGGCGTAAACACATGCCTGTCGGTTGAAATTTGCAAATAAAATTGATTCACAAAATGGGACAGAAAAAGAGATTAGGTAATTGTACTATAGATTAATTTTATAAATTAAATTAAATATAATAAATATGTTATCATCAGCTGTTGGGCTAAGCCGTGAAGAGCGGACAGTACTTGTGATTGGCGAAATTATACAGGAGCTTCTACGTGCACACGACGAGAAGAAAGATATTAATTTGAATAAGTTAAAGTCTCGTCTATCGTCGCAATATGGTCTTGAGAGCTCACCAAAGTTGGTTGACATTATCGCTGCAGTGCCACATGAAGCAAAGAATTTCTTACTTCCGAAGCTGAAAGCGAAGCCCATTAGAACAGCAAGTGGAGTATGTATTTGGTCAAATGTTGTGATTTTCTTTTCATTTATGATTACTTATATATTTAAGATTGCGGTGGTTGCAGTAATGTGTAAACCGCACAGATGTCCGCATATAAATATGACTGGAAACATATGCGTCTATTGTCCAGGGGGTCCAGATAGTGATTTTGAATACTCTACGCAGAGTTATACAGGCTACGAACCTACATCGATGAGAGCAATACGCGCTAGATACAATCCATTCTTACAAACACGACACAGAGTAGAACAGTTAAAGCAACTTGGTCACTCTGTTGATAAAGTAGAATTCATTGTAATGGGCGGTACATTTATGTGCTTGCCAGAGGAATATCGAGATTATTTTATTAGAAATTTGCATGATGCTTTATCGGGACATACAAGTGCAAATGTAGCTGAAGCAGTTCGATACTCTGAAAAATCGCGAACCAAATGTATAGGAATAACTATTGAAACACGTCCAGACTATTGTCTAAAAAGGCATCTCTCTGATATGCTTTCTTATGGTTGCACTCGACTCGAAATTGGCGTTCAATCAGTTTATGAAGATATTGCAAGAGACACAAATCGGGGGCACACTGTACGTGCGGTATGTGAAAGTTTTCAGTTGTCAAAGGATGCTGGATATAAAATCGTTGCTCATATGATGCCTGATTTACCAAACGTTGATTTTGAAAGGGATATTGAACAGTTTATTGTGAGTAGATTAAATATTCAATTGAAAAATGTTTTCAAAACAACAGCTGCCATAGGAATTCTTCGAAAATCCAGCTTTTCGTGCTGATGGATTGAAGATATATCCCACTTTGGTCATTCGTGGAACAGGACTGTATGAATTGTGGAAAACTGGAAGATACAAAAGTTATCCACCATCTATGCTGGTTGATTTAGTGGCAAAAATTTTAGCCTTGGTTCCTCCATGGACAAGAGTGTATCGTGTGCAAAGAGACATACCAATGCCACTGGTCAGGTAAGTTTCTTGAAATATTGTGAATGACAGGTCTGTCGTAACTTAGAGCGAATATTTTAGTTCCGGTGTTGAACATGGAAACCTTCGTGAGTTGGCGTTAGCACGCATGAAAGATTTAGGTACAGATTGTAGAGATGTTCGCACAAGAGAAGTTGGTATTCAAGAAATACACAACAAAGTACGTCCATTCGAGGTGGAATTAATACGAAGGGACTATGTAGCAAATGAGGGATGGGAAACGTTTCTATCATACGAAGATCCTGAACAAGATATTTTGGTTGGACTACTTCGTTTGCGAAAATGCTCTCCTCAAGTTTTTAGGCCAGAACTTAAAGGCGCTTGTTCTATTGTACGTGAGCTACATGTTTATGGTTCAGTAGTTCCTGTAAACGCCAGAGATCCAACCAAGTTCCAGCATCAGGTATGTAAAAACAAAAGTTTCAGATATCATTTTATTAATTGTTTATTTATTTAAGGGCTTTGGTATGCTTTTAATGGAAGAAGCAGAAAGAATTGCACGTGAAGAACATGGTAGTGTTAAATTGGCTGTTATATCTGGTGTTGGAACAAGGAATTATTATCGCAAAATAGGATATGAACTGGATGGACCATACATGTCAAAGTTATTATGTTAAAATTGATTTATTCAGCTTAAATATAAAAAATGTACACAAAATTTATGAGAGTTCTTTATCGACAAGGGGGAATGTCATATGAGCTCGTATATATTTACAAAAACTAAACTATTTGCTCGGCTGACCCAAATACTGTGAATATAACCCATCCAAAACAATTAATAGCTGCAGCTGTGCTAAAAACTGCGGGCCAACTTTGTGTCAATTCCAAAATGTGTCCGGCTAAATAAACTCCAAGAAATCCTGGAAATATTCCATAGTTTTCAATAACTTTCTAAACTTTCAATACTCAATAGTACAATTTACCTGGAATAGAACCGACAGTGTTCATTAAACCAAATACACTACCGGAATGTGCTGGTGCTAAATCTTGAGGATTTACTGTGACTGCATTGTTATGAAAACCCGTACCACCTATATTAAGAAATTGATGAGATTTCTTAACAATAATCTTTTTAATTTCTTACCAATTATGATTGTCATACAAGTCAATGCAGTGTTGAAATTATTTGTACGGCTCATGATAAATAAAGCCGCATTCTGTGACAAGAAACAAATGCTTTGCACGCTTTTGCGAACTGTCGATACTGACCAATCTCTCGATAGAAGGTAACTAGTAAAGCTTTTTGCAAAAATCGTACATGGTGGTAGTGCTAACCATGGTATCATGTTAACAACCCATCCTTTAGCTTGAGGATACCCATCGTGAAAGTATGTGGGTAACCACGAAAGTAAAACGAAAAAGCAATTCATTTCACATGCATGTGTAAGGACACAAGCCCAAAATGATGTTTTACAAAACAGTTTTAGCCATGGAACGGAATCACTAGTCCCTAATTTTGTGCATAAGCGACTTTGAACTGATACATTAATCACACGATTTTTCCCAATTGACATAGTATAGTAGCGCAGAAATAAAGTCCACGAAAGCCCTAAGAATCCTATCACACGAAACACAGACGGCCAGCCACAATAATCTAGAATAAACGATCCAATGCTTCCGGTAACTAATGTTCCAATAGCCGAACCAGAAGTTAGCAGACTAAAAAAACTTGCTCTCTCATTAGCGCTTAGATTCTAAAAAATTTTTCAATGTTTTCGAAATGATCCATTGAGGATAATTTATTAACCTAACCTGACTTGTGATACTTATCATGCTAGGAAAGTGTACACCCTGAAACGCCCCATTTATGATACGGATAGTCACAACAAAAGGAATTGAATATCCCCACATTTTTGGTGCTACGTGGATTATGTTCGGCATCCAGAATGTTATCATAGACCAGCCAATAGCTGATAAAAATATAACTTTCTGACCACCAATTTTATCACTGAGATATCCTCCAAGCACCTAAGGATGAAATGTTTTTGTATAATGAAATGTTTTCATTGTAACTACAAAACCATTTGTTACCTGCGTCAAAGTATATCCCCAAAAGAAGGAACTTAAAACAGTTCCAGAGTCTGTTTTGCTCCATTTTTGTTCAGATGCAACGGCAGGAACAAGGAGTGGCATAGTTGTCCTTGTTGAATAAAGCATACAAGTGCCGGTTATAAGTGTTAAGAACCATATTCGCTTTTCACTCCTGAAGGATACATAAAGAATTTTTATTTTCACTAACAAGGTTCAAGTGCAAAAATAAACGAACCTAGTCCATATATTTTGACTGTCGTTGAGATCCCGGATTAGGGAATACTTCAGTTTTTCGTCCATTTTATGTATCTAACTGCTAATACGACATTTTCATTGAATTATCAGTGCTTATCAAACAAATTTTAAGAATCACAGCACGACCGTATTATATCTCGATATGCCAGCATCATCTTCTATTAAAATGAATTCTGACATATCCTCGATTTTGACGTTTGGCATAGATGGGAGTTTGTAGTAGTGAAGCAGCTGTGCGGAAAGAAAACTACACAAGCGTGTGATTCGCGTGGCTCTAGGGTTGGACACGTTATCTATGGGTTAAATATTCAAATTATTTAAATTTATTATTATCAATGATACATCTAACCTTGTAATTGTTTTAAACTGTTTCAAAGAATTCAACAGCAATCTTATTTTTAAGTATAAAAGAATCATGCAAATACCACAGCTATATATATCACATATTTCAGTTGACGGGAGTTTCACTACAACGTTAGTTTACGAGGCTACACTTTGACAAACTGGACCGTTTCCCTTCCAGTGGAAAATCATTTGTTTACGAATTTCGACAAATGTCAAAGGAAGTTCTGCCGGGTAAAGTTCTGGTGTTGAGTCTACAAAATTGAATCATTGAGGAGATATTTAAGAATGGAATCAAAGCAATTGGTGTCCAATGAACAACTTCGTGAAAAGCTGCGGATTTATGCATCACGACAAAGGAACTTAAATCGCAGAGAAAAATCAGATTTGCTTCGACCAGGATTAGGTGAAATACGTGAAACCTTAACTGAACTTGAAAATTTAACGGAAAAAGATGTAACTGGTCTTGCTGGGAGAATAAAACGCAAGAAGCATGCTGATGAAGAAGATATGTTTCGTCTCTGCCATGCGTTTCTACAAAACGAGGAAAATATTACTGCATTCACTAAAATAACTGGAGCCCTCGATGTACTTATCAAGGAATTAATAAGTTAGTAGACAAATCGTGTTTTCATTGAAAAGAAATCAAATTTTCATTTTTGTATATCTTAAAGGCACAACATCTGATACTCAAGTGCTAGCATGCGAAGTCCTGTGTAACATAACACTAGGGAACACTGTTTGTTGCCAAAAAGTGGCCAAATCAGCTGGACTGTACCTAATAACACACCTAAGTGGTAGTCACTTGCCTCTTATAGTAAGTTTGTCGAATATAATCATTGAATATTTGTATTAACCCTAATCTTATTTCAGCAAACTTGTCTCTATACTCTAACAAACATTCTTTGCGAGCCGAAAGCAGCTGAAATCATTTTGAAAATGGAAGTTTTACCAAAACTTCTACATTTGATGAAATCAAAGGCACATATTGATATATACCCAGATGTTATTACAGTTCTAGATGTTCTCCTGGAAAAATCGCAAACATTATTGCAGTAAGAACTGTCGAATAAGTACTCAAACTTTCTCAATAAATAACTCTTCTAGGGAAGGAGATAGACGTGTCTTACAGGCTGAAATTCTAGCAACAGCATCAACAAATCCAATTCCCACTAAACTATATTTCTATGCACTTTTCTCAGAATGTCCTACCGAATATGGTTTCGAAGATCATGTGATATCCCCCATAATTAGCTTGTGTATGAGGGCCCTTCAGTCTGAAAAAGATGGGTGTTTTGATCTTTCGCAAATTATATATTCGGTTCGAATTCTTGCGAATCTTACAGTGAACTCTACGCTTACAATAGAAGTGATATTTGAAGAATGTGAAAAGTTGCGTACACTTTTCACCACCTTGCTAAATAAATTATTTAATCTGAGAATAGAGCCACTAACTAATGAACTTCTCTGGCTTGTGGCTTGTATTTACAGGACTCCAAATTATGTCCAGAACTATATGGACGACGATAATTTGTTTACAAACTTAGTCGTACCAAAAAAATTTATAGAAGTTATAGCATGATTTTCCTTGTATTGAATTTAATAAATACAACTAGTTGTTCAATTTGGTAGTTTTGCTTCATAAAGTTCCAAGTAAGAAGGACTAAAGAAATTTATACCAAAACAGATACAATCAATTTGAAACATAAATTTATTATTTAATTTTTTATTTAGTTACCTTTAAACCTCTATTTTCATCATCATCATCGTCAATAATGGTGTATATGCATACATTTGTGTATAAATTATATTTGTAATATATTCTGTACACATATATTTGCATTTACATTTAACATTTTCATTGTTTAGTTGCAAATTATATAATATAACTTCTCTCAAGAACTTAGAAGTCATTTTCTTGTATTTTATACAATTTGTACAATTTCCTATATAAACAATATTTTACATGCACATTTCTAAACATATGTTACGCATTATCGTAAATATTTTTGAATAATAACGTTTAATTTATCTTCTATTATTATTGATTATAATTCACCTATATGCATTTTATAATTTACTAGAACAACTTATTGCAATATGAATTTTTATTTATTTTTTCGACTATTTTGTTTTTTATCTCCTATATCTTTAACGTTTTAATTTATTTACGTCTATAATTCGTAGATGATATATGTATGTATATATATACTATACAGAATCGTTTACTTTTTAATTTATTTCACTTTAAATTAATGTTAAATACATATCTAAAACTTTGGCGTAGATTATCTAATTTTTTTTTCAAATTCTTTCTTATTTATAATTTACTACATAAATTAACTAATTATATAATTTTCGACTATTTAGTTTTCTTTCTTTGACTCAAATACCAGGCGATACAGATTGTTGTTAACAAGACACATATATAATTAAGTTATACGTCATAAAATCGTTAGAAAGTCTTTTGTTTCTGGAAAAATTACAGTAGAATAACTTTTAGGTTCATAATAAAATCATTTACAAAAATTAGATATTTACAAAGAAATATGAAAGAAATGAGCACCAGAAGGATTAGGTACAAAAATTTGATTTATATGTCAATTGGTCGGTCAGAAAGATTGGTCAAGTTAAACTTTTATGTCCTTCATTTATTATTCATTAACAGGTTACTTGGTAATCCTTCAATTATTAGTTATCTCTTAATAAATATCTCTTTTTTAAGTAAGTTTTTATGTCAATTGTTACATGAACATTCATTTCTCTGAGTCGTTACGGTTTTTGTTGTATAGAAAATCTACTTGAAGTTGTCCATAAGTCATTTCTAAATGCTGTAGTTACTAATTTTTTTAAGAATTTTATGTTTAATTACTATATACCCTGATAACTTTCAAGCTACGTTATCTAAACGATTTATAAAAGAAATAGTGGATGGACTTAGAAGTTCTATAGTATCTACTAATTTAACAATATTAGGTTGATGTTACAGATTTGTTTTCCATTAATTTTTCCCAAATTTAAAAATTATATAAGTAATGAATTTCATCTAACCAGAAATTACACATTTTAAAGAGTACCTACTTGATAAGCTCTAACCATAACGTAAAAACTAGATGACTTTGTCGTAAAATTGACAGTACATTTCCTAAATTTCATAGAAACCTTTAACGTTTATGTCTGTTATTTGTTAGTTTATGAAATTATGTTGTCCAACATATATGTTCAAACTTTTCGACTAAGAAGCCTTGGATACAAAGGATTTGATTAAGAATGG
Organism: Chrysops caecutiens; assembly: GCA_963971475.1. Taxonomy (NCBI): domain Eukaryota; kingdom Metazoa; phylum Arthropoda; class Insecta; order Diptera; family Tabanidae; genus Chrysops; species Chrysops caecutiens. The sequence goes on from OZ020570.1 coordinate 3,342,054, forward strand.
ATTGATTTGAAACTTTGTTAAATAATTGGACACGAAGCACACGTTTGAATAGTTGCTTTCATTTTTACTGGAGGTATATTTTGAACTTTTTGAACAGCCTTTTAAGTGGTTTTATTAGCACATATACCATAAAAAGACATAGATGAATTATCTCTTATGGAACCATTGTCACAGTGCTAAGATTTATTTTAAAATAATTGACGCCCTATTAGCATATGATGATCTTGATACAAACAGAATGAAATATTATTAACTAATTAACTCTATGTTTTGTCTGTAGGACTAAGAAATTTTTGACATCTTGTTTTTAAATAGTTATACTCATTTTCTGTAAATATTATCTGATATCTACTTGTATTTTGCTTCAGAAGTAAAAAAATATAAAGTCTTTAATGATGATACATTATTACGACGTCTTTATTTGAAACGTTATTTAATATCATCAATGCCGCTCAACAAACTATAAGACGTTTCTAGTTATATATATATATTAATTGTGTACTATTATGTTATTTGATTTAATTCACTGAACATTCAAACAGTTTTTTGGTATTCTTTAATTATACATATTTTCTAATATAAAACACTTTCGTAGTTTTTGCATATATTGTGCTCTCATCAAGTCTTTATTAATAGTTTTTCATTTGAATTACGACACATACCTAAGCCTTAATAATTAGTTTTAATTAATTAATTGTTTGGTATTTTTGTTAACGCAAAATGATGATTTTACAATTTTGCTGTTTTAGACTAATTGAAGAAACAAGAGATTTTATCTATTGCACTGGAAATACAAGACTGGTTAAAAGAAGATTGCTTTTAGAAAAAGGCTTTATTCATAATAATGGATCCAATGGTTTAATACGTATGATATAGATACGTACTCAGATTGATATTTCTAATGTACATACGTTGCCTATAAGTACTTGTGTTAAACTGTGCTATACTTTCTTAATTATTTAAATTACGTGAAGGATATTTTATTTACAATACATTTAAATCGTGCTAAGAAGTCTTTCGTAAATTGACAGTACAACTTTAACTTTCTAAACAATTCATGCTAACAATTGAATAATAATAGTATTCAATTAATGATAAGAAATTGTTTATTTCATCGACCATACAATGTTTATTGCTTATTTTATAAATAATGATTTACACATTTTAGTAAAGCACTACAGTTATGTTTATATATTTCATTCTATATAATGAGTTTAATGATTTTTAATGAAAACTGTAGCCTATTCCTGTTGTATAGTTCACACAGTCAATTGAAGTTTTGAAATAGACCAAAAATTAGTAATGTATAGTTTTTAAACAACAGAACTGCAAAGTTTTGAGAAAGGCCAAATTATATGTATTTACAAATATTACCTAAGGTCTAAGAGTATTTTAAGGCAATAGTGTATTGTGGAAGATCGAAGAATAGAATCTAATGACTGTTGAAGCTCATCAACTAATTTAAATTAGCAAACAAAATTTCAGTTCAATCAAGATAGTTTGCAGTGAATAGTTTAACGTAATGTCGAATAGTTTAACGTAATGTACGCACTTTGTACGATGACAATTTTCCTAATTGTTGGCACAGTAACTTTGAAAATAAAGATATGAATTTTGCAAACTACAGAAAATATTAGTCTTAATGTAATAACGAGCTATCGTATGTGAGTATATCCTTCAAGCACTCATCATTATTAGGTATTTGAGGAAATAAAACGTAGATAAATTCAACAAATTGAAAAACATTCGATGCATTAGTAACGATTGTTTTTTTTTCTTCATTGTATTTTTCCCAATTTAAAAACATAATTAATAATATGAAGCAAATGTGAACATGAAATTTAACAACTTCAGCTACACACAGAATAATATACAATAACTTTTTAAATAAAATTAACTATAATATAATTAACAAATTTTAACAACAATTAGTTAAAGCTAGAATAATGTCTCTTTTGACCATTTTCTAGATGTCCCAGGTAAACTAGGATCTCGTGGTGGGTCATCATCCTGTGATGGTAATGATATCACAGGTAATTCTAGAATCACAGAAGGGCTAATAATTGTTGGTCTATTTTCATTAACAGGGCTAACTTCGACATGTTCATTATTACTAATATGACTAGTTAATTTTGATTGATATTTATCGTCATTTGTTTTCAATTCAATATCATTTTCTTTGATTTGTTGTTGTTTTTGCTTGGAGCTATCACTACTTTGACTACCACTAGGATTACTGTAACTAATTCTAACACCTTGATTATTATCATAACTAAAGCTTATATTTGGTTTTTGAATACCACTATTTAGATGGGTTGAAGTTAAAATAATTTCATCTTTTGCAGAGAACCTGCGATTGTCATTCGAATTTGAATAAGTTCCGGTGTATTGTAATAAGGATGGAGATAAAATATTGGAATGACTAGAAGGAGGTCGTATCGGTTCACTTTTGAATGAAATGTCTGTTGTTGGGCTGGTTTTGTGAAGATGTTCTTGATTTGGTTGTTTAAAACTAGGCATGATTTTATCATTTGAAATCGGTACTGAAACAGAACGATGTCGCTCCAATGTAGGTCTACAACGTGAACCTGTAGCCAAAACTTTTTCATAAATCGACGTCGATAAGGCTTCAAGTTTCTGATCGTTTCTCATAATTTCTTCTTTATCTTTTGTTAATTCACCATTTGATTCTATTTTAGTTTTTGGCTTATCTTCTACCTTTTGAGATTCGGTTTTAGTTTGTGTTGATTGTTGATTTGGAGACAGATCTGCACCTAGACTTATACTAATTTCATCACTATCAGTACTAAACTGTTCCATATCATCGTCGGTATCAGCGTAACTTTCAACAAACACCGAATCAGAACCTAAACTTCTTAAGTCGGAATCTTGATAATCAATTGAAGAAATTTTAAAGGAACTAATCGATGCTAAAGGCGCTCGCTTAAGACCTTCCGTTTTACAATTAAATGTACTAATGTTATAACTAGTGCTACCATTATTAAATATACTACTTGTATTTGTAGGATCAAATACTTTCCGTCGTGGAATTGATTCGTTATTATCATCATTATTTGAAGTGGTTGGCTGTTTATATTGGTTAAACAATTCTTCTCGTGATGTTGGCGGAGATTCTTGTTGTGTTTTATCTTCGTACTGCGAGGGATAGGAATGATGATCAACTTTAACTTTAAACACGTGACGATTTCCATTTATTGAAAATGAAGGCTTATCTATTCGATAATCTGATATACTATCCGAATCGTAATAAGAACTTTTTCTTTGATAGCTTCTGTCATCTGTACTAAAGTAACTGTTACTAAGTGCTTCAACAACTGAACGATGAGTTGAGAGCTTCGATGACTTTTCATATATACTACGCTCGCTGGGACAAGGTGAACTTTTTGGCGTGGGTTGTATAATATGTATATCAGGATAATAATAATCCCATGTGTCAGTACTGGAGCGACGTGATACAGACGGTGGTGGCTTAGCCAGTCCTAATCCTAAAGCCGAACATCTCCTCTCTAAATATGAACTTTCTGTACTACAACAAGTCATTCCACTACTTCTACGCGATTCCTGTCCCTAAAAATAATCAAATTTTACTGTTCAAAATCGTGTAAATTATAATTAATCTTACAGGTATTGGAACTTCTAATGTATTTTTTCGTGATGGTCCACCTCTTGTGCTTGTGTTTTCGAAATCATTGTCCAGCTCATCATCGGTTTCAACGAAATAGTCATCAGTCCCAAAACTACTACCCATAGGATAGGCACTAAAGGCTCGTGACGATTCTGAAGCAACACTTCTTCGTCTGCCTCCGCTGTACGAGTAACGTCGTGGTGGTTCAAGAAGGCTACTGTAACCTCCACCTCCTTTTCACCCGAAATTGTAATCTCAATAAGCGATAAACACAAACAAAATTCATAATCCTTACCAACAGATGAAAACCGAAATCCACGATGAAGAATTGGTGGAGCACTTACATTTCCTAGTGATAGTAATCTTTGTCGACGATACATCATGTTCTCATATTCATCAGGATAGATTGAAAGACCAGTTGCTTCTATAGCCTCTTGTATTTCCCTTTCTTCTTCTTCTTGCATGCAAGCAACAGCTAATGCTCCCATTTTGGGGTCCTGCAAATAAAATTGAATGACATTTCACCACTTGCAAACGTTTTAATTTCAATTTCAACTTACTTTTAATACTTTTAATGTTTCATTTGATGTACTCCTACTCTTCCATATTATTAAAAAAACCATCAGACCAAAAAACCCACCAAGGGTCACTGCTATCCGTACGCCTGTCATGACATCGTATGTTGCATAAAATTCCATTCTAATCCTTTCCCTACTAGCAGCGATCTCTTCAGCGCTTGTTGCTGCTTCAAACTGTTTTGTATGTGATGTATTCGTATTAATATGTTGCTCATAACTATGACTATTGTTACTACTACTAGGACTGCAAATAAGATAGTATTATTAACATGTATTCTGAAGAATTCTATCTTACCTAAACGGTCGAGCTGTTGTAGAATAATCTGACGTGACATTTCGACCATGCGTTGGCAATGTGCGTGTTGTAAATTGATCATTCGTTGCACGCAATGGATCAACAACACCGATAGATCCACCCGTTGATGATGATGTATTCGAATTTGATAATGTTCCACTTCCAGATCCTTTTCCATAATATTGCGTACCATTATTGGACGCTAAATGACCACCAGTTGATGACGTTTGTGACGATGTCAGCGACGACGGATTTGATGCAACTGACCGTCGCGCAATTTTTGCCATTGCTATGGAAACATTTCCTGGAAGAATTTTCAAATTTAATAAATTCATCATTCAACAAGTCTTTGATAATTCTTTCAAATTAGTTTCAATCTGTACAGCGAATTCCACTTGTTTAATTTAGAAAACAAAAATAACAATTATACAACGTAATTATTTACGAGACCTAAGATTTATTTCTTACATCCAAAGATCATAAATGCGTATCAATTTTTGAGGTTGTCGATAATTAGATGATCGGAATTACCTTACTTCCCCCCAATTCAATGGAGCTTTGGAGTATTTTTAGATCCCAGTCCCGATGGAATTTTCAATGATATTTTGTGTTTGTTTGGAAATTTTGCTTAGAAATTTGTTTATTTTTTCAGGAAATTTTTGCGAAAAAACGAAAAATAAAAAATATCTGGATTAAAATTTTGTTGCTGAGTCATAAAAACCACTTTCAGTTCATTTTAATCCAAAACTTTTTTAAGTAACTAAGAAATTTTTCAATTAAATTTTAATTAATATTTTTTAAATAGATTCGTTCTTAATAATTAATCCAATTATCTTTGTTTTAACAAAAACAAACAAATTAATTTCAAATTTCAAAATGACTCAAGTTTTAAAAGAAATATGGGAAGTAATTTTCAAAATTACTCGGGAAGTTCTTATGTTACTTTATATTGTGGGTTGTAAAGTACACAAACGTTTTTGTCTAGAAGAGTTAAGGATTCACGGCAACATAATTACTGTAGATCCTGCAAAAACTTAAATTTCTATGTTGACTTAAAACGATGCTTCCTGTATGCTTAAATGTGCTCCTTTTTCACAAGACACACACAACATGGACACTATAGTATCACGTTTCTTTTTGTTTTAGTGAAATCCTTGTCAATTACATCGCGTATAAGACAACAATTACAGTAACACCTCGAATTACACTACCCCGACATACGCGAACCCAGAGTTACGCAATTTTCAAATCTTGTCGATTCGTCTTTTGCTTGAGCGTCACACAACTCTCAATTATCGATTATAGACTAGGAATGCTTAAAAATTAAATTATACTCTAGAAATTAAAAGACTCAAGCTTACTGGAAAATAGAAGTTTAGTTTTTTTGATTTATTTCTTTTTTCACAATTATGATACGTAGAAGGAAAATACACATTTTCCACTATTTGGGAAGGTATATTCTTTCGAATGAGGTATCTAACATCATCATACGAAAAAAAAAATGTTTTGCCCTAAAAAATCATGGACTAACCATGGGCGAAATTTTTATGAAAAAATTGTTTTTCTTCGTATCTCAATATTTTGTGTCTCAAATAAAAGTCTGAAGCTTAGCGAATCTAAAACAATTGATTTCACGGTGATATACCAAATATTCCAGGAGATATCGATTAAATTATAAATATTTTCGAGAATCAATTTGAACTCGGAACTTTATATAATATTTGAATAAATCACAATGATTTCCAATTTATATGACAGCAATGTAGACTAATTAATGTATTTATGTAGATATATTTGCAATATGATTCAAAATTATTAAGATATTCAAGTGTGAAATGTAAGGACATAATTTATTATAATTTGTAATTCTTTTGCTCATGCTCTTATCACTCCACAAAGGCACATAAACTTATCTCTTACCCTCACGCACATGCATTGCATCTGATAAGAGCATGAGCAAAAGAAATTGTCGATTCCTTTCTTCTACAATACTCCCTTGAACGTGCTTTTATATCTTTTAAATTGTGCATTTTTATCAAAATCGGACATGTAGTTTGCCCGTAGGAGGGGTCACAAAATTTATGTTTGCGTATTAATTAAGTATAGATATAGATACTGTTCCCACTCAATTAACGTTTCGCGTGGAATCAACGCAAAGCTACATTTTATTTTGTGTTATGTATTTATTTCTTATCCACGGAGTGTCTGTTTGTTATAACATTTTTATAACCCGACTTCGCTCAGTCCCACCTATCGCATAAGGGGTATTAGTTCGCTTCGGATGAAATTGAATTTCGTATCGCAATAAATGTCAGATCATCTGAAGTAAATTTTGAAATTTGCCAAATTAGAAGAATTAGTGCATTGTGCAACTTATTTATTGCATGTAAAGGATAACAAAAATAATTTGTTTGGCTTAGGTTTGCATGTAATCAATCACAAAGAACAAAGAAAATTTTCATTTTAATTAGTTAAGCTCATGCCAAACCATAAACAATCATGTCTGACTGACAATTCACGATAGAAAACCACATTGCCTTCTGGATTTTACCTATTTTAACTCTATTGTAATTTACTGCACCACAATTAATTTGGTTATTAAGTCTTTCATCAAATGTTGGTGTGGCATGTTTCTAAGCGATTCGATTGCATAATGCAAATGTTGTTTTATACAAAATGTACACTTGTGGATTTTATGATATGCAACTATGTATTTTGCCCATCATGACAATGATGGAGGCGAATCAACTCAGTCATGTTGGGTTACATGAATACAGAGCTGACAAAAAATCGATAGTGATACATGAAATTATATAATTGAATGCGGCCTTTAAGTTAATCAGCATATAATCAATCAATGCGATTCATATCAGTTTGAATGACTATGTTGTATGATGGATGATGATTATATTGTATGAAATGTAATTCTGTTGCTGTTCGTACAATCAATTTGATAACATTCGCTGAATTATAATAAATCTCATGTGTTTGAGACTTAAATATTGTCAATAAATGCATAATTGCAGAATATATTAAAGTAACATGTTGCATTTGTATCCAATCCATGCCAATGAGAAGAACTGCTGAATGTTTTAAAGTAAATTAAAGATTTCATTTGTACTTTTCGGTTGTTACAAATTACAAATTTGTAATTCATGAATCCTTTCATTTCTGTCTATGAAATCGTTCCTTGGAATTGTAAAGGATTCAGTCATTAACTATAATTATCCCTTTATGTTTGCGCTTGGGAGAAAGTTAAATGGTTTGTGGAATGTAAGGACTTTAAAATTGCTAACTAAAATTGGTTAAGGACTATGAAATTCATTTCTCAATATCATGGTCTTGTATAATTGCTTGTCTTGCCTTGTTAAAATGAATTAAAATTTAATGTCCTGATTTCCACATATGTTCTTTCTTGTGGATCTAATTATGATAATTAGTGAAATAGAAACAATTTCATGAAAACAGTAATTAAAATTTTACGATTAAATTTAGTTTTAATTCAAGATTTTCCCAAACATTTATGTCCAACTGTTTTGAAATTACTTATAAATGATTCTCAGAAGGATACTGAACTGAAATATCCCTTTCAACTACAGTTTAATTGAAAATAAAAAACATCAGATTCTATTATCTGTGATTGATATGTTTTCATTCTGTTTTAATTCACAGAAAATTGTATAATAAAAGCACATTTTTGTACTGCATAAATATGCGAATATAAACATTATTCAATGAATTCATTATTATTTATTGGAAAAGCAGGAATAATATTTCCTTTTATGAGACATTGACGGTAATGGTTAGTAAGAAATAGAATAGAAACGACCTGTTTTTGATCCAATAGACAACATGTCGTTGGTGAGTGACGGTCATTCTGAGTAGAGTTATTGAAATGGTGTATTGATGGTAATTTTGTTGAGATTTGATTGAGAGCAACATTACCATTTATAACACTATTAGATAAATTGTTGAAAATTATTTTGAAATTCTTGTAGAAGAATCGGAAAAAATGACTGGATATTTCCTGAAATTCTTTAGCAGTTATCAGTTCTACCCTAATAACTAGAAACGACGTTAATTGATTGTTAAATAAAAGCCCACAACAAGCATAACTTGCGGTTCGTTAAACAATATGAAAACCCAATAATACGTTGCTAATATAATTGCCACCAGAAGTAAACCCCCGTCAAAGAGACGATATCTTCCCCGAAGCAGTTGAAATCAAAACGATGATATAGACAATAACCTAATTGACAGAGAGTGATTCAATATTGCTAAAAGATTCACAGATAAATCGAAGAATATTAGCTTCATTGACTGATAAGCTCAGCATTCCTAGAGATTCGTGAAATATCTAAAAGGATCACTTTGTGCCATAATTTTATTGAAGGGAAACGAACGAACTGTCAGGATTCCTTCCGCCTCTTTGGAGATTTTTTCCAATTCACTTCATATCAGTGCTTCAAAAAGCCAGAGAAAACTTATTTTCCATTGGTTATAAGATACAAAGTACTTGGTATGCATAAAAGACGATCGCAAAAGAAAGTAATATTGTTAAAAGGAACAAAAGGATTTCAGATTTGAGATTTTTCAGTTTAAATTTAGAGTTGAAAAACAAAAAGGAAAAATTCCTTCTTTTGTTAAATGCACGGATATTGAAATCTCTAAAACATCTGGATACGAAGTTAGAGTGAATAAATTCAATTTCAACCCCTCGTTTCTGTATAAATTGCTGAAGAGAACAAAATGATCTGGTATCCATTCAGGTGTAAGGAAAAACCCTTCAATTGTAATTACAATTAGTTGGAAAATAATTTTCATCGATTCAAGTGGTCCCTTAAATGTTGACCGCCATTTTGAATTGTCAGTGGTTTAGTAAAAATTATAAATTTTGTGTTTGTGTACCTTGAAGTGAAATAGGTACAACCTGTTAAAGAGTACAGGTAATTGAAGGTAACCAAATTCCATTAATTACTTTACCACCTTGGAGTTGTGTTTATTCAACTCTTGCTCTTGGTGTGGATCCAAATGGAACTGAAACTGGAACGACTGGACTGCTGTAGGTAGGTGCTATATTCTCGTATCAAGTTTTGTAATTCAAATGACTCCTTCGTTCTCAGATCTTTCATTAATTTTATCCAACTCCGAAAGTTTTCTAATTACTCGAATTGGAGTTTGAAACACTTTTCGAAGGAACGAGTTGACGTCTTCAGTTTTCATTGTTATATGTATCTAAGTTACATTGTATATGTTTGCACTGGCAAGGATACATTTACTTACATTCAACATCATTTCACTGATATCATGATGAAGTTGAAGTTTTTGTTATTAAACTCGTTTATGAAAATTCAATAACTTGTTAACCATTTCTTCGTTACAATTCAATCTAACGTCTTTCATGGTTCAAAATTGAGGTTATGCTAAACATTGTTTAGCTCTTTAGGTTGTCAACATGTACATAAAACTTTGACATTGACTTCTGGCTTTTGTTCGTTTTATGGTACAGATTCTACAGGTTTTTGTTTTGTAAGAATCGAAGACAAAAATTCTAAAGGATATTTTCTTGAAGGTGGACGATATGCCTTTCATCCCTTACCAACGCATTCACAAAATTGTTTTTCTTGGACTGTCTGTAATGGAGAAAACGTTCCCGAATCGATATTCCGTTTTTTCTTTCAAATTTTATTTTTCTTTGTTTTAGTACTTTGCAATAAAAGGGATTTTTCATTAAATTTATTTCTTTTACATTCACAGAAGACTCACTGAAATGGAGAAAATTTTTCGGTATTACAAAGAATATAAAAGTAAAATGGATTCTCGAAAAAGGATCTCTCACTTTCAAGGATGATTTGTAAATTAAAGTTTCATTTATGGTGCTTTTCACAGACAAATCTATTAATTAATTCAAGAAAAACTGAAAGTTTTCAATTTAGAATATAAAATCAAAAACATGCGAAATGGAAATGGTGTCTGTGTCTGGGACAAAATGGCACCAATTTCGCAGAAAATCATAATTAACTGAGATCCAGCATACCTGTCATGCAGAAATACAAACCGAAAGCTGTAAATAATTAAAATCTTCTCGTCTCAGCAGATGTGCCTTAATTTGGAAGGTATTAATTAAACCGGAATAACTTGAAAAACACAAAAGAAACGCCATTCGAAATGCTGCAATACCAGCAATGAATATTTGGTAATGAACATTTTCATTTTCAAAAATAATGTATTGTAGCATTTTCCAAATTAGACAATTGCATTTTTGTTTTCATTTTGCACATGGACTGAAAATTATCCAGTTAACCAAACATTTCCATACATGAAACTCACTAAAACGGATAAAATCTTGTACAAATATGCATGTTTCCATGTTTATTATTTAGGGGGACGATGGGCAATACATGAAAAAAAAACCCCAAACTGAAGTAAAAACTCTAACCCCAAAAGTGCAGTTAGCAAAACCACTAAATATATCGCTGTCCCTCAGTGGCTTCACCAGGCCAAAGTTTATTCGAAAAGTTTGTTTGTGCTTAGCTGGAATCCATGCAGTGGAGTAAGTACCTACTTGTGGACAAGTCATGAAGGATATAACAAAAACCCTAGAACGGGTGTATCCCATACATGTAAAACTAAACTTATTAAAGTTAACTTGAAAGTGTGTTCGCGTTATAATATCAGGATTACATGATACCTATATACGGTATACATACTCCTTTTATATGCAAAATACAAACATTATTATGATCCTTGTGCAGACCGTCGTGTACTGGATACTCAAACGCATCTGTTGCGGAGGTAGATATCCTTCACATTTATGAGGACATTCTATAGATAATACATGCATGCTGTTATTAAAAGCTACGTAAGCATGAAGAGTGGAAAACATTTTTCAACAATATGCAATTTATGATTTACGAGATTCAGCATGAAGGATATGATCTTTATTACATGATGAACTGTGAGAATTAGTGATTAACTTTATTTAATTAGAAAGGATTACAATGTTAAACAGAACAATTTCATTACAAAATTTGACATAAATCGAACACGAACCACGATTTTACCTAGATTTGAAAATGTCCTGTAGGAAAATATTAAATTCAATAAATGTCAAATATGACCCAAGAGAACACAAGGTTTATCCAAGGAAAGGTAACTGGAAAAAAGGTTAATTTACTGTTTATTTGTTGGGATTCACAAGGATATTTCTGGATGCTACCATCACGTAGGAAAATATGAATCCTTGTTGAGTTAGTAGCCTTGACCCTGAGCTAAGGTTTTTCCATTTAATCATGTTTAAGGACTCAATCATATTCATCATTACCACAAATGCTGTCCTGAAATATCTAATCTAAAAAATCAAATAAATTAAGGACTGTCGGTTCTTGTAAAGGATAACAGAAAATGAAATGTAAATAGAGACGAGCGTGTTATCCTTTTGCATGAGAAAAAAGATAGTAAACCTTTTTTGTAAGATAATTATTTGTTATCCTTTCGAAACTGGAATGAACCTTTTCTTCATAAAGAAAGAACCCTTAAAATGAATTTTTCCATTTCATCGTACTGATTCACGCAAATACAAATTTTTTGAAATTAATGACTCCCAAGGATATATACTCCTGCTAGGATATTCTTCACTTCTTCGCCACACGAATCGAAAATTGAGCCAACTTGGCAGGAAAACAGTCCAACCATGTAGGAGCCATATGTCTTAGAGGTGGTACAAAAAGGCTCACTTATCATATTTGTTCCTTTTCCAGCCTCAGGATATTTACCATCTAACCATATCTCAACTCCTGATACCCTTATTATCATTTCAAATCCAGCCACCAGAGTGTGCTGAGACCATAAATGTCGGCCGTAATGGGTTCAACGATGTGTCTATGTGACGAACAACGATAGAACGATAGAACTTGGTTACATTTTTCTTGTGAAAACAACAACCTGGAGCCATGTTAAATGTTCCAAAAAGGACTTCAATAATTCTATTTGTCGAATTTAACATATCCTTTTTATAGGCGTAAAGGATTCTGTAATACAGTCCGCCTGTTGTCTGAAACTTTCTTATCATAATACGAATTGTTTTGTTTTCGCCACTTTATCAGCGTTTTCATATCTTTGTTGTTTGACATCTTGCCCTCACATAAATTTATTATATACTATTTTTATTTGATTATTTCACAGGAAAACTTTCGACAAGATAGTCCTTTTTCTTACTAACACGTGTAATGTGTGTTGTTTGGCATGAAACTTTTTAGCAATTTGTATTATGAATGATGTTCTGTTTCCATTTTGTTATGCAACATTATAATAAATAAATAAATAAGTTGCTTATATTCTTCCAGGAGATTCCTCCAGAATTTCATTATTCACTATTACCACTTTTAATGTGTTTTTGAAATGGCTTCAAATAAATTGTTCGTATTTTACGAGAAATTGAAATTAGTTCTGACAGAAAGAGTGCCAACATATCCACACACGATACAATATGTTGGCCAACCATTGTCTCCTCCCATCGAAAACCAAAAATTTTTGATTTCATCTCAACTCAACGTGCTCACACACAGAACAACCGTTGTTGTTGTATGATGTATCGTGCATGGGCCCGGTGAGTAACAACAAGAAAGGAAGTTTGTGTGAGTTAAGTTACCAATCAAAACAAAGCAATTTGACAGTTTGTTGATCGCACAAACATCGGAAAAGATGGCGTTCAAAACTCGAGTTTGATGGGAAAAATGAAAAAAAAAAAATAAAATTCATTACCCAAGAAGCTACTAGCACGTCTTAAGAACGTAATGAAGTTGGTCCTTTGTTATACAAATTAAGACAAACTAATTTGAGTTTTTTTATAACTTAATCCAGCTCCCAGTAATCCTTAATCTTCATTTTGTTCTTAATTTTAATGGGGTATTTTTTTTAGAGGAATATCGTCATAAGAAGCAACCGTTAGCACGTGTTTTTTGATGTTTGCTATTGGAGACAGAAGTCTCTGTGTCTTCTTGCGATACGAAGGAACTCCAACAACAACAACGATGAAAAAAGAAAAACAACACAAAATTACCAAAATACAAATTACACTTGATACCCTTGAAAATGAAGCGTAAAATACGACCTCAGGGGGTTGGAGGTGGTAATTGTGTTGTGTGCAAGAGGAAGGGCAACAAAACTTTCCCTCGTACAAAAAGGTGAAGTTAAGTCAAGAAAGAATCATTTAACCTTATCTAATATTCTATAAATGATAGCCGTGATTTGAGATTCTTTCACGTTCTCTCCATAAAAATGGCGGCTCATAAGCTACCGTCACTGCCATTTTTACCGAAGCACCCTCAGCATCAGGATCATTGGCTTGTTTGTGGGGTCTGTCTAACTAATCACCTTGGGGAGTCACTTCATTTTTTGTAGGGTGATGAAAACCTTCTTTCATCGACGTGGTGCCCACTTTAGATATATTTTTCTAGTAAATTATAATTTAATGTTATTTTGAAAATTTTTAACTTAATGAGGGTGAAAAAATTCAACGTTAAATAGAAATGAAATTTTATTTTTTTGTTTACTCTGCAGTAAATCGTCTGCCATTTTGTTCGGTGGTGAGTTCCCCGAAAAATAAAGTACAAAATTTTTCAATGAAATATTTAAAGTTTCCTCATCAGTTTTTCGGTAAACACAGTTTCAAGGCACCATACCTTGTGTACATATAGTATACTTTATTTATCCATTTATTCAAACTTGCTGTTAGCTAAAAGTTTTGAGGTTAAAGATATCCAGATCCGTCCTTCCTTCCATCGGAAAACTTGAGATAAATGGCTTATGTCGAAGTTGCTAAGATCCCTGTTCAGTCACATAAATAAACCAACTTTTGTGGCAGAGGTTAGAGGTTGTTACGGTGTAGTTATTAGCTACAAAAGCTTTTTCCTACACTTATGGATCTTTGACCTGTCTTCTTCTGAACTTTCTATGAACTTGAGTTGGTCTGACAATTTTCTGAAGTGAAACTTCTTTTCCGGCGGGGTCTTTCGTGTGAGAGCCTGCCCGAGTGATGAAATGCTACGAGTGTGTGCGAGCGTCACGAAATCCAGAATCTGGGCTCGGGCCGTGCAGCAGTAGAGTGTGTACAGTGCGAGTATAGTGAAGATAAAGGCGGTGGGAGAGTGCGTGAATGGGTTTCACTTCAACCGATTGAACAAACCATTCTCAAAAGCATTTTCGTCGATTGTGATTTCGAAATTTATAAATCGAACATGCAACACGTGTCCACTTGCATCGAGAAACAATACATTTTCGTTAATTTCCTCAACTTTTCCTCATGTTATTTCATAAGAATGAAAATGTTTCCAAGTGAAAAGTGGTTAAACGAGTGCCATACTAAATCAGATTTAATATTGAAAAGTTTTTCATGGAAAATTTTGTAACTTTTGAAAAATAAAATAAAATAAAAACCAAAAAAATTTCCACCCTCTTGTTTTCTGTTTTCCAACATTATTTTTTTTCAATTATGAAAATTCTTACAATTTTTCTTTATTATTCCTGAAATATGTTTTACAGTTTTTCATTTTTCTTTTAGCGAAAAATGCCTGTATGGGCAACAAAAAGAAGAAAATGTTAACTTCGTTCCACATTCCTCTTACTTTTCCCCACTGCAAGGTCAGAGATTTATTTCAACAATACAAACTTGATTCAGGGAAATTCGTTTTTCCTTTCTTTTTTTTACCTCAATACAGAGGAGAAACCTTGGAAACTTTTCAACAGTGAACAGGAAAACCACAAAATAAATATCTTACGAACTCGTCTCCACGATCTACATCGAGTCAGAATGGCGACACTGGAAAAACAACCCACCATTTTCCATATTTCATTTCCGAAAATTGTACAATAGTTTTTCAGTTCCCCTTTTTGTTGTTTTCGCGTCACCCTTTGATGGTGGTTAGTATGTAAGGGAAGAAATATTTTCAACAACTTGCAGATCCTCACAGGATGAAGGATATTCGTGGAAATATGCTAAGAAAACAATTTTGCAATTGATTGTGAAATTATTTCGTTTTGCACCTTATCCTTTCGACTGTGAATGGCGGACTCCTGTCGGAAAGTTTTTGTTTCCACTTGATTGTAAGTGTGACACTCTAGATAACGACTTGCAATGAAGTCAAATGGAATCTCTAGATGCGGTTCAACTGACACAACAACGATAACCCAACTTGACTGAAATTGGTAAATGGTCGCCAGGTGTACCAACATTCATTGAGTGCAAGTCCATGTTGCTCTTTCGGGAATTCTGATTTGCACTCGAAAGCAAATCTCGAGATGGCGTTTAAAAACGTAATTTCAAAAATACAAAGTGTTATTTCCACGAGAATATTCAAATTCTTTTAGTATTGATCTCTGAAATGAATTGGAAAAAACAATTTTCAGATTATTATTTATCGAGCAACATTCATCCTGTTAAGGATTCAACTTTAATAACCCACAAAACACAATCATAAACCGATAGTAGAAGTAACTTTTCTTGTAAATTCGTAAAATCTCATTTTAATGTTATTGCTTTATAATAAAATTTCTTATAACAATGTCGTTGGCATTCAAGGATACAAGGATACAAGAATATTATGTTTCAGTTGATGGAACCCTTAAACACATGGTACAAAATGTGTGTAAGGATTAAAGATCGTCGTCCTGTAGTGGTTATGCTAGTATCACCATTAAGCACACATGCAGTGCAAGTAATGTAAATACATTTCATAACCATTTGCAAGGATAACAATGGATCCAGTTGGGGGTAAAATGAGTCTTTGCTACCTTAAAAATTTAATTTAATGGATTTGTCAGTTATGCAAAATATTCTTCATCACACAAACTATCAAATCCAAGCAGGATTACATTTGCCAGGATGACACAGCTTATATTAATATAGTATTAGGTTATATATTGCATCTCATCTGTAATATTTATTAAAAACGAGAACTGCAATGATTTTAAGGACAAATTTCACATAAAATCTTGGAGAATCCTTCTCACAAGGATACCACATTTGTGACAAAAAATTTAGAAGTTATGATTTGTGAATGATTGAAGAAGTAACTGAATGTGATAGTCTTCATATTTGAATTCTTTTTTGTTGGCTGATTTATGGATTCCAAAAAGGACTCGACCCAACTGTTGACTCTTGTCGTCCCGGCGACATTGGATTCTGGCAAGTTCATAAATTATTTACGATGATATCCAATGTGGTCTTGTTGACTCCTTTTGCCTATAACGAAAAGATGAATACACAAGGATAACAAAAAGGACTATATGAAGAGAGTGTACGCAGATCAATAACCTTATTTTGCTGTTTATTTTTTACATATAACCAATGGTGACTGTATTATATTGTAGTATTGTGTTGTGCTTTCGAATATGAAAAATGAATCTTAAAATATATTTATGAACTCATTTTGATGGATTGACGGGTTGATGGGATAAACAGATTGTATATAAATGTGGGCACATAATTTTGTCATCGAATTTTCGAGATTAAGATACTATCAAATTTTATAAACTTGTTTATATTCGAAATTCTTTAATTCACATAAATGATGAATCAAATCACGATTTGATTATCCTGTGTCAAGTCAAATAACCTGTCAGACAAACTGTATTTGTTACTGTTTGTCAACTTTAAAATCATCTAAAGGAGATGTTCGTGCAAAAAGGAAAATTCAAATCAAATTTTTTAGTCTAGCAATTTTCAATTGGTGAATTTCAAAGGAACTCCGTGTTTGAAGGATATGAATTGACATTTTTCAACAAATTCCCATAAATATATGTTAACAGGAAGGAATATTTCATAAGAAATATTTCTGCACAATTACACGGATCAAATAAAACATCAAAGAATTTTATTACCCAACAGGGATAGACATGAATTTTCGGAAAAATTCTTGTTTGTTCTGTTGTTGAAATGAAAATCGTGAAAATCCCCAAATGGGAAAACGTTTTAAGGAATAATTTTCCTTTAAAATTTTTTTTCCAATTCACTACGATGTTTGTGTGATAAGCCCTACAAATGTTTCAAATGTCAATCAATATACGTTGAGTTTGAGTTTTTACGATTTTTTCGTGTTTTAACACACTTTTCGCTGTTAATTAAAAAGAAATGGTGGCAAAAAAATTTCATAGAGTTAATTTCAAGTTAATTGGACGTACATTCAATTGCATAGCACAAGAAAATTGAGCTTTGATTGAACCAATTTGACTGGAATGCTATGGGTAACCCAGATCTATTAAGACTACCTACATCTAGATTGAGTATGTACGCGTTTTTGTTTTTGTGGATGCTTGTGTTAGATAGTCGAATTGAATTCGAAACATTTAATGAAATTTTTAAACAAATAACAAAAAACAAACTGCAAGTGATGTTGCAATGTACACTTATCGATTGATTCATAGAACTGATGGATTGATTTGTATCTACGAGTATCATCAACATGCAGTACAGTTCTATTTGCAAGTGAAAGGTTTGAAAAGGTTCGGAATTGGTTCACTTTCGACTAATCAAAGTCGTAAACTAACCCACTTCCATCGCAAACGTTGTTATTTTATATGATATTCATGATTTCGAGGGTGTTTCGTAGTGCGAGAATATACAGTAGATTTAAGATACAGACTTCTTATCCTGAAGAGATACTTGTGAGATGAAAAACGTTTCCCAGATTATTGATTCCCTCTCAGCGTCTGTGTCATCTTCCGTTCCACTTGAAGTATGTTTATGTACTTGTGCCTGGATTGTGGCATTTATGTGAAAACTTGTGTATACCGATAAATCATATCAATATTACTCTCAACCCTTATAGTGAGCTGATACAGTCATACAAAGTTCCCTATCAAGTCTGAGGGATCGGCATTTTGCGAGGAATAACCGTGGAAGTAATGGGAGTAACAAGAAATTGTGAAATTTAAATGGAAATCAACTTTGGATTGGTACCAATAGATTCTGAATAAACGGAAACATACCACCTCGTCCGAAATTAGGGGATGAAATGAATAGAAACGAGTCAATTAGATTTCCATTTTGGTATGAATTTCAATATTTCCCAATTAAAATGGTACAACGAAAAATGAATTTATGAAATTGTTTTATGAATATTTTCTAGATTCACCCATAAAAACAAATTGAACAAGTATTGGCTGATATCATTTTAATTACTGAAAATTATTGGAAAATTTATTGGAAAATTATTCAAAACCCATAATTCACCAGAGAGTGTTAGATAACATTGAACATTCTTCAATTGAATTCAATTACTGAATTGTGTTCAAATTCACGTGGTTTTGTGATTTTTAATTATTTATTATACATTTACATTCATTGAGAACTGTTACACCACATTGAAATAACTTTGAATTATTCAATTATTCCACAAACAATATGACTTTGTTAGGATTCCTCCATTCAAATGTCAAATGATTGAATGTGACAACAATATGGCGGTGTTGGTTATTGATACGAAAACTGAAATTAACTTGGAAAAATTGTTTAAATTGTTTGTTAAATTCAGAGGTATTTTACGCCTACATATTGGTGAATAAATTGGCAAAATGTCAAAATGGAAATTGGCAAAATATCAAAATCAAAATAGAGTTATTTTCCACACAAATAAATCAACTGTTGTGGTGTAAATAAATAAGGACAATTAAGATAAAATGGGAAATTTTTTTTTGTACAAGATCCTTGACTTCGGTAATCTTAATTGGATCAACTTATCCTCCTTTGTGAAGGACTCTAGAAATTTACAAGTACAGTTAGCTCACTGCTTTTGCTATTAGTGAGTTGTGTTTGTCATCAAAGGAGTCACAGGACAAGTGACAATAGATGCATACAGGACAAAACTGTATGTCTGTATTTTGTTTTCTGAAGTAGCAAAATAAACAGGCAAACAAAAATAAACACCGATAAGGAGCATTCTTTGCTGTTGGGCAAGTGCCAACAACAACAACAACGATTTTGTCCTTTCGAATCCTTGTACTTGTAGTCACCTTTTTGGCACAATTACACGTGTTGGAATGTTTTATTCAAACACTCGTATATAGTGCACACGCATACTTTGCAGATAATCCTTTTTTATTATTCCAACTAACAAGGAAGGAATGCAGCCACTGTATAACACGTTTTGTTAAGGACGATGGGGTCATGTGTGAATAAAAAAGGGAGAACGATGGAGTCACGTTCGTTGTCGGTTAAAGTGATATGAAACACTTGAACTTTCGTTAAAAATTAAAAACACCTACAGTGAATTCATGGTTTCATTTTAACATCAACAAAATAAATACTGACAATCGCCTTGTCCTTTTTAAGGACATCAACATCTTGAAGACTTTCGAAGTGAAACAATTCTCATCCATGTCATATCATGTTTAAAAAGGGAGGATTTCTTAAAACTTTTGAAAAAGTTAATCCAAACAAAATTAATATGACTAACTTGATCCACTTCATGTTCGTTCAAGTTCTGATGTGCCCGTGAGGGTATGTCTTTTCAAGGGCGGAATTTGATATTTTCCAGTGGAAATTCTCTTTTAATAATTTATTAATTTAACGGAGTTCTCACTAGCGACATCTGTTGAATGTTTTTGTTTTCATTTCATACAACGGGAAGAAGATGTTTTGTCAGAAAAATTATCGAGTCATTTTCAACAAAAATATTTTTCGTCCTATTTCTTATGAGAAGTTTTCCTTTTGAAATTCTTGAATATTTCCTATTGCTGAATTCCAGGAGAAATGTAGTTTATTAAATTAGAACGTTAGGAACAACGCTAGCGCTCACGATATCTCAGTGGCTAGAGCAACTGCTCAGGAAGCAACAGACGTGTCTTTGTTCACTTTAATTCTATGTTTCTCATTGCACTGAGTGTTGTCAATTCGTATTTTCCTGATTTTCATAAATCACTTACATATTTTAGGAAAATCCAACTTGTAAACAGCAAATCTGAAACGAAAAATAAAAGTTAAAATATCTTATTAAACTGGAAACAATTATAATAACCCAATAATACTGTTTAAATTTATCTTATTAATTCATTTTCTAAGTAAATTTACCATTAAGAAATCAACAGAATAGCAGAATCAGAACTTTTAAATTTTGGAAAGGGAGAATCCGTGGATTTAGCAGTGAGTTCTAGAACATTATTCATTGTATAACAACACGGTTAATCGATAAATCTCTAGATTAGTGTCCTTCAGCTGAGACTCTGATAGCCCTGCTCCCAACAAATAGTACGTAACAAATTTACCTTTCTCGCAATTAACTGATTCTCATCTTAATTATTATCCTTATTTATTACTGCCGACTTATTGAAGTGATACTTCTTTTCCGCGGGGTATTTCACGCGATAGCTTGTCCGTGTGATGAAACGTTAAGAGTGTGTGCTCTGGCCGTGCAGCAGTATCATACAGTGCGTACAGTGCGAGTATAGTGAAGGGAAAGGCGTTGGTTGTGGCAGGAGAGTGCGTGAGTGAGTTTCACTTCAACCGACTGTCCCAGACAGAACCAGTTTTTTTTTTGCATTTACACCCTCGGTACGGTATTCAATTTCGAACTGCATTGTCATCTTTGCCGGCTTGTGTTAAAAGTCTAGTTAAAATTAATACGTTTCAAATAATTAAAGATTTTCTTCCCGAAAGCATTTTGAATAATCTTCATCCCAATTTAATTGGCAATTGATACCCTATCAATTTGAATTATAATATTTCAAATAAATCGACTATAACAAATGTTCCCCATTTCGATTCTGTTCCTTTTCGACTCATTTATTTCCGTATTTTTTGTTTCACCCACCTTCCAAAATCAATTCCAACATTATTGGCAATTGTGTGTCAATAAAGCATCAACAACAAATTCAGGACAACTATACCTTGTCACAGACAACAATGAAAGGCAAATATTGAGGTTATGAATTAGAGCAACAACCTAAACGCAAAGGGAGACAGAGAGAGAGAGGAACCGAGAACGAGATAGAATGGATTTCATTTATTAAACTTCATCTTTCCCTCAAGACTTAATTCAAATCAATATTTAAACTTTGAAAGAGATTTCGTTTTTGGATATTGTCATTTTAACGTAACGTGCCCTTTAGCAACATCAAGAAATTCTGTTTACCATCTTTAATGGAGTATCCAATAGACAGTATCTTAAAACTTGCCTTAGGAGACTACATTTACGTATTGTGACATTGTTATCATTCTCATAAGTTGAAGGGAAGTTTTTGAATTTTGTATATCATCCATATCGATTTCTAGTTATTTTCGAATACATTTCAACCCTTAATATGAATCAATATACATGCGTTGACATTATTTCCAATGTATTCTGTCTCTCATATCTTCTTCCACACAGCAGACAACAGCTCTTATTCGTCTAATGAAAATTTCTACCTAATAACAATGAGCTGTACTTGTTGCATTATTAATAAGAATGTAATTAAATACACTCACTAATGGACGATTAAGTCCCCAAAGACCTTTCGGGTTAATTACAATCATTGACATGGCTAATAAACGGAAACCTCAACTTCACAAGGACTCGAACAATTAAGTACGTTTCGTTCGATATTCAACACATCCTTAAGGGTGAAATTTTTGTTTTTTCGTCTATTTTTGGGTTCTCTCAAATTTTGTCAACCTTATTTTGTTTGTTTTAATTTTAGTTTTTAAATTAACAACGTTGTCTTTTATTAATGAACATTTGGGAAAAGTTGAAATTCTTCAAAGTCCTTTTTTCGTCGGGATATAAGGTAAAAAGGTCCTCACGGTTTGTACTTGTTTCATCCTTTTTTAATTCCTTCGAAGGATACGCGTACATTTTTGATATTTGAATCATGAATTCGGATTAAATAGATCTACGAAAATGAACTATTTCGCTAAGGAAAAAATATGAATCCTTTAATCTCTTAATAACTCCATGAAAGTGGTTAGCAAATTTCTTTACGTTTATGAGTCAACTTGAACACAACTTCTTCCCTCGTCGAAAAAAGTAGAATAGCTAAAACTGGAGTAAACGTAGATCTACATAATATTCCAATAAAAGCTTAGAAACTTGTTATGAGCATATTTAATCAGATAATAATGTAATAAAAGCAACAGCGACAGCCTCTCCGAGGGACTAGAGAACACCATTTCGTTATGGTGGTTTCATTTCTAAACGACACAACTAGGGAATTCCCCCGTTTTACACTCGAGTGATATCTAAATTACTTGAAAAGGGTAGAAACATATGTGTGCGTGTGTGTGGTGATATGTTTGTTTGTGTTTTGTTCGTGAGAACGCATTTTTAGCAGCACTTGTAGATTCTCAAGGCATGTGTCCTTGGTTGATGTTCATTTGGAGGACAAATTCTGAAGTGGTAGGGAAGCAACAAGCGACCAAGATTCCAACTTTATGGTTTGGGTAGCAATTTTGTGGGACATAAATTCTTGCCATTGTTTCATACCACTTCCCAACTCATTCGAATCGACGACATTCTAGTATCTATAGTAGAATGACTGAGTTTCCAGTTGAAATGTACCAAATATTTCGAGGATTCTCTTGATTATATCCACGTATACAAGGCATTTCTATTAGTAGACATAATGTCTTGAAAGTGAAAAGAATCACAATTCAACAAAAGCCAGGATATAAAATTTTTCTTCCCTTTTTTGTGAAATAAATGTTTTTAATTTTTTAACAGTGACAAACATGCACTGCATTAAATTTCATGTCAGTCTGGTGTTTTTATGTTTATGGTGTCTTCAAATGAATACTTTTGTTCCCAGAAATGGGGAGAAATCCTTCAGAGACAAGCAATTCTTTATACGACACCTTCGAAATGGGGACTGAATAAAAAGCGTAAAGGATAATTATTTAAATTCTACAAAACGGTGTTTCGTTTATGATAATGATTCTCTTCATACATATTTTTGAGTGAAGTTGCAAGAAGGAACGCTTGGAAATATCATTAGTTTTGATAAAGACATTTTTATGGAACCAATTCTGTCTTCTGTGGCTACCGATCTACTTCGTTTTGTTGATCGGAAAGATCAACTGATCAAACCTCTTTGGTAAACAAACCAGTTTGACAGATAGTAGCATTGTTGATCAAAGTGCAACACATGGAGCACACTTTTAGTCACACGAGAAAGAAGAGCTGCGATTCGTTCATAAACACTATACACGAGTGAACTCTTCACTCTCACTTGTTGAAGAAGTTTAAAAGATTTCAAAGCAATTGTTGTTGTTTGTTGCGCGGCACAAATGCCGAGCGTAAAATTCTTGTTTCCATATTCATGTAGCACTGATTTTGTATGTCTGTCACATTGACAGTAAATGATATTTAGTTGACTATTCAAATCCAAATTTTTTATCCCTGCCAATATTTGGAAAATAAATCCCTTTTCACTTTCTTGTAATGTAGATAAATTGGTAACACGTCGCAGAATTACACTTACAGGAGCAGAGCATGTCTTATGAAGAAAAGATTTTCACAAAGTCGTCAAGAAAAGGACTAAAAGGAATTTATCTACAATTCCAAGCACATGTGAAAGAATTTCCATTGAAAGTAATGTTAAAAACACTTTTCAAGTGATTTGTTTAAAATTGTCGCAATTTAAATTGGTTAAAGGTAAAGAAAAGTATTTTACAGGTAAACCATACAAAAATGTAGTCTTCTACTTTCAACAGTTTTCCATAAAATTCGAATTGTTTGGTTATCAAGGGAAATTGCCAAAATGTCGACAACAAAATGTCTAGCACTCCATGAAAGGAATTTAAACAAAGTAGAACCATTACGAGGTACTCGTGCCAATGTAGAGAGTATCTATGGGAAAAAGACAAGGTATGGTAAAACTTTACTCAATATTATTGTCGTTTATTTTATGTCCTTTTTTGTATAATGGATCGGAAAACTTTTCAATATGGCTGTTGGTAGTGTAACTGTTACACGTTTTATTTATTGAATAAAATTGTCCTTTATTCGAAATGTATCGTATTATAGAGTTATTTAATTCAGTAACCACAATAAAATGTATTCATTTCGAATCATATCGTCGCAGCAGGCATTGTTGCCAACCTGCATCCGTTCTTGTTTCACATTCAAACAAATTCTTATTGGAATGGAATGACGTTTCGCAAAAATTGCAGTTCTGGAGAGAGGGAAATTGATGAATTTGTTGCCTCTCGGAATTTTAAAATTGAAAACTTTTGTGTGCAAACAAAGAACAAATTAATTCTTGTGTCATTCAAGGATAATGAAACATTCATTTTGTAATAATTTAATCCTTACAACAATGTGTTCTTACAACATCATCATACTCAGTTATTCACTTATAAAGCGTTTACAGCAGTTAAAGTGACTTCTCGCAGAATATCCTTTTAACAATGTTCATCAAGTAAAGGACATCTTTTCAAAAATATAAATTTAAATTTTCCATAATTCATGAGGCCAGACCTGAGACGCATTACTCAAATAAAAACGTTTTCTTTTGTTGCAAGTGTAGCAGCTATCGTAACTTCCATCAAGCTTACACTGCTTTTTGCATATTAAAGAGGTTGCCACATTTACCAGGACTTCCGGTGAGTGGATCCTCCATAAATACGAGTCGAGGTTCTCGGTGAAAAATGATTATGAAAATTCATCATGTTGACGACTCCCCGAATTGGAGCACATCCTGCCGCAGGGTATTGTCTTGAATGTAGACAACTTTCAAAGTAAGTTGCATTTGATCCTTGAGGAAGGATTCTTGTTGGGAAAAAATTAAAATAAAAACAAATAAAATGCAACTTGTATTGAACCAGAAAGGAATTTCAAATCAAAAGAAGTTTTAGTTCTGGGAAGTTGTTAAATTGTGGTTACTTTGTGACACTTTGATGCGATGCATGTCCTTTTTCACTGAAGGGATTACCAACACCACATCAAGGAGCAAGTGATTACACTCAGATTTAGATATGCTTTATGCCGATTTCAAAGGATTGTTCAATTAAAAGTCCTTACACAAGGGAAATACTTTATTCAAATGGCACAAGAAAACCCCCACATGGGTTTGTGATCCTTGCAAGGACTCAGTTTACAGTGCGTCCTTGGTGAGTTTTGTGATCAATTTTTAATCCTTCTTCCACACAATTCACAAACTTTGATTTGTTTCACAAACATTTCATTTTCCCGGCACGTCAAATTTCCAACAGATGGCGTGCAGTGTGTGGCGACTCAATATATGGGAACATGGAAGGTACAGAAAATGTGCTCGGGATAGCTTAGTGGAAGGTCCGCGGTTCAATTCCCGGTCACGAGCACACAACATTTTCTCCTTTCATGTTTCCTACAGAAGTGATGAATCGAACTTTTATACGACCATAACCATAAAATTCAGATAGAAACTATCACTGGTCGTGCATGCAAATGCAAGATGAGTCTTGCTGACATGACAAGGATTTATAAAACTATTTTCATTTTGAATTGGAATGGAAGACAAGATGTCGACGTCTTTGAGATAATTCTGAAGTGTTTTTCTGAAGTTTGTGTGGGGTTTACTTTCCAATCTTTTCCATCAATTCTGAGTGCAAATATGCATTAGCAGCCAGCGAGCACTTGACGCACAGCACAATCTAAAAAGAAATTTTTTTTCTTATTCAAGAAGATATAGATTACCGATGAACAATCACCATCAGACCATCAGACCATCACTATCATCATCAGGACGAGTCTATTACTCCCCAGTCCATCATCCCGCACTGCTCCATGGGAATTAATTTCAATTTGTTGGCTTTTCTGTTGAGTTCCAGTAGTAAAGCCGCCAGTATCATCAGCATAAGTGATAGCATCTTATATACTAGCATAACCGCAGTCCCAATAGCAGTCAAACCAAGCCGCTTTTACTGCTTCTGTTTATTTATGGACTATCATTTCATTCTTGTGCTGAGTATAGTCAAGCTACTATTTCTTCATCCTCTCTTGTCTCGTCCTCTCTAGTAACAGTCCTTTCCTTGGCTATATGGTTAAACGCGTACCACATAAAGTTTGTGGTCGGTCTGTGTGTGATTGAGTATAACTATTAGTTGACTGTAAGTAATATAAATGGTTTACATATTTGTCTTGTTGAGATCAATTTATTGCCTTAACAAAATAGGATTGTTTTACTTTATTATGTTTCATAGCCATAACGTGTGTTCAATTTTCGTTCCATCAAAGTTGATTCAACAGAACGAACTTGTGGCGGCTCAATCGGACCTTACGCTTGCCGGGCGGACGCTCTAACCACTAAGCTATCCCGAGTACATTTTCTGTTCCTTCCATGTTCCCATATATATTGAGTAGCCACAAACGTAATGAATTCAACATCCTCTCGTAGCAAAAGACAAAACCTCATTCAATAAAATTTGAATAAATTGCATATTCATAGGCAAATTGTAAATAGTCCACAAGTCATCAGGTCAAATCAACGTTTTTGAACTTTGTCACTAAATCTAGTGGAAAATCGTTGAACAAATTCTAAAAGGATAATCGGAAAATTAATTTGATGACAAAATCAATGATATTCGATAGATTTCACAAAAACAATTTTCAAGTTCGTCATGTTTTTCCCATGTGGCTGTGAATTTTGTATAAACAAAAAACAAACGATCAATTCCAGAGGCTGATTCTTTGACCAAATAAGAATTTTCACCCTCAAGGAAAATTCTATTTTCAGAGATACAATAAAACACAACATTGTGTTTGTTTTATTTTGAATTTTCATCGTTGAAATGTTGGAAATTTTCGAAACGTGCAAAATTTCATCTTCTCTACACTTCACTTCCTTATTCCGGAAGTATAGAATCCCGAAGAAGGATGTGTCGTTTGTCTATTACACCAACGATTTGATGATTTCAACATTTCAAACTTCCGTTTCTATCTGTTTTTGAGATGGAGTTAATTTCGTTTTGTGGTAGATTTGTTTGACAATCATTTGGACATTCAAATAAACAACAATTGTGGAGTCAGTGCTAATGCAACAATTACTTAAATGTCTGTTTTATGTTTATTAAGTTGTTTTTCTTTGCTGCTTGAAATTAATTGTGTTTTGACTCGTTTGTGAAGTGGATTTAACATCAAAGCACTTGAGTGATTTAATGCAATCCACTTTGGCGTTTTAAATACGTCACTCACGTTCAAATGAAACTTTTTATGAGACATTACACAAAGTTCTGGATTGAGAGTTAACTCGTTTCTTATCCTACTTATCATCTTCTTATTTCCAAGTGAGAGAGAGAGGCAGAAAAAGTATACGGAAATCCGCAC
This sequence comes from Chrysops caecutiens, assembly GCA_963971475.1. Taxonomy (NCBI): domain Eukaryota; kingdom Metazoa; phylum Arthropoda; class Insecta; order Diptera; family Tabanidae; genus Chrysops; species Chrysops caecutiens. The sequence goes on from OZ020570.1 coordinate 3,369,846, forward strand.
AAAGAGAAAACGCCAAGAATGGTCGCACCAAAAATTTCACTTCTAACGCTGTGTGCTTTTGAGTGACACACAGTTTCTTTCCATCTGTTATTAACTACGTAATTGCAAATTGCTGATAATAAGAATTGGAATGTAAAGAATTGAATTGGGAGAATTTCATTTTTATAAACTTCATAAATATCCTGTTAATAACTACATTTCAATATTAAATATATTCATAAAAAACTCAGTTAATAATAATTTCGTTCTTTATTGATCTTTCTCTCATAAACATAAGCTATTTAAAGCGCACACGATTTTTGATATTATTTAAAAATTTATTGAGTTTTTATACATTTCTAATATTTGATATTAAAATTCAAAAGTTATTGATTCGATTTGAATTTTTAATCAAAGAATACTTCATAAATAACTGTCATTTCGATACAAATAAACCAATAACTTTCGAATAAATAAATAAATAAATAAAACTGACCAAATAAATTCAGTGTCTGTTCGTAATGGTGTCGGTAGGCACACATCAAATCACCTTAAATAAACAGGAGATATAATAGAATCAGCTTTCAGCAGTCTTCCTTGAGATCCTTAGGGGAGTTTATTGATTTTTTCAATTCTAAATGCTGGACGATGTAAGTCTTTCATAAATCTGTTCTGAGAAATTTCATTGATATTGTATCGGATAAGAGACGCCATGTTGTCTGCTACCTACCAAAATATGAACATAATTTACTTGAATGAATAACACCAAACAATCGGAAATGGGGATAAATTTAAAGGAGACAAACAAGTTTTCATGATACTACATATTTTGTAGTACAAATTGATTTATTCACTTTAAAACCAATTTTCTCAATCATTTAAGAACATTAGAGATGAAATTGAAATCACAATTCAGCAGGAAGATGATTTAATATGGCAACTCTGTGCGATTGACTGCGGTGTCCATGACTTTATTCATTCGTTGGAAAACGTGACAAAGATGGATTCAAGGATTTTCGTTTGTTCCCGTGTCAGAAGCAATGGCAAAATTAATTTCGCGTGTAAAAATCATGAGTAACCTTTTGAATTTTATGAAATTATCACTTTGATATTTATGGAAAAAGAGATCATATATATTTTTCAGGACGGATAAACCCTTAACAACGGATATAACCCTTCCGATGATAAATCAGGGATATGGAAAAATCCCTTAAAAATTCAGGCAACAACAAATTTTGAAACATTCCGTTTCGTCCTTGAATTAATCCTTTAAGTCAAACCAACAAGTCAATGTTCACATGAGTAGCTCGTTATATACCCGAAGGTATATAATTCCTACATACGATGTCTGACTAGTAAATAGTATTAAATATTAATATTAAAAGCTATTCACATGCTGAACGTTATCCTTATTAACGTAACAACAGAGCAAGGAGGATTCGTGTACACAACAAATATGTGCTGAGTTCATTATATCACGTCTCACTGTACAAACACATCGAGGTAGGATGAGGGGCATGGTGGCAGGATACAGTGCCTAAGGACTTTCAAATACCAAATATTATGTCAGTCGAATATCCTCCATCAAAGGATGTAATTAAGTCATGGTACACACACCAATTCACGCATTTTCGTTGTTATCCTTTGGCGTTGCAAATCCAAGGATTGCTTCAAGTTAAATCCTTTTACCAAAACAAGGACATTTCGTGATGTTTATGACATTTTTGATAATCAGTTATTTATTGTAATTAATTGTGTGCCATCAACCTCATGTTATCCTTTTACATGTTTTCGTAGAAAATGTTTTAAGATTATACGTACGTTTAAAACGTTGTTAAGGAAGCTGATGTATTTTGTAGCTTGCTTGCTGGTGATCTAACCTTGTGTCCAACTAGCCGAGGTTGAACATCACGGCATCGGTCTTATCTGAGATGGAACCGGTTTTTGAACAAGAGTAGGCGAGCGACTTGCAAATGTTCTACGCATGGAGGCGTTCAGTTGGTTAAGAGTCCACAAGGACACTGTTTCTAATATGATTATTGAGAATAAGATTTACACATGTATCAAGTTGTGATTGTGAAATGGCTAAACTGCAACGAAATGAAAACGTCAAAAGCAAATGTCCAATACTGCCTTAGGGTCTGTGGGCGACATTTTGAGTGAGATATAAATGAAATTCCAGTCGCAGTCATTTGCAATACGAAACTCAGTGAAATTGTCAAAGTTTTACAAACAATTTATCTCAATTCAATAAATTATTTTTCTCTTTTTGGTTGAACAGGACGTGGTGATCCTGAATGTGCGAAGGATATTTATTAAAAAAGTTCAACCACAAATCCTTATTGTTCGAGACGAAGGACTTCATTTTATCTTTTCGTTTTCTTTAGTCAAACAGTAAGACTGTCTGGAGTAAGCTTACCAAAAACGGATATCCTGGAAATGTCCGTGTCGTTTGTTGGATAAAGTCATCATCATCATCATCATCAACATCATCGTCGTCATCGTAGTAGAAGAAACTATTTGTCCACTGTTTTCCTTTTTGATGTATTTTTGATTTTTGGAAAAATTGCTGAGACGAAAAATGAAATTGAATAACTGACGTCCTCACATTGGTGGGAGAAAAGTCCTTTTTATAATATATTCCCGGCACGTCTTGTTTCTCGTTTTATCCTGAACATTGAAGAGTGAATAAAAATCATTCAAGGATATATACATTTTCGTACCGACTCCACTCACTAAGAGTATCCTTTCTGCATTATCCATTCGGTACGTGATTCTTCTCGTGTATATCCTGTAGACTGAAATCATGGGATAGGAATGACGATGGCGACAACAGCCCGGAGGATCCAGGATATTCTGGTGATGTTGATTGTGTTGGCGACGTCTAGTAGGAAACTGTTGCGCTTCCTATTTATCCCTGCCACCAATAACAACAAAACACACTCACACACTCACTCACTATTAGTCCTTTTTGGAAAATTCTAGTCTATGCTATCAGCATTCATTTTTCCAAGGACATTATTTTATATAAACGTTCCGTAAATAAAACCGTATTGTTAGGGATATTCGATACGGGAATAGAAATTTTCGGCACGATGTTTATACAGACGACATGGGCTTTGATCCTTTCAACACTAACTTATATTGATGTACATTGAATGAGAGCTCGCGTGAAGGGTTTCAACAGGAATTCAAGGATATTTGAATAGTTGGCATTGCAATAATGCTGATTATAGATCGATTGAGTTGAAAGGAGTTTCACATTTGAATGAATTGTGTCTCGTATCAAACAGAACTAGGTCGAAACATTTTACTTCACTTCAGTGAAGGTTTTCACCTTTACAATCGTGTTGTTCTCGTGTCGAAACAAATAAAATACAATATGAAGTAATAATGGAACATAACTCATACAATGTAAGACCGAGAGAACTGCATATATTACAATCGATTTGAATCGACATCCTGTGGAATGTATTCCTTGGAGTACGCTTTCAGAGAGGAAAGGTTTCACAAAACAAGTGACTGTTGAATTGAAACCATTCCTTTTTTTTTTCAGGAAAAGGTCTAGGTTACATAGGCCACATAATAAGCTTGGGATTATGTTTAACGGGCAATCATGTGGAATTATACACATGTGAAGAAATTGAATACGATCACGGTAGCTCAGTGGTTACAGCACCTGGCCTGGCAAACAAAGACCCCGTCTTGTACACCATCGTTTTCTTCAAGAACTGAAGGTGAATAGTGAATCACAATTTTTTAAAGTGGCAGACATTGAGCGGCTCTAAGTGAGTTAGGAGGACATGTATGTAATTACAGTGATGTCCAATTTAGTAATGGATTGAAAAATGTCTCTGCTCTCTCAAGGGAAATAGCAACGTTTCTATGGAAAAACATTTCAAAACCAAAATCGTCTTATCTTCTATTCTAGCGAAAGGAAACAGAAATCGGCTGAATGTCGTAAATGATAAAATTCACGTCATCATGCTCCCACTGGGGATGACATAAAACATTGAGCTGTGCTTCTGTAAATGGAAGGGCAATCATGCGAGGAATTGATGATGAAAGTAAATTTGAGGAAAACTCATTTTGATAGTGTGTGTGGGTCCTGTTTATGCGTGAGGAGGTTTTCTTACTGACAGGACATAGAAACAGCTTAAATACTAGCTTCATTGATTTCCACAAGATTCTATCAAATTTATTTCAAAGTGTGTATCAGATCATTTGACATTCGTCAGCTCGATTCACACAGGCAACGAAACCGGTTATTGTTCTTGTAAAAATATTTTATCGGACTGAGATCGTATCGAGACCGTCCCAATAGTGTGGATCGAGAGTTAGCAATTAGGTCAAGAAGAAAATAAGAAAACTCATTGTTACGTAGCAACTGTATCAAATTGACACGACAGGAACAAGACAAGGTTTGACAAATGAGGTACATGATAATTGTACAGCGTGTAAAGTGCATGTTAATTGGGTAATTATTCAAAACGACATGCACAAACATGCACACAGTGTCCTAGAGTTAATTGGAATTGATAGAATTTGTGCATGTCTTGAGATATAATTTGGTTAATTATAGAAATCAGAGTAAATCCAGTGTTTAAAGTAATTGTGAACTGAACAGGAAGTTGTAGTACTTACCCTTCCATATTTTGTTCCTTAACAAATTGAAACACTTAAAAGTTGCTGTGGGGAATGTATCGAGGTTCAAAATTCTGCAACAACAAAACTATCCTGGAAACATTTCCCGGCCAAAGGAGGGATGCATTTTGGGAGAAAACTGTTGAAAATTGTGGAAATTGTTGAAATAGCTGGAATTGTTGCATTATGCAACCTGCAATTTGTATTTAAAATGAAATTAAACTGTAAATGAGTCTAGTGTACATACAATATTTACCCTGGTTTACTTGTAAATTTTTTGGTTAAAGTTTCAGTTACACAAGTGCATTGCACCGAGAAGGTTTGTTGGGTTTTGGACTTTTCAATTAAGTTGTGGACGATCTGAATATTCTGGTTTTATGGAAATGAAATGCAACCCTGTTTTCTTATTCATGATTCAAAATGAAATTACATTTATCTCACTTGTGGTTTGAAAGTTTTCAAAGAAATTTTAAATCTGTAGTTCTTACACAAAATCTGGTGAAAGTTTTCATCAAAAATGTCAAATTGAAATAAAACTTTATTCAACAAATTTAATTCAATTCAATGACATGAGAATTTCTTATTCGAAATGAAAGCTGAAGCAAAAGTTTCCGTAAAAGCTCGCGGTGAAGCTCGATTGATTCATGTTGAGTGGCTACCAGAAATTTTTTAAAATTTCCTTATTGAATTTTCAGTATTGAATTATAATAAATAATTCACGTAGACGTTGAAGAATTCTAATATATTTTCGAAAGCGATAAGAGGTGAATAAAATTAATAACGTCCTGTGAATATTAAGAGGATGGCTTTATCATCAAATGAAGAAAAGTGTTTATCACGTATTCAAACTTTAATCATTCGGATCAATTTAGCTACAAGTGGCAATTCCAGAATATGAAGAAAGAAGGGAAACGATGAAAAATCCACTTGTTCCACGTGCTAATCCCATTATCACTATTATTGTTTTATTCACCACGATTTGATGTTATGTCTTCATCGTGAGCCGCAAGGCACCACTGTATTACGACTGGATTAATATAATTTTTATTTCGCACAAGGATTTTGGTGGATTTATTGATTATTTTCAAATTGACTTCATGGGAAGTGTGTGAAAATGACAAATGTATTTTAGACGTTTCAAATTCGTTGAGCGTGTTCCTACTTTATTCAAAGCCATCTATTAGCAATTAGCCTAGTTGCATTTTTCTGAATTAGCAATTGCGTCATCAACACCTCAATTGGAAATCCTTTCCCTTTTGAACTTTTTCGCACTTGAATTGAAATTTCATTTTGTGTCTTTCGGAAGAGATTTATTGGAATTTCCACTTGAACAATGGGAGGAACATGCAAATGACACCTGATGATTTATCCCCGAAGTGATTTTGGGAAAAAGGTGCTCAGTAAATGAAAATTCCTTTTTCTTTTTATCTTTTTTTTGAGGAAAATCTCTCTCACATACAAACACACGTTCAGTGATAGTCCTGAAATAGATTTGTACATGAGCTGGTAAGGATTTGGGTAAGCACAAGTACATGTTCAAGTACGTACAGGAACAATAATTGCTCATCCTTGTATCCCCATTAAGAGTACATTTTTTAGGAGGTAAAAAAAAAACAGCATTTTCTCTTGAACATGTGCCAGAACTTTTCACGGGCAAAATATCCAGGACAAAAAAGTGTTTATTGTGAGATATATGTGAGAGCGTATGCTGATTGTACATTTTATTTTGCTAATGTAATGTGAAGAACATGTGAAAATGTCTTGCCATAAGAGCATCGTGTTGAGATGGAAATGTTAAAAATATCTTTACTTATATTAAAAGGTTCTCCCAATAGAATGGACCAAACAACTTGAAAGAAATCTTTTTATAAAATGCCAGCCATAAATCCCGACTTATTTACAGAAATTCTTTCGACACTTCATTTGAAATAATAAAATTTATGGAAGAAAATTACGCTTCCGGAACTCATTAAATATATTTATTTTTTTTTGAAGATTTTCACTTTATCTATTCAAGCTGAGAAAAATTTTTTCACCTCAGGAACAAGGCCATCAATCATCTGGTTGAGGTACAGAATCATCATTAGTGCTGTGGAAAATTAAGTGGGTAGACAGGGTGAACAGAAAGATAACATTTTGTGTAATTAATAAACAATAAAATCACTCAGCCTCGGTGTCGCATAAAAACAATTTATCGCGATTCTTGTACTATCGAATATACACTAACAATAAATCACAATTGCCTACCCGATAAATATCTCCTGTGTACCTCAAGTAATCTGAATAAGTTACTTGTTGCTAATGTGTGCGAAAAAATCCAGAATGAAAATTCAGCATAACGGTAAATAAACAAACAGAAATGTTTACGAAACGTTGGCAAAGAAAAGAAATGCATAGTGATCGGATGAACACAAATCGAATTCGAATTGCATACATCTGGGTAATTTTCAAATACAACAACGACTTGTTAATGCTATCGAGCTCAAAATAAATTAGTTCCACTATGAAATCGACTTTAATTCGAAAATTTTACAACTTAAACGAATCACAAATTATTTTCAAAAAAAAAAATTATTACTAATAGCAAACGTGCAGCGGTTGTGCTTACCCGCCATTAAAATCATATAAAAGGTTTAAATGCTCCTTTGAGAGTTTTATTCCCGGAGTTAGAGTTTTAGTCGTTTTTTTCCTAGTATTCCTTGTATAAATTGTGTTTGTAGTTGCTTTATACATTTAAAGTTAACTTGCACGCGAATCCATACACGATGCATAAAATGAAGTTTTATGGAAACCATTAAATCGTCCTTTTTCCCATTCACAAACAACATGGAGCCATCCGTGGTGAGAGAGAGTGCATGATGCAAAGTGCTATTCCCAGAAGACTTTAATTTTCATAACTTGAAATGATTTTATCAGGGAAAAATTTATGATAGAAACTTTTAGTGGTTTTCAAATATTTCATTTATTTTCCAGCTTTTCAGAAATGTGTTAGCCATTTTGTTATGTTCGAAGAGATGTTATAAAATGTTTTATTGAAAATGCAACAAAATGGGTGAATATCTGATGTATATCTCTTTGTACGAATCAATGACGGTACAAAATGCATTGCGCCACATCCTTGCAGACATTGACTACAAGAAGTTTTCCTTACTGATCATGTGCTGTTGTTCAGGATATAGTAGCTCTGAAATACAATTTTCTGAAATTTATTTCAATTATCCTTAAATTTGGTTACACTCGTGTAATGTTTTATGACCCACACGAATTCAAATTCATCTCGCAAATCACACACGTATCCTTCATAGAAAATAAAAAAATAATCCTTTTATCCTTTCATTTCATTGCAATGAAATGCTAATAAAATTACGCCTCCAGCTGCCATCAGTGTCACGGCGTATTGTTCTTAATGGTCACAGAATCGTGCCTAATTTTATACCACATTTTTCCTATGACAACTTTTTACAGCTCCCCAAAATCCTCCCCATAATCATTGTTTGCTATTAAAAGTATTTAACAAAAATTTTTTCTTTGTCCTTCTTCTTCATGGCACTTCTAGATCCCCAAGGACCTCTTCTGTGAATATAAAAGTTTCTTGTTTAAACGCTTCACGCTGATGCTTTCCAATTCAGAGAAATTCAGCGATTTTTATTTTTCTTCAGCAAATTTTTTTCTACTGCCATTTCTTCTCGTCCTTTATATCCTCTGTGGATGACAGGATATTTATGGCATGCTCCTTCAATTCGAATCTACTATAAATCTTTTTAACAGCTTTAATTGCTTTATTATTAGAACGTTTCTATACTTTTATCTTTAATTGTGCATGTAATAAGGTCGGAGTCCTTTTTGTCAGGACACATTTTTGATTTACACTGGTTTCCGGTGATGAATGACATCAAACGAATCCAGACAGTCTTTGAAAGCATCTATCACGAATGACAGGGCAATTCTTACTTTTTCAACTCAATGGCAAATGGATAACTCATGCTCTGACAGTAACTTTACGAGTGTCACGAAAAAATTCAAGATTTTCATTGAGCAACGTTTACTAATCTTGTCTCTTTCTTGCATTATATTTCTTATGATTGAAAGCGGAGAAGTCAGTGCAACTTATTTTTTACCCACATTTCTTCTATATGCATATGTATTGACAACTGAACGACTGATTTTCTGATCGCAATCCACTTTGGAAAATGAGAAAGAGAATGACGTAAATGTTGAAATTTATCTTTCCCCTGATAGGTTCTCGTTATTTTACTTTCTGCTATTATGAGCTCTAAGTGAATTGTGACAACTGGAAGCTTAGAAAAAATTTGTGACCATGCACTTAAAATGTGGTCTGTCCTTCTAGCATTCGATTTCATATGAACTGGTCCTGTTGCATCAGTACTGCCGCCTTCTGACATTTAATTTTTTATAAGTAATGACAGCTAAGATCGCGTTTCGCTTGTTTTGCAACTTCTATATCCGTTATCTTTTCTAGTTTATCTATGTTTCATGCTAGATATCCTTTATGGATTTGGATAATTTGCAAATCACGTAATGAACAAATCCTTAATCTTGACAGTGTATCTGATTTTTATTATAAAAGTAAACACATTACAAGCAAATTTGCAGTCAGAATCCTTTTATTTTTGTTATTGTTCGAATTGATCTCATGAAAAATAAGTCAATGAATCACAATAAGGATATTTATTTTCACTGTTCATCGTCCTTTTTCCACAAGAATCAACCTTTGACCGAAGGGACAAGAGTCAGAAATGTTACCTACTTATCCCACATCCGGTTGAATGCATACAAATGTCGATATAAATATCAAATCACTTGTATATAATACACTTACACACAGAACAGGGAGAATATATGTATACATAATTTTATCCGAAAAAAGGATATTTTATTGTATACACAACTGCCTAAACATGTTTCACTTTTTGTTGTATCCTTAAAGATTCATTTATATTTGAATCCTGTTTCATGAGAATAAGAAAACTTTCACCTGCGCTTTTCATTCATCTTCCTGCGTAACCTGCCACAATGCCACCTACCCCCTTCCGTTATCCTTATTTTAATGGTGGCATTGGGATCCACAATTTGCGACAAAAATCGTTTCAAAGGATGTAGATCCGGTAAAAATGTGAATCAGAGTATGTTTTGTTATTGAAATGAACAAACCAACCAACCTACCAACACATGTCCTTTGACAATGGAGTCCTTGCCAGGTGAAGAAGTATGTTTACGTGTATTGCTGTGAACTGTACGTGCAGAAATCCTATTTTTCTCTTCCATCTTTAATTTTAGTTCAGTGGAACGAAGTACTCTCGACCTCCTCCGCAGCCACCACACTGTCAGGACATTACACACAACTACAAATGTCAACTGCAAACACTTTACTTTACTTTATTTTTTTTTGGCTGGAACATCCTGGTTCTCAAACGATATAAATTAATGAAATATTCCTTCGAGTAGTACATCCTGTAGGCTGTTAAAAATGCAGATACACACTACTTTCGCCACATTCATATCCTCAAGATTTTAAGGATGAGGTCGAACGTGTTTCATGGTGAGATACACAATTTGACAGGCAGACATATGTACACATGAACATGTTAAATTTAAGGATATCCACCATATCCTTGAACAAATGAAAAAGGGTTAACACCTCTTTCAAATTGAATCCATTACATATGTAAACTGAGTCGTGAGAACATGGGGAATTCAGTTTGTTTTATAATAAAACCTTTTTATACTCTAATCCTGGTTTCATTTTCATTGTGAAAATTATCGATTTTACGAATTTCACCTTTTTGTTTTACTTTGACCTCTGTGGAATGTGTGAAGAGTTGTTAGTTATTGAAACATTTTTCAAAGTTTTGAAAAATTAAAATGGCTGCCACTGAACCTGAAATAACACATTTGCTACTCTACAAGCTATATATCTTCGAAGAGTAGAAGACAAATGGGTTGAGATCGTGGTCAGTCGCATGTTTTGCTTGTATGATGATTCAGTAACATGCCAAGGATCAGCACTGATCGCTATCCAAAGCAGCACTGATCGCTATCCATGAAGCAGGACTCCAGGAAAAGAGACTTAAAGGCAGGCGAAGAATATCTGGTGGAAGATAGGTCTGTGACAACTCAAGAATGATCGTGGGACATCAAGAGAAATGTAGGCGTTGACGGTAGCTCAGTGGTTAAAACATATATCCGGCAAAGAAGGCCTGATCCGACGCGTAGTCTTTTCCATGTCCTACAGATTCAGTGAAAGGTCTGGCTAAACTGTCAAAAAAGGCAAACCACGTTATTTCCTAATTCATCACATTCGTCAAAGTCGGTAAATGAATGAATAATCCTTTTTGTGTTTTAGACAAAATAAGCAAATGGCAAAAAATTTTAACCCATTTCAGCCATTATGCTAATGAAAACCTTCAAGCTAGTGTGACAATCTTATTTACCTTGTGTCCACAAATTTGATTAATAAAGCTTTGAATACGAAATGTCCTGACAAAGTGGATTTATGTATATCTCCAACACGTGCATGTATGTCTTCATAGTGTCAAGGATAATCGCTCCTCTACACGTTGTGCTTATTACCAGGAAATTAATAATATCAAAGATATGTTATAAACAAATTCCAATTTGTTACAAAATTTACTAGATTTCGGTCAAAGAACGCGTGGGTAAACAGGACTAGATGAAATTGTCATTACTGTGGAATTTTCATAACTCATCATCTGAATGTCCTGGAAGTGTTTGATGTACCAATAAAGTTTTACTTATTGCCTAGCAATAGACCTCCACATCAATTGGGAGTAAATGATCCGAAATTGGCCAATCCTTGATTGAACTCAATTTGTTCGTAATTATCCTTCAGCAGGATATCGTAATTTGTCCATTTGCCAACAGCAGGTGGTTTTATTTCATTCGAATTTATGACTTTGTGGTTGGTAAAAGGCGAACAGTTTCCATTGATTTGTAACGAATGACATGTGATCGTTTAGGAAACATAACCTAAAATTAGCTATTAGGCATTAAAAAACAAAAACACGATTCTATGATTAATTCAAATCATAAAAACTTTAAGGCGACAAACTTCAACACTGCAGCACAATAACAAAATTCTGCCCATAAAAATGGCGGCTTATTTATTCCAACATGGCCGTCAACTATTAATATCTCGTACGTTCGTTTTCGCAGCATAAAATCAATATTATTGGCATGTTTAGTATGCGACTTGTTATTGTTAAATTCTACTTAATATTTTTATGAATCTATTTTGTTGGAAAACTTCTTCTCCCCATTAATGGGACGAGAGGATGTCCATGACAAAAAGATAATCCCTCCACACGACACAATTTGTTATGCATTCAATTGTTTCTTATCACGATAGCTTTCCGTTTTCTGTTTAGGAGCTTAAAAAGCAATGAATTTTCCTTTTCGAGGTGTTTGACAGCTCGTTTTTGTTTGCTATCAGTCATTGTTGGAAGGATAAGAAAATAGTTTTAACGCAATTATCCTCGACTTTTTGTTAATAAGCTTTTGACAACGAACTATAACTCCGTGAACCACCCACTTCCAGGATTAATTACTTTTATCCTGTTTCTGTTTTCATGATACAACCATAGTCGAAACTTGTGTGTAGACAAAAATTTTGGAGGAATTTTGACGTTTCAAGTTCTTTAACATTTTGAATTTGCACCACGAAACCGGTACGTATGGTACGTGTGTGGCGAGCACAATTCGATCGTCGATTAATTCCGTCCGCCAGGCAGTACTCGAGTCCATCTATAATACGCAAACATAAATTTTGTGACCCCTCGTATGGACAAACTACATGTACGATTTTGATAAAAATGCACAATTCAAAAGATATTTTATCGAAGAGGTGCAGAATATACTTTTAATTCAAATTGGTCAAGTAGTTTACCCGTAATTAATAAAAATAATATCAGTGCTTTGTTCTTGCATTGACCACGCATTGATAAGAGCATGTTCAAGGGAGTATTGTCGAAGAGAGAAATCGACAATTTCTTTTGCTCATGCTCTTATCAGATGCAATGCATGTGCGTGAGGGTAAGAGATAAGTGGATGTGCCTTTGTGGAGTGATAAGAGCATGAGCAAAAGAATTACAAATTATAATAAATTATGTCCTTACATTTAACACTTGAATATCTTAATAATTTTGAATCATATTGCAAATATATCTACATAAATACCTTAATTAGTCTACATTGCTGTCATATAAATTCGAAATCATTGTGATATATTGAAATATTATAGAAAGTTCCGAGTTCAAATTGATTTTCGAAAATATTTATAATTTAATCGATATCTCCTGGAATATTTGGTATATCACCGTGAAATCAACTGTTTTAGATTCGTTAAGCTTCAGACTTTTATTTGAGATACAAAATATTAAGATACGAAGAAAAAATTTTTTTTCATAAATAAATTTCGCCCATGGTTAGTCCATGATTTTTTTTAGGGCAAAAAAAATTTTTTTTCGAATGATGATGTTAGATACCTCATTCGAAGGAGTATACCTTCCCAAATAGTGGAAAATGTGTATTTTCCTTTTACGTATCATAGTTTGATAAAAAATATAAATAAAAATAATTTTCCAGTAAACTTGAGTCTTTTAATTTGTCGATTTCCGACTGCAACTGGCATTCCTAGTTTTGATAAATGTCTAAAGTGTTATAAAACAGTTAAACTAAAATCATAAAATTAACGAAAATGACAATTTCCATGATTAATCCTTCAAGAAACGTGAAAATGCCATTATCGTTATCAGTATCAAGACAGGATTATGTCGTTGTTGTTGACATGCATAACTAATAGATATAATTTCTCATGTCCCAAAGGACCTCATTAGGAACCTAGGATTCTTGTTTGAAAAATCCATGTAAGTCAAAATGTTTATCATGTTATTTATCAAAGTGTGTAAACACAACCATGAATATGCGTGCTATTCATGTGTCATGTGTTATATAGCTGTAAGTCCAGGTGATAATATACTCACGTAGTACCATTTGCAAATTGGATTTTTAGTCAAATTTAAATTAATTAAATTATTACAACTACTCATTAATAATTTAAGTTTAATTTCGAATGAACTTTTTCATTACATGTTATTTATATTAAATCCGGTTTTACGTGTTTTACTTATTAAAGTTTGCTATCCAATTCATATTTGATTTCATGAGTTCGCATTTATTAAAAAACACCTTACCTTCGACATTTTTTAATTACCTGCAAAAAAGTAAAAATTCATTTTGAAAATGTTATCAAGTAAAACCGTGCGAATCTCACAAGTTGAAGTCACTCATTTATAAATTGTGACTCACAGAGAAAAGGGCTCTTGCATGATTAGTATACTCAAACATTTCATGAACCCCTTGAAAGGATATCCTTAAATCTATGAGAAAAGTTTTTCTATTTCCATTGAAAACTTCTAAAGGAGTAAGAACTTTAAAAGTTTCCACTCAATGTTACATTTTGAAAATAGCAAAAATATATCCTTGAATCCACTTAAACTTTATCGATGTTCTTGTTTACCAGGACTCTCTCACAGCAAACTCAATAATGCATGATTTTTTAAGGACTCCACGGACAAAATAGGATTAAAGTTTAAGGATTGAAATGATGTAAGCATCAAATTGACCGTAACAAATCACATCGTTAGAAGGGATTAGGTCAAGGATCAGTTGTTTATTCCTGGTGCTATTTTTCGCCAACGACACACACAAAAAAAGGATGTTTTAAAGGGTAATTTACAAAATGTAGACACGACAAATGTGGCGTAGACATTGATTTATTTTATGTTCTACCAAAAGGACTTGTCTATCTAGTGTTTGCCTACATTTACATCCCTGTGCATGCATTAAAAATTCCAGGATTTATAAGGATACGATTTTCTTTTCTTTTATTTTCCAAAGCGACAATTCCTTGTGGTCAAATCAATTTTGCAAGAGACAATTGAGGTTACGCAAATGTTAAGAAATTTTAAACAAAATATTATTTCTTGAAAACTGACATGAAGTGTCACGAAGAAAATAAATTGTAAAATAAAGAAGATTGGAAAAAGAAGAAAAATCACAATGAAAAAAATTATGTGTGTGTGGAAAGAAATCAATAACTCACCAACACACATGAGCACAGGCATGTTTTAAAGCTTACGTTGGAAGTAAAACAAATGAAACTAAAACACGCAACAAGGAAAAAAGGGTAAAAATGTTCCCTAATTAATCCGATTTAATCCAAGCAGATTGATAAATTACCAACAATTTAGTGAACATGTGTTGGGTACACTTTAAGTAAATAAACAATATTGTCCTGTTATCCACAAAATGTCTACTAGGCATAAAATTCGTAATCCTTTTTCAACACAAATAAACTAACACTTCTGGGAGTGCAGACGTCGAATAAATTCTGTACAAACTTGAATAAATAATAGAACCTTAAATTGATGGTTGAATATTTTGTCCTTTTAGGTTATTCTAGGTTCAATAGTGTAATTGAGTTAAAATCTACTTCAGCAAATTCTCGGTTATTGAGACATTCCACATAAATTAGCATGTAAATTCTTCCTGAAAATTCTTTCTCAAAATCAACCGTCAATTATCCTTTTAACTTTTAACGACAACACATCAGGAAATTTAACTCTTCCAGATATAATTAACATTTCCAAAAATAATTTATTAAATCCACAATCGAGGGCAATAGCTACATCATGACGCCGGGAAAATATATATTTGAAAAGCGTGTAAACACGTGAATTATGTAATTAAGGACGAAATTGTTACTTGAATGTCATGCGATGAAACGGAAGAGGAAATATTCGAAAAAAATGTATATAGTAGACCTTCTGAATTATGTTGATTTTTTGAAGCAATCAAATTTAATAGCTTGCGTGCAAGTTAACTGTTTCCATTCTAAGTTCAAGTGCTACCTACAGGAAAGGCTACAATTAAGTCGGAAAAATTTATTAAATTATTCTTTGACAGCGTCTTTTTGATTTAAAGTGAAACCACTCGTGCACTACATATGTATCGTCTTGAAAGCAATTGAAAGGTTTTATGTAAAAGCATAGATTCGAATCTTGGACGACTACGTGCGATCATGACTTGAGTTCGTGGATTTTTCTATTTCGTCGCTAGAATTCGTTTGACGATTCGTTTCTTATACAAATATACACGTGTCAATTTTTTTTCTCCAAATTTTATTATACGACCCAACCGTCGAGAATACATTGGTGTCCTGGTTAAAAATTCAATCCCACACTTTCTGTAACTTATTTATTATTTAATGTTTTTGGGTATAACACGCCACACGAAGAATACAAAACAGGATATGCAATAAACAAGCAAAAAAGGAAAAGGTATCCATCCAAGAGTAAAAAGAAAATTATGTTAAAACACAAATACAAGCATGAAAAAAAGGAAAATGGACAAGCAACAGCAACAGGACGAAACAGGACGTCTGTGTGTGGAAAATATTGTGTTCAGTTTGAAACAATACACAAACAAAATACGCCACCATTCGAAAAGTAATCGGAGTCAAGCTATAGTCCTTATGTCCTGTCCCTGGGGCTGGACGAAATGTTAGCTATAGAGCAACAGTTGAACGGAAAACTAGCTAACAAGGAAATAGACACGTAACAGCTTCGGTTCAAAAAAAGGGATAATGAAAGGTGGAAAAAATTTTTCTCGAATAAAAATTGAAAATCAAATTCCAAACGTTGCAGATTGAAATCGACAAGGACGAGAAACAGGACGAATCCTGTCCTGAAGTTTAAAAATCGAAGACGACCAAAAAATTGTCGAATATTACACGCAGTCAGGTGGAAAAATCAATACACACACCTGTAAGGATTCAAACTAAAATGAAAAAAAGGATTCTCTCCACGTGTAATAGTATTCACACAACGAAAAATGCAATTCAACATCAACATGCACATGTAGCATGAGTTTTGCGCAAATGTCCTTACCAGGGTCCTTATGGGCTGCTCGTCATATGAAACAGACATGAGACCAGTAGAGAGCTTCCCATGCCACTTAGCAACCTCCACTGGGTTTCGGTTGTCCAAGGTGACATGATTTTAAAGTTTATTATTTTATTCGAAATAAGGACATTTTTTTAAGTGAATAAATAAACACTAATACACACCGAAAATATTCTAACTCCTTTCGACGTGTATATCGGTCAAGTGCCTTGAATTTCTCTACCTTTTTCCACCTGAACCCACACACACACACACATATACTCAAACACAAACACAAATTCATGTAAACAAAGTTAACTCGTCTTGAGGAGTACATTCCGTAAGGACACTACAAGACTTGTTTAGAGGCATTAAAACACTCAGTGACTTGGCATCGTCCTTGTTTTGTTCTGAACAAAAGTTTTTCGTCCTTTTGGGAAACAGAAAAAAACAAATTTTATTATTTATTTTATTTTCCCGTCAGACGATCCTGGAATGGATAAACGAACAAAAATTTGTGTTTGAATTCAATATCACATTTAAAAGTTATTGAAATTCAATAACCTTGTTATCCTTATGGGCTTTGGTGGAGTAAAATTTCTTTGAATATATCTCAAGTGGAAGTCAAAATCGTAGGATGTCGTCCTGAGTTTAGTGATTGATTAAAAGGACAAAACACCAAAAATTGCAACTTCTTTTAATTATTCTGTAATGTGGCAGATAGACGCTTCCAAATGACTCCCTGGAGGAACTCGGGAGCCAAGGGAATCCTTTGGCAGAATGATAAATGAGGTCCAGAGTCTATTGAAATTGAATTCCACGAAGGTCCTTGGAAGCAACAAGCGTTTTATATATCTTTAAAAACAAATTTTAAATCAACATGTTGCCAATAAATAAAGTCAAACAACTTCTAAAACTCTTAAAAAATTTCAACAGGTCTCCCCTCCTCCATTCGAAACAAAATGGATTCTAGCCAATTTTCCGGATGTAGTGTCCATTAAAAAAAGGGAAACGAACATAGAAAAAGGAGTTTTAAGTAATTTCGAATTGATTTTTATTTTGTTTAAGTTTACCAGGACCTTCATTTCTTATCAAGGATTCTACGGTTTTGTTCTACTTTCTTGTCTATTGGAGATTGTAAATTCTCATCGTTACTTGATCGTTAACAAAGGCATTAAATTGAATTCTTTGTTCCTACATCCTTCCTTTCTGTTCTCTTCGGAAGTCTATTCGAATCTATCGAATCGAAAGAATTGTATGTAGTTCTAGTTAGAAACTTTCCAAACAAGGATAACAAGGAATACAAACAAACTATGATACGGTTTGCTCTAATTCCTTTCTCTAATGAGTCAATTAGTTTCTATTTTCAGTTCACCATTATCTTTTAAGGATGAGTAGTTGCACATTTCTAAAGACTAATGTCGGAAAAACTGAGTGGAGTTTAATTACACAATTTCAAGTTCATTTTTAGAACTTCAATCGAGGTGAGTTTAATATAACAAATCGTATTTTTGGAGTTTTCATATTTTAATCAAAATATACATGAAATCTACTTTGTTTCAATTAGAATTCATTACCGATGAATAACTGTTATATGACAACTTGTCGTTTAACAAAATCTGGTAAACTAACTATGAGAGAATGAGAGACTGAGAGAACGTATACGAAGATCCGCACAAAGAGAAAATGCCGAGAATAGTCACCGGGCGATTCACTTCTAATTGGTTGGAGTGAAGTCAGTCATCGGGAGTTAATATGAACTATATCTCTTCCTACTGGATTGACGTTTGAATTTATGGTTGATTGTAATTGAAAAGACAAAAAACTATTTGTACATTCATGGAAATCGTTCGTTAACAGAAACCATACAAATGTAGATACTTATTTCCATCGAAAATGCACGTTGTCGATAATGGATACGAAATATTTCATCACATTAGTTAAGGACACACAACATTGGACAAAAGTCAAGTTCATTTAGAATTCAAAAAGAAAAATGAAAAGGAGAAAACAAGATAATTTATCCAGATACGTGAATATGGAATTTTGTTAAAAAATTTATAAGAAAGAAAAACTCAAATCAATTCACAGAAGTTTAAGTGTTCGGTACCATGAACGAAACGAGCAGGAAACTTTTAAGAGTGAAGAGGGTTTTAGTGGTTACAGTGGTTAGTAGTCGGAATACACGTGTTCTTTTTGAATATTCAAATTAATTTTCTTTTGAAATGATAGCACCAGCGCACATTCACATTTATGTGAGCATGTAAATTTTCCCACAAAACTACCAAGAATCTAAGGATCTAAGGATTGAATGCACATTGGACTGTGTGTAAATGTGGAGGCAGGACAGGCAGGATATACTCGCATATGGTATAATAAATACATGATCAATCTCATATTGTTGAGCAAATGGAACGGACGTGCTTGCCACAATTCAACAGTCGTTACGTGGTGCCATTTGCAAAACAGAAAAAAACCAAAAGGACATGAAAAGGAAGCGTCTCTTTTTCTATCCTTTTTGCTACATTTTGGCTTTAGTCCTGGACATCTGATAAATGTTAGTGGTTATGTGATTCAAATTGAGATATTCTAGTGGCAATCATGGAGGACCATTTGGTACATATGTTTTTTGTGTTTTGAAAATTATTTCTTTTTTCCTCACATATCCTTGAAGAACAAATGGACGTGCAATTTATAAGAATGAATACAAGCCGGTTACCATTGACCTCAAGTTGGCACAACTGGAAAATGACACACACGTCGATTATTTTATAGCCGATACGTGACAGAAAATACTTCTCTTGTTTTTGACACGACACGACAATCTTTCTTTAATCAGATAAAAGCTTGACTACATTACAGAAACACTTCCGCTTCCTTATATCGTTTATCACTCACATATCTTTTTCATTTCCATTACTAGCTTCAACATATGAAGAATTGCAAAAGATTTTCTTTAATATCTCGTAAAGCTCACATCTTTAGATGTTTATCCGTCAAGTCGGGCATAAGAAATTGAGCCCATCAAAAAAGGATCACAATTAACATGGTTTTGGGGTCATCCTTAAATAGAATTGAACTAATGAAGCTGTTGGAATCTAGTCGTATCTCAACAAGTGCTTAAAGTACATAAACGACAAACAAAATTACTTTGCTCTCAAACATTATGGTGGTAATTTCTTTTAATTTCGTCCTGACGCGTCTCAACATTATCCTGAATCTAACACTACCTGTTTTTCACCCTAAAGGATTTCATGCTGTTGCTTGGAAAAACCGAGAAAAATAAAATAAATAAGAAAATCATGATATAAATTTGTATATCCTTGTATACATCCTGTATTGCACAAAACAAACAAAACCAAATTACAACGAAATGAACTTCAGTTTAACATCAGATTTTACTTTAACATTTAACAACGAGATTTTATAAAATAAATTTTATTTTAATTAAACTTTAACACTCACACACACTCACTCAAATTTGAATATCCTTTAAATCCTTGAGCTCTTTCTTTATTATACAGACACGATTTTATTGTAAACATAAAAGTTTGCGGTTTAAATATTTCCATAAAAGTTTAAATAATTTTTCTGCATGGAAAATTTTTAAGTATGAACAATAAGGACATCCTGATGGATGAGATGCTTCCAAGGATAATGATAATTATTTAAGGAAAATATGTTGATTTTTTATGGCTTTATTAAAGCATGTGTCACCTTTTACGGGCGTTTTACGGTTTTTAACCGTTTAATACTGCAGAGATTTTTACGTTCAGGCAGCCATTTTGATTGCTTTTTATGCACTTTCAATTGCAAGCCATTAAAACATTTCAAAATCTACAAAAGTAGATGACGAAAACTGTCAAATTCCGATATCAATTTTCATTGTGCAACAAAATGAGATAGCAACACTACGTTTTGACAGTTTGGCCATTCTCGTGTTCTTGTTTTCGTAAATCATTTTCACAATCGACGTGCTTGAATGAGATAGCAACACAACGTGACATTTGTCCGTTATTTCATTTCTGAAAAAAAAAATTTCTTCCTAAAATGAAACTTTTTTATGATTTTTAAGCTTAATAAAATTTTCAACCACAGAAAAAAAATGGCTTCACTTTGACGTTCTCAGGAAAACCACAATTTCGCAAGTTTGTTCAGTTTTTTACCATTTGACAGAAGCTAAAAGGAAAAATTGAAAATCATTTTTCCATGAGACTGAACTAAATAAAGCTGGTCTCATTATTTTCCCATGTCCTTGTTTCTTTTCATCCTGACTGGTTGAGATGGAACACAGCCAGGAGATGAACCAATTAAAAGAAAAGAAACAAAACTTGAAAACACAGAAACTCTTGTCAGATTGTCGCCGAATTTAAACCACTACCATCTATTAAACATTTTTTTATTCTCACCAGGATGTCATGACGGAAAACAAGATATCTAATCATAATCCAACAAGGATAATAATAGTTCCCTCAAGACATGATATTTTCTGTTCTTCTCTTCAACAGAAAACAGTAAAGTCACTAGACTCGCCTACAAACTAACCAGATTACCCTCAATTTTGTGTACATTGTACACTTCGAAAAGGACAAATAACAACTTTATGTATCCTTGGTATCGTTGTAAGAACAGCAAATGACGTTTGACTTAATTCAATTCATGCAGCAGGATATCCAGGAGTCTTAAGGAATCACAGATTGTTGGAAAGGACGATTACGTGGTATTTTCTTTCAATATTATTTCCAAGGATACAACACAAAATGAATGGAATATTTTTCTTTTCTCACTCTATCTATTTTGCGGTTTCTTAACAGGACTTTAAGTAATTGAATTAGAATATCCTCACACTTGATATCTCTCATTTCGGTTTGTTTATGTGTTTTAAGAAAATTATTTTTAAATATAATGAGATGACAAAATTCAACGTATCCTTCCTCTAGGCCCTTTGAGTTTCTTATAACATGTACAATCCTTTGATTTTGAATATGAACACATGATATCTCACCTATATTAACGTATAGTCCACAGATTGTGTCTCAAACTTTTATTCATTCTTCTACGAAGATCCGCACAAAGAGAAGATACCGACTCTCGCTATTCCATAAAAAGTTTCACTTCTAACGCATTTTACATGTTCGGTCCACTCTCTCTCTCTCTTCTGACTCATATCAAATATGAAATTTCTTCTTAGAGAGAGTGAGTGACTTTACACGACTATGCATGTTCTTTCAGGATTTGCCATTAAACATCCATGTTGTTTTCTCGTTTTTCTTCACAATTTTGGTTGAGTGCACTTTTTTAATAAGAAATAAAGTTAAAGGAGACAAAAATTGAAATATCCTGCCCGCATTCAAGTTAAACGTGAACTTATTAAAATAATTTCCCTCAGCCATCATTACACACTTTGTAATATCCGTTCCCTTTTTGTTTCTCACAAATTTTTTCTTCAACAAAATGTTTACGTAAAATTAATGAAATCCAACATTTTGAACTTTCACTCCTTCGAAACAAATCTGAAAACTTTCTAACTTTCACTTTGGAATTGTCGAAATTTTTTTCGTAAATTTCGAAATTTTATGTGGAAAATTTTAAATTGAAAAATACTGTCTTTTCATGGAGGTTTCGTGTACTCTGTATCTGTCAACATTCGTTAAAACACATCAAGGATAATCTACAGACAATGAAGTGAAATTGAATTACTCCAAAGGACTGACAAGGATTAGTTTTGTTTTTTGTTTTTACTTTCAAGAAATCACGTAAACTGAAAGAATCATTTGGCACTTGTTATGCAAAACTTTAAAGCAAAGTTCCTTTGAAAGGACACTTTAAGGGCACTTTCAACTAATTCCTTACATTTGTTAATTCAAATTTATGCGATTTTTAATTCTACTAAATCAACAAAACTGTGATTCATTGAATTTGTAATTAGCTTAAGTTCAAACTAGTCACTATCCTGGAAATAAGGACATTCCCTGCACTTAAAAAAACTCTTTCAAGATGCCGTTGTTGTCGTAATCACTTAATGCCAACTGAAAATATATTTATTTATTTATTTAAATTGCTTTAACGTGAAAATATTCAAAATTGAAATCGAGATAAGCGATTTTTTACGGCTGGTCGTAAATTTTCCTTAAACTGCTTAAAATGTCAGGATTTAGTTGATGTCAGTGTCAAATATCAAATTATCACAAAACCATTTTTAATTTCTTTGTGAACGTTTGCTAAGAAATTGCCCTGGAGATCAAAAAGAATGTTTGTAGGACTTGGTTTCATGTAGAATTGTTTTTTTAACATATTCCGCCCAAGGAATATATTTTAAATTCCACAAAATTGTTATGGTTGCCTTGTTACGCATTTAACAAGTTTCAAGGATATTTTCGTGGTAATAAAATTTCACGTTTTACAACTTTACCCAAAAGTCCAAAAAACTGAAATAATCGAAAGTAAGCTGAAATTTTAGTACCAGAATTTTATAAGGACGTGCGACTGTGGAGTGATCCTAGAGAAATTTTTCATAAGATCCTGAATTATTTATACTTCCCACTCTCGTATCAGAATCGTGAATCCTGTTTGGCGAGGCAAGATACACTTCAACAATGAAAGAATGAAAACTGAATTTTATTGATAAAGTCTGCAAGGATAGCATTTATAATGATAGGATAATAAAATTTTTACGAACGTGTTTGGATGACTTTTGGGTGGAACTCAAGATTCATTGTGACTTATGTCAGTCTGGAAACATGGTTTTGTTGAAGCCAGTATCCAATTAAAGTGCGGAAGAACAACAGTTGAAGCACTTTCAAATAATACAGCTTTTGCAATGTGATCAAATTAACAGTGTGGCAGAGCATCATTCTAAGCTTGATGTTACTGACATCTCTGCTCTACTTTTTACATTTACTGTCATCTGACAGTTGCAGCCATTTTATATCGTTTCGCAGGTAGAATTTCCCCTGGATTTGTGGAGGGGATTTTTCATTTCATGAGTGTTTCATCCTACTCAACTTTCGCAACTGAAATTATGCTTTATTTGCATTTTCAAATTTGAAAATTAAAAAAATTAATTCAATTGATCTGAAGAATGAACATCTTCTCGAAACTCTACAAGAGGTCTAGTGCCAGAGGGATCAATTAATTCTTTTTTGTGGGGGGAAAAATCTAAATTACACAAATTACTCCCGAGTGGGCATTCCAATTAACGTTTAATGGATGCTAATTTGTAATGAATTTTTTCCAGGGAACAATTAAAATCTAGACGAATATTTTCGGTCAAACAAAAGTAGCAGCCATATTTACTCCACATTCCATCTATAACAGACACAAAAGTATCAAACATCGTTCAAAGTTGATTGCTGAATCCACTCAATTATGAAAATTTTTCTTTTAATCTGTTCAAGCATTTCCAGTGTTTTCCGGTGTTCATGTTTTTTTCCTGTTTTCATTGTCCAAGAAAATGCGCTTCTACTTTTCTCTCTACTCTGTAAAGTTTTCTTTTATTATCCAGTCTATAAATTGAAATGCTTTTGTGTTTATTTATGAATGAAAGTTATGTGGAAATTTATGAGAGCAAGTACATGAAATTAAAGTGAGAAAAAAAAGTTTTTTAATTAATGGATTTGAAAGATGAAGGAAAACTGTTCAAAGCTTTTAGAAAAATTAGTTATAGAAAATGTTTCATTGTTTTTCTCATCTGTAATTCGATGTTTTGTTTTAAACTTTTTGATGCGGAGCAGATAAAATCAGAATTTTCAACACGAAAAAAAACATGTGACTCATTCCAATCGAAATTTAAGAAAAGCACACGAAGAAAATCAAAACTAGACAAGCAACACTAAATAAGCGTACGTGGTCTAAAAAGAATCTTGAAGGTTTTTCAAATAACTTTGCATACCATCATACCAACTGCCAGCTACAAGGATATGGTGATAACTCACCAATTGTGGCAATTTTCCATTTTTCATCTTTAATACCCAGTTAAAGTCAAATATTGAAGAAATACGGTTTTCCAAGCAGCCAAATGACTTTGAAAAGCTGATAACCGAACAAACGTGTGTGGGTAATATCCCGATTGATGTATCGATATTATTTTATCTTTCATAGCCAATAAATAACCTTTCACCAATTCCAATTCCTGATGATATATTTCCTTGACCGTACATAAATGATCCTCGTATTAGTAAGATTATTAAGCTTACCATCCGGATAACAGTGTTATGATCAAATTTTTCCTCTTATTCCTTTTGGTTACACAACAAAAAAAAGGAAGTAATGTACACAAAACGGAAAAAGGAATATGTCTATCACGTACGATTGTCCATTTTTATAGACGAATTTCTGGACAAATTCCTTATGGTCCATAACGGAGGATAACCATTGAGGCAGGACAACGAAAAAGGGTCATGTTCTTCGATATTGTATTGAAAGGAAACGAACAATTTTATCTTGATAATATCCTGTCTTGAGGTTGGAATGAATTTTCAGTTCAATTTACATTGGGAAATTCAATTTCAACACTGAAGTCAAAGAAATTTAACCTAAACCTAAAAATTTGTTAAATTACAATTGTAGTTGGGTAGAAACCAATAAGGGAAACCTCATAAATGGAAAAGGATTTTTATAGACAAAATACTTCTAGAGTCAATTCGAAAAAGTTAACTAGTTTGGAGATGAAATGGTTTAGTTCATTAACAAATTAAATAAAGAACTAGTTCACAATACTAAAGTGATAAATTACATTAACCAATTGAACACGCAAGCAAACAATCAGTAGTATATCCTTAAAAACAGTTTACATATAATAGTTTTTTCTGTTGTCAATAAAGGAAATTGTTATATCACGAAATATTTAAACACGTTAAACTGTTTATCACGCAATCACAAGTTTTAACTTCGTCATGTAACGAAAATCACTTCTTAACTTAACGTTTTATCTATTTATTAACTAATATCCAAATCAGATAAAGCGATACAAGTGGATTTTCTCGAAAACTCATAAGTGATAATAAAACGAAACCATTACATGTACTTGATATACAGTAGCATTAAAATCAAAATAACAAAAATTGTCGAGGTTAACAAATTACCCCCGTGAGCGAATCACATTTAATCAGGTGTCGTTATCACAGCCGTGAAAATATTGAAATGGTAATCGATTAAACGTTCCTTTCCTACATCTACTTCCAGTCATATCTACTATAATACAAATTCTATCCGTTATATGAAATGTAACTTGAATTAGATGAATTTGTCAATGACTCTGTTGAATGTAATTTGTTCAAGTATTTACTGAACATCAGCTCTACTAATTGAATTTGTTACATTCATTAACCGTATTGAATAGGCCAACATCAAATGCTAATGAATTTGTTAAGATAGAAGATAGAAAATGTTGAAAATATCAACGGAAATTATACTTCTCTTTGCGGTCTATTCTATTGGAAGTGAGGATGATGCCTCAGGTTCAGGTTGAGGTAATAGGTATAAGACACGACGTAAATGTTCTTCAAAGTTTTCAACTTTATTCGTAATTAATGAGTGTCGTTGAAGAAAGTTTCAATATGCAACAGATTTTATACACTAGAAATTGAATTTAATTACCTAGGTAAATGTTCTAGGTTAACACAAGTATAATCATGATCTTGAATTTGATTTTGAAATTGAATTTGACACATGTAATTGGTTAAAAATAATTCCAATAAAACGTACGTTTTATTTTTAGTGATTGAAGAATGTTCATTCAAACAAAATGTTAATGTAAACAATTTAAAAACAGATTATAATGTGATGTGATAAATTTGTTTTTCACATATCCTGGATTGATTTAGATACAAAAATTTTCATTTATTTAAAAGAAATTATATTTTGTAACAGGAGGCATCCTGTGTAGGCGTTCGGAATTGACATGTCCATAGTGGAAAACGATGGAATACATACCAGTAAAAATTGATTTTCCATCTTTCTCAACTTCTTACTACACTAACTAGTGAGTTCACCTGAGTTATACTATGTGCATAGTAATTGCAGAAAAATATTTAAATAATTATTAGTTCCTTGAACTTTAGGTGGTATAAAACAACAAGTTGGTTGTATCCTTAAATGTGTTTTAACCCACAAACACAGTAGAGGAAAACTTGAAATATTTTCTTATTTATTAAACAAATCTATCATATATGGTAAGATATTTGATAATGATAGAAAACTGAAAATTCCCCCATTTCAGTTTTGTAAATAACATTCGCATTTGTGTTATTCCAATTCAGTTCAAGGTAATAACATTTTTTGCGGGCATATGTATGTATCCGGAGAGAATTTCTGTTTTTTAAATTGTTTTTAATTCTTTTGCATTAACAAACTTGAAAATATTTTAATTTATTTTACCTTAAATTCCACTGCATTTACACGAAAAAATACAATTTGTTTTCAATCGGGATGCCCTAGATACGTTGGAATTTCCTTGTTTTTTACAAAAAATGAAATGAATTTTTATTTTGAAAAAATTTCGTTCCTTCCGTTTCAGATGTATGAAAGATTATCCCACATCACATGTAGATATTCCATTCAATTGATAAATACGCAAAATCAAATTCACATAAATACACTTGTTTGCAATGATGATTTTATTAAAATTTCAGGTGAAATTAATTAGAAATTTCTTTTTATTGCTTTATACGCAGGTACATGCACTTTTAGTCGCGTCACTAGTTGTTACTAATGAAAGTTGTTGCACATACTACAATACATAAATTGATTGTTGCACCTTTAATAACAGAAGTAATAATAATGAATTTATTTAAAACAAGGATATTATTAACACTTTTCACCTTCACCTTAACCTGAACACCATCTTCATTTTCCTTTCTACATTTGAATTGCACTGAAAATTTTTTGGGAAAACGCCTAAAACTGAAACACGTAAACGAAATAAATTAAAATAAAAATGATTTTTACATTACACTATTTGAAATTGAACTTTAATTGAATTTTATAAAAACGTTAATTTTAAAAATATTTCCGTGGCGGCGAAATTATAGATGATAAAACTTGCGCGCCCGATTTTCCTTACCTCGTTCGTTTCGTTTCGTTTCGATTTAAAAGCTTAACTTTGAGCGAACCTAGTCGTTAAGGTTAAATATTTTAATACTAGGTACAAACCTTTTCCTTGGAAAGGTTAAATGATTTTCATTTTTATTTTTTAGCTTGTAAATGAAAGTTTTCTTAGTTTATTTCTACAACAATTGAAATGCACATTATTAATTTTATTTGATTGCAGTTTTATTCAACTGAAATACACGAAAAATCGTAGAAATTTTCCAAATTTTCTTACTGACGCGAAAAAATGTTACCAATGTATCCACAGAAAATTCTCAACTGACAGGGGGTTTGTGGAAAATTGGAGAAATTTTTCTGATCATGTCTTGTAAATCAGAGAGAGATGGATGTATTTTGGGAAAAGAGAATTTTCCTTGGATTTTGTGGAATGTAATCGATGTGTTTTCCTAATTCGAGTGAGAATTATTTATACGTTACATAAAATATTAGGGAAAATTACGATTTTTAATTAAAAATTTTATTATTTTTGAGTTTACTTGAATGAAATTTTTCATTAAGTTCGTGTGGTACTTTGATGCTGCTAAAGATCGTTTTCTTCTTTTGAATATTACAAACCACAGTGTCCTGTTGCGGCCACGAGTTCCTTCAGTTTTCCACTAGTCTGTTGCATGTTTCGATGAGTCTGCGTCGTGAGACACCTTCCACATTCCATGTGCTACTCGTGGCTGTAGCACAAGGACGGCGTTAACACTTGAAATTCTATTTCAATTTCATATCAGACATACAAAAATAATAATTCTTGTTTCAATCAAACTTTATTTCAATTTGTCTCACACTTATTGGTACATTAACTTAGAAACTACGGAATAATATTGTAATGAATAAAATTTAATATCGATACTTAGTTGAATAGTCTTTGGGTGAAACGACCAAACCACGTCCTTTCCTAGCACCACGATATACAGTTTCGACAATATCAATCATTTCTTGTTTATCCTCAAGAGGCCAGTTAATTTTATTGTTATTACCAGTTCCCAAATCGATCATTATATGTTTATTGCGGAAGAAGAACATCACGGTACATGGATCATACAATTCGTACATTTTGTTGAAGTCAGGTACTTCTGTTATATCAACAAGATAAATCACAGCAAAATTTTTAACTTTCTCAGCAATGCTATATAATACTTCATCCATTTTCATGCATGCTGGATCCCAATCGTGACCGAAACGTATTACCTGCAAGTAGTGTTTGTTAATATTGATTGGGATGAAAGTTTCTAGAACCTAATACTTACCACAACACGGTCCTCCTCCGATAGAATTGCTTGGTCAACTTGCCAACCATTGTGTAAATGTGGTAACATATACGACATTTTGGATTAAATTTATTTGATTCTTTGTTCAAAGATTAAAATTCTTACGTTTATCCTTTGGATTAATTCTTAAAATTGGTATTTCTCGATATATTTAACAAATTTCTCTTCCTGTTCCGTCTTCCACAGACTTGTCAAACTTTGACAATTATCAATGAACTGTGTGTTTAGATGGAATATCAAATTCGACATGCCACCAGCTGGAAGTTAGTGAAAAAGATAGTTTGACTACTACCCACCAGAATATTCACATCGTAAACTCAAGATTTGAAGTGTCAAAATTCTGACATTTCTCTAGCAACACACGGCGACTACAGAAAACACGTTTTGTGGCTAGTTTTATTTATTTTTGAATAAAACACACGATTAGTTTTTTAGTTTCCAATAAACTATATTTCAGCTTTGTCTTAAGTTCGGAGAGATATTACTCACACTTACGATATGGTAATAATAGGAAATAATTCAAATTAATCATTGGTTAAAACCATGATGCAATTACAGTAATGTATTTGAAATCCAATTCCAGGCTGCTATTGAGAGGAAAGGTACATTCAAAGTAGAATACCTTCAACGTATTGAAGAAGAAGTTCAAAGGCGATGGGAGGCTGAACGTATTTTCGAAGTGGATGCCCCAGAGAAGGCTGACCGGAAACCGGATGAAAAGTTTTTGGTTACGTTTCCCTACCCTTACATGAATGGTCGTCTTCATCTTGGTCATACCTTCACGCTATCTAAAGCGGAGGTAAAATAAACTAACAGACAAATAGTTCAATTAACGAGAAATTCTTTATCAGTTTGCGATAAGGTACAATCGTTTGAAGGGTAAAAAGTGTCTTTTCCCATTTGGACTACATTGCACTGGAATGCCCATTAAAGCATGTGCAGACAAGCTCAAGAGAGAAATGGAAACTTACGGTTATCCACCAAAATTTCCGGAAGCAACCGAAGTTGAACCCGTTGTGGAGGAAGATGTCGTTCCAAAGGATAAAAGTAAGGGCAAGAAAAGTAAAGCCGTTTCGAAGACGGGAGCGGCTAAATATCAATGGCAAATCATGGAAAGTCTAGGATTAGAAGATGAAGAAATAAAGAAATTTGCTGATGAGAACTATTGGTTGGACTATTTCCCACCGTTGGCGGTTTCTGATCTCAAACGTTTAGGAATTCATGTAAGTGGAACCGGATAAGTTTTGTTTCCGTTTTATCAAAAACTTTTGCAATGCAGGTAGATTGGCGTAGAATGTTTATTACAACTGATGCAAATCCGTTTTACGATTCATTTGTACGTTGGCAATTCGTTCATCTCAAGAATCGTGGAAAGATCATGTACGGAAAGAGACATACAATTTTTTCACCCAAAGATGGCCAACCGTGCATGGATCATGATCGATCGACTGGTGAAGGTGTTGGACCACAAGAGTATACTCTTATTAAAATGAAAGTTTTGACACCACCTGAAAAATTAAAGTCAGTATTTCAGTCAGTATATATTAAAAAAATTAAGACTAATTTAATTAATTATTTTTTAGAAATATAACAGATCCCATCTACCTTGTTGCTGCAACATTGCGTCCAGAAACAATGTATGGTCAGACAAATTGCTGGCTACATCCCGATATAAAATACATTGCATTCAGAACAACAAAATCAAATGAAGTATGGGTATGTACAAGACGAGCAGCTCGGAATATGTCATACCAAGGATTTACTCCTGTCGAGGGAAAAGTTGTGGAAATTGCAGAAATGACAGGCATGGAACTGATGGGCTTAAAATTGAATGCTCCATTGACATCTTACAAGAGTTTATATTGTCTCCCAATGCTTTCGATTCGAGAAGATAAAGGAACTGGTGTTGTGACATCAGTCCCATCCGATTCACCAGATGATTATGCTGCCCTAGTTGATTTGAAGAAGAAAGAAGCATTTAGGGAGAAGTACGGCATTAAAGATGAAATGGTTCTTCCGTATGATCCCATTTCCATAATTGAAGTTCCTGGAATCAGTAAATTGAGTGCGGTAACTGTGTATGAATCACTTAAAATACAAAGTCAAAATGATCGTGCCAAACTTACTGAAGCCAAAGAATTGGTTTACTTAAAAGGATTCTATGATGGTGTACTTTTGGTCGGAGAATTTGCCGGAAAGAAAATTCAGGACATTAAAAAGAACATTCAAAAGAAACTAATCGATCAAAATGAAGCTGATGTATACTATGAACCCGAAAAAACTATCATCTCACGTTCTGGTGATGAATGTGTTGTTGCTTTGTGTAACCAATGGTACCTTAACTATGGAGAAGAAAAATGGCAAGCGCAAGCCTTTAATTTACTTAAGGGAATGGAACTTTATCACGATGAAGTTCGGAGGAATTTCGAAGCATGTCTTAACTGGTTACATGAATATGCGTGCTCTAGGACATATGGGTTGGGAACAAAACTACCGTGGGATGAACAATGGCTGATTGAATCACTTTCTGATTCAACAATTTATATGGCTTTCTATACTATTTCCCACTTGCTCCAGGGTGGATCTTTTAAAGGAGAGAAACCCAGTCCATTGAATATTAAACCAAATGTAAATAACTTTTTCCTTATGCTTGTCGATGTTAGGTAAACATTTCTTTCTTTCTGATTTTAGGACATGACAAACGAAGTTTGGGACTATGTTTTCTTCAAAGAATCTCCCTTGCCAAAAAAGACTTCCATCAAAAAGGAACACTTGGAACTATTAAGACGTGAATTTGAGTACTGGTATCCTGTGGATCTGAGAGTTTCTGGAAAAGATCTCATACAAAATCACTTGACATTTTATTTGTACAATCACTGCGCTATATGGCCTAAAGATTCATCTAAATGGCCCCGAGGAATTCGTGCCAATGGTCATTTGCTTCTGAACTCAGCTAAAATGTCAAAATCAGATGGCAATTTCCTAACATTGAATGAAGCTATCCGTAAATTTAGTGCAGATGGAATGCGGCTGTGTTTAGCTGATGCTGGTGACAGTGTTGAAGATGCTAATTTTGTTGAAAGTGCGGCAGATGCAGGAATTCTGAGGCTTTATACATTCATTGAATGGGTTAAAGAAATGATCGAATCAAAGATCTTTCTGAGGAAAGGCAGTCCAAACACTTTCAATGACAAAGTTTTTATTAGCGAAATGAACTTGAAAACAAAACAAACTGATGAAAATTTCAAGAAAATGTTGTTCAAAGAAGGTTTAAGGACTGGTTTCTTCGAATTACAATTGGCTCGTGATAAATATCGGGAATTATGTGGTACTGTGGGAATGCATCAAGAACTAGTTTTTGAATTTATCCGTCGACAAGCCCTCTTAATGTCTCCAATATGTCCACATGTGGCTGAATGCGTTTGGGAATTACTTGGGAACAAAACAAGCATATTAAATGCTAAATGGCCGCAGGTTGGTCCAATCGACGAACGTGACATTAAACGTTCAGAATATCTAATGGAAGCGGCTCATGCATTCCGCTTGACCCTGAAGAATATCCTTCAGGTATTATATAAAGATGTGAAAGAAAAATCTGTACAGCCCGTGATAATAAGACCATCAATTGCCACAATTTGGGTTGCCAAAACATATCCACCATGGCAGAGCTGTGTATTGGAGACTATGCAAGAGCTTTACGCGAAAAATAACAATGCACTTCCTGAAAATAAAGTTATAGCCGCAACATTGGGTACCAAAGAAATTTTGAAGAAATATATGAAGAAAGTTATGCCCTTTGCACAAATGATTCGTCAAAAAGTTGAAGGACCTGAAGGTAAAGGATTGAGTGCTATGTCTGTATCGTTAGATTTCGATGAACGAGAAGTTCTCATGAATAATCGGGAGTACTTAAAGAATACTTTAGAGGTAAACTAATTTGTCAAATCAGTCAGGAACTTGTTCTATAAATTACATAATTTTAAATAGATGGATGCCGTAGAAGTAAAATATACAGATGATCCAACAGCACTTGAGAAAACTCGTGAAGAAGTTCGTCCTGGTGCTCCTTTCGCTGTTTTCTCGGTACCACCATTTGTAGGAGTTTCTTTGAATAACCCAATTGAAGGATCCGGACTGTTCACTGTGAATGTAATGATTTGTCATGGTGACACTGTCCAAACTCTTCGTGAAAAAGTTGCAAAATCTATAGGACTCAAAGGTATATTGTTATAATTTCAAGGAAATAAATATATTTACAGATAATTTCCACATATAGCCGATATAAGTATTTTGAAACTTTGGAGATACGTAGATCCAGAATTGGGACCGAGACAAATTCCACGTTTTAATGATTATAAGACTGGAAAAACAGAATTAGTCGAAGGTGATTTAGAAATAGATGTAGAGAAAAAAGAAGTTTATTTAAAAACGGACGGTAAGTCTATAAATATTGGTCGGGATTTTATTTACGTTGTTGAATAATTCTGGCGAACATTGTAATATATGAAAGAGGAAAAATAAAAAATAAAAAGCGATTGTGTATTAACTGTTTTTTAAAAAGAGAGAAATCAAAACCATTTTGTGCCTTTAAATTCAAGTTTCTTGATTTATTTCTCCAGTTTTCTTATAACACTTCAATTACTTAGATATCAGTATTTTCTTTAATCCAATCCCTAATATAGGACACTCGGGAATAAACCCCTGGATAATCAGGTTTAGCACAACCATATCCCCATGACACGACGCCGATTAGTACATCTCCACTTACAAGAGGACCACCAGAATCACCTTGGCATGCATCTTTACCACCAGTTTGATAACCAGCACAAATCATTCTATCAGTTACACCTCCAAACTTTTTGTAGGCATTTGAACATTCTTCTTGATTGAAAATTGGTACATCGGCTCCACGCAATGAAGCTCGACTTTCTGTAGTGCTCTGTGTATTACCCCATCCGGTTACTTTACACATTGTCCCATCGGCGACATCATCTTTCTGTTCGGGTAATTTAACAGCTTTCTTGTTTTCGTCAAATTGAATCTCTTGTTCTAATTCTAAAAGCGAGTAGTCCCAATCGATGGAACTGTAGTTAAAGTTCTTATGCTGAACTATATTCTTGACCTGTAGTAGTTCTCCACCAGAAGCGTGCATTGTTGATCCTACACGAACCTGGAAATCTTTGGCTTTTCGATTGCTTGAAATGATAATGAAGCATAATCATTGAAGATCACTCAAAACACATTAAACTTTACCTAGTACAGTGTGCTGCTGTTAATACCCACTTCTCATTTATAATAGAACCGCCGCAGATGTGACCATACTTCGTCTGTAGTGAAATTTGATGGGGAAAGTCAGTGATCTTAACCGAGTATCCGCCGACAATTTTGCCATCTAGCCTCGGCTTCGACACTGAAGGAATGACTAAAGAATCGATGTTTCTTATTAAATTTTTCACTCAATTATAAGTACAAACCTGCTCCATGAATCGATGCAATTAGAAAAACCAAAAAGAACATTTTTGCTAAAGGTATGACTACGTTCTAACGAATAACTACAGAAAGTCAGCTTTATATACTTAGCATATTATCTTATCCTCTCCATAGGGTAGCTAAGCTATCAAAGCGTTTTTTTGGTGTCTTCATTTTGTGTAAATCGTTTTAAACTGGGTCAATTATCGCGTGTGAAACATTTGATAAAAATGAAATTATATAAAAAATCGTTCATTTATTAACTACAAAATTCTATTACAAAAATATACACGGATATAGAAAATAAATAATTACAAAAGATACAAACGCATCTCTATTTACAAATACGCTTAAAAATTATAGATAGAGGAGATTTTATTGATCCAGAGGACCATGACCGAATGTCAGAGGACTAGGGGATCCTCCTTGTCTAGTTCTTGCATCGATTATGTCCTCAATTCTTTGTCGTCCGCTGATGTAGCCCAATGAACCAGATCCCAAGAACACTCCGCCATTAGGAAGAGTAATGTATCCAATTGATCCTGATCCCAGAGCAACAGGTCCATGGTTTGGAGTAACTGGTGTCAATTGTGTCCGACCTTTGTTATACAAAGCCGGGAAGAAATTGCCTTGAACTTTTCCAGCAGGTGAATAGACTCGTGAAAACTCATCATAGCTAATTGGTCTTGGTCCAATGAACTGATGTTGGAAGTTATCTTCTGGTTGATGCTCCATCACTAAGTATTGCTTCAATATTCGTCCATTGACAATATATGTATCAACTTCCGGAAGGTAATTATCAACAAGTGGTAAACCAAAATTTATAGGATTGTATTTCAACCCATAATTTGCACCTTGATTTGATATTATCTGTGGAAACCTATTGCGGTGACCTAATTCATTTTGATTTATTACTTGTTCAAATAAGTTTATTGATTTTACAGGCTTCTCGTAAACGTATCCACCGACACTGGCTGCTGTGTAATTTACGTACGTTAAAAGCAAACATGCTAGTATCTGAAAGTAATGAAATTAAAATTAAATTAGAAGAATTCTCAAATATTCTCTTGAATTAAATTTGATTTTTATTTCAGGAAGACGAATAAGGAAAATCTTGATGATTGGTATTCATGTAATTTTTGAATTTGCATAAGACTACATTCCCTGCAGAGCCATAGTGTTAATCGTCTGGTGAAAAATGACACTCATGTTTTGCCTAAATTGCTAGGTTGTGCAAACTTGCAATGAAAGTGATCACAAACATGCATATGCAAAATGATCCTACATGCATTAAATGTATCAACTTTGAACCCCCTTTGCGTCTAGCATAATCAAAACTGACTTTCGCCCATAAATAACCGGGTTTGATTGAAACAAGTACGATGTAATCAAGAATTGGGATAAGCTTGAAACGCGTATAAATTATGATATACGTATACCATAAATACGACTATAAATTGCTCCAAAGACATTAAAATGCTCCACATAACTGGGATTGGTGGTGTTCAGTATTTTGTGCGTAGTCACCGGTTTTGGTGCAATTTCTAAGGTGATCGTCGTCACATAATCGTCTAGAGATAAACGAGTACCAGATCGAGTACATTTCAGGTATGGCATTCAATATGCGAACACGCGTAATGGGAATAAAAACAAATAAAATAAAATTAAAATAAAAATTCTAATCCAGTTTTTTGAGTTATGAACTCCGACTGCGATTGCAAATAGAAAATACAGAAAAGAATTAACTGGACCTACTTTACTTAGGCGTCGTAAGTAGTTACGTGATCTGTTTTGCCTGAAGTCTAATTTAGAAATGATTTTTGTGTGTTAATAGAAAAACCTGAGACATTTGTGACAGATTTTCTCTTTTCCTTTTATTTTAATCGTATAATTTTATATTTTTAGTAGTATTACAACATAAATCTACCTGTTAAACTAGTATCTAACACTGTCAATTTAACTATGTCTATTGGGGTTACACTTAATGATAGTTTTCATGCCGGTTTAAGGATACTCAATGAATTATATAATATCAGAGTTGAAATGATAGAAAAGCATGGAAAAACTTAACATCGTGTTGAATTTCTGCTAATTCATTCATGTAAATTATGACTTGGAAAGATCAACGACTTATAAAAGCGTGAAAGGGCAAATAAAAGCTTATTGCACTTTGCAGCCATCGACACTAGTAGGTTATAGTGCTAACTAACAACTTCCCTCAAAATAGAATGCAGAATTGATGAGATGGATCTGTTTAAACGCTAACGAAACGAGATCTACTAATGATCTCAATTCAAAACCAAACTGGAAACGATTACGAACAAAATCGGATGATTCACATGAAACGTGAAATTCAGTTGGAAATCCAATTGAATCACAATCAATTGCACAAATTTCATGATTACGATTGTTTAACTAGATTAGATGTCAGCAAATGAAACGTGCTATACAGAAGTGTCACTGATCAATGCATACGATATGATACCATTGTTGAGTGACTGCCTTGAAGTGATTTCATAGTCTATTATGTGATTCAGAATACATGAATATCATTTCAGTTGGTCTTATGTTTAATTATATTGATTTAGTTAAACTCCAGCATGGTATCTGCAACTAGTGCATTGTGGTTTTATAATGAATTGTAGTGTTAATAACTCAAAGTATTTCATACTTGATTGGGCAGAGAAAGACAAGCAATCAGTGGTCTTTAAGCTTCAGTAGCTCCACAAATGTGTCATATAGAAATTTACATGTTAAAGACGACATTGTTACAATCTCAAACAATTATAGTGTTTATCTGTTAGGAGCGTGTCTGATTTACTTTTTACATGTAACTTTAATTGCAACGGATCGTTAAATTGATCGAATTACTTGAGAATCTGCAACCATGATTAGAATCTATGGTAAGTGGCGATCAAGTTGTATGCTACCTAATAATTAATATCACGTTAACGGGTAGATTTCAGATCAAATCAAGGAGTAAAATTTTCAGCATTTTCTCATGCATGGTCACTTTCAATTAAGTTGATTTTTAAACAACATTTGTTTCTTGTACTCCTTATACGATATATGCATTCTACTTAATGCACGGAGATGACCATAAATCCCTGGATTGACTTGGAAATAAGGCGCCACTATATACATTTAACTACCACAAAAGGATCTCGAAACTCGAGACACGACAACGTTGGGACAGTAATTTATTTTAAAATGATATTTTTGAGTGACAGCACAAAATCAGATCGTCAAAATTGATATAATCCACATATACGGCATATTAAAATGTATTCTAAGGCATTTATTAAATGCAACATGCACCGTGATCTACTTGATATTGCAATCACAGAAATTTCCATATCATCTACAGAAAACCCACTAATACAACATACCGACAACATTTTAATACCGCCAAATGGAATTTATGATTATGTTAAATGATTTTCAAAACACTTTTTCAAATTGTAACGATCAAATGATATTTCCTTTATAAAATATTCACTTCAATTGACTACACACTACAGGACAAGACGACAGCCAACTCACGTATCGAACCGAGCTACAAATTTCAACTGAACCAAGTCTTGATCTTTGGCGTGCATTTATAAAAGTGCGGCTTAAAAAATCGTTTAAGATGATGGTAGAGTCCAGCTTGTATGCTCTCAACGGTGGTATGACATTCAGAGATCATAACTTGTGAATAAACTTAAGTTAAAACAAATTTCGACTTATTATTGATTATAGAGTGCTTCAGGTGAAAGTTCGATAGTGTATTGAAGAGTACAGAGCATGTAAACAAATCTGTTTGGTTTGATGATTCGAATGATGAAGTTCTAGCATTTTGTAAATAGTTTGTCAGGCTTATGAACTGATACAAAATCACTCAAGAAAGGCTCCACCCTTTTCGGATTTGTACGTTCATTTAAGCTACAATCTCTGATCAAGTTTGGATTGATAGTAAACAAGAAAAATTATATATTTTTTACCTGTCAGATAGTTTTTCAAATCAAACTTTCGAGATACTATTTCGAATTTATGGAAGAAATTGCGAAATATTTGTGTATTGAAAGTACGTTATTTGAGAAACCCTTCTCTTGACCATTGAGGACAAAGTGAATACTTATATCTATTAAAATCTTGGACATTTGAAAGTGTTAAAAATTAAAAATTCTATTATAAATTAAAATTGTTACATTACGCTACTGACGGTAGTAACAAGTGCAAAGCAATAAAACAATTTTTGATGAAACATTTGAACTGCTTAGCACATAAAATTTATGAATTTTTCCTGTGCAAATGTTTTCTTTCTGTTGGAACGTCAAATTTTGATCGATTATTCGATTTTGATCGTAAATAAAATCATTTTGTAATCGAAACCAAGATATTCGAGTTTATATTGAATTTTTAATACTAAAAATTATTAATTGTTAATTATTTTTGTTCTCAAAAGAAATTCAGGTAGAATTGCTTGTGTTTAATCAACTGACCATGACTGTATAACCGAAGTGAAACGATAACTGCTTGATTATTCCTGTTGGTTCGTTTCTGCTCTAGGTGATACATTTTCCGTATTTCGTAAACTAAATTTGATATTTTATTTTAAACACTTTTTAGCCTAGTAAATTGTTGAAAGATGCGAAATTCCATTACGTACAATCAGTGTGACTTCTGGAGTGAATAATTACTCAACTTCGAGGTGATACATTTTGCTTTGTAATGCCAGATATGGAAGTTCACTTGTAACGAGTACAAGCAACACATAATTCTTTGTCACTGAAAAAATGAGGAAATAAATATTATAAGTATACCTTATACGTTATAGAATATTTGTTGAGAACGAATCAAGCATTTTTGAGCTAGAAGTGTTTTTTCCATAACCTTATATATATTATATATCGGCGCTCGCTAATCCAACACATCCAGTAGTCCGGCGTTTAGGGAGCACATGCGCATTGTTCGTGACAGAACACAAAATAATCATGTTCGAG
This sequence comes from Chrysops caecutiens, assembly GCA_963971475.1. Taxonomy (NCBI): domain Eukaryota; kingdom Metazoa; phylum Arthropoda; class Insecta; order Diptera; family Tabanidae; genus Chrysops; species Chrysops caecutiens. The sequence goes on from OZ020570.1 coordinate 3,409,272, forward strand.
CACGCACATTTTTCTCAAGTGTCGCACCAAATTAATTTTACTTCGTATGTTGTATGTATGCGCATACTGTTAAGCAAAACTGCGTGAAAATTTTTCGTTAGAATATATTTCCCATATAAATATAGTAAAGGGGTGTGGGGGAAAATTTTATTTGCGATAAAGTTTATTTTTAGTGTTTTGACCTGGATGTCTTCCATAAAGATTGTAAAATATTGAAAAATTACAGAGGTATAGCAACCTTGACAAATTGTTCTTCATTTGAGTAAAAATTTCATTTACGTTTTGACAAAAACATTCACTTTTGCATTGAAAAAATGGAAAGTTCAGAAGAAAATAAATAAATTTATGATGAACTTTCTACTTCATTTCAGTAATTTTGGATCTCAAGGAGGTATACTCCTTTCTCCCTAGGAGCACTTATATTTTGGCCGACAGTCACAAGAAAGGCAAACACTTATAAGTCTAAGTACGTAATCTCAACCAAATTAAAACAATTTTTCCCTTTTCACCAGCAACGAGAAGAAAGTGTAGGATTGTCAAGTCCGGTTTTTATTTTCAAAACTTAAATAACAATTTTGTCCAGCTCCATTTACTGGTTAATCACATCATTTTCATGTTCACTTATTTCTCTTGCAAGTCTTACGCAATTGGTGTTCAACTCAACTTGTGCACACATCGTGATCGCTTTCTTTATTAATTCCCCGGAAAATTAGTCTAGATGTTAAGAGGTTTCGAGTAAACATTCAATTCCCAAATCCGACTTGATTTAACGATTGAGTATTGTCTTATTGTCATAGCGAAATTATAATAATTGTAATATAAAAGTTTAATACAAATTATGTCATGTTCGTCTGATCACAAATCTCGCAAAGAAAGTGATAACATGTATGTAATGTGTAAGCAGGTAATATCCCCGGAGGCCACACAAGACATGGTAACTTTCATACGAAAGGTACCTAGTAAATACTTACTAATTTTAACTTCATTTGATGTACTAAATCGTTGCAGAATCTTATTTCATGTTACAGTGAAGGATGGAATTTATGAGAATATCTCATGATCAAATTTAGGATGGCATTTACATGATCTTTCTTGGAGCCAGTTTCATGCGCTGTAGGCTATGGGAGTCATTGCTTCATTATAACACGATAAGATTGTTTCAAGGTGTCAAGGATACTTTAACGATTAGGTGGTAAAACTTCTAACACTTGGAAATTACCATGAATTTACAGTTTTCAGTGAACATTAGGTAAGTTGTATTGAAAACTGCGTTTAGTTAACATAACTAGAACATTCAAAGTTAACATGTAACCATTTGGTGTTATGTAAGGCATGAATTTATTAGAAAAGCAAAATGTATGAGAACTCACTCGATTTGTACGACTTTAAAATCACGTTAATGTGCTACTAATAGTTATTAAAGCTGAAGCTAACATCAGACCTCCAATGATGCACGTAAATTGCACTGCAAAATAAAAACATTAACCAATTTTTAAGTACAAGTTGATGGTGTACCGCGCGTTTCAAAGTCATTGAATTCACGATCAACATTTGAAACTTAAAGGAATGAATGCGATTGTCTTCAGTTTGCGTTAACGTGCAGAGTTGGTGTTTTAATTAAATACACGATCATGACGAAGTTTGCTCCCTTCGACTTGTAACTGCTCCCCAAATTTATTAGCGATCAGTGATAATGTCATGACAGTAAGTGCACAGGTTTCTTAAATAACATCAGCAGGCAACTACCTTTCATGCTGTGGTGACTTCAAGTAAGACATCAACAAAAACCTCAGTATTCCAAATACGAAAAGCTCATAAGTCTTCATGAGGTGATGTTGGGATTTTTTAAGATCACCTTTCGCCTTGCTTTACAGATTCTATTGCTGGCACCCAAAAAGGCGCGTTCAATCATCACCTCGTATTTCAATCGTGCGCGATCAGTATCATTTCATAAATGGCCAGTGGGTAATAAAAAACGAATTAGTTGGGATTACTCTGGTATTTGCGGATACTTTGTCGGTCACTGGGTGAACATCGGTCATCGCAGCATTATTTCCAAACTAAGTTGAATTTCCTTTGGTTATTGTTTAACCATTTAAGGGTGTTGTTGTTCGGTCTTATTCGAATTTAACTGAATCCAATTCAATGGAAAAGCGTTTAAAAATTACAGTTCAATGAACTAGCAAACTGAAAAATTGCAACTGATATCGACAGCGTGTGAAGTCATAAGTTTATGACCTCGCGTCTTTAGTGAAAATGCGAAATGGGCAAAAGTTTGCAATTTTTCAAACCGCCTTTGTTCAATGACTTTGACATGATTTCGATTCAAAACTGATCGTGGGCTGATCAGACCAATTGAATATATTTGCCTCTCACAGGGGATCAACCGGACTTATGATAAAGCGATCATCAAAACAAGAAAAGTTGATTAGCAACCGGTGCCAGCGAGTATTATGCAACCAAAGCAACTCCCTAGTTCAATAACTATCATGTTTGAAGGTTGTGCGAAAACGGAATTGGCATCATGGTCTCATAACCCTGAAGATGGTAGAAGACATTCATTTGAAGTATCCGCCACTTGACTACTTTCTCTCGCCTCAACGAAGTGTTCACTTTCAGATGATTCAGGTTACATCAATAGCGGGCATTTAGTTTAAATGAATCACTTACATTTTGTTTTATACTCTTGTTCACGTGTTAATTGAAGACAACTTTCATACACGAACTGGACAACGATTTGCAGAATTGATAGTGACAGTGGATTCCTTCTTCTGCATCATTACGTAAGACCGTTGGGGCGGCATCTATACTAACAGAAAAGTTGTTTCTTTATAGTATAGTAAAGTTTCAATCTAAATCGAATTGGGAGCAAAGTTAAATTTACATTTTATCACACATAAATTCGAAATTATTTATACCATATTCTCTACGTACACACCTCTCACGTAGAATCAAACAGTCTGCGAATTAAGCACACACTTTTGCACGGCACTAGTTACGTCCCAGATAACCTTAACGTACCTTTACTTCTTTATCCCTGAACTAGCATGAGATCACGATAAACTTCCATTCATGCATCATTTAAAGAATTAAAATGAAGGAATAGTACACAAGACTATGGCTAATGCTGAAAATGCTAAGTTCATGCAGACATCTGCATAGTCATTCTAGCTTCGACAACATCAAAATGGAGAAAAAAGACTTACTGAATAAAACAAAGTTATGTTTAAATATTTAATTTATTACAAAAATGTCTGGCAAAAGGCAAAACAAAATCTGTAGGTCTGTAGCTCTAGCTAGTAAACAATGCTAAACCGTATCTGTCTGGACATGAATGGCACACTCAATCGGGTTTTGTTTAGTTCACTTCCACTCGTTTGGATTATGAATTTACTGACCAAAGACCTCCTAGATCAGATCGACTAACGCTGCTGCGTTATACTTTATGGAGTCGTCGGCTGAAGATCATCAGATTCAGTTCAGTTGTGTTTCTGACCGAACTAGATCAATAGTATGAACTAACTACGGTTTTCCATGAATGGCTACTAACCTTTGCCTGGCTCTGCATCCATGAGAATATATTTGTTATAATCAATGACTCAATCATCAAGTTCTCCATAATCAAGTTGTAATTCTTCTGTGTCATGTTATGTTGTGGCATCTACAGTTTCAGGAAATGTAGACAGCTCATTATTCTAGTTGAGCTCTTGTCTTGATGTCCTTGCAAAGCTTTTTCCATAAGAGAACACATAAATTTCATGCGGCACATTCCCAGAAAACAAGTGTTCTGAGTCCATGTCATACAGTGAAGTTATCATAAACAGCAGTTGAGTAGATACAATATAAAAGTGGTGATCGGTAATTTTATTTATTTTAAACATTCTTTAATTTATTTATTTGTAAACAACAAGAGAATACGATCGGCATTCAACAAAGAAGCTGAAAGAATCTCAAGACACAGTATTGAAATTTGAAAGTGAGACACTACGGACTATACGGAGTAAAGGCTAAAGATTGCCTTGAGTTGAACTGCAAGAGCATGAGGAAGGATGTTGTAATAGAGTTTCATGATATTTAAAAGATCTTAAATTGGTTTAACCGAACTTTGTACGATAAGTAATGCATCGTGAAATCAATTCAATGAATTTCATCATTAACTTTTGAATAAATACCACTTGGAATTGTGGCAGGGTGCTGTTGTTTGCTTTACGAGTATAAGTCCGTGAAATTCGAATTTAACAGTTTGTATTGGAAATGAATGAAACTCCAATGAATAAGTAAAATAAAAAGTCATGAGACAGAATTAGTGGAGGTACTAAACAGATTAAAACTTGATAATAATCACCTTTACTTGATTCAGTTTAATAAAATGAGATTAGAGTATTATGAGCTTTCAGTACAAAAAAGAAACTTTTGATAAATGGTATTCTTTCGCTTGGTCCTTGACGATTTCTAGTTCCTTTCGAAAATAACACTAAAATATCAAGGGCTAAGGTAAAGTACGAAAGTTATCCATAGTGGCAATTGAAACTAAATTAGTTTAATAAAACAAATTCAATTGCTTTCAAAAGACTTTTATTTGGCACTATTAGTTTATTATCCCTTTGTTATTATGTCACACATGCAAATTAAATGTCACATTTAACATAAATTTTTCTATTTGTTGAAGTTCACTTAAATGATATTCTTAATTTTAACAATTTACTTTTTGTTTTCTCTTAATCATAGTATGTGTTTTTATTGAAACGATAACATGTTAAGCTAATACAATTATTAGTGGAGATAAATTTACAGCACAATAGCTGGAAAACTAATCAAATTGTTTAGTAGCACATTAGTAAGTTATAGAACACGCTTGGTACAGATAGTATTTTAACAATATAGAGCAGGTCATCAAATGGATGCAAATCGTATTTTTAGAGTAAGATTAGAATTCGTTTTAGCACGTCTCTAACAAACGATTCCCTTTCAATTTTCTTTATTAATCATTCATTTAAATTAACTTTCTCAATTTGACAAATTCAATGAAAGAAAATTATGTCAGACAAGTGCTTAACATGTCATCGTTCAAAGTGTTTTTCGCATTTTGTAAATCATGTCAATCGAAAAATATATCCAAGAAAACATTATCAATTTGTTGTAAATTTATATTAATATACTTTCGATTTATCATTTCTACAAACTTTAACTGCCACCGAAAACAAATGATTCTCAAGAAAAGAATCATTTTATAAAAATTGTTCAATATCATTCTTCTTAAAATTAACAACAATACATTTTGCTTACATTTAAAGTTAACTAAAACATGAAAAAGACGAAAATAAAATCACATTACGTTTAAAATTAAATTGTTTGTTTTTAAGAAAGTGCCAAAATATTGTATTATGAGTAAAATTTGAACTAAAATAAAAATTTTAAAGAAACTTCTAAGTTCAAAAAAAGGAAAAAGTTTAATTTTATTTTAATTCAATTTTTCTTTCAAAATAATAATAAAACTATTTCTATGTGCAAAAATCTATAGAATCTTTGTCAATTGTACTAAATTCAGTATTACTACGGCTAGTTTTGAGTGTTCTATTACAGCCAACACATATCTCCCTACGCCTACAGCATATGTGGATCGTCGTCCTCTTCATCACTGACATACATTCGTGTTAAATCTGATTCTACGGATTCAGTGTCGCAGCTTCTATAGAAATTCAAATATAAATTTTTAATTACAGCAAATCTAATGTAACTAAAGTGTTTTAATGAAAGTTCACAGTTTATGTCATTGAAATGCAGTGTTATATTGTAGTAGTTGAAAAAGTATGTTTGATTTATGATCATTCTGCATTAAACGAACGTATCTGATACAAAAGAAATATATTTTATTGCAAAATGACAGTTTAATCTAATCTGATCAAGTGTAGTGGCAAATGTTAGATTGGATTTGGCTCGTTAACGAGTGATTTTTGATTTTGATTTGAAATTTAATTTCTTTATATTCTGCTTTATTCGATTTTGTAACAATTCAAGTAACTACTAGAATGTAGTCATGTAAAAATTTTTGTTTTATCTCAACAACATTGTTACAATAATCAATCATTTTAATATAATTTATTGTTTCAGAGTCGAAGGAAACTGTGAAACCAATCAAATGCCATAATATGTATGAGTGCAGCAAAGTGCATCCAATTATCCCATCAATTCGAATGGTTCACTAAACTGGTCTTGTTGGTCATGATCGACTATCATACATTTGTGGAATTTAGAAAGAGGAAATGATCACGTAATTGAACGACGTCGATCGTAAGTTACAATTCAATAAAACGCTCTGATCACGACGATAGTTATTTTCCAGAAAATGCCCGAAAGCGTATTAATAGCCAGAATGATTTGTTGAACAAATAGGCAGTGATTATATTGGATGATTTTCATTTCTTTCAATTTACACATCAGCTACTGGAGTTTGTTGGTATAACTCCAGGCAATCTGATTTGAAGTATTGCCTATTGATTCTTTTAATTCCAGGGAGCATGTAATTTGTGTTAAAACTAATTGACAGTTTAGGTGTTTGGAGTTGAATGAAGGTGAACATTATACGCCAATCAAAGTAATTTGCATAACGTAATTTAAAATCTACTTACATCGCTTCACTTTCGTACACAGAAGCAACCATGGCACTGTACATTTTAGCCATTTTGTCCTTTTTGCATTCTGCATCCTCGTCGAGAATGCACTCCGAGGAATTGTTCAATGCTGAATCATCTTCACTCATCGAATTCATTGACATGTTATTGATATCATTAGCAGTTGATGGAGATGTTGAAGGACCGGATATTGATGTGTTTCTTGACTCGTTGGTTGATTGATTTCTTGAGTCTAGCTGCATTTCACTGTGAGAAAATAAAGTACCATTAACTTTTGTTCAAAATTAACTTAAACCAAAATCATTTTTTAGGTACAGAGTAAAAGAAGATATTGAAATCTTTGGATTGGACAGACTATCATTATGTTGAAATTGTTGCCGGAAGGTGAAATTCTTTCTCAATTTTTGCAAAAACTTCTTCGAAACAACATCAAACGTGAATGATTAATTTTAACGATTTACCATGGATCTGTGAACTCCAAGAAAGGTCGAATTTTATGGTTGACATATTCAAGTAACAATTTGCATTCCATAAATTGGATTCAACCCACCTTATACATTTTAGGACAATCAACGTTGAGGTGTTGACTCTAAATTCCATTTTCGGATGGGTGCTCCCAACTGATTTGACAGAGTAATTTATAAGCTAACCGACAAATATGTTTGGAAACTAAATAAAACAACGTGCAAGCGGATAGCTTCCATATTTCGTTCTTAAACTGTCATTCAAATATCGATCAAGAATTTTGAAATTGAATAAAATTGATTGTTATACCAAAATAAGTAACATTGTGAACGAGGCGCTCCTAATTATTAAGTTTAGCTTATAATTCAATCAATTAGTGGTTGCTTGAATAGATCCAGCAGCAGTGTTATTTGTTTTTGAAACGCCAGTGATTTGGTTGTGATATTTAAACGTTCGTAGTTACACACACTTTTAATTAATTGGTTAATCAATGCTAATCTAATAATAATTCTATTTTCCCCTTCGACATAGTTGAACAGGCAATTATTTCTGATCGGACAACTGATACTGTTATTAACCAATTCCACCAGAGATTTCCCATGTTCTTCACGAACGATATTGTGTAAAAATTTTCCTAGACATGTTTGCATTGTGGCAGACTTTTGAATGGAAGCTGAGTATATGCACAATACTCTAGAACTGTGATCGTCAATGCATAGTCAATTTGATCCAAAGACTTGTAAAGTCCATCGAAGGATCCAGCTAACTGCCTTAAATAATCACGATCATAAGAGAGAAGTGTGGTGCATGTGCCATAAAACAGACTACTCTTGGCATTCATTTAATCGACTGGATACACTTCTTTCTTAACCAGTTTATATACTCTATACCCTAATGGGAATTACTAGTAAATTTATCAAACTTACCTATCAGACGGTGTACTTTTACTTCTCATTACAAGCTGCAACCAATTTGGAACTGACGGTGTTGACGTTGGATCGGGTGTAAATCTGCAATTAGATAAAAATTCAAGTAGATTGCGTGCCAAGTAATTTGACTTTTTAATTTTAATTCACGTTTAGTCGCTTATTATTTTAGTTCTTTTCTGCACCAACTCTTTGGTAAATAAACACATTTCGATTGCTGGAAATTCCTAGGGCAAGGGACTTGAATTGGTAAGTGATCGGTGTTAGAACCGATCAACATGAAATTGTTTTAATTGTTTAACTTTAGACATATCAAGATGTGGGTGGTTGAAATCTTATAAATATCCATTTGTATTTGATGTTATTGATCTTATACAAGTAGGCTAAAGTCGAAAGGTAGTTCGGTTGTGAGGGTGCAGTTTTATAAATCATGTATCGTTTGGTGTAAATGCCATGCAAAATTAGTTATTAAATGTTTGGATAAACTGTGAGTTTAATTGCTCACATGTTTGAAAAATGTCAGTAGTTCTTCTTAAAAGAAGATAGACCATCGTGTAGGCGATATTGGTTTGTTAGTCAACCTTTCATTTTCATCACAATTAAACCACATGAATAGTCAAGTCTGATTTTGCAAATTTTTAGCGATATTTTATTAGTCTGTTCGAAAATGAACCGTAGCTAGAGTTACTTAACATGTGCCACTTTCAAATTGCAAATAACAATTGAAAACACTAACGAATATAGCTTGCTTAAATCGCTTACTTTCTCTCAATAAACATATTTGAAGATAAAACTCAAACAAAGTAATAAATGGCTATAAAATGAAATGAATCGGGTTTCTTGTGACACTGGGAAATAGCTTCAATGTGATCTTGCACGCATATTAATAATTCTTCTTTCAATAGGTATTATATTGTAATCGTTTACTGGCAGGTGATTCGACAAGGTCAAGATGTACAAAAGAGACTTTGATGTAAATCACAGATGAATGAACCGTACAAAATAGATCGTAATCGCGGCTATAAACTATTCGCACTAGATATGAACAAAAAACTACGTGAAAAATCATAAACGATTTTGACATGAAATAGCCCAGGGCGTACACCATGTAAACATATCCACAAATTTTTTAATAATGTCTGTAGGGCAAATTATTTAACTTCCTGACCTTCGACTTTCATTTTTATTCGCTAAGAATTGGCAATTGTATAAAGTATAGTATCCATCAATCACCCACTATTGAACTGCATTAGGTTAACCTTTCATTGAGATTTTTTCTTGCTTTTGTTTTGAGTGTTTTAATTGACTGTTAATTAGCCACTAGAACTGCCCTATTGAACTAATTAAAATTATTTAGCAAATTAATTTTGTTTTACCTTATAATGGAATTTGTATGTTTCATTCTTGGTATTGCAAATGCTTCACAAGCAGTATCCTCGACCCGTTTTGATTGTTGTGCGTTTACATGGACGCCACTTAATAGGTTCAAATCAAATTTGACTAGTGCTAATGGAAGAGAATGAAGTTGTCAGTAAAGAAACATTTCAATCTTTTCACATCGTCTAACTCACATTTTTCGATTGGGCCCAGCTTTTCAGCTGTACTATATAATATATCAGCTGTCCAGAAATCTGGAATTCTAACAAAAAGTTTTCCAGCATCAGCTGGTAAATGAAAACCAAGTTTGTGTAGGAGAAGTACAAACGGTTGATACAACATAATCGTTGCTTGCTCCGTACTGAAAGGCACCACCGGAATTGATTTCTTTTTAACTGGAATTTGTTAAAATATGTTAAATATTTTTTATATTTTCAATCAAATAATCATTAACTCACGCATGCAATGAAGTGGTACTGGTTCCATAATTTTAATATCATTTGGTTCCAGAATATCATTATTGGAAGTTTTCCCAGCATTTATATTAAGTTTAACGTAACAACATTCCAAAAGAATTTTTTGTAACCAATTAAGAAGTTTTCCCTTATTTTCTTTAACAAGACGATCTATTAAATTCTGTAATACAAGATCACGATAAGTAATTGTAGTTTTTATTTTGAATTTGTTCACATTACCTGTATATCATCAGATTCTTTCGAAATGGAAGGCTCCCTCATGTCTATACCAGATTCACCAGTGCTTGTTGATGGTGTTGAAACTTTGATAGCACTGCAATGGTACTCAGCATCTTCAAATTTCATAAGATCATCGTATTCAACTAGAGTTATTATGTCCTAAAATTAAACTGTGTTTAGAGAAAAACTTTACTCTATATAAATTCAATTTCCGTACCTGCTGAAGCAGTTGCTGTATGATGGACATCCTTGACTTCTGTTTGTTTCCATTGTCGCTGAAGAGCTGGACAATCTTCCCAACAGTATCTTTTACCTTCTTACTTTGTACGTAGTACCAATAAAGAGTGTCCATATCTTCTTGGCTCATCTTGCTATAAATAAAACAATTAAGAAATCAACAAGTTTTGAGAATAATATTTATACTTACTAAACAGTGTTTTCCATATTATACTCCTTGGTCATCTCTGTCAAGGATGGGCTAGGTAGTTCAGGAACACCCTTTTGTGGTGTATTCATGAATTTGTGGATGACATATTCAATAAGATCTGCCCAATCCTGTAAATTGAAAAAATTGATGCAAAATATGATCTTGCATACTTCTATTTAACACTTACGTCACAAAGCCCATACTCTGTATCCCAAATTTGCGAAAATGTTTTAAGAATAACAGGCTGAAATAGTGTAGACACTTGGCCAAGATCTCCTCCAATATGATGCATCATTGTGAAAATACAATCATTAACAAATTCTCCATTTTCACGGAAACCTTCAAGCAAAAGTGCGTATTGATGCATTACATCTGCAGTTGCAAATCTGTAGAAGTTAAAATCATTTTAATAAAACATTTATCTTAAGCTTTTAATAGATAATCATACTGAGAAATATGCTCCGTAATTCGAATACCTCCATTACTGTCGGGCAATTTTCCAACTCCATCCAGCAATATCAGAAGTAAATGATTCGTTACAATCAAATCCTGGAGGTACTGCTTGCTTTGTATCATCGGATTATAACGTCTGATTAACAAAACAAATAAACAACGTAATTCTTCAGTTGCACCAATTTGCATTTGAAGGAGGCGTAAATGATTACGATCGTCCTGAAAAAGGTAAAATAAAACGGTTAATTAGTTTGTTAACTTTGTTGTGTAACTAATTGAACATGATACTATTACTAGCAAAAGAGAGAAATTCATTCTGTGTTTGATCTACATAAAATGAATTTTCCCCGCTTTCAGAGAGTGAATCCCATTCTCCGGTGAATGAAATTCATTTTCTGCTTCACGACCATTAGGATTTTATATATATTAAGGAAAGATACTAACTGAATATTTCAACCGGTAACTATTAAGTTCAATGACTGAAGTGATTGGGTTTTAAAATAAACCATGTTCATGACTTTCTTTAATAACTTTATTTGAAAATATTTATTTACCTGACTTAAATGTGTGACTTTCTTGTAGGTTTCAAGTGCCTGGAGAAATTCTCTTATTGCTGTAACGACCTGTTGAAGAGTAAGACGAAATTTGAAAAAGTGATAATGATAAAATTACTAACAACACTTTGATAATAATATAAAACCCAATCTCACCAGATGTATTCGTCGAAGGAACGGTTTCAGGTCCCTTCCCTGTTGCGTTGAGGTAAGTTCCAGTTGTTCACATAAGCTCACACCCTCGTAGGTCAAGTAGCTGATAATGTCGAACGAAAGTACAGAGCTGATATGCTCCAAATCCAGTTCCAACTGAGTAGCAAATTTCAAGAAGTATGTCACCAACCAGAAGAAGTGCGATGTATCAATTTGCAGACTCTGAAATTTTAATGCAAATGTTACACTTTTAATTTATAATAGCTTTTATTTATATTCTACTAACCACATCTGACAGTAACTGTGCGTGTAACTCCTGTACCAAGTTTCCATAACCCTTCAGTAAGAAGTCAACTGTGAATTCTTTAAGGATGTGAGATATATCTTCATCGGTAGGTATGTGTTGCACTAGTCCTTTCATGTTAATTCTGTTGGGAATTCGTTTTTTATTTGAATATTTGAAAATAATCCAGACAATACTCTGAAATAGTCTCGAAAAAAGCAGATTAGTAGAAAATAACAATAAATGGAATTTGTGAAAGAAGAATAGCTTTCAGGTTTAATACGATTAATAAGAGATAAATTTTAAGTAAATTAAATTAAATCAAAGCTATTCTGCATACCATAACTTGTATTAACGACGTTTCGTTTATTTCATGGTTTTCGTTTTGTGATCCTGTACAATTTTAAGAAAATGATCTCAAAATTAACAAATGATCAATACATGGAAAGTAGATATAGCTGCTCGGACATGGACTGATTAAGTTAGCATGGAAGAGTACCAACGGGTGTCAAATCAACTTTTTAAGATTATGATACTTACAAGTTACTTTTACTCCTCTTTACAAGCTTCTTACGTCTCCATTCTTTCTTATCTTGTGCAGTTAGAATTGGACGTGGTTTATTTGTTGCATTATAACGTTGCTTCTGTGTTGTAGGTGGTTTCTGATGTACTGGCTTGTGATGTGGTCCATCATCGTCATTACTTGATGTTGATATTGATTCTTGATTTTCAACTTGAGTACCATAGCCACAATCTGAGAGTTCTGATTGTGATGAAGGACATTCGCGCTTTTGTGGACAACATTTACCAGATGATAATGATCCCTTGCCAGATGTTGCTGACTGTGATCCATGACTGTTGATGTTTGTAGCACCACTACTACCCGGTGGGTTCATTTTAACCTGGTTGAATTTATTCAAAAATTTGAATAACGTGTTCTTAAAATGGTAATTGTGAATTTCATACCAAACGAATTGGAATTAGTGAACACAAACCTGTTTAAATTCTCCGCATTGTCCTTGTTTCCCATGTCCATCCTTATGTTTATGCGATTGATGTGAATGCGGTGGTTTAATGGTACCAATTTGCTGCAAATCTGTTGTATTCTGATGACTTTGAATCGATTTACTCGATAAACGATGTTTGTCATGTCCTTTTCGACTGATTTGTTGTAAAGCTGCTTCAGTTTCCTTATTCAATGTTGTTTGCCTTCTATCACCACTATCACCAGATTTTCCAATTCCTAAATTGTACAATTATTTATTCAATTAATATGATCAAAAACTTTTTATTTCTATGGAAAATTTCGAGGTTCATCTTAATTTCCTGTCTTTTACCATTGTCCGATGAATCAGATGTTGGATCTGATGTTAACATCGGGCTTGAATCTCCACTGCCTTGTTTCGGTGGTGTAGTATTACTTTCATTATCCTCTGATGATTCTGATAATGATGCATCAAACCATATGTTCAGTAATTTTTGCAATGTGCTAACATGTTGATCCTTGTACATGAGTGCAATTAGTTGTACCATTGTAACACCCCAACATGATCGTTGAGGTGAAGACATCAAATGAATTAAAAGTTTATCAATACTTTGAGTAAATAAATTCCACATAATTGCATTCTGCATTGAAGTACACGAATTAGCATGATGACCTTGTGTTACAATATTATCCTCTGGAATATGTAGAATATTTCTTAATAACAATAAACAATTGTTAATAGCATCGCTCTGGGTCAATGTCAGTTTCTTTCCACTTTCTAGCATTTGTTTCATGAAATCAATTATTGATTTCGTACTTTTTGATTCTGTGAAAGCTTCTTTAGTTGTTATTAATAATTTATTTATCTCAAATATTGTATGACGTCCAACTTCTGTACGATACATTATATCAACTGAGAAAAGACATTCAACAGGTACTGTTAAATTAACTAGAATTCGAATTGTTGCATCAATTACACCAGGATCTTTTGCATGAATCAATAATGGAATTAAATCGATTTTAACATTTTGTCCAAAACCAATTGCACGTCTAAATGTACGAAGTGTTTGATCTTCACATGTTAGCTTGCAATTGATCTCTTCTAATGTTGCTGAAAGAATAATAAGAAAATAAATAATAGTTTTATTGTTATAATTTAAATAATCAAATTGTCGTCGTCGTCACACTCGATTCATTTCCCTTGTATTACAAACGAAACATTTCAACTCACCAAGAACATCCGGACTCACTGTATAGGAGTCACCCTGCTTCGTTCCCAATGATGCAAACGTACTGTTGATCTGCGGATTTGTAAGAAGCCAATCCATTTTTAAGACTTGATTTGATCTCTTATGCTGTCTTGAGTGGTTTTGTTTTTTATATTTATTCAATAAATATATAATTAAATTAAAATTATTCTTAACCTCCTCTCCCGTAGACTACAAACGAGAAAAAAATTCTGTTCGTTTTTCTAAAATTCCTCTATAACGATGAAATGAGTCTTACCGTAATTAACGTAATTAACGTGGTACTCATATATATTTATAAATTCTACTAGATTTGCGTGAAAATACGCATTCTTATGTTTTTTTATGAAAAACATCAAAACGGACGTTTTATTTAACTTTTCTTTCGATTTTGTGATGATACTTTTAGCGTCTCTATAAATGTTTTTATTTTAATTTGAATTTTTGGTACATTTACCATAGAATTCGATTCTAACAAACACAAAAATACAATAAATGTTTTATTTATTGTTTTATTATTGTACATATAACGTGTAATCACTTTTTATTATTATTTTATTTTTCTTATTTTTCGTATAAATATGTCTTTAAACTTTTTTGCAAATTTTTTCAAACCTGCAATTAAACAAAGAATAGTCCGTTGTAAATATATTCTTTTATGTAATATTGTTTCAAAAGTCACATTGTAGTATACCACAGAAACTCAACGGATTACACAACAACAGTATGATATGAGTCTTTTACTTGGTTTTAACAAAATAAAATCTTGGGATGAACTATATTGACATGCGTGTGATTTAGTTAAAATTTGTGCATTTGTCTGAAAACTGTCTTGTATATATTTCGAACATTATCATTTCATTTGTTACGTAAAGGCAACTCTATATTACCAATGTCAACTTACGCAATTTCTAAATTTAATATTTCTCCAGAAAACTGATATAAATTTAAATGGATTTATTATCTAATTGCAGATTTTAAATGTTTATGTAACCAAACATTGTATGAATTTCATGATACATACCACAGTCCCATGTGGATTTTCAATATCCTCCATTATTGGTTTGTTCTGAACACCAATGGACGCCTAAACGACCTGAAAACTTCATCAACCCTACAGAAGATATCCTAAGTGTTCTAACATTATTCATTTGGCATTATAATAAAATTTCGTTTTAGCAATTGGTTAAGCATATACTAAGCTACTATTGAAGTGATACTTAAGCTTAAAATTAATCCCTGTTATTGAAAGATTCCATAACGAACATAACCATCCCAAAAACATTTCAGGATTTAAGTCTGTTCTAAAGCCACCAAAACAAGATACAAGAAGTGTATGAACATTTAATAATAAACATAACAGTCAAATTTCCAAGTATTTTGTTGTGTTATAACAACCCTCGTTTTGATCCATGTGTGGAAGCCTCGTGAGCAGGTTGTTATGCAGTCAAATAAGATAAGAACAACACGTAGCCTCATACTTCTTTTGAGTAATGGAAAACAAAAGCATTTTGTCAAACTCTTTCAATACGAATGAAGTCTTTTCAATTATAACTTTATAAAGTTAACTATAGAATTACTTTACTCCTCACAATCTACACAGATTTTAACTTCCCCATTTTTACATCGTAATATACCATCTTTATGAAAGTCGCGTGCAGATACGCGTGCATTTTATTTTCTGCCAGGTGACAGAGTGAATTCTTATAATAATTTTACAGGAAAAAATTATCTTTGTGTAACAAATTATCCAATTCCCTCTCTTTGCAGTAAAACAACAAAGTTAAATGAAAGGTAAGGATATGCCAAAATGTTTTATAACACTTAGATTGGGAAAGGACCATCAACTTTATTGAGAAAATTGTTACAAAAGCTTTGTCCAAATCATTCTACACGTTTTCAATAGTTTTATAACATACCAAACATGCAAGTAGATTTAGGTAATTAGCACGTGTGCAATAGCATCCAGCATAGCATAGGGTATCAGCACATTTTGCTAAATTAGTATAATCTCTTTGCAGTATAAGTTATATCCTTTCGATAGGCTACCGCCTACAAACGTGTTATGGGGAATATTAGACGAGACAAAATAAAAATATTCTGCTTGGTTTTCCACTCCAAAAACGTGACTGGAAATGAGAGAACAGACCCTTGCTGATATACAAAAAAAGTGAACCGTCAATGATTGTTTTATTTAGCTCTGATATAGTAACAGACTAACAGTTTGTTTGAAATTTATTTTTAGTATGAAACCTTTTTTTATTTCGAAGGATTACAAAAATATTCATAAGGAAATAATATTTTTTTGGATATTAAATCATTTCATTTTCCACCTACTAACAAATATCTTTGTTATACAATATCCCCTCATGTTGGCGTAACAGACATTGGTACATGTTTTTGAATTTTTAATACAACCGGTTAGTGAGATAAGAAAAAGAAAGTACAATTTCCATTTCAAGGAACACTCCAGAAGTTATTCGTCCGTCTTTGCAATGTAGAAGTCTAATGGATGCGAATCTTGCCCGGACAGTGACCTGGATGTAAATGAGGCAGAGAAATGATTTTTCATCATGAAATTCAACTAGTTACAGTACAACCTTGATAAACGCAATTAAAGGAAACTGTGGCTGCTGCAATAACTGAGTTTGTTGCAATAACCAAGTAACACACATCAATGGCTAGGAAGAAAGAAAGAAAGTGAAGAACCTCTTTTATTCGTCACGCACTCGCCCAGAGGTGTGACGGATAATCGAAATGACGGATAATGGAAAAGTTCGAAAAGAAAAGACGTGAACCTAGATTTTGAGGAAAGGAGTACATTCACAAACAAGAAACTTATCGAAAGATTTGTTTAGTTGCGAATGAAAATCAAAATAAATATTCAGTGTGATGGTAAACAGTCGGTTAATGCACTCATGTGCTTGACCACAGCTATAGTTGCGTTTGTGCACGAGTTGCAATTATCGAGGTTATACTGTATGTATTAGCTACATTTACTTCGAACTATGATTTTTAATCAAACTTCCAATATTGTAACGATATAATCAAATAGATAATATTACGGTAAAGATTTTCAGAGCACTAGGATGCAATTGATAAGGATATTGAAATTCTCAATATGTCAGGTATTGTTTCATAAGCATTTTTATTTATTTTGTCGGTTATTTCCGAATTTCATCTGCTTCAGATGTCTATTTTATTTCAATAATAAAAATAAATCTCAAATAAACTGTCATTTGCATGATAAATTCGTGCACAAATAAAGAACAAATACAGTCGGTTATGGATACATTACGTATAAAAATAAAACCTTGCTGTATGTTAAAATACCTGATAATCTGAGAATTTATATAAAAAGTAACTCACGAACAAGGCAATCTTTTTTTGAAAATACGGTGCTGGTGTATCATTTCGTTAGAATAAATCTAATTGAATTTATTTTCCAAATCTTCATTTAATTTTCATCATTGAGCGTGAAACGTGTATGACACTATAGTTGTTTGAGGGGATACCATTGAATAATTTGCACATGGGACGGAATCGATTGGTTTATTTTCTTCGTGCACACCAACGTGACTCTTCTTTCAATGAAAAATTGAAATTTTCACAGCGAAACAGCAAAAAAGATTTAGATGGCTCTATGAACCGTAATTGCTTTACAGGGAAGCCCACTACTGGAACGTTATATAAACGTCCACTTGGCAAAGCAGTATAGTAGAGATCAAAAATTTCAATTATAGGTACATAAATCTTTCGCTGCTTCTTCCAATCCTCAGAGGCCATACAAATTGAGAAAAATCTAAAACCAAAATTTATGTACAAAATCGACTAATGTCTCACAATAAACGTGTCAAGATCATGGAGGCTTCCTACAATCAACATGATGGCAATGAAAACAAATCATCCCTTACTTGATGCCCATGACCAGGATGAAGTTTCTACGTGATTATACAAAGTTCAAGTGCACGTGCCAGCTGCACTGTTTGTTCCACCTGAGTGGAAGTGAAGTGTGATAATGTTAACAAGCTCAACGAAACTGCAATTTTCTCTATCAAAATTGATAAAGCTCACGCAATGCAACGTACTGTACATTAACATAACTGCAAAAGGCAGCTGAAGTATATGGGACACAGAGTACAACGTACTTGCTGATATTACAATATTTAAAATTGAAATTGAACCCAGCCTCACCGACCGGATCTTCTTACAATGTAGTCAGATTACATGCAATAATTGTTTTAAAAACTTATCTATTAACCGCAAATTGTTAATATGAGGATTGAATAAGCTGCAGTGTAACAATTAGAGCACATTTTAATGGAACTATTTACACGTGACATTGAAGGAAAGGTGACCAATTGATAATTATGAATGCAACAAACACTCGCACAAAATAACCTTACTAATAGCACATCAATTGAAATCATTGAAAAATGTTGTTTAACACAAGTATAAAACACTACGGTGAATGTATCAACAAGCATTTGTAAATAATAGTATAAAATGCAACACCGACAATGCAACAAAACGAATGAAATTTGTTTACTTACAGTTTAGCAGCTCAATTCTTGATTATTGATTTTCTTTGATATTGTCTTTCATTACTTTTCTTCTTATCATTTATATAAGATTTGAAGAATAATTAAGTGATATGTATTAGTATAACTTGAATTGGACCAATACTCATTAGTTCCATAACAAATTCAATAATGAATTTGTTGATAAATTTTTCTTTTCTCGTTAAATATCACTAAAAGGTTTTTAATAATAAAACACTTATTTTATATTCAAATGTTTAGAATTTCTATTAAGTATGACACTGTACTAGAACTTTTCATTTAAATTAACTAACTTTAAACTGGAATGTCTACGTTAATTAGAATTAATTATAAATTCAAATTATCTCCGAATTTCTAATAATCACTTTTATGCATTAGAATTTCTTATTTGCTTAAAAGCAAAGAAGAATCCAAAAATTCCATAAAACAGTTTGTTTTTATAAACTTATTTTGTTAAATATTTATTTGAACACTATGTTTAGATAAAGTTATTTATTAGATTATTTGAATATCTTGTTTCCATAGCCAGACTGAATCGTCTCTTTTAAGATGCGTTTCTTACGAGTTATCTTTGCGAATTGAAAACATTGGAAACATTTCAATCAAGCACTTGTGGATTTCGCTATGGTTGTATTAATATCTTATGTAGAGAAGTATACGATAGACACAACCGTATTTCATGTAATTACTATGCATTTTACTGATACAACAAGAAAACATGCCGGCGAGGAAGAACGATCCGAAGCCGACCCAATAACGGCGAAGTAGTTTTCACGTGGAAATACAACGTGTTGGCTGAGTAATACAACAGCCCCGGCAAATATAGGGAAAATTTCCGAAGAAAGTAAGATTTTCCATGGAGAAGTATGTAATAAGCTTGCTGTGTATTTTACATAGAAGAGAAGCTTCAAAAGTTTCTCATACTTCTCGTGTATCAGCATTCATTTGTTCTATTTTAATAAACACTATATGATACGGGTGGAATTAGGGTTAACCATTATAATATTTTTGCCATAAATCTATTCAGTCTATTTATAAAGCAGACTAACAACCACCTTGTAAAGTTTAGTTACACTTTGATTGTTTTGAATGGTAAAGCTCAGAACATGAGGATTATGAGTTGCACGTTCCATGGGATACGGATAATTATTTGAAAATCATGTAGCACAACGATTATCATTAGCATTAGGCACTATCAGATGTATTAACGAGTAACGATTTATATTTAGACAAAATTTAAGGATATTTCCATCATACAGCCTTGTAACGTGCCAACTCTTTCAGGACCGTGTGTGCTACTAAAGGATGTTAAATTGTTTCTAGAGAATTTAAGTTTAGACAGCAATAAGTTTTAATTAAGTAGATAATGGGATTTTTATTAACTCTTAAGTTGCTTCTCATTTTCAACTCGTAATTTTGAAAAGGATCCTTTGCGTTGGTGTGATACTTTTCCATAGTCTAATTATCAAACTTCATTTTTTACGAACTCCTACACAACTTGAAATTTGAGTTACAATTAAAATACTACGCCTTCGTTTACGTGCACGGTGTACTTTTTATTATTAATGAAGCTTATTCACCTGCTTTTGCAACGTGACGATTGAAAGCTATAGTTGCATCATTATGGCGTTGGTTTTGTTTCACACAATAAAAATTCGTCCGTTACGACGACAAAAGTTTGTTTATTACCAGATGGTCACAGTAGTTGATAATGTCCATATTGTATGATTAACCTTTTAGTCAAAGCGTGTAGTTATGCAGTTGCATCTTAACATGCAAAACTAAGTTTAACACGAGACTTGAGAAATGTGACTACTGTAATATGTGAAACAATTCACGGTGTATTGCTACGCTCGTGTCTTGAACATATCTCTGGTCATATATTACGTATTCCTTTTTAGAAACAAGGAAACAAAAGAGACCAGGTGTTTATAAATAAATTGTCACAATGCTGTTATGAATGTTTCCTTTATATCCTTAATGAAATTAATAAACTCGGTAGTTTATTTGCATCAAAATGTTAATTAGTACTAATGTTAATTTAACTAGACGAAAGGCACGTGCAATGAAACCAAAAAATTAAATTCATTTAAAGTATTTGTATAAAAATTCATTGAACCTTTTGTAACTAACTGATTGGGTCTTTGGCTCTTATTTCATTTGCATTTTCTACGTATGACCATAGCTACTTACTATGCAATTTTAAAAATCTATGCGTGCTATATGGAAATGGAAATATTTACTTTTGCTGTATTAAGTGGGAATTCTTCAATGAAATGCGCGATATACAAACTCAAACTGACTTTTGAAGTAGTATAGAATACAGTTCAACTAATTTATTAAAAATATCTCGCAACGGAAGTAAACGTAACGTTTTAAATAATATTTAAATTTAATCAAATCGAGGGCCAATGTTCATTGTATAACTTTTATAACTAACTGGAAAATATGTATCCTTAATAATGAAACACGCTTTCTACATCTGTTCGTTCACATTTTCAAGCATGTTATTATTTTGTTTATAATCAAATCGTCAGGTGTGATAACATTGAGCTATGTGTGTTTTTATAAAATCTATTTTAATGCCTCATCTGCTAATCGTTCTTTCTTTAGCTTCACGTTGTAGATGTTGTTCTATTTTAATGCTTTCTTTTACTCTAAACGTACGCTCAAACTCCAACACTAAAATAGTCGTTATACTCCTCGTTTAACTCGGAAAAATAGAATTTACTTCATTTCCGAAGAAAACTCGTGGGATTGTCTTAGGGAAAACTCCTGTTTGTAAACGTTTTATTTTTTAACATGAATAATTTTAGCAAACGTTATATTGGAGGCACGCAGATGCTGTGAGAACGTGTACACATTGTATGCAATGCTCTAAATATCCTTCAGATACTGAAAGATAGACTGCATGGGGGGTTCACGTTATTTTTAAATATTATAAAATATAGACAGTAATTTTTAGCACTATTATTTGTATATTTTCATTTTTATTGAAACAAACAAAGGAAATTTTTCGCACAAAACACTCCAAATATAATTACAAACAAAATAATTGAATGCAGATAATTTATATTTAATACTGTGTTGCTTATGATATATTTTTTGAACATTTTTGAAAAGCAATACTCCTCTACTTACTAAATAGAGCTTAGAAATTCTTTGATCTCTATTTCATTGTTATATTATATTAAATAAAATTCATTAACTAAACTATTACACAACGTATTATGGTGGACTCATGAACAAGTGCTTTATGTTTTTTGTGTTTTAAGCATTTCCTCCCTTGTAAGAGTGAGTATTATTATATTCTTTTAAAACTAATACCTGAAAAACTATCATCATTATAAGTATTATTTATCCGATATAGCATTTAATTTTGCGTAATAGCAAGCTCTACAATATAATAAATGTAAGAAATAGGATAAATATGATTAATTGAAGTCTACCTATTTTTATTGAGAGTAAAACATTTCTGTGTTAAGAGTGATATTAACACAGTGTTTTAAATATTTTGTTTTTTGATTATATCACTTTAAAATCTTATTAAGGCCATGATTTCGTTAATACTATATGCTAGTAAAACTTAGTATTAATGTGACATGATTATTCCTATTTCAATACTTGTTTTTATGAATTTCTTTTCTAAATGATATATTATTATTTAATGACAAAAATTATAACTCTTTCTTCTCATTTTCGCATTCTTTCAACTTATTGCCAATCAAAATAACAAGCAATAAATCTTCAGTCTGATCAAGGAGAACTAATATATTATTGTCATATTTTAAGAGCTCTTCCTAATGATGAATTATTGCTTTTTCTAATCAGCAGAATTAAGAGGAGAGTAACAGGTTTCAACTTTCTTGTAATGACTATAAATGGATTATAGTTCTAGAGCAAAGAATATATAATCAAATTTCTTCAAAAGATTTGCTGTAAGATTTGAATGCGAGCTGGAGCTTTTAATTTTCAATGATAAACTAAGAATAATTTAACGAAGACTTCGATATATTTATAATATGTACTAATATTTAAATATTTGTTCGTTACACTAGTGTTTTACGTTCTATATTGCACAATTTTATATATGTTTAATAATAAGTTAAATTTGTTTCTTATAAGTTTTCTACAAAAAGTTCAATTACATTTTTATCAATGAATGAACAATGAATATTATTCTAATTTTAATTCAATTCATTAGCAAATTAACATTGATTATGATTCAACATAAATTTCGTTACAAACCTAATTTAACAACAATTAACTTAAATTGTTTTTGACTATGTCTCCACTAAGAAATGAGTAAATAGATTATGAAGTTTCATGGCCTTTTTAACATAAACCAATGAATTTAATCCATCGGTGTGGTATCTCAAAGGACCATTGCGTAAAAATACCATTCGATCCTCATTTGGTTTCTCTTTAACATGGTTCAACATTGTATATTTACTATAATTCGGTTCGAACCGACATATTGGTATGTTCTTAGCTTGCAAACGTCCATAGAAATCATCGTCTTCACCACCCCATCCTTGGAACATATTCGACATGCCATTGATAAAACGATATTGTTGTGTTCTTATTGCTACAGCTCCTCCAAACAATCCCTCATATGGCAAATTAAAACGAAATGTATCTAAACTGGAACACATATGTCGTGGTTGCTCTGTGCAAGCATAAATTTGCCCTAAATATAGTGGCAATAAGTCAACATCATGTAATATTAGACATGGAAATTCATATTGTGCAGCTATCACAGAACCAATGTTAAATAGTTTTGCTCTATTGAAAGGCTTACGATCGTACTGTTCTATCACAAAAATTCTATAGTGAATTCGCTGTTTTCGCAAATAATTGTGCATATAGATTAAGAATTGATTCAGTTGTTGTTCACGTTGTCGGTATGGAATAATTACGGCACTGCTATAACGTGGACGGCATTCATCTGGGAAGTATTCACCTCCAAGACGTATTTCCTGATTGTTGAAAATTTTCTCACGATAAGTATTTGTTAACATATAATCATTCTCTTCCAATATATCAAGATATTCACATTCATCCAACGGCTGATATGATATATTACGTGTAGTCTCTGCTGCAAGTTTATCATAAATCTTATCGGCTTCTATATACCCATAATGCTTTGCAAATCTACTTGGCCATACAGCAAACACCAAGAAAACTCCCAATAAGCAACTTATAATCAAATTTGTCCGATTTCTCTTATCGATAAACATTTTTCAGCATTTTTAAACGATAGTTGAATTATTTTGATTACGTTATTCAGTTTTTTAAGGGCTATGTTGGAAGTCCTATCACCTTTTTCGGTTTTCTCATAGCCTTTGCACCTGCAGAAAATTCTTGTTAAGAACGTTTATTACATTTATAGAATATCACCATTTTTGTAAATTATTTTATTTATGTAAAAACTATGAAAATCACATTTTCAATACGGTTATGTGACGATGTTTCTTGTATTCTTAACTACGTTTGATGCGCGGGGGTAAGAAACTCCTATTTGCAATGCCGCAATGCACAAAAATCGCACGTGTCAATGTTATCTGTCATTACTGTGTTTACAAAAGTTTGTTCAATTTGAAGAGAAAAAAAGTCCCGTGAATTGGTTATGCATTTGACATTTGACACATTAGTCGGTTAAGTAGTGCGAGAAGTAATTTTAAAATTGAACAATTTGCGATGTAATTGAACAATTGAACGATGTAAATACACCAATCTATTTATAAAACACTATGCTATATATATAAACTTTCATGTTAATTATTCCAAATCCGTATATATAAAATTTGATCTATTCATCACACATAGGGTGACTCGACTGTACCAGATATTCATGTATAATTTTGAATAAAATATTCGTCACTAGTGATACATATTGCAGCTTTATTGTAAAAATTCCTAAGGTTTCTTTACAATCAATATAATGTCTGAAGAAGAAGTACATTTTACAAAAACACACCATTCATCAATGAATGGTTTACAAACTAGGTTTTGTACAATTGGATAAAGATACATTAACTAAGCTAAATCGGAAAAGAAATCAGTAGCATTTGAAAATTTAGAAGATGGTAAATTATGCTGCTTTTCCTTGTGTGGATTGTGCTTTTCATTGTACTTAATATCACCAAAGTCTTCAAAATATTTTATGTTCCAAAACCTTACATCGTTGTTATGTGAACTAGAAGCAATAAGTTCTCCAGAATGATTTATATCCATTGATTCAACTGGTAATGTGTGCTGCCCTACGATGCCTAAATTTCGGAAAGGAGCAACATGAGCAGCACGCAAGATTCCTTCCTCCCCTCCAACACAACCTATGCGATCTGTTAGTGGCAACATCACATTAATTGGAGTTTTCATTCCAGGGAACATATCGCAATGATAACCAAATTGTCCCCAATTGAATGTGTAGAGCTTTCCTTTGGATGTACCAACAACCAACTTTGAATCATTTCTAAACAAGCCCATACATGTAAGTTCTTCCTCGTATGGCTCAGATTGGACGTACATTTTCCTAAAATTAAGTTTAATTAGAAATTGAAAGTATTGTTTACAGCTAAAAGTACCTTGCGCCAATACTTATTGTAGTTAAGTAACCATCGCCACTTGTACATAAAAGCAGTTTTTTGGAATCATTTGTTAACATCGCCGTAATACAATCTTCTACTTTTCGTATTGAGAAAACAGAATCCTGTGTACGAATGTCCCAGACTTTCACAGTACCACTATCATCTCCTGTTACAGCACATGAATGTTAATAACATTTGAAATAATGATGTGTTATTTAACATCTTACCAGTAGAAAACAAATTTTCATCGATAACGTATAATTTATAGATCGGTGCATTATGAGCACCATCGTAGAATTTCACTAATTTCCCTGATTCAACATCAGTGACCATTATTGATTTATCCTTGGATCCTGACAACAACGTTCTTCCATCATCACTGAATTCTACATCTCGACAACTGTTTGTGTGGACTTCAAATGTATTAAGTAAAGTATTTTCTTCATTGGTATATTTGTATAAAACTATATCTCCCAAAATGTTCCCAATTGCTATGATATCTTCGTCTGGATGAAATGAAATGTCTGTAACAAAATCATCAATTTTGATTTCTGGAGGATGTGATCTTGGTTTCTTTATCGCTGCAATTATTGCTCTCACAGTTTCATCTTCTTCATCTTCGTCATCCAAACCAGAATTATTTGCTCGATCAGAGCTTGTACCAGGCTTTGAATTTCGATTATCATTTTCATCCTCATCTGTATCATCACTATCATCGTCATCATCCTCATCGCTATCATCATCCGTTTCACAGTCAAAGTCTGGGTCGTTCATATCAACTTCCTCAATATGTTCTTCGTTGTCGTCTTCACCAGCAACTGGTGGAAAAACATTTTCATGAAAAACTTGATCTTCCAGATCACTCAGTCCAATCGAACTATCCGTTTCAGCATCATCAATTCCGGGTTTAAAGAATTCACGCCTGAAATGCCGACAATGTGGCCAGAGTTTTTAGGGTTAATTTTTGTTTATAACATTAAAGTAAAATAAGAACTTACATTTTGTCCCTTCACTGTTCGTTATTATTATTATTTAATTGTAATTACCTTATGAAAGTTATGATTTTCAATATATGAACAAGACTTGCTCGTAAGCTACGCCATAACCAAAACACAAAACAAACTCGATTGACATCTCTTGTGGAGAGAGATTCTAGTGTTTGCCACTGTGTTTTCAACAAATTAAATCGATAATGCAGTTCAGTCTTTATAAATAAAAGTATTAACATAAATTATATGTGAAAAGCAGGCATAAATTTAATAATTTAATTGAATTTGAATAAATTTTTAGTGTTTTCAATAATAAAACTTTACTTCAAATAATCAATTTGTTATAATTTGGTTTTCAACAACATCAAATCTAGTACGAAAACAAGTCAAACGCCAAGTTGACATTTTTTCATCTGATTCGTGAAGTGTATTGTGAAATATCCTTTGCATATTATTTTGCATACGATTAACGACGTAAACATTTTCATCTTACATAAACATAAATAAATGTAGAAACGAAATCTTATCGAATCATCATAATAGAAAGTTGGTTAAATTTAATCTTGTTTGTTGAGCGAAATGACAATGGGCGACGAAACTCCAATTGCATCGCTGGTTCTACCAGTTTTGTTGCGCCCAATATTGTCGCAAGTGAGTAAACATTTAATAAAAACCTTATTCTATTCGAGGTGAAGGTCTTTATAAGTATATAACTGGAAATATATTTTATAGCTTGAAAGGCGTGATGTTGCTGCATCTCAAACCTTACGGGCTGCTTTGTCAAAAGCAGAACAAACTCATCCAGGTCTTTCATATGACTTGGTGATGGGGATAATTCGCAAGGGAGAGTTGAATGTGAATTTGAATGAAGCCATTTTGAGACTCCAAGGCTCAGCTACGGATGTTGATTGTAAGTCTATTGTGAACTGTGCAAAATGCGAAATCGAAACTATCACTTTCACTAATGAATAAATTGTTATTCCATTTTTAGTGATTGAATACCGTTTAAGTCGCACTGAAGACGCATTCCAAGAATTGAATAAGAAATCTGCAGCTCTCAAAAGAATTTTAAGTAGAATTCCAGACGAAATAAGTGACAGAAAAACATTCCTCGAGACAATTAAGTTAGAACTATTTAACATTGTAAAATTGTAACAATGTAAAACTGTTTATTTAACAGAGAAATCGCTAGTGCCATCAAAAAATTGCTAGATGCTGTAAGCGAAGTGATTGGTTTCATACCAGGTTCATCGGGAAAACAAGCCGTAGAACAAAGGAGAAAAGAATTCGTTAAGTATTCCAAGAAGTTCAGTACGACGTTGAAGGAGTATTTCAAAGATGGGCAGTAAGTATTTGAAAATCAAAAGTTTTCACATCTTATTCACAAATGTATGCAATTTCAGACCAAATGCTGTGTTTGTTAGTGCATTGTATCTTATTCATCAGACAAACCAAATCATGATCACAGTCAAAAATAAATGCGAGTGAATTGTAGTCACGTGAAATGCCCACTTAATCGTCCTAAACTTATTAATTAAAATATATCAAATGTATTTGCGACGTTTTAAGGTCCAAATTATAGTGAATATCATGCCAATTTCCCTTTTTATAAGATTCAATTCTTTTGTTTTTTACATTATACTAAATATTAAAAATATCAAATGTTAAATTGTTTTCGCTTTACATGAATATGAATGAATTATATGTAGCATGTGAAAATATTTATTTTGTCTTCATAAAACAGTACCTTTTTATTGAATGTTGCCAATTAAATTAACAACAATCTATTGTCTACAAAGCCTGATGGATTCTGATAGTTGCAGTTTATACAAAATATGAAGTAAGTATATATATGTTCTGTGGATTTAAGTGTAAAATGTTCAAAATCTTATTGTAGAACTATCGAAAACTAATGAGATATTTGTAACAAGAACCAAACTTTTATAAAAAGAAAGTAATACATAAAGACATATTGATAGAAGACTAATTCTTAATTCATTATTTATACATTATGGCATTGAATATAATAAATAAATATATATGAGTGTAAAATTGTGATTCATTTTATTAATAGAAATCCGATGTCTAATAAGATAACATCTAATCCTAACTTCTGATTAGATTTAACTTTAACATTTCGATACGACTCGAACTGTATAGGAAAGTAGGAAAGCCCATACATCACCAATAGTGTATCCTTTTTGGTAAATCAATTAAAATCATTATAACACTGTAAGCAATTTATATTCGTATCAATAAATTTCAATTTTACAAGTTTCATTGACAGGATTAAGTTTTATTTTGAATAAACGTACGCACAGGGGGTAAAACAAGACCATGAAAAGTGATGATAGCAGCAAACTATAAAACTTGGCATTTTTCCAAAGGATGATGTGCTGAAAAAAGGCTGGATAACTATAACCACAAACTGTGCAAATATATGCACTGATGATAAATTGATTTTTCTGCTAGCGCTTGACATATTACATTGGGCATCTGTGAACTTGGTGACTTTGTGTTTTGAAATGATAATAAAAACAGCAGTTCTGGTTTTATGATTGGATCCGTCAATGTTTACAATTAAAAATCTCGACTCTGTAACACAACAACTGATAGTATAGAGAAGGAAGCAACAAATCAAACTTGAAGGCTTGTTTATCAGTCCCCAAGGTGTAGTTACAAATCAATCATATTTACCAATTTGTCGCAGTTTCTGCTACCAAGGCTACTGGAGAAAAGGATTCTAGTTTGATTTATTGCTTAAAGGAAAACGATTTTGCTCTACTTTTTCCACAGAAGTATATCAAGATACGGAGATACCCTTGTATATCCAAAGAACAAGTGAATTCTTGGCAATTCATAACAAGAATGACGGTACACGAGCATTGTGCAGCACTTAAGATGACAATTTATTGCTTCGGGATTACAATGAATGCTACAGTCACGACAATTCAAGATTTCTCAGATTTTATTTTCATTCTTATCCTCCCACTAACGACAAATAAGTCCTTCGTATCGTCGCTGGTAACGTATTCTTTGCACATTTCATGAATTGGTTATATTGGTTTTAGTTGTCTTTCAGTTGATATCGCTTTCAGCTTGTTGAAAAGGACAATTTTATTGATTTACTACTAAAAATGAGATCAAGAGAAAACCATATTTTTACCTTGTAACAGAAAATTATCTGTATAAGATGAATTTACGACTTTAAGAATCGCTTCTTGAAAAATCCAACTAGGTGTCCAATCACTTTTATTACCACAAACTTTATATTGAATCGAGTGCTTCATGATAGGTTGTGTGAATCTTCATCGTTTCATCGCAGTAAAAGTGGACTAATAACATAAACTAGACTGTTTTGTCGTTGAAAATGTGAAATAAATTTCCCAAACGGAAACAAATCCAACCGAAAGTACTTTCCGGTTCCAGCATTCATATTATGTGTCCCAAATGGTTTTGGCATAAAAATACTTTTTAATAAAGAAACGATTTCCACAGTTTACACTTCCTTTTCAATGCTATTATTATTATTGCTATGTACATAAAATTTATGTCAATTCGATACCATTAAGTGACGTTGGTCTAGATATATTTTCATAAAAGGAAAAAATTTGTTGCCTCTTTAAGATCTGAATTACGGACAGATTTCAGGAGTAAACACAAACAACACATTTACTTTCACTTAGTAATTGAATTTCAATTGTATAGCATTTGCTGAAATCATGCTATTTTTCTGTTTTTATATGATAATTTTATAACCGAATGTTTTATACTCATATAAAATTTGCTGTGTCCTGAAAAATAAACTCAAAGTTATTTGTTTTGGATATCGCAAAAACTGGTTCATGTTTTAGTAGGTTATCGTTTATTCTTAAAGTAGATATCATGGTTGTAATGTTTAACAAGATCTAAAATCCAATTAAACACAAATCAAACCAACTTACACCTCTCGTTGCTTTTCAGTTGAAGTTATAATCAGAAAGATACATTGAAACAAAGTAGTTTTACTTCAACAAATAAATTTAAGTGAACCATCCTAAATACTTGTTTATTTAAAAGGAATGTAGCAAGTAGCTTTGGTAAAACAAATTTGTTGGGAAGTTTGGTAAATCACAATCAGGAAATTCCTTTAGCACAAAGATTTATATCTTCACGAAAAGAGGGTGAAGAAGCAGTTTATCCGTTTCCAATGCATTTTCATCTTGTACTCTATACAGCTACAGACATTTCTCGGCGGAAACTTGTAACAAATTCGAAGTAACCTCAGTGCCAAACAAACTGGAACAAAACACTGCGGAAATGTTGAATGATAAGATTTAAAGCTGAAAATTTATTACTTCCTAATCGAAAATCAGTTAAAGTCTTATTTCGTGATTGGATATTCAACCAAAATTTGAACTTTTAAGACTTTAAGATATTTATAAATCTACTTTACTCAGCATTTATCCACTCGAAACAACAAATCAATATTATTTAGTCGTATATATCACATGTAAACTGGGAAATAATATGTTATTCGATGTAATATCCTTTGATCCCAAATGATAGGCTCAATCTTATCTCGAGTTTAACCTTCGTGAAAGTATCCCAGAGGAAGTATAAGACATATTGATGTCGTGAGTTGAATATCAATTACATATTGTTCTACCGAATTCAAAACATGTTGGTAAGTTGTCTGTTTTAGAAATAGATACTAGAACATCATATGGAAAGTTAGAAAATATGTAAATTAGTAGTTTTAGTCAATTGGGAATTTCAGGAATATAGAATTAACTGACATTTCAAAGTTTACACTCTATGGATATCAACATGTGTAATGAGTTTTTGAAACTGTGAAGTTGCATTTACCCAGACTTTTGACCTTTTCACCAAGTTCAAATAATTTCATACGAGATATTTGAGATACGAGCCGTCGAGCGAGCGAAGTTGTGCGTTGAAATACGACAACATTTGGGATACGAGGAGCGGCCGGACAGAAACTTCCTTGGACAGTTTTCTTTTATCCCGCGAAAAAGGCAAAGACCAGTGAAGAGAAAAGCAGTGACTGAAAAAGCATACAGTTGCATTTAACTAACCAAAATACAAGTACACTTTATGAAAGCAGCTTACGTTCTCTTTTATTATGTTTTTATACAATACTAGGAATGCCCGTGGCAGTCGGAAATCGACTGCATACTTTAGAAATTAAAAGGCTCAAGTTTACTGGAATATAGAAATTTAGTTTTTTTTATGTATGTATTTATTTTCACATCTATGATACGTAGGAGGAAAATACACATTTTCCACTATTTTGGAAGGTATATTCTTTCGAATGAGGTATCTAAGATCATCATTGGAAAAAAAAATTTTTTGTCCTAAAAAAATCATGGACTAACCATGGGCGAAATTTTTATGAAAAAAAATAAAAGTCTGAAGCTTAACGAATCTAAAACAGTTGATTTCACGGCGATATACCAAATATTCCAGGAGATATCGATTAAATTATTAATATTTTCGAAAATCAATTTGAACTCGGAACTTTCTTATCAATGCGTGGTCAATGCAACAACAAATGCACTGATAATATTTTTATTAATTACGGGTAAACTACTTGACCAATTTGAATTAAAAGTATATTCTGCACCTCTTTGACAACATATCTCTTAAATTGTGCATTTTTATCAAAATCGGACGTGTAGTTTGTCCGTAGGAGGGTCACAAAATTTATGTTTGCGTATTAATTATAGTATAGATTTGTCATTAAACACATTTTTCTTTTGGGGCCTGGAACGTTTTAATGGCATTTCATACGAGTAAGGCTACGGAACGAATTAAACTCGTATCTCGAGGCATCACTGTATATTGTAGAGTTCCTACTGAAATTAATTTTTATTAAATCAAACAGTCAGCTAGTAGTTCTAATTAAGGCAATGACTTCAAGTACAATTGGAATGAACCCAGAAACAAGAGAAAACAAAGTTTTCATAGTTTTCATCGCTTTGCATCGCTTTGAAATTTCAACTGGTTTTTTTCAGAGTTGCTTTTATAAAGCATTGAGTGTATTAAATTTGCCGGAAATTAAGTTCATGTCTAGCTGACACAGTTTCTATACTCTAGTGGATCTGGGTAACCCGTCATGGTGTCCGTGTGGGTGTCGCAGCTAGTGCCAAGTGCAGTGAAAAACTGCTGTTATGCATTCATTGAGATTGTTATCTCATAAAATTACTACATCAAGTTGTTTCTACAATAAAGTCCTGTTGAAGAAGGATGAGATACTGGTGATGCTAGTGGCTGGTAGGTTGGACCAGATACAGTCAACTGCACACAACAAACATCACATCAATTGAGTCAAGCAGAATCATCGTTTCTAAACTTGATTTTGTTTTCTTCCCGTTTTTCATGGTGTACATATATCCTCGTATATAGTACACACGAGAGTCACATTTCTACAAAAATTTCCATATGAAAGCGAACTATGAGGAACTAAATTGCACCCACACCGTGTTACTTGTTTGTAGAAAATCTGGTGCAAAAGAATAATTTAACCATTAGAAAAGTTTCCTTCACTATATTGTACTGGTAGATTTTATGTTCTTGTTTAACATTTGAACGAGTGCATTTTGCGACGAGTTAACTTTGTCCTTGTATCGGATGCATTCAAATGTATTTTGTTATTGGCGTTCTAGCAATGTTTGTACGTGTGGTAACATTATTACTCATTACAATAATGTTCATTTAATGCTAACTAAATTCTCATTTCGTATCAAATGCATGCAATATTAAAACAAACTGGAATAGATAACTCCACCAAAGTTTCGGTACGATTCCAACACATACTTTAGCTCTAATCCAAGGACAAAATCTGAATCACTAGTCAAAATTTCTGAAATTACCAGAATTCCTAAAATTTGTTTGTTTGGAATGGAATCACATCTAGTTGGTATTTACAAAATACATGAAGTTACACTAACTTCTCGTTGTCTGGAGATATGTGACAAAGGATAGTTAAGAGTAATGTGGGCTTAAAGTATTCCATGGCAATAATTGTAATCAAAACTTTTCAGTTACATACTCGACTCCACATTGTTTAAGTTCCAACAGCATATGGTCACGATAATATCCATTTTGAATTGAGATAAATGTAAGAAACGTTTATAACATTCATGCACCAAATTTCGATCGATGCAGATTATTTCAAACATTTAGAGTTCACTTAATTCCAGTTAATCTGGAACTTTTCAATTGTAAATACATTTAGAGTTTTAAGCTGAATGGATAATTATATTCGAAGTTATCCTTAATTAAATGCTTCTCACAATTTGTAAACATGAAAAATTCCTGAAGGTATAAAACTAGAATCCCAAAGGAATTTCAGAAACAAAACTTTCTTCATATTCCCATTAACCATTAAGGGAAATTTTTCAAAAGCATCTTTGGATATTACCATCATTTCAGTCCAGTTGGTACACCATAGCTTGGTAATATTCGTTTCGTATGAATTCATTTAACCAACAACCACACACCAGCAGTACACTAATAATTACATATTACACATAAAAGATTAACTTTACAAACTTCATAATTACGAAGGATTATATTATACAAACGTGTTTTTCATCTCTGGAATTAGTGAATGAATTTATGCCTTCTAAGTAGGATAATCATTGAGAAAAGGACGATTAAGGATTTTCCCTCTGGCACTTGTCGAAGTTTCAGGATGAACATTTTTTCGGACAAAAAATAAATAATGAATTTTCCACATTAACTTCGTGGAAATTCTGTTTAATGAAAATATTTTCTCTTAACTTTTTGCATATTTTGTTGATTGGTTTTTAGGTTAATACTTGGAAAATTTAATAATGTTTTATTATTTATTAATAGTTCATTTTATTATTTTATTTATTGATTTTGACTTGCCAATTTGCATCATTAGTTAGATTGAAATTATAGGGAGACAGATCAGGCCTGTATATCTAATGTCTGGAAAAGTTATGATTTCTTATTTCAATTTTGGTAGGCTAATTCCTTTATCTCCTCTTTATATAAGATATATCTCAAATGAAAGAGTGAAGCCAGGTGAATGTAAATTTGTCTTTTTGACAGTCACACTCCCGAGAACTTGGAAGATATTCGCATATCACTACAGTGACTTTCTTGAAAACCGGTTTTTCCTTGCTGATGCTGATGTCACAACGGTTCAATGTCGACTCGGAAACTCCGAATAAATTATATCAACTCGAACATTTTGTCGAGTGAATCCTCACTTTAATAAGTGAAAAAATGCTCTCAATCCACGAGAAGTTAACTAAAAATATTTATTTCAGTTTGTAAATTAAATGACCAGCCATGGAAGTAATCCAACGAATCCAGAATGTTTTAATTGAGCGATACATTTTTGAGCCTGGCGTGTGATTAATTTCCATTTGAGCCTCTCATTTAAAACTTTAAAGGCAGAATCATTGGCAGTATCAATTTAATGCACTTCCCATTCACAAGGACAGTAAATTTTGGTATTAACCCTTTTTTAATTTTATGTGCCTTGAACTATCTGAAGCACATAATGACTCATATTATATTGCCAACGATGCAATGATGCTCTGCTCCCTTCATGCGAAAGGACAATCTTTAAATAGGACGTTATACAGGATGCATTCCCATCTCATTACAAATGCAAGTCACTGAATGCTCGTTAAATTCTCAGAATATGATGAAATTTTATGGAGTTCCAGATAAAGTCTAGTGATGCCTCCTATGGAGATAGGTTACTATATTTTCCGGGATACTCACTATAACGTCCGGGATAGCTTCATTTCATTTAAACTCATTCAATTTCTGTCGTTATACCACACAATTTAAGGACATCGCGAAAAATTTTATTGCACAAACATGGCCAAAATAAAAATGTATGTATTTTTCCTGTTTATTACAATTTACATAAATTAACAGATGCAATATCATTGGAATTCATTGTAATTAACATCAGGATATTTCAAAATAACACAAGGATTTCGGTAATCAAGTGTTCTTTCAAACAAATAATTGCCGTGCTTTTAATTATAGTAATTATCCCCAATACTTGTTAGCCATATATCGAACTCAGAGTTATTGCACAATCATTACATAATCATAAATCATCGAAATTCATGGTAATTATGTGCATTTTGTCACTCAACAATTCAGTTTGACTTTAGAATATCTAATTACTGGGTTCACTGCCATCTATATGTGATGAAAGAATTCTTGCGATAAAGCAACTAGTTGAGTTCAACTCTGAATTCTTTGTCGACGTCTGGTGACAATAATTAAATTTCAAATCTCTCAACGTAAATGGAGAAGAATTATTGAGTTTTCCAGGAAAAATATACAATTCTCTACGTTTAATTTTGAGACCAGGATCAAAACACAAATTCCTGTAAATAATTAAGTTGAAAATTTCTCAGTACATGCACAAATTTAAATGAATTTGTGTTCAACATTTCACTAACTGAGCAGAAGGAATGTTGATTCGTCAGATCCGGATACGGATTGTCATTAAATTTGCATGAAAAAGGTCTTGTGACGCCTTAACATGGACTTGTTCAATTGCAGAATTACGTTATTGCAATGAAATTACGTTTGTCTAATGAAAACACATGTTGTGACACACAGAAACTAGTTAAGACACGAGTTTGATAATATTAACATTTTCATGGATACTTAATGGAAGGTTCCTGGCAAAGGATATGAACTTTGAAATGTGGAGGATGAAGCACGTGTGGGAACGTCTTAAGAATATAAGATGGAGTTGAATAAACATTTAATTTGGTATTAGAGAAATTCGTGTTTTAATACATTTGCAAAGTTATTTATAAATCAATTCAAATGCTTTTCCGGTGGACAACTCGTCATTATCATAGTAATTTCTTGATTCGAACCGGTTTCATGCTCACAATTCTTAAAGTTTACCTGAAACCCGATTTGAATATGCAAATAATGCTTAAGTTTAAGTTAAAGGATATATTCTGTTTGTGCAGTAAAACACAAATCTAACACTGTTGGTTTAGTCACAATTTATTCATAGGTGTTCACTAGCATATGTGAACCAAACTTTAGTTTGTAATTGTTTGCATGTAAAACTTTAATCACAAATATTCTCTTGTAATTACTATTAAAGTCACATGCTGATTCAATTATTCTACATGCATATATTAGGTAAAAGCTGAAAATTTTACTTTAACCACATGGGAAAAGTTTTCCTCAAAAATAATTTAAAATCTTTCGTTGTCAAGCACTTTCTCAACTCAGAGTCAGTACGAAGTCATTAAGACACTACTTTCAGTCTTTGTTTTAGTTTTGGGTGCTTCTTCTTAGTGTCTTTCGTCGCCAGGCACTATCATGGAATTAAAATAAACTGTAGAAATTCAAGTTACACATGAAAATCGAGAGCTAATTCGCTTGAGAGTTAAGCGTAAACAGAGAGAGACAGAAAAAGTATACGAAAGTCCGCACAAAGAGAAAATGCCGAGAACAGTTTCCATTCAGGCGTTTGACAAACGTCTTTTTATTGAAGCTAGTAAAGCTTTTTGAATTACAAAGGTAAATTTGTTACATTCCTAATCCATGGTATGAAATTATTGATTTTCGTATAAACTCCAGGATACTTTGGTTGAGCGCAATCGTAACCAAAAGACACTAGTCCAATCAGTTGCCCTTTATAGGTTAATGGTCCACCTGAGTCACCAGTGCAAGAATCTTTCGATCCACCTGGATATCCAGCACAAACCATATTTTTGGTTACAACCATTGCTTGCTTAGTGTAGTTCTGCGTGCACTCAGCGTGATCCACAATAAATACCTCGACAGCTCTTAAAAAATTTGCTGATTCGTGCATGTTCTCGATGATAAAATATAATACAGTTAATGAAAAAATGTTTTTAACAATTCGCTTACCATTGTGCGGCCCCATCCAGCCACTGTAACAGGAGACTCAACCTTCACATCACTGCTGGATATGTTAACGATGGCTCCTCTAGTCCCTACTGTTATTGGAGTGTTCAGTTTCAGCAGGGAAATGTCACTATCATATTCGGCAGCTATACTATAATCTGGATGGTTGTAGTATGCACCAACATTGAATATCACACCGCCCTTACGTTTGTCAGTACTGCCGATACGAATGTAGTACGTACTGGGGTCATACCTGTGCAGATATTGCTCCAGCTCAGACAATTTCCTCGTGTTCAGTCAAACTTACTTACTCCATACAATGCGCCGCTGTCACTATCCAGTAGTCACTGATGATGGATCCACCGCACAGCTGCAAGTTATCCCTCTTGCGTATCAATGCTACGATATATGGAAAGTCCTTTATGTCGGTGGGATATCCTCCAACGATTCTTCCACCAATTTGTCTGCTTTCTGAAGAATACGAAAGCGCTTGGGTCTTTTCAGTAAGTACTAAGAGCGCAACCGAAATCAGGAGACACTGTAAACGCATTTTGACTCACAGAAGTTTAATTGTCTTATGCTTGGCAAATTAATTTGCTAATAATCAAAAGTTTATCGATAACTCTTATCTTTAAAACAGGAAAAGGGGATTATCAATAACTACTTTTATATCATGTGATGCAATTCCAAGTAAACTGTAACAATTACATGTGCCACTCATAAATGTTATTCCATTTAATCCTATAATCATGAAAGGTAACAGATAATCAACGTGATCCAGAATGGGAATGATTTGAAGTTCTTTTTCCAAGAATAAGTTCATTAAACTTTGTAACAAAAACAGGAAACACAAAGAATTTGTAACCAAAATCGACAAAACTATACGAAGATCCTTGTAGCAACCTTCATCGTAACTTACACAACATACACAGAGTAGGTTCAAGAGGACAAAATCGTTTTGTGTTGTTCTAGGAATAAGTAGTACTTACTAAATCCCAACGAGAAATCGATATTTTAATTAACAAAGAAAAACCAAGAAATTTGATGATTCACTTAAACCGTACTTGAAATCTATACCTTGTTTCGTATATAAATATCCCAATTATTTTCTTTATTTTGTTCAAGACTCTTTTCATTTAGGTGTAGGTACTACTCATCAAAATAGAATGTCCTAGAAATGTTAGGATCACTTAGGTTTAGTGATGATTTTCAACAATTTACCAGACCGGAATCAACATTGTTCATTTGTGTGCCACTTTCCAACAACATCCGGCTCCATCGCCTCCACATGAGGATATAATTCGAGGGAACAACTACTTGCTAAAGTGAATATGGTTTTAAGGAAGAATAAAAATACTGACTTTTTTCCCCATTTAATTATGCAAAAAGTTCATTGGGGCAAAAGTACTCATATGGCATATGGAAAAATGTTGGAAATGTCTAAAGGTGAAGGAAGTGAAAGAGTCACTGCACCGGAAGTAAATAGTGTTTTCGGTTTTGATGGCAGTGAGAAATGAAACCATCATGAAAAAGACCACTTATCATTTACGAGTGTGCCAGGAATGTGTCAGAATATGATGCTGAAATGAAACAATCAAATCCTATGAAAAATTTGGTGCGCTTCATTTTACCTTAAAGCCACCACCAACACCACACCACACCACGTTCATCGTTATTTATAACGCACCAAGTGAGAGAGGCATCCTTCATGCATGCTGCCTCAATGAATGAAACACACTTCCAACAAGACATGAACTTCTACAAGGATTCATGAATATTTATTGTAGTATTCCCAGAAAACGTTCCTTCTAACCAGTACAACATAACTTGATACTCTGCCAAGTTTTCCTCGAAGTCTGCCTCAATTTAGGACAACATCGTATCTACTCGGGTTTCTTTCAATGAATGGGAAGGACCCTCTGCATAGTAGTGTACTTAGCGGCTAACAAAATAACCTGGAAAAGTTCCTCTAGGTCGGGGTTGAATAACCAAAGAAGAATCGCACGAAAATGAAAACCATAAACGAGTTGAAAGCCTAAACTTCTTCCATTACCCGACTTGGTGGAACTGACAAGAAAAATCTTATCCGGATGCAGATACTCACCAGGAGCTTTCAAGGAGTACACTCCGAATCCGAACTGTGGTGAGTTCGTTTGACAGTTTCTCTCAGTTTCACCCTCAAGACCAGACTTCGTTTCGACTTTCGAGTCAACTACTGAGTTTATTTTCAGCAAATTCTCATAAACAAAAATTAATTTTTCATTGTTTCATTTACAGGTGGTGGAGATAACAATTCCAGCAATTATTTCATTATCAAATTAAAACAAGGATTAACCTCTTGAAGACGAAACAAATTGGAAAAATGGTACACAAGCAGACACTCTGTTGACACGAATTCATGTCCAATAGAATCGTTGTAGGTATTCTCAAAGGCCGTGCAGTGAATTGAATTATTTCATAGTCAAATCCCAACGATAAATCGCTTAACAGTCTTCCCAGCCAGTACTGTATCCTCGCAGATAAATCGTATTAAACCCATTTTATTATTCAGTATAAGTCTGGAACATCATTTTTTATTTATTCAACAGACCAAAAGTGATTTACCAGCAAATTGTGGAATATTACCATCGGCATATTGTTCAAATAGATATTTTGCTGAGTTTCATGTTGCACAATGCAAAAGGACAATCGAAAAAGTCGTCATTTACAATGGATAATGCAATGATTACACTATTAACGTTGTGGAATTGCATTACAGTTCAATAGATCACAACGACGTCTCATGCCACAGATCCACCAGTTGAAAAGGAAATTTCATTTAAATTTTAAGGACTATTAACGACAGTCAACCAACAAACCTCAATCGTTGCTGGCACATCAAAAATGGAATAATGATTCTCAGTTAATGGCAATGAAAGGGAGCAATCATACAAAATTTTATGCTGTTGACAAAGTTTTCGGGTTTTTTTGATAACATTTTCTAGAAGTTTAATACTTTAATAGCCTCGTTCACCACAAAAAAATCTTAGAATGACCTCTGGAGCTCCTTTAGCTTACCAGCATTTTCCTTTTTATAGCTTTTATTTCTATTCGACTCAAGATATATACGAGTATAAAGTAATCTATTAAAGTTTTTTGTATTCAACTGCGAAATGTGACCGGAAAATAACTCTTAAATATTGGATATAACCATAAAATCGAACAAACTGAACGATTTATTCATGATAAAATTACTTGTTTACAATTAACGATGAAGAAATACGTCTATAATACCTAGTACCTAGAACTTGATACATTTCAATTGAATTGTAGTAATCAGGGTTTATTTGATAAAAGTTTACACTTGAGAATCTATAGAATTGAATACGTTTTCAATCCAATTGTGATAACGTGAAATGGCTGTGTAAGTCGTAAGCTTAGCTTCATTGCGATTTATCAGGATTCCGTGAAGTGTTCCGTCAATAACAAACGGCCCTCCATGTTGGCTAGCGGCAACATCCGATCCCTCTCCGATTGGTTTAGCGCAAAACACATTATTGGTTTGGTCCTGACAATCTGCAACTTGGACATCACTGTATCTCAAAGCCGTCAATTCGTCTATTCTCTCCTGTTTCAAAATAAACGATCGTGAAACGTCTTGATTTTATAACAATTACCTTACCTGTGATTTTGTCCATCCCACCACAGTACCTTTGTACCCAGCATCAGGCGGTATCCCTACTGCAGCTTCACCCAATCGGGCTCTGGTGCTAACCAATATCGGATGATACAAGTACAAGAGGCCGATGTCATTTTCACCACCCGGGACGGTAAATTGTGAGTGAATGAAGACGTTCCGGACCTGCATTAGGTGTCCTTCTTTGTCGTAATACTTACTACCAACACGAACATTGTACGATCGTCCTTTTCTGCAATGATTGCTTGTAATAATTGTAATATCATTTCTACAACATTCAAATTACACCAAACAATGACCTGCTGTTAGTATCCAATAGTCTCCTATTATCGAACCGCTGCAAACAAATTTCTTTGACACCGTTTCATGGATTGATGCCAAATAGCGATAGTTTTCAATATCGGCCACATTTCCGTTTCCCGGAATAACAATTGTAGCCACAGATAAAACAAGAAATACGAAAATTTGAAACTCCATTTTAAACGTTCAAACTCTCAATGATGTTGTGTGGAAATTCTACTATAACTTGCTGTTTTAAGTCAAGTACGACATTTTGAAGTGGATTTCTTCATATGATACCTGCACTTTAAATGGACACGATAACAACTTGTTAAATTCCGGAAATTAGATAAAGGTTTGTAAAATATATTCCTGTATACTTTCCCTAAAAAAGGGTTAAAGTAATTTATCTTAACTTGTAGAAATCCTTTAATTGTTACTACGAAAATTGGATGTCACAATTTAAGGGTTAAAATAGCAGTGTATTCCCATACAGCTCTCATTCAACTTCAGAGTCATCTGTTCTCTGTTAGTGTAAGAATTCCTTATCT
The DNA here is from genome assembly GCA_963971475.1 of Chrysops caecutiens. Taxonomy (NCBI): domain Eukaryota; kingdom Metazoa; phylum Arthropoda; class Insecta; order Diptera; family Tabanidae; genus Chrysops; species Chrysops caecutiens. The sequence continues at coordinate 3,451,021 of OZ020570.1, forward strand.
CATGAAAACTGTTCGATATGAAGAAGCAGGATATGCTATGATGCGAACAAGGTTGTTGTAGATGATTTTGTATCCCTTGGAGTTCTGGATACGACATGGTGTATGCACAAGCTGTTAAACTGGATGAAAGAAAATCTGCTTTTTGGATAGAATATGCAATGTGTGTCCCTGATAGAATAATTTATGGGAAAGGTTTTCATATATTCTAGAAAGTGTGGCGAATTCTTGCTTTTCTGAGGTTTTATAAATGTCTTATACAACATTTTTAACTATTTCCTGAAAAATTATTGTTTGTTTCTTGTTGTTGTTGTTTGAATACATTCAAAAGGGCATTATAAAACACGGCTCATATCGATAACTAAGGACTGTGTGCGAATCTTCACCATTTCATTTCGATTTATTTTTGACATCTGACATCTTTTGTGACTAAAACAGAAAAAAATTCATTATTTCAAATATATGTTAAAATACTGACGTCTTTTGCTGTATTCACGTGACGTTTCCATTTTGTTTTGAAACAGTCATTGAAAGGAACATGAAATGAAGGGTTCAGAGTATATATTTCCTGAGACGCGAACCTTTCGACAATTTGAAATGAGAATTTGTACTCAAATTGACACTTCTAGTACATCTGTCAGTGCAGAGTCTAGTACAACACATTTCCAAAACGTCAATTTTGCGTGTGATGACAATTTCATGAATTGCTGAATGAATTAATTGAAATAATTACAGCAATTGTTAATTGAACTTTGTTGATTTAATTTCTATAAATAAAATAAATTTTTCCTTATGAAAACGTAGATGGCACAAGGGATTTCATCGAATTTCGCAATTTCCCACAGGTTCATGTACCCACTAAGCTTTCGTTACGTTTCAACGCGACTTGTATTGTCTCATTCTGCACACATTCACTTCAATTCGCACACGCTGTCCACATTCATTCCCGTCTGTGTTCGAAAACTTTCAGCGAAAATTACTTTCAACTTGCATTTTGTGGTGCATTCTGTTCCGTCATCCGTCTACCCTTAGTACATTCTGAGCCTTTGAATTGGAAATGTGTTTTTTAATTTAAAATTTGGAATAAACTTGAAAAAATCAAAGTATTATAAAATATAAAATGAATAAATCATTTTCTGATTGTATTTTTCAATTTCATTTCACATTTCAATCCAAAGGACGGTGCATTGAAATTGAATTGAATTGAATTGAAGTTGAGAGACAGAAAAGCACGATGGAAAAAAAAAATCGTTCAATTCGTTTTTTTTTTTAATTTTTGGAAAATTGTTTTTTTGTCAAATGACTTTTTCCTCCACGTTTTAGTGTAAATTTTTGCAAGAGAAAAGTGTTAAATAAATCACGATTGGATATTCCAAGTGACGAAGTTGATCAACAATAAAAATTGCGAAACTTTCAAGTGAAAAAGTGGAAAAAATTCAAATTCAAATTCAAATTGAAAATTTGTTCTTGTGGAAATGCCGTCGAATGTAATAGTTATAATGCATTTGGAAGTTTAATTTTATTCAACAAAGAAACTTTGATCTCCAACTAAATACTTCCGGATAAGATTTACTCATTTTTTTGTATGGAAGAAAAATAAAAATTTGAAAAAAAATTTTCGTTGAAAATTATCGATCCTGCGCGGTATGCATTTTTCCGTTCCAAAAGATTCACCGAAGGATTCCTTTGTTATAAAGCAGCGCAGCATATACTGCAACTAAATTTTTTTGTTGCTGCAACATACCTAGGTACCCACAGACCGAGGAGAAGTGCATATCAAGGTTAGTTCGAAACTTTACTATACAGACATTTTGTGCATTCAAGGAGGAAATGCATTTTTGAAAATCATTGGAAAATTGTTGAAGTAAATTGAAAATTTTCGTTAATATCTGTATACTTGAATGCAATTGGAAAATATCTACTTACTAGTGTAGATATGTATGTAACTTACATACTGTTATGTACCAGAACAATGTGCATATAATGCACTATACACACGATTGAGAGAAAACTGATAGTTTCTCTCTCTCCATACACATTTGGCTTTTCATTTTTCATCTTCATGTCGTTATGACGATAGTTTACCCGTTCACGAACACTTGTCAGCACCTACAAGGATGCACCTACACTTAGTGCAAAATTGTCGTTAATTTTACTTAAACTACAAGTACATGCTGTACATGGTGCATACCACATGAAAAACTACATTACAGTGGTAAATGTGCGAAAAGTATGAAATGTAACGGAAATGGTATGCTATAACAACAGAAATGTTAACTTATAATAAACTCGAATCAAATTAAAATTGAAATTGGTCAAGTGAAATGTTTGAAAAAGTGCAATGAGGTTAATGCTGGTATAGATACCACCTTCAACAAGATATATGTGCTCGATAGTAAGTAGGTTTTTCCTAGAAAAATGTTGTTCAGTTACTTTCACAATGATAATTTCACCAATTTACCAATATGAAAATCTTTTCCCAATCAAACTGGATTTTCTTTTCGAAATGTGTTAAACAAACAACAAACTTCTAGGCCAAGTGATTGTGGGTTGTTGTTCGTATAAGGACCTCGTTACAAGATATTTTCAACTTTTCACAACATCCGTCGTGTGGGAAAGACTGTAGTATTATACAGACTATTCGTTCGGTGTAGACTGCCTTCAGACGGCTTTTATCGATTGCGAGCGGCACTTTTTAGCAGACCTGCAGACAGTGTCATGTAAAATAAAATTTATATAAATGTACACTAACATAATCGTTGTTACATATACTGGAGATGAAGTGCGAATACCAGAACTGGATTGTCTTACAATTTGACACTTCAAGTGTGGGATGAATCCTGAAAATATTTTTTCTGAAATAATTCCAAAATGAGGAAAATCAAAGAAACCGTAAAGAAAATTTCCACCATCAACTATTTGAGCACCTCCAATCCACCCTCACTGCGCTGCCTGCCGTCTGTCTGATGAACTTTCTTTGGTTTGTAACTGACCTACACGAAACGGGATCATTGTACTCCCACGTTACATGCATAGCTCCATGTTGGATTGGAAAAGTGGTGAATAGAAAAAAAGGGAAAAATCCACAAATTCCACCTCCTTCTCTATGTCTGAACTGCAATACCAGTGCCAGTCGCAAGTGTGTGTGTGTTTGTGTGAGGTGGTGTGTAGCACGTGTACACGTGTGTTTGACTTTTCATTCCAAGTGGTTGTATGCAGTCACATTGCATATGGTGACGTTTTATGCTCTGCTGCTTGTACATAAAATATTTTTTTCAATTTTATTCCTTTTTTTCAAACGTTATTAACAATAAAATTAAATTACATTCACCTGAACGTAGGCAATTCCGCATAACAGGGTTAAGTTCAAGTTTAAACATGACCGTCGGTAATGCAGATTTCAAACGTCACTGATTGTTCTAATTCATGAATTTTGTATGCGGTACTGGAGCTCATTTTGACATTTAAATTGTCACTTTCAAACAAAATGGCTGACATTTTTTGAAGTTTCTAAGAAAATTCAAATTTTTAACAGCAATATGATTCCAGCGATTCTATAAATAGAAATACAGTACAACCTTGATAAACGCAATTAAAGGAAACTGAGGTTGTCGAAATAGCCAAGTAACACATTTCAATGGCTAGTAAGGAAGAAAGAAAATGATATATCACTGATCACTCATTTATCAAAGCTGTAGAGGAAGAAATCGTCGTCTGCTATGGATGATTTAATTAACAAATTTGCCGAAAAAAGGCGAGAAAATTGTTTATTTGATTTCAATTGTTTTGCTAACTAGCTTCTAGGAGCAATTATTGGAAGTAATAAGTAACACTCAATAAACGTTTTCATTTTATTCGATACCAGTATGCACTTGTTCGCCGCAGCTAGGAAGAAGAGTCCCCCAAACAAATTTTGATACAGGACCCATCAAGGGCTAGATACGCCCCTGTATATCAGTGATATATAAGTATATTTCAGCTATAAGTCTATATGTCATATAGGTATATACATGAAAATATGTATCTTATTCCTGGCTAAAAAAGTCTGAATTCTTCAACTGGGTTTCCTTGCGCTCATCGTTCCTCCAATTTAATGTACTCAAGTAAACCCTCGATAAACGCAACTAGCTTCAGCAGAGCACATAGAATGCTCAATACACCAAACGGAAGGACAGTGATTTACCTAAAATGGGATTTACTTTATTTTCCTTTGACAAGTACTTAAGAGAACGAACAACATTGCCCTCACAAATACAATTTTTTACTCCCCTTGTGTCAAGGAATCGTTCCTCCAATTTAATGTACTCAAGTAGGGGACACCCTGTATCTGGACTCAAATTCGCAATAATTGCATGATGTGTCATACCGCTTTGATTTCAACACTTCAATTTCCTGCACAATCTGTAAATAATTATAACTCAAAAGTTCTACTGTGGAATTTTAGAAAAACAGAGCTTTTAATGATTTTCCGCGAAACTTCGGCTGACCTCGTAGAATTGTTTTGTAGACCAGACGTTCATGCAACGAGTCACACGTAGTGAAGGTGAAGATCATCCGACATTCCTTCACGTGATCGAAGACATTATTAACACATGATCAGTCAATTACTTGTAATTGAAATTTTCAAATGACGTTAAATTCAAATTCAAATTCAAAATCTGGAGGAAAAAACAAAATGGTTCCCATCACCAATCACTATTTCCCTCTCGTTTCTTCACAAGCCAATCGCGCAGCTAGTCTCTTTCTATTTTTGTCTATTCCACGAAATCACTTTTCTATTCTCCACAAGAAACACACGAAAATGGGAGGAATAGGATGAAGTCGAAAACGTGTCCGCACACAAAACACGAGGAAAAAATGGTGAAAAAGTCCACTAACACAACGATTTCGCTTCGCTGTGTTCACAGTCCGAACTCGTTCAACTAACACTCAATCAATCTGATTGGCTGGCGCTCGGTATATACAATAGCGGAGAACTAGTTTCCATGGTGGGTTGTGTGTAGATCAGATTTAGTGTTGTTGTTGTTTGTTTGCTCTTTGTTCACTTGATTTGATTCGTTGATTTGTTCTTCTTGGACTGTAGTCTTCAGTCAATTCAATTTAAACGCATTGATCAAATTGAAATAATGGAATATTTATGTCAAAACTTGTCAAGATTTGTTCACATCACTTCACAGTGAATTAAAAGTGATACCAATGCTGTTTAATTGCTTCAGAAATCATCAATTTTTCAAAATTTATTCTGAAACTATTTTATTTAGTGGAATGTTAACATAACATAGCACATTCTGGTAATACATTTACATTCATCAATTTGGCAAAACAATATTGAAGTCACAAGTCCGCCATGTTTGTCAGAAACTCTTCTGAGCAGAAACTAACATAACATTGGACATTCTGGTAAAAATCATTTGCATTCATCAATTTTGTTAGTAACATTAGGTACTCTTTTCAGCATTTCAAATTGTTCGCAATTCCATTTAACTAAACCACAAAACATCAGAAATGAGTTGTCATCCGGTCGTCGGTTAACATCAAATCAAGTGCATGCACAACATACATTTATGCAGTGCCAATGTAAGATAATTATTACTTGTTATATCACAGACGTCTGTCTCCCCTTTCACGTACCTAATATGAGGGTAGGTACCTTCAAACTTTCTGCTGGCAACAAAACCAGCGGCCACATCAGTAGCGCTTTGCTATCAATGACTCAATGTAAGTCAAGGCCACTCACTGCGAGCCTAGTGCTCCGTACGACATTGAATTCCACGAAATTGCATTTTCAACAAATATCATATATGCGATGCGTTATCACGAAGCGATATGGTTATCACATGATTTAGAAAAACCATTAATGCATTTATTCATTTTCCATTTCCTTATAGGTATTCAAGCATATTCATTTTGTTCACGAGGAATGACTCGATCTCGAAATGTTCACTTCCTCGTATTCATTTGCACGTCTTTAGCTGATGACTGCAATTGTTGCAAAACACACTAATGACGTAAGAAATGGAATTTATTTATTAAAAATTAAATTAAAATAATTTAGCAAAAGCCTTCCATGGTCATAAGACTTGTTTTCAACTGAGAATGTAGATGGTACCACCAGTTCGTGGAATTCGTTCAAATTGACAGTTGATACTGTGACAAGGTACAATTCTCCTCGTATTCATTTGTACGTCTTTAGCTGATGACTGCAATTGTTGCAAAACACACTAATGACGTAAGAAATGGAATTTATTTATTAAAAATTAAATTAAAATAATTTAGCAGAAACCTTCCATGGTCGCAAGACTTGTTTTCAACTGAGAGTGTAGATGGTACCACCAGTTCGTGGAATTCGTTCAAATTGACAGTTGATACTGTGACAAGGTCGTTGTGCAGAATTAACTTTTCGCAGTGTCTGCATAAACATAAAAGAAATATTAGTCTTGCATAAATTATGCATAAATATTAATTATTTGTGACTGCTGATGCTGATGGTCAAGGGTGTACCTACCTATATATTGTATATCGTCATTGTCATCGTCGTCGCCGTCGTCCTCTCCTGCTGTGGGATAATTTTCAAATGCATTTTGATAAGATTCATTGACCTCGCATAGAAATCTAAGCGAACTTCATGAGGGTCGGTCGATAATCTCATTCAGAGAAGATGCAACTAAAAAGGCTCAAGTGATGAGGAGACTCCTTCTGATCTTGGACGGGACGGGACATAGATATTCCTGTTCTATGGGAATAAACCGGTTTACAATAAGCAAGAACAACTAAGAAAGCATAAGAAAATGCAGTATATTCGTTTTGATTTTATTTAATTCACGTTTTATTTCTTTTAGATTTTGCATCCTTCAATACCTATTCCTTCGTTCCTTCGTTCCTTCGCTACAATACAAAATACAATTCTCAAGCAACAACGAAAGTAACATTACATGGTTGCGATCGCGTTTTTGAAAAATTCTCGATTCGGTTGATACCAGTTTCATTGTTATGTGCAGCATCATCATCGTCATCATGATGCATCCTTGCATTGATGCAAGTAGATGCAGAAATAAAAATCAAATAAGAATAGTAAAAAATGCAACATACCAAAGAAACAGAGAAATAGAAGAAAATTTTCTATGTCCACTATATGTGGAATAGGTATGAGTGCAACATAATGTTGGATCGAAGTGCACTTTATGTTTAACTACACAAACTTATTATAATATAAAACCGTCCTGTGTGTGGATATTCCTATGAAAATACCTTCAAGAATAGGTTGCTCAAATTTTCATACCTACAAACTGAATCTTTCTTTATCCGTTAATAGTTCAATTTGAAGGTAGTCTCGTTTGGGATAGTTGAAGCATCCACAATGCAATTTCGTGTCAGAGATAATGTGATTCTACTGTAGTGAGTAGGTATACTCGGTAAAAGTACATCGTAGTACGCTATGGAAACTGAATTGTGGCTTACATTCTTCAGTTTTGCATAACAAGTGCTAACAATTACCGACAACGAGCTAATTTATTTGTTAATCAGTGCAGGAAGTTATTTGTAGTTATTACACATATCGACATGAACTCTTTTTCAGTTATGTAGTTTAAAATTAAAAGATATTATCCAGTGAAATGTTGTAATATCATATTGAAAGTCATCGTGGTAAGTAAGTCGCATTCGAATCACCTTATCAGAGACACTTGTACAATTCTTGATAAATTCTAGTGTAGTGTAGAACGTAAATCATTTGTTTGCACATTTTTATTAAGTTTCGTTATTGAAATCACTTTTGTACGTGATTCAAGCTTATTTAACTGAAACTCATTAATTTGAATGATCTTGTAGCTCATAAACTTTGCTTTGAATGAAATCATTTTGAAAACATGTCGATGAGGAACTGAAAGGAATAGCCATCTTGATCCAGGTCATGACTATATGCCATAGGGATACTCATACATTTTGGAAACTGTTAGAAGGTTATATATGTAATTATTTTGTAAAAATTAATGAAAATTTTCCAATTCACATGCAAATTCATTGAGGAAAAATTTCACGTTCCATCGCGAAGCACGTGTTCATACATACAAGCAATGCATACACGAATAAAAATTGAAGAAAAACATAAATGAATGCAAGTAATTTATGTATTCCACGTATGTAACAAGCGAATGGCGACCAGTAAAAACATATTTCAAATTCCACAAGGAAAATGGCAACATTGCATACGGAATATCTTAGTGTTTTAGTAGCATTAAAAGAACTAATGACTGAATTCGCGAATTTACGCATTCATTCACTCACACTTGAAGTTATTAAAACACATACAATCGAATGTGAAATTTCATGCAATTTACTGCATAAGTTTGAATTGAAAATGCGTTTTTGTTTTACGCTTGCGTTCAACATCATCATAATACAATTGCATACTGCATTTTCCAGTATAAATTATTGTCAAACCATTAACTGACACAAACAAATCCAAACGTCACAAGGTGGACTTTGTTTCATGATTGTGATGAATTTGCACATGCATTCGCAACTTGCACAATTTCTGCAACACATTTGCGCGATCAGCAGAAACCACACTTGCATATATTTAACGCTACACGATAAATGTTAAATCGCGCGGCGCGATGCGGTGTGTTTCTCATATACCCACACGTGTTGGTTTGCTTGGTATCATCGTGCATTTCGCAGTTCAATATACTCTCTTTTGCTCAGATTGCCTGGAAGGCTTAAAAAATATCGTCATGTGAATGCATTTTTGTTTGTGGAATATTTATATTCACATCATATATTATATTGTATCTGGTGGTGTGGTTATCGTGTCATGTTTATCGAAATGTCAAATTAAGTCGAAACTTTAAATCATGTGTTTTCATGTGCTACAAATTCAAATTCAAATTCAAATTTCTGAGTTTCTTCATTTGACAGTTGTGACAGTTGTGAGTCGAATAAACGTCATTTTTCAAGTGAAAGTGAAAGTAGTTCTAATGCAGGAATAAAAGTGATCGATCGGAATTGGGCTATACAATACTTTGCTTTGTTACGAATAGATAAACGTAATCTTGTTTCCACAATCAGTGAGACTTTATACTAGACACACTCGTGTCATTGTCCATTTCGGATTGTGACAATTGGAATTTAGGGATTCAACCCGAACCGGAGGTTGTATCATGGAATACACATTTTCAGGTGGAATGTCTTTTGGTCATTTAACAGATTGTCCACATCAACTACTGTTCATAAATCTGGACATTTTCTAATTTCATAATATTCAGAGATATGACAGAGATAACTTTGGCTGGTCTGGTGCTACTACTATAACACAGTGTGTGTCATGGCAATGGATTCGCTAGGTGCTACTCCTCCTCAATAAAAGCACGAAACATGTGTGCACTGGTTTTGTGTGAATGTATGAAATCTGCTCCGAGGTATCGTGATCTTGCAGTATCTTTATTAAAACTGAAATTAAAAGCTAACACATACAGTACAGTTCAAAAGTTTGTAATAAGTGAACCTTGATATCACGGAATAGACTGATCTCCAAACTAATATAGTTTTTGGAATCAAATACCCAACAGTTGTTTTTCCAAAATAAAGGCAATTAGTAATTTCGCTTGTTTGTTGGCACCTAGATACAAATCGGTTGCTTCCAAACTTTTGAACGGCAGTGTACATGCAATCGTTTTCCACGTCGATGGAGTCATTTTTGCGAGTGCATTTGTGTGCAGACCATATCCAAATATTTACGTTCGAAACCCTTTCTGCTGCATGTCGATGACCTCAAATTTGTTGTTTTTGTCTCGTATATTTTGTGCAATTTTCGTTTTCTTATTTTTATTGAAACAAAATTTTTTAAATAACAAAACTGACAACTTGAAGTTGAATTGAATTTTTACCTTAATTTGACATTTAATTGAAATTGAATGATTATTGAATAAAAGTTGAAACATTTCGAGTCTGAATGAAAATTTTCAACAAAATCAACACAAAAGCTAACAAGTGGCAACGCCGCGTCTGTGGGCTCTTTCGCATTTGTTTGTGTTTGCACACACAGAGAGATCCGTTCAATTCGTCGTCGTCGTCGTCGTCGTCGCTGTCGGCGACGTCCATTCTTTGGTCTCTCCTTGACTTGACGTTGTTGTGTTTTCAACGTTCGCATAGAGTGAGTGCAGAAATCAATAGAACGATAGCAGTGAAGCAGAGCAGTAGAAATTTTTGCGTTATCAAAATGACGTCGACCTCGCATATGTATTCAAGTTGAGTAACCTTGCCAAAATCACGCATAACAAAAACACTACTAACCATTCACAATGAAATAAGCGAAAAAGTAAAAGAACAAACGAACTGGATGTAGTAGAATGCGATGAATAAGAATATGAAGAACAACAACTGGATGATAATGTTCATACAAGTGTGGAATAATGGAGAATTCACTAAATCCGAATCAGCAGCAGCCAGCCAAATTGTGTTCACGAGGTCGGGTGATTGTACTCTCTTCGATTCGATTCGAATTCGAGTGATTCTTAGCTCTACCCTGTCGCTGTCGTGGTCTGAAGTGGGCCATTCCATTCGTAAAGCTTCTCATACATTCGATTGAAAGCTCACCTTGTACACCATTTCCGGTTTTTCATATTTCAACGTATTTCAACTGTCAAAAAACTGTCTTCCGTAAACAAAGTCATTTCCATGAATTTCATTCAACTTAACATTATTTTTAACTTTTCCTGAAAATGGCGATAAATAAAGCATATTGCGACAAGAAGCTATTTCCGTAGGAGATTTTGGAAAACACTGCGTTTTGTCGTTCGTTGAACTCGTTCTATTTATACTGACAGTTGTCATGTCATGGAGTGCATTGAAACATTTCGAGGGTTTTCCAAAAACGAAAACCTAACAAATGTTTTTGTGGTCATTATTACCTGTATTTCATAAAACATAAAATGTAACATTGCCAACACTTTAATTCCAGATATGATTCTTATGTGAAAGGAATTATTGTGGGTGTACAACTGAAAAATCAACAAATACATAGTAAACACCTTGAAATGAACTACAGAGTTCGAGCAGGAGCACTTGATGAAGGTAAGGTAGGTAGTAACTAACAGCTATTGGTTCTAACATAAGTGAATGTAATTTCATGCTGATGTACATACATACTTATGTAAACTAGATGTAATTTATTGATGTTACCTTTCTCCATTTATCGCATATATTAATAAATTACAAAATGTTCCACAGCCTAACCAAATTCAAATTCAAATTCAAATTCAAACGAAAAACTTCATTTGCATTTAACAATTTCCATGAAAAGTGCATTTTTGTGTCCTGTAGTTGGGGGAAATGCATACAGGATGTGCATTTGAAGTAACATTGGGTGAAATTTCGTTCAGCATAACAGCATGTCATGTCAAGAAGCAAGATCGAAATGCATTCACTAACATTAGTGAAGGATTATGTTTGAGTGTGCGTTGTACATAAGAGACACTGCTCCGAATTTTCGGTGTATGTGCACACATCTCTGCAAACAGTCTCAGATCTCAACTCAGCTACTCTTCAATCGTCGCATCTTTAGAGGTCAATAATCTCCTGACTTTAAGGCAACAAAAAAGGAATATGTCGATCCAATGCGCTTGCCACACGAATACCAGTGCAATAATCCACCACACACACACACACACCAGTGAAATGATAGTGTGTGCAAATGTGATACAGAACCTAGGAATTTCGCAAACAATTGATAAACAAAATGGATGACCACATCGTGCTGATAAACGTCAAATTTTCGTCGTTTCTCGATTATTGTAAGATAATTTCAACATTTATGAGAATAATTTTACTAATTTTTGAATTATTTTAGTTACATTACATAACGAGATTTTCAGATTTTCCATAATACACAAAATTTGGATGTATATTTCTCGATTTGCGCAAAAATGCATGTGGAAAATGCATTTACAAATGCACTGTACTTGGGAATGTTGGTGCATGAATACTATAAGTTTAATTCTTATATACTTTTCACAAATCCATAGTTTGCATGCACATATATTTAAGAAAATTCATTTCATTTACATGTAATGCACATAAATTTTTCATGTTTTCTTTTTTTGTTATATATGTAAAAGTATGCAATTAGATTGTACTCGTTGATATCAAGTTTACAATGCAATTTTATTACTGCGCAATGCCAGACTCAATGTGTATCGTGTTGAGTAGGATACGTTATGTAGAAACATTTCTTCTTTTACAATTTCTTTTACATACATATAATATATTTATATATAAATGAAGAAGAATGAACGAATGTAATTTTCAAAAATAACGAAAAGTCTCAAAAATTTTTTGACATTTCTTCTACTGCAACAGCTCTGCTCTGTCATTACAGTGTTTTGTGCTAATATACATATCTTTGAAAGGATTCCATAATCGAAACATTTTATTAGTTGAAACATATAATCATATATTTTGTCATGACAGAGCATAGCTGGTGCAATATCACTGATATTCTGATTTCAGTGTAAAAGCATAATAACAATCGAAATTTTTCCACGTCACGATACATTTTATTTACAGAGTGACGAAAACGAATTAATCAATTTTGTTTTCACAATTTGGCGATATACAGAAGGACACACAAATCGGCGCCATTAACAGGAACCCGTACTTCCGAACTTGTGCTCAATTTTTCGTTACAAGCACGGAATTATGGGAATCTGTCAATGCTAACATCTCTTTTATATTTATTTAATAGGAATGCATAAAAATTTTCTCATATATAATCATTTTGTTTTGTCATTATGTAAATAAAATGAATAAATTTCTGATACGCAAGTTTAGCTAGTTACTATAGCTCAGCAACATAACCTCATATCGAACAGAAGGGATTTTTCATGAAGAAATTGAATATCTTGCAAGATGAGGTAGTAGGTTGTATAGTAAACTGATAATTTGAACCTACTATACGATCTGCTAGCTTTTCCTGCGAGACTGAAGAGCATCATCATGTTCATTGCGTTGCGACACAAGTACTCTACCCTCAACTACAATTGAATAATAATCTCAGGTAAGTTAAAACAAGACTCATTTCTTAATTAATTACCATACAATATAAATTATATGATGTTGTTTGAAGTTATAAGAAAATCTGCAAAATGTTTACTGTAGCAAATATTGTTTGCAAGGCTAATTCCCTGAGACCCTAACTTGTGACTATAACACAAGTTTCACAAGTTTTGATCTCCGGTATTGGCTTCAAACTTACGATCGTGTCTAGCTGTGTGTAATTCTTTTGCAAACGAATAACTGGGGGACAATGGAGTTCATTCAATTCGACAAGTCGAAAGCATTAATTTTGTTTAATTTGCAGAAGTTACAGGCCATATTGGATACTTTGGTTATCTTGCCTCGAAAACTATTGAAACACGTAAGCTCCGGTTTTTGGTAACTCAATTATTAATATATTTTCCATCTTTTAGGTTATATTTGACGAGTTGTATTCTAGAAGTCTTTGACGAAGTTCCCTACTATGGATGATCAACTATCAACTGTTAAATTTCATAATCCTTGAAGCTCCATCTGGTCTGGATTGAATGTCTTGCAGATTCATTAGATTAAATTAAAGAATTCTTTAGAATAGAATTGTAGAATTTGAGCTTTTTTACAAGGAACTATGTTTAAATTTAAGCTAGTGTTTAAGCACTTGTATACTTATTACCCACTACCCTTTAGTTAGTCATTATAGCTAGTAAGTCTGAGTATGTCGAGTTAGTCCATTGTATCTATTAACATTAATGCTTTGTCTTTTATGTAATTGTCTATTGTCTCTAATCTTAAGTCTGTTATGATTGCCTTGTTTTGACAGATTTGTAGTTCCTTTCTACATATCTGAAGTTTAGTGAAAACCAAGAATTGTTAAAAACACCCTTTCAAAATAAATGTAAATTCCTATAAATGATGTGTTTTAATGTGATTTTTGGTTACTTTCAAGCTTCAATTGTGTTTTTAACTGCTTTTTCCCCACATTTTTGCCTTGAAGATTGTCCAGATGAAACAAAACTGAAGAGTAAATTTGATAGAAACTGAATGGAAAGCGGCATTAATACCAGTAGTTGTATGGCGAATTGACACTCGACACTTACTCTACTCAACACTAGATGGCTACACAAAACAGTCTATAACTCGATAGATGTCGCTCAGAAGCAGTTAGTGGAAATAAACTCCAAACGGATAACTTCACAAGAGTGGCTGGATTGCGTCGGATTGCATTGCATTGTCGTATCGTAAGTCGTATTGTTGTTGGCTGGCTAAGAAGCTCGTAAAGTTAGTGAGAGTTGTTTGATGAGATGGTTTTTATTTGATTGTTGTGTTTTGTTTTAAAAAACTAATTATTATTAAATTTTTATTTTGTTCTTTTAATCAATGAAAATTGCTCAATGTTGGATACAATAATTAGTTGTTAAATTTTAATTTAAACTTCATTTATTTGCAATTAAACACGAAACAATTATGACAGAACTGAAGGAAGCTCTTCCAAAATCGGGTCACGTCAATGAAGGTAATTATTGAATTCCTGTTGTATAAATTTTCACGATCATTTTTTTAGGAGTGTTCAATTGATAAGCAATATTTAATTGAATGGGTTTGGCATATCACATATTCATTAATCCAGAACATAATTGTTAAAACATTTATTTGATTTTAAAAGAAAATAGAAATAGAAAATTTTTCCCACGTCTTGAATGGATTGTGAATGCCAGTAGTCGATCAATCATTGTGCTTTGATAGCAGGGAAAGTGGCGAAGAAGCTTTCATCTTGATCTTGATGAGATCAAGTCATAAATGTGTGGAAATTGATACATATAACAATAGTAATACTAGCAATCCACCACCGGCTACATACCAGCTTTCTACTACACTTCACACATTTACTATTTTCCGCAAAAATTCCAGTGCTACGAGACATTTTGTTTATGAATGAAATTAACAATTTTCTTTGTGCCTTGCAATTCATTTTCATATGAAAACCCATAAAAGTGTGACTTCTATTGATTTGCATTTTACCTTGTTTCCGGGTTTAAGTTAATCACATTAAACTTTGAATGATTTATGTCATATTTTCCCATTACAGTTTGCAAGAAGTGGGTGCTACATGAAGATGGAGCCCTTGCGTATCAACTGCAGTCACAAGAAAGTAACAAACAAATATGAAATGAATTGTTTTATGATAGTTAATAATAAATTTGCTTTTAGTTAATGAATTCTATCAAGGAAATAAATTTCGAAATGCTGTTGTTAGACAAGACTTTCCCACAGCATTGAATGAGCAAATCAAAGAGAAAGAGAATGCAGAACGTCAAGCAGCTCTATACCATCAGATGATAGCTGAACAGTAAAATAATTTTAAAATGAATTAAATAAATATAAAAGCAAATCATTTCAATAGGGAGCAAGCAGATGCTAAAGTAGCTCGACAATTATCTCGAAGCATTGAAAATGATTTGAGACAAAAGGAATTGGAAGAAGTTGAATTGAGTGAAAGTATTGCAAGGCAACTTCAGGTAGAATTTGAAATTTATCATAATTACATTATTATTAAACATTTGAATTTGCAGAGTGTTTATGTGGAGACTGGAATTCAGGTGAAAAATCCACTACCATTGCCCGCACGTAATCCTTGTTCAAAGAATAGTGCCTCAAATGCACAACATCAAAATAGTGTCAAGCACAATAAATTAAGTAGACGTATAAACAGTCCAATTGATGATGATGATGATTATGATGAACCCGTATTGATTAATCATTTAGAACAAATTCATATTACTAACAATAGAAACATAGAACAACATACACCAGAGAAAACCCCTCCTTTACAAACGTATCACATGAATCGCTATACCCATACGCCAGAAAAACAAATACCATACGATAATGAACACTTTAAGCCGAACATACTAGCAAATAGTTGTCCTGTAGACTCGTATGGAAATGCCTCAATTCATGAGGACATGCTTCTACCGTATTCAGATGTAGCAGATAGTATAAGACAATACGATTTAAGTTTATCGAATTGTAAAATAAGTAATCGTCAACCAGTTGATAACAATGATATGAAAATCATTGATCACACTGGTAGTTACAAAAAATATAAAGCAATTCATGATGACCAGTTGATAAGGAACAATTCAAATTTACAGAAATTTTCACCAGAAAATTATGATTACATTATGGGGAATTATATTCCTCCAGAGCAAGTTGCACGAACAGTGGCCTTAACATCACCTGGTCATAATGGAAACAATAACAATAATCAACTTCCTAAGAATAGTACAGTTCTTGTGAAGAATTTAGATGATGCAGTGCGTATTGCTGCATTGCAGGAATTGGGTTTACCCACGAATGAGATCAAGGAGATCGACAAGAAAATTCAGCAAGAGAAACACGATGAGGTCAGTTGGATTTTGAAATAATTTTACAATTAATAATATTCGTAATAAAGGAATTGGCAAGAAAATTACAAGAAGAGGAAGCTAAAGCTTCCATGACACAAGAGGAGAAGGATCGACTGCTAGCTATTGAAGCACAGGACAAGGAATTAGCACGAATGCTTCAAGAGAGAGTAAGATTTTGAATTTTAATAAGTTCTCGATTTACTTTATGTATTCTATTTCTATTTCTAGGAAAAAGCAAAAGCAAAACGTGCAAGAGAAAAAGCCCGATTACGCAAACAACAGAAATTACTCAATAATGGAGATCCTGAAAATCAAACTTCGCCCGTTGAACCGCATAGTGCCTTACAATATCAACCAAATTACGTAGCATTGGATCATGATTCATATTCGAATCCAGTTGATTTGGTTGCCTCCACACAGGGTTCATTACCAGGAAAAAAGTTATCAGCAAATAGTGAATATAAGTTATCGGAAATTGAAAATCAATTAGATATCAAAGACGACAATATATACACACTGCCATTTGATACCGAACCTAAGAAATTGAACCGCCCAGTAGTAGATAAAGCTAGAAACGTTGACACAAATACTTCTTTGAAGTAAGTTAATTAATTTCAATTGTTACTCATTAATTTAATTCGATAATGTTTCATACATTCCTTCAGTCGTGGTGTCAAACAATTAGAGAAAACAGAGAACATAGCTACAATGATTGATCCAACATATCCGAACAGTGGCAACACAACACTGAGCTCCACTCATAGCATGTCAATGTTAGGTAAGGTCAATTAATCACTTGTGCAATATATGATTGAGATGAACAATCGTTTTTGTAGATGAAAGTTCCAGTCCAGTTCCACCATATATGCCAATACAGGGCACAAGACGGAATACTGTTGATAAAAAGAAAAAATCAAAAGATAAATGCACTCACCAATAGAAAGATGTACTTAATTTAATTTATTAATTTACTTCGAAATCAAAGAATTTTTTAAATGACAATTTATTATACTCGAAATGTTTTTCTTTACTTTTACTTTGATGCAATATGAAAAGTGGTCTTGCACTAGTCTTAAGTCGAATATAAATCAAAAAGTATATTTTATTTAAGTTTTATATTTCAAAATAAATTATTAGCCAATGCAGAGGTGCATGGTGGTTTCATTGAAACATTGTTTTTGATTTAAAATAAAGTTTAAGATTTATTTATCCATGTTAATTTTAAGTAGAATCACGACTCCATTGCTACATGTAAGCCTTTCAAAGGCATTGTAAGTGTTTGGAACCTAGAAAGAAGAAGAAGATGATTGGAACAGACGGAAACGAAAAATGCAAATATTTTCAAAGTAAAGTAAAGCGTGAAGTGAATACCTTCGTAACAATTCGTGGAAAGTATTCTACTGTGCTACATTACTAAAAATAAGTTAAGATAAATCAAAATACTAACAG
Organism: Chrysops caecutiens; assembly: GCA_963971475.1. NCBI lineage: Eukaryota > Metazoa > Arthropoda > Insecta > Diptera > Tabanidae > Chrysops > Chrysops caecutiens. Next base: position 3,468,903 of record OZ020570.1, read on the forward strand.
TTTTCGTATTGAATTGAAATCGTGATGGGTTCTCGTCAACCTCATAATTTGCAGGTTAGAAAAGACTTCTCCAGAACAAAATGTTTTACTGATTTTGTTTTACTTAAAGGGCTTATTGCGGTTTGCCTTGGATGCAACAAAATCCGAAGATAGCCCAAATCCATCAGCATGGCAAGAAATGGATCCAGAGGTATTCAATTTTTTGGTGTTATTGAAAATTGTTGAAATAACTAGAACATTCTAGAGAAGGCATTTCTTGGAGCATGTTGTGAAATCTATGACCGTTGATGTCATCGAGGAATTGGAAAGAGCAATAAAGACTCTGGAAAATGATGAATCTTCTGTAGAGGATTGTGTGAATGCTCTAGAAGTGATTCAAGATTTTATTGATCAAATTGACTCAGCGAACAATTTCATTAAAATTGGTGGATCCAAAATAATTTTATCGTGTCTATCCTCAGAGCATGATAAAGTTAGAGCTGGAGCTTGTGCTATAATAGCAGAACTATCACAAAACAATCCGTTTTGCCAGGATCACTTTCTAGATCAAGACATATTTCCTAAACTGGTTGAACTTTTAAACACTGAAGATGTAGCTCATGATGCACTTCATGCTATATCGTGCTTATCGCGGAACCATGAGCGAGGTCTAGCCGACTTCATTAAAATTGGTGGTCTGGAATGTATTTTAGGGTGTTTGGAGAGTCGTAAAGTATCTGTTAAATCATGCTTTATGATAAGTACATTTTGTTCTGAATTTCCCTCTGTAAGAGGTTAGTAATACACACTTATCATCAATTTTACGTATTAATGGTTGTATCTCTCTTCCAGACGAATTTATAAAATTGGGTGCTTGTGAAAAATTAGCCGAACACATTCAAATACCGGAAGAGTATGATACAAAATTGGAAGTTGTACTTTCCGCCTTGAATCAGTTGACTGGAATTGACAGTGGCGTTGATCGTTGCATGTGTCTTGGGTCGAAACTGGAAAATAAATTAGAGGAAATCAAGAGAGTTACTAAAGGACGTCCCGAGTTCGAGGTGAGTCTGAGCAGAATACAATTTAATACAATGCAATCAATTACGCCTCGCAAATTTGTATTTCAGGAAATTATACAATATGCAGACATTCTGATAGAAAGGTGCTTCCAAAGCAACGGAAAAGATACTGATCGATAAAAAATGTTCATTCATTTCGCGGTTAATAGCATTTAAACTAATATTTAAGCAATTTAAGCATTCATTTTGTTACTAGCTACATAAATCATGATGTACACCAATAGATCCCAAAGCGCCATATTTATCTATGTATAGCATTATTTAAAATCACGAGTAAAAACAAAGAGTTACGGCCAAAATAAACAAAATAGAATCATGCGTCTTGTGATCATCAATAACGCGCTGTAGAAGAAAATGTGTACCAAACCAAGACAATAATTTCGTATTTGGCAAAGTTCCAGCGGAAAAACCATATGTGTGTACAAATTTCCACAGACAACAGTGAGACAGAGAAATGAGACAACCTAACCAAAAGGCATGTTACACAGTTCTTTGTTTTTATTCATATCGCATTGACGAAACTTGCTATTGCTTTATGGTTAACTGTCCTTAGTTCTTTTAAAAACAATGACCATTCTGGTTTGGGCTATAGTCGTGAATGTTGTTAACGTATGATTTCTATAATAAATAAATGAAAACCTAACAAACGCATTTAGTGTTTTCCGTCTGTGCGAATACCACTGGAGATCCGTGGAGATAACTTAAGGATAGTCGTTTATATAGATATCTGCGCAATTGCAGTGTATATATGTGATTATGAGTTCAAGATTCTTTGTTTTCCTAAATGAATTTTGTTAAACGGACGATTTTCTTGATCTTCAAGTGAACAAGTGAAATTCACATTCTAAAACATTCAGTTCAATTTAATTCGTGAACTAGTTTTGTGAACGTTCATTGATTGAAAATTATTTAGAAAATTGTGCAGTTCAATTTGAAGTAAATAATTTTTAAAAGTGAATGCACTATTATTATTAAATTTTAAATATATATATATTATATTCAGTGTTCTCCAGTATTACGCGACAGTTATATACATATAATTTTTATGAACCATTCAGTACGTATCGCATGCAAATAAAATGTTAACTTTAAAATCTAATAACACTTTATCCATTTAATTAACATAATTTTGAAAAAGCCACAAAAACTAGAAACAATGAAGACTGCATGTAACAGGAGCACCAACTGCTGACGTTTTATTTTATAAAAATTTTTTCTTTAAATTAAAAATTTAAAAATAGCCTTTGCATGATGCTCTACTGTTGCGCATAAACATTTTCCAACGCGAACTAATTAAAATATATTTCAAGAAAATTTTTGATTGAATTTCATATTTTGCATATTTGAAATTGTTTTGTGAAAGATTCCGACTAATTAATTCATATTTAACACTTTTATATTACATAAAAGACTGTAGAAGGAATATGGAGCGACAAGGTGAGATCTCAGCTGGATCGTGTGAAAGATTTATTTTTATAAAATGACAATTGATTTGTAATTTATTAAGAGACTTCTTTAATGCGAACCATAACACTGCATGAATCCTTATGCCAAGTGTATATCTTCTCAATTAACTATGAATCATTTCAAACTTTTCATGATAATTCATATCTAATATATTTTAAAAATTCAGGGAACCGATTTATAAACATGCCAATAGAATGTGCAGCTGATCCGCGCCAAAGAGCGCTTGCGGATGCTATCATTCGCATGGTACCATTAGATGAAATACGAATAATGCTAGCTTGTGGTGCAAAGGTACAAAGTGCAAATGATCATATAGTAAAAGCATGTGGAAACGTTTTCGTTTTTAGGTGAATGAACCTGTAACACAAGGACTAAAACCATTACACTATGCAGTTTGGCAAAAATATATACAAGCTGTTAATTTGCTTCTTGTACGTGGGGCTAATATAAACGCTGTTGATGATTGTGGATATAGTGCTCTTCATCTTGCTGCAGAGCATGGGTATAACGACTGCTTTCAAGTTATAATGAATGTTACAATCATTTTCCTTTTAGCTACTATGAATTAACAAAAATTCTTTTGGAAGCTGGTGCTCATGTTGATTATAGAGAACCAACTGACGAATTGTATCCAAGAACCAAATTCTGTGACGAACCATTGAGATTAGCTCTGCGCAACAAACACTATGTAAGTTCGAAGAATAGGTGATTTAATGTATTTTGTTCTATTTATATTAAAAGAACGACGAAATCAAAATCTCATGATCCAGATTCAACGTTCTACGTTCTTTTGGTAGTTTCTAAGTTCATTGACATCGCAATTAGCAATTTCTTGAATAAACAACAATATTTATTCCAACTGCGCTAAAGGTACATGAAGAAGTACATAACAATCGCAATATCCATAAATTAGACGTTGAAGGATCATGTGATATACAAATGATTTAAACTTTAAACCATTTAAGATTAATCAATATAGAATTGTTTCCACTATAGGAAGTTGCAAGACTCCTGCTTGAACATGGTGCAGATCCAAACAAACGATATTTCTTTGGAGCTGAAATAAATTTGGTTAACGATTGTCAATCGTTAGATTTGCTGCTTACTTTTGGAGCTCATACAGAGACTCGTGATCGTTCTGGTATGACACCATTGATGAGAGCCGCACGTCATAGTACAGTAAGTATTCAAAAATGTTTTATATAACTAATTTTCCAACTGGTCAATTCAAGATTGTCTTTGAACAGAGCATGGAACAAGTATTGCTATTGTTAAGTTATGGAGCTGATGTGAATGCCATGACTGATTCTCGTAACGATTACCGTACAGTTTTACATTATGCTGTTTTATCTGGTAATAAAAACAGAGAATTTATAAAATTTTATAATTCTTATTGTGGAATTGTTTCAGGAAATTTTGTTATGGTAAATTTACTCCTGAAACAAGGAGCTAAAGTAGATTTACTTCCACCCTATCCAGAACCAGATAGGCCAAGTCCACTACATTTAGCGATTCTCCGAGGTGATCCTGACTTAGTAAGATTACTCCTCGAAAAAGGAGCTAATGTTGATCGATGCAGTCCAATAATTGGTTCACCTTTACATGTTGCATGTGCTGACAATGTTCCAAATCGCCTAGAAATTATGAAAGTATTTGCAGCTGAAACAAAATGCATGTTCTGCGTTTAACTAATATTCGTTTTCTAGATGCTTTTATCATACGGTTCAGATCCAAATATCAGAGTAGCACCAGAACCAGGTACAGATGCTACTCTAAGGCCACCACTTGCAGAACTGTTAGTCAGTAATGAAAACGTGTCACTAAGTGAAATTCATTTATTGTTGAAATATGGAGCACGTGTTATTATGAAGACACAATTTCGTGATCCAGATGGTCTTTTAAATTATTTAGGTAACTTAGGTCACGACTCACCTCAATTTCAATTATTGTTGGATGCCTCAGAAGAATACGACTTATCAATGATAAGAAGAAACATTCACCTGTCTATGGAACAAAAGGAACTATTAATCGACAGAGCATCGGCACCATTGTCTCTGACATGTGCCACTAGAGCTTTCTTCCGGAAACGTCTTGGAAGAAATTTACCTGCCGCAGTTCCCTTTTTCTTCATACCAAAAACGTTGAAAAGATTTCTTTTATATGAGTATAGTTAGGATTAGCATCCTGATTAAAAATTTTTGTATTTGTAATTTGTAACATCACTGCCTTATCTACGATGTAAATGGTAGTGACGTACGTGATATTTTTATCTCTAGTATTTAACTAGTTTTGTAAATAATGGAAAAAATATTTTATATTGGCTTGGTAGGAGAAACTTTTATACGCTTTCACAATGTGATTTTTTCATAAGATTTTGTATTGCATTGTAACAAGATGAAAACGATTAGTAGTATAAAATATGAATCTTTTATTATATGATATCAATGCTTCTCTTTTTCTCGAACCAACTGATCAGTAATTATAAGTTTTTGAATATCACTAACACCTCCATAGATCTCTGTTATTCTAGCATCACGGTAATATCGTTCAGCTGGCATATCTTCTACATAACCCATACCTCCTAAAATTTGAACACATTCATGGGCACAATAAGTAGCTGTTTTACCAGCAAACAATTTTGCCATTGAACTATTTAAAATAAAATTCTCATTTTTATCACATTTTGATGCAGTTTTCCAAATCAACAATCTTGCTGCTTCTATACGGGTGGCCATTTCGGCTAGTTTCAATTTAACACCTTGAAAATCAATCAACGACTTTCCAAACGCTTTTCTATTCGTTGCATATTCTAAAGCGGTTTCCAAACATGCTTGTGCGATACCAACAGCCTGAGCAGATATTCCCACTCGTGCTCTGTTCAATTGCTCCATTGCCATGGGAAATCCATCACCTAGAGTACCAATTACATTTTCTGCAGGAACCAACACATCATTCAGATAGAGTGAACATGTTGAAGTCGCTTTTATACCCATTTTCTTTTCCATCTTTCCTTTAACTAATCCCTTAGTATTCAATGGTATAATAAAAGCTGAAATGATATTCGTTACAAAATCAGGTGGTTGGTTTGATTTGCATGGGAAATACCTCCAAGTCCTTTGTGCTTCATGTTTTTGTCGATTGTAGCGAAAACAATAGCAATATCAGCTTCATTAGCGGATGTTACCCACGACTTTACTCCATTAATTACAAAGTGATCTCCTTTCCTAGTAGCTGTTGTAGATATATTCGATACATCGGAACCAGCATCTTAATTTGAAAAAATTGAATTGAATTTTATTGGATTTTAGTATAATTTTCCTATTAACCTGTTTCACTAAGCGCGAAAGCACCTGGTACTGATCTTATAAACGGTTCTAGGAACTGTTTCTTCTGACTACTATTCGCATATCGTTGAAGGAAATTCGCATACAGTATATTATGTATAGAAACTATAGCTCCAGTAGATGCACAGCCTCTTGATAATTCTTCAACAGCGATAGCAGTTGACAACATATCCAAGTCAGTTCCTCCGTGATCCTTTGATACTAGCATTCCCATAAAACCCATTTCACCTAATTTGGTTATTTGTTTTTGAGGGAATTTGCCAGTTTTATCTAGAACACTAGCCACTGGTTTGAGCTCTTTGTCTGCGAATTTCCTACAAACATTTTGTATCTCTCTATGTTCACTTTTGAGCTCATGAAAATTCCTGATATTGTATTTTGTCGCTAAAAGTTGATATACATTAAATTCTTCCATGTTCTTCTTAAAAACAACTTACAATTTAAATACCCGAACAATTTTCGATGTTGCCTTATCATTTTACTGTCCAGCCCATAAGACTGTGCTCAAGTGTCATAGATAAATGACTTTGAATATTTTCTTGAAGAGCAGGTAATCGTATTCAATTTCTTTAGGTGAAAGTGGTTGAATTTGCATTCTGACTCTGACAATATTTTTGAGTCATGTTGAAGTTTCAAAGATTCAGGGTTATGTTCTTTCTACAGAGTGCTTCAGGTGTTTCAAACATTTTGGGAATAATCAGAAATTTCAGTAGAAAATACAAAAGTTTTGCAGTTTTTAAGCAGAAAATGTACTTAACAACGTATAAATTATTTCGATTACAATTTTATGTAAATGCGAACTACATTATTTTCAAATGCATTACTTTGATGCTTCTTGTTGTTCGAATTTGGGGTATTTTCCTACGACATCATTCCATGTACTTTTTCCTACTGATAGATTTCTCACAACTTCAGCTATTTCCTCCATCTAAAATTTAAGAAATATTCATTATAACGATAACATGATAATCATATTTATATAATGCTTACTGGTATTCTAACTTGAGTCATAGAATCCCGTTCTCGTAGAGTGATCGTGTGTGGTTCTTTTAAAGTATCAAAATCAATTGTGATTCCATATGGAATTGCTATTTCATCAGTACGAGCATATCGTCGTCCTGCAACACTTAAATGTTAAAATATCCTTAAAGTGAAACAAGCTTAAGTAACCTATGGATCCACTGGAGTCATCTACTTTATGCGAAATATCACATTTTGTAAGGGCAGCAGCTATAAAAAGTAAGGAACAAATATTATAACAATTTTCCAACAAGATGGTTCTATGTAACCTACATAGCTTTTTAATGAAAGGCGTAAATTCTGCATTATTACTCAAAGGCAATACGGAACATTTCAGTGGTGCCACAACAGGTGGAAGTGAAAAGAAGCAGCGTTGCTCATCACCCTCTCGCATCTGGAAGTTGTGTTCCAGGAGTGAATACATGATGCGACCAATTCCTGTATAGAAGAGTTGAATTTGAGCTACCAAGCTACCAATATTTTATCGAAAATACCGAAAGAAGGCTCAATGACACTTGGTGTGATTTCTTCAACGTGGACAGTCTTTGAAGATGTTTTCACATTAACCATGTCCTTGGTGAGATTAAACTCATTTTCGTCAACTTTCAATGTGTATTTCCTGTAAGATTGAAGTAAAGTTAACCGATCCAATCCATATTATGATATAATACTCTCACCCTGTGCTTGACAACTTGTCACTTAAGTCACTTATGTCGTCCAAAGATAGTTTAGCTAATTTGTCTGTGATAAGTTTAGCATCTTTTTTGAATGTTTTACCCAAGACTTGTCTATTCGGAACTGCTTCAGTGATTTCTACAGTTTTAGGCTCGGGTAATCGTTTCTCTGCAACTAGTTTAACACCAGTCGCATGAGTGTGCTGAGTTAAGTCATAAGCCGATCGATCAGCGCATCCAACGCACTCCACCCAACCCTAAGAGAAGTAACATGTAGAACTCATATCATAAATCATTTTGTGTGACTCACATAACTCGTCAAACATTCAGCGTCCCAACAATCACAAGCGTAATGAGCCATTTCGTTACCCATGTGTTGTCTGAACCGAAGTCTGTCCGGTTTGATTCCGATCTTCAACAAGAACTGACAGATTTTAGCCATAAAATATCCCAGCGTTTCATTAGCAACAAGACCCTGTACAAAGATATCAGTAAAGTGTATTCATGTTATTCTAGTTTATCAACATACAGTTTTCACAGCTTCTCCAATAGTTATTTGCATAGCACTCTTGCCATCCATTTGGTTACAAGCAGAATACAAAGTCATTTTCAAATTTGCCACATTCTCAAATTTCGGGTGATCTTTTTCCTTAGGATCACAAAAATGTTCAATTTCCGCCATTGTGAACTCTCTGACACGAATTAATCCGGATCTGGGTGAGATTTCATTACGGAATGCGTTTCCGATTTGTGCAGCAGCAAATGGCAATTTGCCTTGATTGAATTCCAGCAGTCTTTTGAAGTTAACGAATATTCCTTGTGCTGTTTCTGGTCGAAGGAAACTACAAATAATGTTAAATAAAATTCATCAAGTGATTTGAGATACTCAATCCATACCCCTTGATAAGTCCAGTGGGTCCAATTTGTGTGCCAAACATGAGATTAAACTCTACTGGATCTGACAGATCATTTCCAGTAATCGGTGACTTCATGTCGAATCTTCTAAGGATTTCTCCCATTTCGCCTTTTGTCATACCATCGAGCTGAAAGTTGGATTAGCGTTAAGTAGCTCATTATTGTCATATTCAAGAGGTTTACCCGAACAATAATGTTTTGATATTCGTCTTTCTCCGCTGCGGGGATTTTCTCAGCACACATCTTCTCCAGATGGTTCTTGATCAAGTGATCCAACCTGAAACATTCTCCGTTTTTCAAGTCCTTTACCATGAAATCTGCAAAACGATCAACGTGTCCAGATGCCCTACGAGTAGAATTGAGTCAATTTCAAAATTTATTATGTGAATTAATGCTTAAATTTACTTCAAAACTGGTTCCGGAGTGAGAATCGAACAGTCAACTTCGAGCATGTGTTCTTCTAGAACGAAGAACTGTCTCCATGCATTCAAAATGTTTGATTTCAAAGCACAACCCATTGGACCGAAATCGTACTGACCTGAAGTAGAAGTTAATAACAATTTTCTAGTTATAAACACTCTTGTGCTCTAACCAGTTATTCCTCCGTAAATTGCAAAACTTTGGTCATAGAAAAATCGTCTCTTCAGCAGGTCCTCCATTTTAGCTCTATCGAATGATGCAGCCTTAAGGATTGTTTATAGTAATAAGAAGTCTAAAGTAAATTGAGATACTTACTGCTGGTGCCAACTCCAGCTCCCTATCTTCAAGTAACTTCTTGCGAGTCTTAAGTTCTGCAACTGCTCGTTTGACATCCAGTTCAGGAGCTCCATCTGATTTAAGTTTCCTCACCAGATTTCCCTAGAATTCATTAAATGCATTTCATCATTTTCGTTATTGATTTCACTTTCACTTTCTCACCTGTTCCTGCACACTCAAACGCAGAGGAGCCAAGATTTCTTCAATTTTCGGGTCACTCATTTCTCTCAGAAAATTCAACTTAACGTTACGATGTTGTTTCTTAGAACCCCAATGGAGTGTCGAATATGTGTTGCAATAACTTTTATTGCTTATAGGAAACACACTAGGAATGACACGCAACCGGATGAGGTCTGTTACGCTGACATGAACTAACTGGACTTGACGGAAAAGGTTACAGCTTTGTCTCAGCAATGATTTCATAGATGAATTACACGTCGACAGTAATTGAGGAATTGCTACAGCCAAGATCAACTTGAAGATGAGCCTTGCCTTTCACCTATACATACCACCACTTCTTTGGTCGAGCACACTTTGTGGTTTTGTTGGAATTTTGACAGAACAAATTTTTTTCCCCGGCTGGCAAACGTCACTGTAGTTTGAAGTATTCACGATGTGGTTATACTGGCGCTAGGATCATCTTCTATTGAATGTTGGGAATTGAGGCCTAGTACCAACTGGCGCTTTTCCAGTTTACTTATTCCAGCGTCCACTAGGTGGCTTGTGTGTTATTTTTCAACGTTTTCTTCAAATTTCAAGATTATGAGGTTTTCAATTAATTAACAAATGATCATTTTGTGCTGCAGGGATTCACGCTAGGGATGACATGACGGGAGCCCCAATGAAGAATAATCCATTGCATCCAGTGGAAAGTTCTTGTTATTCATTTAATGTTTATAATGTGTACACTTCTGTTATTTATTTATACGAATGTAGAACAACTTATATGCTTGTACTGCTTGTACTAATTCAGTTTCATGTGTCTTCACTGTGCAAAAGTTGGATGGTGGTTAACTGTCACGACGGTGGAGTGACGCTTCTGTTACGTTTTAGTACTTATGTTCTAGTACAAAATAGCAGAGTGCAGTTTATTAATTTTCACAGTTCTGCTCGTTTGTGAGTGGTAAAGTAAACGTATTATCCTTTCTCACATGATGTAAATTATTACTTTTATTAATTATTTAAATTTGATTATCCTTGCAGTATATGGGTTATAGTGAATGTGCAATCAGTTATCAACATCCCCCCCATGAGAAACGAATAAACTGGAATTAATTTTTTAACCACGTTTTCAGGTCAATTTCCCCATAAAATTCCTCATTCCAAAACTACGTGTGATCTATTAATTGCACACCGAGTAGACTTAGCGAAGATGAATCGAAGAAAGAATCTTATAAAAAGTCAAGTCCAAAATAAAAATGAAAAAAATAAACGAAAAAATTGAAAATTAAAACAAATTTCGCTCTCAAAAACACATTAATAACAGCAGATAACGATAAATAGACTTCGGTGTGTACTATAAATGTCTCCGTTCATGCGTATTTCGGGATTATATGTCAAGACGATTTCGGAAGCATTAATTAAAAAAAAAAAAAAAAAAACTATAAGAAATTTTTTCTTATTTTATTTTCTATTCCCTGAGAAACTGTTTCGAGAGACACACATTTCACGAACAGCTGTTTTACATGTATCAATGTAGCGTCATTTCATCTTAAAGTGGTACTTTCCCAGCGGATCCCGAATCCCATCACACTTTCCCCGCAGTACGTCTGTGTTGGACTGATCTTTGCTTGATCAACGATTGGGACATATACTTTTTAAAAATGAATGAGTACTTTATGGAGCGCATCAGTCTAGGACGAGTCACTGAGAAGGGCACTTTACATCGCCTGGAACGAGGCGGAAAGAGCTACATTCCATTCTTAAAGTATCGGAAGTGCTGTTAAAAATAGACCGAACTCCCTGCGGTATAAATAAGCTTCTTCGAACAATGACATTGTAACACTTGTGTTTGCAAACCATAACAACTCATTATCCTCAGCGTCTTAGTGTTTCCGGTCAGCCATAATGGAGCTTAATACAACAAAAATAATTTTCCTCACATTTCAAATTTAACGATTTGTCGTTTCCAATAAGTGAAATTGTATATTTTATCGATCGTTATTTTTTAACTGTCACTTTGATCGTTTTGCTCTAATGGGAAAATGTCATTTCTGATTTAAGGAATTTCCCATTGGGCAATTTGAAAAATTCCCATTTTAACGATTGTCAAAAAGTGCTTTGTCAGAAATTAATTCAGAAACGAAAAGGAACGCTCACATCCTAACGTCAGAGTGGAAAGTGAAAACTCTTCGCTCTTCAGAGAGTGGTGTGACAAGGACAACGTGAGAGTGATTTTTTATCCCTTCCTCATGATTCAAAACTCACTTAACTCTTGAACTTGTTCTCCCATACAAATTTGAAATTGTTACGTCAAACTGTCCCGTCTGTCCAAGGCTTAAAAGGACAAAGAATCCCTTTCTAGAAAAGAATTTTCACTTTCCAATTCGACGTTGGGACGTGAAGGTTCCTTTAACCTTTTGAAGAAAACCTCGAGGCATTTGAAAGTTTATCCTTTTACTTCCTACACATCGAAATAAGTCTGAAGAAAGGAAATTTCCACTGCATTTTAACATCGTCTCCTCCCGACTAACCACTTCCAAAATACAAAATAATAATATCAATTTACAGCACAATTAGCTAGTTGACCTGTTTAATTAGGGTGCACGTTATCTCATTAGAAACGTATCGCCTGGAGGATGAATTTCGTATTGAGTTTCTGACATTTACCTTCGAGAGGGTAGCTCACCCTCAAACTACATGATACCTTCGTTGGCAACAAGTTGATTTCTTCCTTGTAGACATCGATACGTGTAGTTTTGCTGAAAATCACTTCGGGACAATTGTGAAAAATGCAAAAATAGTTTTTACTCGTGATAAATTATAGTATAGTAAACTCCTTAGGTAATTATCGTATCTCATATCGAGGATTTCTGTATCTGCAAAACACATTAAAGTGGATCCTTAATCGATTCATAATATAATATTAATTCCCACACAAATCAATTCAATTAGCACTGAAATACGTCTTGTAGATCAACACAACAATTTTCATCTCATAAATCACGTGTTAATCACCATTCGATTGAAAATATAAAACAACTGATTAATTAAAACCCAATAAAATCAATCAACAGGTACAAGGTTGTTTTGAATATCTCGTGATTAACAGAATGTTCATCAGCAACACAAAGTGGGAGCGAAATGAAAATGAATTACTTGACAGCAGTTTGACAGGACTCGTCGATGTGACATTTTGAAAAAGTGAAATTCAAAACATTTTCGTTACACTTCAATTTTCAATAAATTTTCACTATTATTACACTCCGTTATAAATGATATTTACATACCATTTTTAATTTGTTTATAAACAATTATTTGTTTACTAACTTTTCGGCATGTTTACTAAATCCGTGTTGGTTGTTTGGCTTTTTATTCCTAATACAGTTCATTCAGATCATTGAATTTTTTTGTTTCTTTTCAGTAATTTATCTTCAACGGATCATGATCTTCAGTGTTTACTATTTTAAAATAATTTGTATAAGAAAAAATCATCCATTCTTGATTATGTGATCCCAAACAAAAATGAAAATGAAAATGGAAAGGCGACAAATGTTGAAATGTTGAAAGACAATCAATTTGAAACGATGCGAAACAAAACACTACGATAACATGGAATGATGAAAAACGGTCAAAATGTCGCCTTGTGTCGTAAATCTTTGTTTGTTTGTTTGTTTGTGTTAATACGAATCCACCCACCCACTCACCCTTGCTCGAAAATTAGTTCAATTTGTAGGGGTGAATTTATTTTTAGGTGAAATGTTAACATGTTTAATTGCAGTTCCGTGCCAACGTTTTAGCAATGTGTCACTTTCTGAAAGTGCCCGTTGCACTTTCTTCGTTCCACCGCAAGTGGGAATTCGTGTTTCTGCTTTTTCAACATTTCATTCCGCATTTATAACAAATTAGTGACAGGTTTTTGTAAATAACAGCCTAAAATTTCCTGCTACTGCTAGTTTAACTTGAAGTGTTTAATTAGTCATTAGTCTTACGAGACTTTTTATGAAACTTCCAATACAAACCGTCGGTGTTCCTGTTCCAGTGTATTCCGTCGGTCCAGTTGAATTGACCGTTGCCAGTCAACTCCTTGTAACATCTGTTGAAAGGACACGTGCCATATTCAATTCTGGTGTTGACTATCAACAAAAAAATTTGTCGGGAAAAATATGTGTCAACACGTGTTACATCCTTAAGTAATGGATATGACAGTTCAACTACTGTTGCCTCATAAATTAGAAGTCGACTTTCTTAATTTTCATCTTCAAAACATTCACAAGACGAAAGAGAAAATGAAACCGATTTCTTAAAAGTGAAATTATGTCGGGATAGTTGATCTTATTTAGTCGATAGACCCTTGGGAAAATGAATGGATCCATTTTGCTCCTCTTTGGAAAACTTCTTGACAGAACTGGACAGATGGCATGAGATTCGGATCAATTTCATTTTTGAGTTTAGAAAAAAATTGAATTTTTTTTTTTTCGAATTTTAACATTTTTTCGAAACATTTCAAATTGTCTAATAAATCTGTAAAAATATACACAAAATTTGCTGTGTTGATATTTTTCATTTAATCAAATCAACAACACGAAATTCAATAGTTTCTGGGGTTTCAACTGGACAGCGAGATTAATCCTGAGTGACAACGCTACATCCGCATTTATTTTCGTGTCAATTAGGCTTGAACTCATTACTAAAAATATCACTTAAATATTAAATATAAATTTGTTTCAGTGATTTTAGAATTGTCGTTAAGATTTTTTACTGTCAAATTACAAAATGAATTGAAAATGTACACCGTAGGAAAACAACAAATCATTTTTTTTATTATTTGTTTTGTTGTCATAGCGGCCATTGTGCTGCACACTTTGTGAAAATTTGAAGTGTCTATCTATTATGGTTCAAGAGATACAGTACGTACACCTTTCGGAACGCCTAAGAACGAATCGAAAGGTGGAACAAATGAATGAAAATGACAGGAAAAGGTGTGTTCACGTGCAATGCAATCATCGCCATCTCTTGCATTCTAGTGGATTTCAAATGTCATCCGTCCCATTCCTCGTCATGGATGAATTCATTCCCGAAACACACTTCCATCAATCATTCCGCATGAACGGCCATTTGCTGATAAACGTAGAATTGCACAAAAATTATAGAAATTGTAACAAATTTAAATGATGCGCTGAAAATTCGATTAAAAATATAAAAATTTTTGCCCCATTTTTATGGATTTGCAAAATAGCAGTAGTACATCATTTCGTAATCGTAACCTTTCTGACATTTGCCCTTTGACAGTCATACATAAGATGGAGGAAGCAGTTAAGAACGTGCTAAGCCGCAAGCTGTTTTAGACGAAAGAAAATTAGAAAATGTGATAAGACGTAGTACTGCGTTTTGAAACGAAGTCGGAGCGGATTATTATCAATGACGAGATATTCGAAAAAAAGTCGGAGTAGCACATGAAGGGTTGTTGTAGAGTCTACCTATTATGACAGATAAAAATTATACCAGTCGCAAACTTATTTCTTCCTCTACCTGCATCAATGATTAAAATTTGTTCTATCCATTTAGCTTTCAATTGAAATTGATCAACTAGAAATTGAATTTTCATTTATTCATGTTCTCTATTCGAATATACAGTAATTAAACCCTGGACGGAAATAAATAATAAAATTTGTTTTAACTACATATATATCTATGCTAAGTACGTACATAATATTCTATTGCTAATAATTATATATGAAATAAAAATTATATTTAACATCAATTAATGAATTTCGACAATTTTTATACAAATTTCTATTTCTGACGATGCTAAAAGTTTTATTACACAAAATTAACCTTATAGTATTATTATTATTTTAGGAATAAATAAAATAAAACTCTTAGCATGATTTACAAGCACTTAATGTCATCATGGTTGGCCAAGGTATCCTTTGTGGTACGGCTGCTGTGAGGTGTTCATAGTCATTGGAATTGTTTGATCGTCTTTTGGCATGGTTAGGTGGACTATAAAAATTTAATGACAGACAGGGGTTAGATATAAATTTAAGGAGAACTGTCACACTTACGTGGTGTGTCCCAGTAGCCGTAACGACCGCATGACGATGG
Source organism: Chrysops caecutiens (assembly GCA_963971475.1). Classification (NCBI taxonomy): domain Eukaryota; kingdom Metazoa; phylum Arthropoda; class Insecta; order Diptera; family Tabanidae; genus Chrysops; species Chrysops caecutiens. Next base: position 3,484,407 of record OZ020570.1, read on the forward strand.
CGAACTGCTAGGGACAGGACTAATACCTTGAGGAATAAATTTTTCATATTTTCATGAGGATCAAGACTTGAACAATTCAAACTCACCAATGTTATTCGACAGCGTCCCGTACGAATTGAAAGGAACAGGTTGGACGGACTGCTGTAACTGCAAAATGTGCATTAGCTGGTTTGACGTTTGGTTAAACTTTAGATAACTTACCGATGAACTGTAGTTGTATGTCGGTCTGGAAGGGCATGGTGCAAAGTTGGGGAGTTGTGGGTTTGATATCCACGGAGTCCTGCAACAGACACAATCAATGAGGAGTTTAAATCAAGTTATTAGTTGAGAAATTTTACCCAGCGTCGTATCTGGGATAATGGCCAGGATACGGATTCTGTGAGTAGATCCCTCGTGGAGCGAAATTCGCACTGTTCGCCACGTAGGAGTCACCGAACATTTTCGAAAAATGCCCCGCCGTCCGGTATGGCCGCTTCATCCGTCTCCGGCGTCGGTAATTTCCATTTTCAAACATGTCTTCATAATTTGAATCTAAAAAAACGAGTTTTACCTACATTTCATTTGAAAGAAACGTCTTAAAACAAACCTAACGTCCAATAATTGCCTTTCCTCTCACCACCGCCTTCTCGCGGGATTTTTATGAAACACTCGTTCAAACTGAGATTGTGCCGAATCGAGTTCTGCCATCCTTTCTTGTTCTTCTCAAAGTACGGAAAGTTGTTCGTTATGTACGAGTAAATGTCACTCAAAGTAGCCCGTTTCGCTGGTGAATTCTGTTAAAAACAAGTTTCAAATGAATTTTCCCAACAGATGGCGCTAGAAACAGTTGAAACTCACTTGAATCGCCATTGCTATCAAGGCAACATAGCTGTAAGGTGGCTTAGAATTGGGGCTTCTGTCGTTAGTTGAAGCATTTGTTGGAATTGAAGTGCTGCTGATTTGAATTACGAAGTTATTTTCATATATAATACAGTTTTAAATCACTCGTACCTTGAACAATTTGTATTTTCTAATATAATGCTGGTTGTGCTGTCGTTTTTCAACGTTGAATTCGGTTTCGGTGTACCAGAATCTTGTGTCCTTTCTATCACAGTTGGGATTGGTGATGTTTTGACAGTTTCATAGCCTGCAAAAGTTGATCAATTTATTTGTATTTCACAATCAACTGTCAATATAGCCGTGACACAAATTCGAAATGAAACGAAATTCAGCACGTTCAATTGGTGTCTGCAATTGAACGAAACAAATACGGAATTGGAACACACTCGTCCCAGTTTCGCCATCAACTCGAGTTGAGTTACATAAGCGTATATCAACTTTTGCTGAATTCATCAGAATGTTGTTCAATTTGACGAAATAACTAATACAATCGACAATTGCAATTGTAAACAATTAAAGTGCTGACTGTAAACTAGGTAGCTACTCACCGTAGTGTCCTAGACCTGGATATGGCGGTTCTATTTTGATCTTTGGCACATTCAGCATTGACTGGAAAGAGGAAGGTGAAGTGATTAATTGGTGTGGAAATTGTTTTGTACTTAAGTAACGTTTGATCACTTGTCATGTGTCAAGTGTTTTAAATGATCGCATAATAATTGAACAGAAACAAATGAAACTATCAGCGATAAATCATGAGAGATTTTAGCGTTTAAAGGAATTCCGCACTTGGTCCCTTGCGATTAATTAATTTCGAGTGGAAATTTTTCCTTCAACTTTACTTTTTTCCATTGGATTCAGCAACAAATCAACATCAACGTGAAAGGGTTAACGCGTTGTTTTGGCAAAACTTCAACGCCTCTTCCACACCATCCACGTGATGAATTAATTTATGTCGCTGGCCCCCCTTTACTGCCCAACAAGAATGCATTTCATGCCCTGTAGGATGGAGTAAACTTGCTGCCAAATTCCATGCACTGCGTACATCACGTAATTTGTCTTTTCAACTGGGTGCGGATTAAATCGTTTCAATTTTATTTCAATTTGATTTACATGTTCTCCGTGTGTTTAAATTATCTCCACCAAATGAATTACATGCACTAACGACGATTTTCGAATGATTAATTCGTTAAAGCGGTGAAATTTTGAACGGTAATGTACCTGCTTGCAAGTGAATTGTCAAATTGAAACAATTCAACTGTCACATTGATGTGTTTATCAATTCAATTATTTCTCTGTGTTTTGATGAAAATTGAAAGAGTTTTGAATCAACTGTCACATTCCAGCCAGTCCTTCAAATTCAAATCCGATTGAATTCAACTGTCATATTGGTGCACTTGGACCAATGGACCATCATGTCCGTACGTTTATCAATTACAGTGTTTCTCTAATGAGATTGGTTGCAATGTGTTTGGATGAAAATTGAAAGAGTTTTGAATCAACTGTCACATTGGTCGCATTGTTGAACAATAGACCATGAATTCAATTTAATTGTGTCAATTGTCAATTCCAGTGTTTCTTTAATTTGATTGGTTCCAGATAGTCTTTCAAATTCAACTCCAATTGAATTCAACTTTCATATTAGTGGACTTGGACCATGTCCGTACGTTCCTCAATCCCAGTGTTTCTCTAATTTGATTGGTAGCAAATGTGTCAAATGCTTGAAACGTCCTGAGGACGTGCTGATTTGAGAATGGAAAATTCAATTCAACCTTGTACATACCAATTCCAATTCCAATGTAACTCTCATTTGATTGGTAGCAAATGTGTCATGATGAAAATTGAAAGCCAATTGAATTGAAATGTCACATTGGTGTACTTGGACCAATGGACCATGTAGATAAATTTGTCAATTCTAGTGTTTCCCTCATTTTGATTGAATTCAACTGTCACATTGGTGCATGTTGAACAACGAACCAGCGTTTCTCCAATTTGATTGATACCAACGTGACATCACCAAAATTGAAAGAGTTTTGCGAAACATCAAATTGCCATGTTGTGAAATTGAAATCCGATTGAATTGAAACGTCACGTTGGTGGACTTGGACCAATGGACCATGTAGATAAATTTGTCAATTTCAGTTGATTTGATTGGTTGCAACGTGTCATGATAAACATTCAAATTCAAATACGATTGAATTGAAACGTCACATTGGTGCACGTTGAATAGATGTTGAACAATGGACCATGAACGTTTCTCAATTCCAGTGTTTCTCTCATTTGATTGGTTGCAACATTTTATAACCAAAATGGAAATTGAACGTTTTATAATCTGATTGAATTGAAACGTCATATTGAGGATGGAAAATTGCATTCAACTAGAAGCAAAAATTGAAAAATTCGTAATAAATAATTTCTGTTTCATTGAAAGAAAAGTTGAAAACGCGTGTTCACTGATATATTTTCCGTGTTTTTCCAAAAATATTTTCAAAATTCATCGTTTAACAAGTGCTTAATGACGCTTGATCGCTGGGTGCTGCTGGTCTACTAGCGTGGGTGGTGTGACCAATGGAAATTCTCAATTCTGCTGTGAAAATATTGAGGAAATATGTGGAAAAAATTAATTTTATTTGATTCGTTTAAGATTTTGGACAATAAACAAAAACTAAACAAGAAAAATGTCGGACACCCAAGAAACAGATTTTCCGTTGTGATTTCAAGCGCGCGAACATCCGCCATATTTCAAGGGATCCTCCAGGAACGTGGCGTGAATGTCATGAGAGTGAATTGAATTAAATAATTTCAATTAAAAATAAATATTGAAAGAGTCGAGTCTAAATTTAGAAAAATGCGATAAAATACACGACACGATATTGAATCGTTAAAGATCAAAAAGTTGCAGATCAAATCCATTAGCGTCTGATTACGATTTGATTTGAGAAATTTCATAGGAATGAGCCAGAAGTCATTCTTCAATTGACAGATCCCCTCTAAAGGGTGGTATCTGTACCACTTCCATAAAACCCGAGAATAGTTTCTAATTTCATCCGGTGCATTTTGGTGTACCTACCAGCGATCGTTTGGTCGCCTCGTCTCGTAGTCACCTTAAAAATTTTCTTTCTTCTAGTCCTCCTGACCGAATATACACATCGACTTGACGACGTGTGGGTGTTTTTCGGATTAAAAACTGCTTAGCAAAGTGATATATTTGCAGCAGCTGGAAAACAAGAGCAAATCATTTGATCGTTTAAGACGAACAAAAAAATATTCATTTTTCAAACGTTTATGCTGTCTATTTTTCAATTTGTTTTTCAATTCGTTTTTCAATTCTTTTTCAATTCTTCATCAACTGCATGATGTTTTGTCCATTGCAACGTTTGCAATTGCCTCCTCCATCTTGATTCAGTTCCAGTATCACTTTTCAATGCACGGAAATCACTCGAGTCTACTTGGAATTTCTTTATTCGCTCATGCTCATGTTCAGTTTCGTGTTCGCCATTTTATTATTGTTCAACGGAAATGACGTCATTGCGGTTTACAATCCCTTTCAATTTCAATTTCAATTCAACATTTCAACTCATGTTAAACGATTTGTATGACAATATTGTGGCAATTTATTGGGCGAAATCAAAGGCGAATGTTTGACATACAGCTAACAGATGGAGGTCGGAAAAACAAAAATTAATACAGGAACTCGGTGTAAACAATTCACAAAACTTGTGCTTAGATATGCTCACAAAGGGTATAACAAATAAATCATCGAAGGATTCCATAACATCCGAAACACTTGCAATATCTAGATACTAAATTTCTGTTTGAGGTTTTGAATTTGAATGGATTCGGGAATAACTCGATTTTATAACTTTTTAAATTAAATAATTTTTAATTTACGATGACGCCTTAAATCCCATTCGGTGGAAACACTCATAAATTTCGAATGTAATGACAGTCTCCTTCTGAAGTCAAAGTGACACTACTGTAGCCGAGATGGAATCCTTTGGTTTGAATTTGAAAATGAAAATGAAAATGAAAATGGAGTGGAATTTTATTTTTATTGCGTTCAACTTTATTTCTAAGTTTAATTACAAAATAATCGCGGCCAAAGTTGAAATGTTTTCGATTTATTTGGATTGCGTATCGAATTTCAATGAGGATTTTTCGTACATCTGTTCCTCCATCAAATGAAATCAAAAACTTTGCGATCTTGTCAGACTTCTATCAATAATCAAAAGTTGAAATAAAGCACATCAATTGATAGATAATTGATTCAACTTCAAGGAAAGTACAAAAAATTATATGCTACAGGAGGAAGTTTTCGAGATATTGCGAATAATGTATAAATTTCACTTCGATCAACAAAAATTGACAATTCGAAGGTTCATGTTAAATAACAGACGGACTCATATTAACTCATGTAGGAGGATGTGCCTTGACATTAAAATGTTTTGGAAGACTGTAAAACTCATACTAGTGAATAATAGTTTAGATAAAGTATATAATCTGATAGATAATTGATTCAACTTTGAGGAGGATGTTAAAAATTATATGTTATAGTATGAAGTTTTCGAGATATTGCGAATATAATGTTCAAGAATCTGTATAAATTTCATTTCAACAAATTGACAACATAATGTTAAATAACAGAAGGAATTATGTTAATTTGTCACTCATGTAAGAGGAAGTGTCTTGACTTTGGAACACTGTCAAACTCCTGTTAGTGAATAATAGTTTGGATTAAGGTTATGTTAATAGGATAATAGTCATTATGAAGATTTTGTAAATAAAATTCTACGTTGTTTGACATTTCAAGTTCGATAAGTTTCGTTTCAATCAACAAATTGACAACATCATGTTAAATAACAGAAGGAAGTGTCTTGACTTCAACACTTAACATTAACACTGAATTTAGTGTCGTTGCGACTGTTAACTGTAACTAATTGTTTTCCCTTTGATGAAGATATTAAAAATTATATTTGATAGTTTGCAGTTTTCGAGACATTTCTTCATCTAGAAGTTTCATTCAACAAATTGACATCATGTTGAGAAACAGTGGGACTCATGGTAATTTCTAGCTCATGGAAGAGGAAGTGTCATCATGAAGAATTCAAAGGAAATCTAACAAGTCTGGGGAACTGTCAGATTCCTAACAGTGGTTGAAGAGTTTCTTTCTTCTCTTCTCAAAATGTTAAAAGTGTAGTGAGTAATGTAAGAGACATATGAGTGACAGCGCTGTACATGAACATTTAGTAAGATGTATTTCAACAGTCGTTCAACCTTTAACGGTCACTTGGTGTCTTGATTGGTAATTGAATCAACCAATTGAATAATTTCTGATCAATGAAGTTTCAGTGGTTGAAGAGTTCGTTCTTCTCAAAATGTCAAAAGTGTAATGTGTAATGTAAGAGACATATGAGTGACAGTGCTGTACATGGACAGTTAGTAAGATTTATTTCAACAGTTGTTGAACAGCAAATGGTCACTTACCGTCTCTGATCAATGAAGTTTTCTTGTGACTTCATCGTGAATTGATTTCACAGAACTTTTAGATTTTACATCATGTAACTAATGATTTTCAGTGATTCAAATGAAAACTTATGTAACGTTTCAATTGATAATTATCAATTTCCATGAAAGAAAGCATTTCTCTGATGAATTGCTCAACGATATTAAAACTGTTTTTCAAATTGAATTGATTCTGCTGCGTTGCATAACAAAAATTCTCTGATAGCGTTCAATTTTGCAAATTCAAATCGTCGCATTTGCTTGCACGGAAGTGATTAAAGGTTTTGATTTGACCTAGATTTGAAAATTTCGCTTACTCAGTGGGTAATGTGACGAGATTTTCCGCGGGAAAGTTGCGCAGTTATTAAAACTTACTTACCAGACTGTATTTATGATCGTTGTACATGAGTTGACTGCTGTCTAACAGAGTCATTTCAGCGTTTGATGCTGTCAGCACTGAAAGAGGATGAGAATCGTTAGATTTCAACTAGGAATTGAAAGAAAATTGAATTTGAAGTGTTAATTTTCCAGTTGATCAACTATCCGTCGGTATCATGAAATGATCGTGCTGTCGTTTTGTATAGTATCTAATACGTTTTACTTGGACTTACTTTTGAGATTTTGTTGAGATTGAAGCAAGTTCCAGGCAAACTAATAGAACAATTCACTTTCTGTTATTATTTAAAATTTAAAAATTATTTAGCATAAATTCACATCATTCACAGTTCACAATTAAAAACTATTAAAAATCCACTTGAATTTATTGAAATTCTTAATTCCACATCACCAAAAAGTATCACTTTCACACTCTATTCATTTCCAATCAATTTACAAAATAATTAAACACAAAATTTTATTTGAACAATTTTCGTGCAATTCAATAAAATTCAAATTCAAATTCAAATTTCCCGCTGATTCGATTCGGTGACCAGTGATCCACACGTCTTTGTTTACTAACTAACGAGCATGTTTACTAATAGACATCAGACGAATGTGTAATAATTTATAGAACCCGTTCAACCGAATTGAATTTATTTATTTGAAAATAATTCGCGAATTGATACGAAGGAAAGTGTTCAGTCTCGTACGATTTCCATGTTCCAATTCGACTTGTTCCGCGTAATCCAAACACACTCGACTACTGGCAACGTTCATGTGTTTACGTTTTGACGTTCGGCAACTGACTAACCGAAAGTGGAAGCCGTCACTCGTCACTTGCGAGCCGTCACATGTTCATGTACATACATTTCCAATGTGTGTGTGTGAGTTGATCGGATTTTTTTTGTAGGCTTTTTGACAAATCAATTTTCAAAAATTTTCTGATAGGGTGAAAGCCTGTGGAAATTCTGTGGGGACACCCCCTTTACACACACGCAAACATTTTTCAATTTCAATTATTGAATTCCTTGAGGGTGTGAATGTGTGTTTGTGAAAATTTTAAAATGTCTCCCGTAACGACCGCCTTTTTTGAATTTCATGCAAATTTCATACAAATTTTAAGGTTTTCAAGAACAAGAAATCACTTTCACTTTGACGTTGGGACCAAATCAACTGTCACCTTTACGTGAAACTTGACATTTTCATGGTAAACAATTTTGAATTCGAAATGTCCCTCACAAAATGCGTGTTCTAGATTTTGTTAACGTTTTTCAGCATTTCAATGCGAAATAAAGTGCTGAACTCGAGGAAAACGAAAATTCTTTCATCCCAATGACACGAATTCATTCATTCTGCAGGTTGTGAATGTTTTGTCTTGGCCGCACTAGGTTGCCTGACTCATTGAATTCAGAGTGGAATTTTTCTAGGTCATCGCATTACGTAAGTCACTGCAATGATGGGCCTTAAGAGCAAGTTCCACTTGATTCTGATGTCTTGCATCTTATCGCAAAGAAATTCCATTGAAATAACACTGGAAAAGTGAAAAATAATTGAATCAGTTGTGTAACACCGTCCAGAACGTGCCACCAGAGACTTGTCCAATGCTCGGAAATATGCATTTCATTAAATTGCATTTAGCTAGAATGCGCTCTACGTGCCTACAGATCGATTTCAAGCGTTTCTCTTATCTAAATCTATCGCCTGCACTTGCAGCAGACGTTCGAGACTCAGAATGGAAAAGAATATAAACAGAACACTGTATCAGTTACGAAACGATGTGTAGATAAGCTTCAGATATGAAAGCTGTGAAATAAACAACAGTCGAAGGATAAATAAATAAACAAATCGGAATGATATCATAATTCCACCGGTAGCCATTCAGTTTTGCACGGAATTGTTTAATAAATCAGCGAAATTTTGTTTATATTCAATACAAAATTTTATACTGAATTCACATTGATCGATACATTGATCGTGATTCGAGAAGATTCAATTCGCGGAATCGACCCCAGGTCCTACCCCTCTCGAATGAACTACCACAAGGACATTTTCTTTCCTTTCATGTTCCCACATGTCAAAACCCTGGAAATGAACCACGTGAAAACACGTCGATAATGCAGATTTTGTGATCAAGTTTCAAATTTGAATTTCAAAACTCATGAATGAATAAAATTTTTTTAATTAATTTCAGAAAATACAAATTCCTGTTGAATTTCCATTGAATTTTATTTAAAAATTTTCCAAGAAATTGAATTGCACTCATTTCAATTCCAGCAGAACAGAACAGAACGTCTTGGGTTTCATGTAAATATTTACTCTAAACGAAGTTTCGTTGAATTGCCTCCGTTTAATGAGAAATCAATGCGAAATGCAGGCATTTGTGACGATTTTGTTTTTCTTTTTGATATTTTGCAAAATTCCTTTTCATGGGAAACCGATTTTAAAAATGATTTTCGTGAAAATTTTGTGGAAATCGTGTAAAATCAATAAAAATTGAACGGAATCCAAGTACCAAGCAACGAAAGTCGAATCAAATCTTTGTTTCCCTTTCATTCCTCAGCATTTTGTGAACATTTCCACGGGAAAAAATGAAAACCGGTTTTCCATTGGATGTTTTTGATTCGTTTTAATGTAGTTTCATGGGCGGAGTTGAATTGAAATGTGTTTGAATTGAAAGCGAGCGTGTGTTTTGACATGCGCAATAAAACATTTGTTTGGTTCAACAAAAGTTGAGGGAAGAAAAATTGAACAGCAGTGAAAGAAAATGAATTCAATTGTAAATCAATTTTTATTCGATTCGTTCATGGCCGCAATTCAGTAGTGCATTCTTGCCGGCTTCGTTAAAATAAACATTCGGTCGACTTAATGATTTTGAGGACATCATAAATTAAACCACGTCTTGATGGTGACCAGCAGCTCCTGAAGTCTTTTGTGCCGTGGTTACCATTCGTTACGCCACTCTCTTCCATCCGATGAACCATAAAATCAATGGGTTCGACTTGGATCGTGTTACATTTGTCCACTGCTTACTGCTAATAGTCAAAGAAGTAAGAAATGCAACAACAATCAACTGTTCAACGTTGCACTTGTTATTTCTGGAGTTAAAACAAAGAAATTTTTAAAACTAAATTTATCACCCGGGTGTGCCGTAAATTTTAAATTAATCGACTTTCAAAGTGAGATAATTTCGTCGTAGAGGTCAATTTTCATTGAATTCAAACAGTTGTTTTTGAAATAAATTAATTTAATTTAATTCTTGACGTTTTCAATAAGAATTTATAATTTTTAATCAATTTCAATTTGAATTCAAGAAAATCTAAACATTTCACGTGTTAATCATGTCACTGTCGACTCGTACACTGATAATTTGCCTAGTTTCGGGCGAGTACCGTAATTGTACGGATTTTCCATCCAAATTTTTGTATTTACTTTAAATTCAACGATTATTCCAATGAAGAGTGATAAATAATTAAATTTGAGTTAATTTTCAATAATAAGTTTAAGAAATTGTTAAAATTATTCAATATTTGAAAATCAAGTACACTTCGTGTCATCTGTTCTAGTACGTCGAAACGGTGCTGGTGCTGGCACAGCTGTTCCACTCGGAAGGAGAAAAGAGTGTACGAGCCAGAGTTACTAGCGAACGACATCAGACATCTTGGAATTCTCGTAGATGTAGTGAAGGTGCTGTTGGCTGTTTGCGATTGTAGCTTAGAAAAAGTGATTGATTTCGGTATGAAAGGAAATTGGAAAAATAATTAAATTTGAAGGAAAATTTGTGAATTGTGTGTTACCAAAAGTCGAAAATACTTATTCACCGAATTGCAGATGTAATTTACAAGTGTAAATCGAGTGAAAAGTGCACTTTACATCTCAGTCCAAGTCCAAGTCGAGTGGAAAGGAAGTGAAGAAAGAAAGAGTCGAAATAGTCGATGTGAAGGGCATTTTTGGGAAAAGAAAATTTTAGAAAAATTAAATAATTACAATCCCCCCCCGAGTGAGTGAATATCGAATTTGAATTTGAATTTGAATTCAATTAATTTCTGTAATTAATTCAATGGCTTTTGCAATGAAAGCGATTTTATGAAAGAAGAAAAATTAGCAAGAAAATGGAGTGTGTGAGGCAGCAGGCATTTTAAAGTTTTTGGTGAGTTGGAATCGATGGAAATTATTTAATTTTTTAATTTCATTTAAGACGTCACGTCGACCAAAATCTTTTCGTTTTTCCCGTGTGTGGTCCTGTAATAGACAGAAAATTGTAAAATTGTGTCTTTCCCTTTTCATCTTATACACAGTAGGGTTTGCGCAACTCTCCACTGTTACAGTTACAGCTGCTGTTGTGTGTCGCGCTGTTAAGGTGATAGCGAAGGAAATGTCAAAAGCCGTCAACCTTCAACAGTTTCTCACTAGAAGTCGTGTTGTTGTTGTTGTTGTTTTTCGAGATGAATCTCTTGCGAGCAGACGTGCTGTGACTTGCTGGAAACATTTGAAAGATCGTATTTTGTATTAACCATCTGAAAACATTTACCTATAATTCCACTAAACACGACATGGAAATATTTCGCAATTCAAGACGCTGCAAAACGCGTTTGACAACCCATAAGCGAAAACACTCGGCCAAGCAACTGTCAGTCACCGGTGCACACGTACTCACGTCTGTTTTTGGCAAGGAAATTGACATTTTACAGTAAATTTAGAATCGGTAAAAATTTTCAAACCGTTGCACCGAAAATAATTAAATTATAATACATTACGAAGGTCAGAAGAAATTTGAATTTTCTCATGTTGGTAACGTTTTGAAAATAATCAAAAGACCAAAATGAAACACAACATGGCGGCATTATCAAATGAAGTGAACTTCGTGTCTTTGACGTATGGCCAGTCAGGGAATGAACAATTTTCAGCAATTACCCGATAATGAATTATCTCAATTGTAGCGATGTGAGCACGTAAGTCAAGCTCGAGTCGTGCGAATGTTAATGGCGACATTTGCACCAAAACAACGAGAATCATTGAATTGGTTGGAATTTTTGATTTATTACGTAAAGATAAGCTGGATTTTTTGAAAAACTCGACGTGTCACTCGTGTTTCATCGTAATTTTCTGTGAATCCTACAAGCAGAGATGGACTCTCAAAGACTTTGGTCAGTGAAATGAGGACATGGTGTTGGAATCAGTAAAGAAACTTCTCAACAGGAAGTGCAATTTATTGTTTCAAGTGAACACATTCAAGTTAACGATTCAAATTAACATTTTCAATTCAAGGCAATTCGCAATTTCTAAAAACTTTCGTGTCGGAATCATGTGAATCAGTCCGTCATAATTGTATCAATCCACCGACCGCCATGTTGTCTTTCGCTGCTAATTAGACGACGTGAGTGCAATTGACAGATCGCTATTTGTCTGTTGGTTTGGCTGCGTGTGATTGTGGCAGGTTTAAATTGAATTAACGCCAGTCTGTTAAGTTCCAGCGAAATGCAAATGTAAGACTTCCGTGGATTTTGTAATTGATATTGGTTAAAGAAAACAAAAATGCACAGAAATTACGAAAATATTTTGTTTTCAAATTGAAACGTTGGCAGAAATTTCTGTTTATTTTGAATTAATTATGAATCACTTGAAGAGGGCACCATTTCCTTCATTTTTGGATTGTATTTTTTGGCTACTCATGAAAACCGAAAACTTTCAAAATGATAATTATAATTTAATGTTGTTTACAGTAGTCCTGCCAATTCGAACAGCTTTCCACTCTTATAATGTTCTTAGCACGTAATCAAGGTGACCTCGAGCATTTCGTAAATCTGAAATTTGCTGCTACATGAGAAATTTATATGGAAACTTAATTAAAATTCAACGAAATTCAACATTTCAACCTTACTGCAGAAATCCTTGAAAACGTTTTCGTCTGCAGAGTAACCTCGTGTAATTTACATTGAGATTTATGCACATGCTCGAATGAAGAATGTTAAGGATTACATTTGTTATTAACAGAATGTTACTTTCGCATATTTTTTAATGTCAATGTTAAATTACATATTGTAAAAGGATGACTGATTCATCTAGTATATATATTATATATTGTAAAATTGATTACGACACTAGACATTTGAAATACTGTAAGACAAAACCCAGTCATACAATTTACATTTCTGTTATTATGTTTGCAATGGATTCAACTGATCCATCAATGTTAATGACAGTTCATGTTACCAGTTGACGTCTAGTATCGTGTTGTCAATGAATTTCAACAGAGTTTCAGATGAAGAATGTTATTAACAGAATGTTACTTTCAAATGTCTTCTAATGTTAAAATACATATTGAAAAGGATAACTTATATATTGTAAAATTGAATACGACACTGGATACAATTCCATCCATTGATTTTAAATTTCTGTTATTATCATTGTAATAGCTTCAACTGGTCAATCAATGTTATAATGACAGTTCATTTTACCAATTGGAAATGTCTGACGTCTAGTATCGTGTTGTCAATGAATTTCAACAGACTTACCGTGTGTAATTTACATTGAGGACTGTGCACATGCTCAGATGAAGAATGTTATTAACAGAATGTTACTTTCAAATGTCTTCTAATGTTAATGTTAAATTACATATGGATACAATTCCTTCCATTAATTTTACATCTCTGTTATTATGTTTGCAGCGGATTCAAGTGATCCATCAATGTTATAATGACAGTTCAGTTACCAATTGGATATGTCTGTAGTTTATATTTATGAAGAATGTTAAGGATTATGTCTGTTATTAACAGAATCTTACTTTCAAATGATTATCCACGATTGATTCAACTGATTCATCGTTTTTATATTATGTATTGTAAAAGTATAACTGATTCATCCTGTTTATTTGAAATACAATAGGACGAAACCCACTCATACAATTCCTTCCATTGATTTAACATTTCCCTTCGTTTGGATTCAAGTGATCAATCAATGTTAATGACAGTTCATGTTACCAATTGGATAACGTCTGAGACCTAGTATCGCGTTACCAGTGTCATGCCATTCGTGTATAGTGACAAATAGACTTGACCTTTAACATATCTTTATGTGATTTCGAAGCATCCACGAATTTGCATGTATGAAAGAAGAATTTGCAAATTTATTCGACACGATTTCAGTTTTACTACACAAATTCCCTTCATCCTTACTGATATTGATTTCCATGAAGCCACGTCCACATCCATCCAGCCAATCCTGATGCGATTTTCCATGAAATATACTGTAGTATTATAAAACCCATTGAACGAGACTTGAGTTTATTGCAAACGTGCATCGTGAAAACATGTTGCTGCTGTTGCTGCTAAAGTAAAAGTACATGACAAGAATTTCCTAGAATTTATTACGCGTTGAAATGAGATTTAGCCTTTGACCTTTCTACTTTTATACAGTAAGTCATTGTTCAACGTAAACCTAATGAACTGTAATTTTTATATTCAATTATAAGTTTATCACATTCTTTTTGTGGCAAGTAACCTTCTTGTACATCAATTACAATTACTATCGTCACTCGTGGAAGAATGTACGCACTTTGGTTCACTTGTTATTCAATAATTTTCCTTAATTTCATAGTGACAAGTTTATTTTAAGGATTCAATCGATTGTTGAACGTGATCTACTAGAAATCAGGAAGGAATGAGTGGACGACTGGTCTTGGTGACGGCTATCCTACGAGTTATGAATGAAAAACTTTGTGAACATGTGGGTGCAAGCAATTTACATAAGACACAGTCCTGTCCTGTGTAGGCTTTAGATTATTTTCACTGCTTTGTTCTCATGTTGCCATCAAAGCACAGGAAAGAAAGTGAAAATGAAACGTCCATCTTAAGTAAGTCTTTTCATGTTAAATCACGTACAAAAACTGCCCGGGAGATATTTGCATTTATACAAGGGATAGCATGTGACACTTTTCAGGATGTGCCACTTTTCGGTTCGGTTTAATTTAAATTTTCACTGAATTACGAGAATTACATGAATCAAGTCACGATTCCATTAACAGGAAATTACCCAGGCAATTTATGCAGGACAATAAACGTTACTTTAATGAGCTCCACCATGTTAATTGCTTAGTTTTTCATACTCCACTTTATGAAGCCGTAAAACGCAGACGTCTGGAATACGGATACACACGTTGTTCTCGAACAAAAACGTTGCGTAACTTGTACATATTCTCCAACAAAATCTCATCTAAACCCATTATCCACTCGGGAACGCCTTGGTTGCAGGTAGCAACGATGAACATTCTGGCAGTCCCAAGTGGGAACTATGCAGTCCTGCAGCATCTCAAGGTTTTTGTGTTTTCTTTGTTCGGGAATAATAGACTCGTTCTTCATATTTCAAAATGAATGTTATTTTCGGCATTTCCGTTGACGTCCACTCGAGGCGCCATTTTGACGTAAAATTCCTTACAAATTCCATTTTGTTGGATTGTAGTGACGTGCCAAACGAGAGAATCAACGGAATTCATGCGTGGACTAGTTTCTAATAAGTTTCTGTAACTTATTAAAAAAAACCCCAAAGGCAGTGTTTCTTACTAGTATGTTCTTTAATCAATCTCTTTAATACAATGGTTACATAGAGTAGTACGGTTACAGAATAGATAAATCACAAGTTTATTGTTTAGCTTTGACATTTGTCGCACTGGACACTTTAGGTGCTGGAAGTTATTTTCAAGATCTTTACAATGACACCCAAATCAACGTTTTATCTAAACGCGTTCTCACGCTACACTAATCAGCCGTTTACTCTAGCCCGATGAGGTCAGCATTAGTCTCGTAGTTATTAGCGATTGAAGTATGACAGTATTCTGTAACACAAGAACGTTCAACTGGGTATCAATGTATGTACTTAACGAGAGAGAAAACCGTACAATTGCACTTTGACGTTTCTCAGTAAGAAAACATTTGAATGGATGTTACCGACTTCGAATTGATTTCGTTTATCTCAATTTGGCGCTCTTGCACGGCAACACAACAATTCAAAACGTCAAATCATCACTCCGTGTCGGATCAAATTCAATCGCTTGACAATTTAATCACTTCAAACTGAGAGGTATTCTGAAAAATGGAAAACGAATTAACAGTGGTTGGATTCATTAGCGAAAGATAATTTTGAAAATTTCGTTTTCTCCCGCCTCGACGATGACTTCATTTCTCGTAAATCTGCAGACAAATGAAAATGAAAATGTCATTTCAATCGCCTGTTAACAAGTTGAAATAATAAAGTTACGCAACAATTTAGCAGGTGTATGTATGTTATTATTGTCAACAGACATTCTTACGTCAGTGGATTGTTTCACGGCAAAGGTGAATTTTTCAAATTGTACTTCAAATAAATTGGCACGATTTGCTTCGACAACGAAATGACACTCGAATAGCACATTATCACAAGTGTTGTGGCTAAGTGATTTTGTCGTTATCAGATTTTAGCTTTTTGCACATTTTGCATAAATTACATAAATGATTTTTCGAAAAAATTCAAAAAGTCTCCAAGTCCCTTGGTTTGTTGATTTTTTCGCGTTTATTTTAGGAAGTTATTTAAGTTTTATTTTAACACTGTCAAAACACTCAAGTGGAAAATGTGAAATCCGCTGCAGCGATCGTGGTGGGAGGCGTAGACGGCAGCAATTTGGTCTTTTCTAGAAGAAATTTGAAATTTTCATTGCTATTATTAGTAAACCCGAGTCGAAATTTAAGATTTCATTTAAGCCATTAAGTCCCTAGTGGGACTTAGGGACCTAAATTACAATTTAAAAAAGAAATTCAATACATGATAAACACTAAATAAGACCTGCAAGTGCCGGCTATGTCCGCTTTCGGAGGTTTTGGACCTTAAATACGGTTCACAAGCTGTATTTAGGTCCCACTGCGGAACCTAATAGCACAAGTGAACAAAATGTAATTAAGGCCCACAAGATCTTTAAACCATAAATAGGTCCCACGAGACCTTTAAACCCTAAAAAGGGACCACAAGATCTTTAAACCGTAAATAGGTCCCAAATGTTCCGATTTGGGCCCTACAGCACTTAAAAAATGTTTAAAATATTTTGAGAAAAATTAAATTATTTATTTTTAATAAAAAATAATAAATTACAATTGTTTAATACAATGCTTAAGAAATAAATTAATTATTCGTTGAAAACTAAATTATATATGCGTTTTTAAACTTAATAGCAAAATATCACAAAAACATAGTAATTATCGTAATAAATATTATAGTTCATAGACTTATATAAACACTTTCATTAATGATTGGAACTGGCGCAGTCTGGCTCTCTGGATCTGATTCTCTTTTGGGCTGATTCATCTTCCTCATGATTATAATTCACGCCTGGAACCTCTTCATCATCTGCAAAAAAAAGTGTTACAGAATAATTTCAATAACTTGTTTTATGAAAATAACCACTTACCAATGAATGTGCCTATTTTTGAATCCTTTCTTTGGGGTTTTGCTCTCCCACTTTATCTTAGTTGCTAGTTGTTATAGTTATGTTATACTGGTTGTTTTAATAATATACTTGTAGGGAGAATTCAGCCAAATCAAAACAAATTATGAATTTAAAACAAACTTTGATAATAAGAAAATAACTTTACACTGTTTTCACGCGTATAATTCACGAACTAATGACTTAAACACAACACTAATTTATATAGTTAACCTAGCTACTTTGATCCGTAGAACTCGAGTTCACAGATTCACGAAGCAAGTGCTGCATAAGTTGGCCATATTTTCTATCTACAACTCAAATTCGCGATACCGTAGTCGAAACCGTCGAAATATAATAAATATATGTGTTAACCAAATTTTCATTAAAATTCCTTCTCTTCGGGACCTAACGGGCTCAATTTATATTTTCAGAGTTTCAGTAGGACCTATTAGTCCAAAATTACATTTAAATTTTTTTAAATGGACTTGTAGGACCAAAAATATATTTAAAACTTCTGCTACAGGACCTGGTGACACCAACTTACATTTTAAAATTTTTCGTCTGACTCTACGGGGCGCAAATTACATTTAAAACATTTTCCAGGGGCTCAATCGGGTCCTAATTATATTTAAAACTACAGTTCAGGGCATAAAGGGTGCTAAATAAAACTTAAATTTCGACTCGGGAAATCACGCAAAATCGAATAAAATTTGTCGTACCACTTTCGTCCATGATTCCTCAGTCATCTGTCCAAACGTCAATTGGTACAGTGAGGGTAGAAATTTTGTTCTCATGAAATTCAGAGGGTTATCTCCACAAAGTTCAATGACTGCCTGTTGACGTTTGTGGATGAAGAAGCTTTTCCACTTCTGAAAGTTTATCAAACTGTATAAAATACATTGACTCACTCCCAGTGAAACAGATTTTTTGTTAACTATTTAATAAAAATTAAAAACAGAATTTGGATTAGAGCTTTTCCCGTTCGGGTGTCGTTGACTTCACGGAAGCTTGCAAATATTACTTTATTTGTTTGAATTGTGTCTCAATTCTGAGTTCACTCGAGTACTTAGCAGTAGCAGATGATCGCTAATTTGTTAATTATAGCCGCCTCAAGTTGTTTGAACTTGATACGAAATGGGTCAAGTTAAAACAGCGTGCGGATTCACAGTATCATCCAAATGAGCTGTAGAATAAATAAACTTTATTAGCTGATACCACTTTCTACGAATCCAACAAAACCACAATGAAATCACTACTTCCCACACAGTGGGATGCAAAATTGAATACAAGATATTGATAACTGCTAATGGTTTTATTTGTCCATTTGATGTGAAAATATATTTTTAAATTCGCAATTGATTGAATCAATTCCCATTCGCAATCGGACAAATTGAAAGTTATGCCAATAAAGCGTTTTATGGAATTTAATAACCTCTTTAAAGTTCACATGGACGTGTTTCACAACACCTTGACGAGTAATTTGTTCTTGTTGAAGTTGATTAACAAAGTTATGAAGTTGAAACAATTGCTGGTAAGTGTATAAAGAAAATTTCATTAAAAATTTCACTTGGGAATCAGTACAAAAAGGAGAATTACGGTCAATATGTTGAACATGTGATTGGCTTGCAGCCATGTTACATAACATACTGTGGTTTGTGTGCACTGTGGAATTGGCTACATGCCATTCAATTATTGAATATAATTTTTGCTGTGTGTCTTCTCTTGATTCTGTAGTTGATGTTCAACTGAATTACTACACTTGAGAATTGTTGTGGGAATATTTTTGTACAATGCTATTGTCACCTGTTAGTTTAATTGTTTGCGGAAACAAAATTTTGTTTTAATCAACAATTGACAGTTTTCTGGTTCATGTAACATAACAGACATATCCATCTTAACTCACATATAATTAATGTAAAAGATCAAATTTGGTAAAATAAAGTACATGATATGATAGATAATTTCTTCACCTTTGAGGAAAGTGTAAAATATTATGTGCTGCTATAGAATTTTCTAGTTCATGTAAACTAACAGACATATTCATGTTAACTTTCATATAACTAATGTAAAGGATCAAATTTGGTTTGCAAGACTCTCAGATTCTTGTAAGTGATTTAACGTCAAAATAAAGTACACCATACGATAGGTAATTGATTTACCTTTATGAAAAGTATAACATATTATTTGCTGCAGAACGATTTTCTGGTTCATGTAACATAACAGACATATTCATGTTAACTTACATGTATTTCATGTAAAACATCAAATTTGGTTTGAAAGTCTCTCAGTTTCCTACAAGTGATTAAAAGTTAAAATAAAGTACATCATATAACAATTAATTGATTTACCTTTATGAATAGTAGTTATAAAAAATTATAAGTTTCGAAGATATTGCCAATCAACTGTAATTACACGAATTTATTACTGTCCTAAAACATTCCTTAATGAGCACTTTTCATGGGCAAGTAAATGACATTCAGCATTGGAATGGCTTCACCTCCAC
Source organism: Chrysops caecutiens (assembly GCA_963971475.1). Classification (NCBI taxonomy): domain Eukaryota; kingdom Metazoa; phylum Arthropoda; class Insecta; order Diptera; family Tabanidae; genus Chrysops; species Chrysops caecutiens. The sequence goes on from OZ020570.1 coordinate 3,504,113, forward strand.
CACGAACTAATGCCCTGTCATCTAAAAATGGAAATATTCCAAAGTTTCAGATCAATAAAATCGAATATATAAGCGTTACTGCTTTGATGTGATTGTTATATTTTTGGTATTATTTCGGATTCAGTTATCATCAAAATCACAATTTACTCTGCACGCTATCAGCACGTTATGAGTTCGTGTTTAAAACGGAAAAATATATTCGATTAGAAGCATTGCATGAATAAATTTTTAAGGATAATATCTTCTGTACGAAAGTTGAATCGATTTCGTATTCCTTACTTTAAGAAAAACTTTTCTATTTTCCTTGGCATTTATAAATGATTCCCGCATCGGTTCCATGCCAGATAATTTATATCTTTTTAAGTGATTTCTGTTAAAGGTAAACTTTCTTTTTACTTCTCAATGACGCAGAACGGCTGAAAATACATTTGTGCTCATGTCATTCTTGACTTGTAAGTTTAGCTTTACCAAACAACATCCTGTAAAAGTCCTGTTCATCTGGAAACCTTTCAATCCTTGTTGTTAAATGACTGTTGACAAATTTAATCGTTGAATTATCCGTTTCACTGGAAACAATCAAGTTTAACCTTTATTCATTCTATGCAAATTCATAATTTTCCACCCAACGTGTAGACAAACGACAGTTTCAAATGCAAATTTTACAATTTCAACACTGGAATCGATTAAAACTGCTTTGAAAAGTGCATAAATGCAAAACGGTTTTAAGCAAATTAACCATACATTGTTGAATTTTCCGACAAATTTGTAACATGTCCGTAATTTTCAAAAGTTTTTCTACTGTTTTTCATTATTTTTGTTCCAATGCGACGACATTCACGGTAATGATTATGTAACGACCTGAAATGGAGAAGTGTTATTTTGTCACTGATTGATGGTAATTTCATAAATTACCAATTTTCATGAAGGACAAGGAAGGACAAATTTTCCAGTACATGAAAATCCTTTTAATGAAAATTCCGAAACGTCATTGGAACAAGATGCGCGCCGTCAAATAGGTTATGTTCGTTTGCCAGAATACAGGATGATGTTGGTACACATGCTAGAAGCTAGAAGATTCAACAGGAATACCAAATTGAAAGAAAACATTAATTAATTCTGATTTATTCTACCAACATTGAAATTTGTTTTCCCACAAAACACAAACTGCTGGTCGTTAGTTGTTTTAAAACAACGTGTTTGAGTAATTAATCACACGAAAACAATTAGCATACGATAAAATTGTGTGAAATGTTAAATTCTAGACACGATTCACAATGTTAAATAACATAATATCTCTTTTTAGAACGGTACGACGAAATGTGGTTGGCAGTAAAACGTTATGGATGGATGGTGACAACAACTTGCTTTAAATCGAACCTACAAATATCATGGAATATCTATCAACAATTATCTTGATAGCAGTACTATTATTGAGTTGGAAGGCAACTTTAAAGTCAGTATGGTGTCAATACGAAGAAGGTGGAGAATATGCATATTGCAAAGTAAGATTGCTGAACGATGACGATCAACATGAAATGTCATTTTATGACATTGAACATAGAAGAGCAAATTTACATTGTGAAAATGTAACATTATCGAGGGCAAATGATGAATTGAGTAAAAGTCCAGATGTTCAATTCACTGAAATTGTATTTAGAAACATAATAAGCCGATATGATCATGTATCATTTTTAGAATTATCATTACCAAATCGAACAGAAGCTATTGTATGGACACATAGTTCAGTGAATGATAGCCAATTGGAAGATCTATTGATACGTTATGGTACACAATTGATACGATTGGAAATTCTCGATGTTAGTGATAATAATATAAGAAGAATAAATCGAGAGCACTTTAAACATTTAAAATGGCTAAAAATACTTAAAATATCTAATAACAATTTGGATAATGTTAAATCGGACACATTAAGTGATATAACAAATCTCAGTGAGTTGTATCTAGATGGGAATGAATTGAAATCAGTTGCATCTAGAACACATGGTAGTTTATTTAGTAATTTAGGAGAATTAATTAAACTGAATTTATCAAATAATCAAATATATGATCTTCCACCAAACATATTCGGAGGCTTACATAAACTTAAAGAACTTGATTTATCACGAAATCAATTGAATTTAATTCCATCGCAATTATTTAAAAATTCACCAAATATTCAAATATTAGATATATCGAAAAACAGATTAGTAACGTTACCAGATAATTTCTTTAAATTTACAAAGAAAATTCATATATTACGTTTGGAATATAATCAAATTGAAAATTTAACTGAAAATTCACTATTTGGTTTAAGAGAAGTACAAATATTGGATTTATCATATAATAAAATTCAACATGTTGATCGTAATGCATTTGAAGCATTGGATAAATTAGAAATTCTAATATTACGAAGCAATCATATAGCAACATTATCATCTACGACATTCGATTCTTTAAGACAACTTAAAATATTGGATTTAAGTAAAAATAAATTTAAATTTTTGCCAAATGGTATATTTAAGAATCAATTTGAGTTGACTGAATTGATTATAAAAGAGACTGAAATAAATTATCTTGGTAATTGGATATCCCGCAACAATGAAACTGTTAATCGTCAAATTTTAATTAATTTAAAGAAAGTTATTGTGAAGAATAATCATAATTTGAAAGAGATTCAATCGAGTACATTTTTAAATACACCAAACATCGAAATATTAGATTTATCCAGTAACAGTTTAACTGGATTACCAAAACAAATTGGTGATTTGGATAATCTACAATGGTTGAATATAAGCAATAATATGCTAAACTACATTCCAGAACGTATGAAAAATTTGAAAAATTTAAATTATATCAATTTGATTAATAATTATTACAAATGTGATTGCCGTATGTATTGGATTAGTTCATGGTTAGATGAAATTCATCGACGTATGTTATTTAATTTAAATCAAACAGCACAACATTGTGCTAATGATTATGATTGCCATCATTTTATTGATAATGTTGCTAAACTTACATGCCATTCTGGTTATCCAGGCGATATGATTAGTGCATTAAAAATTCTTCATTGTATTAAACCAGTTATTATAAAGTCTTCCAAAAGTAAAATGCATCAAATAAGATCAACAGCAATACTTGAATGTTCCTTTGTGGGTAAACCGACACCAGATATTGTATGGATAACACCAGCAAATCAAATTTTACGCTATCGTCCTGATCTTGATGCAACTGTATTAGTTAATCAAAGTTTAAAGTATCAACAAAGAATCGAGTTACAAAATTTAACTGAAGAAAATCGTCTTGGATTAAATTTGAATAGTAGATTTGCCAAAGAGATTCTCGGGGGTATAACTCTGCTGGAAAATGGATCTTTACAAATTAATAGTGTATCACGTAGTGATAGTGGCTTGTATACATGTTATGCTTTTAATATAATGGGAAATGCGACTGCATATATAAGGTAAATTTTATATTAATTCATAATAAATTGAAATAAAATTAACAATTTTCTTAATGTTACAGACTGTACATTAATCCATCTGTGTTTTATCGTGTTAAAATTGAAAGCATTTATAGTGGATGTGCAGCAGCTGCATCGTTCTTAGGTCTTACATTACTTGTTCAAGGATTACGAAGGATATTAAATAAGTAAAATATTGAAATTTTTAATTAATTAAACATTTATTAATTTATTTAATTCTTTTAGATTCGGTATTTGTGAAAAAGTTTGTGCTGGCTGTTGCAGTTGTTGTTCTCGTGAAAAGACATCACCAAGAGCTAGACAAATCTATGCTATGCTTGATAATATTGAACATTACAAAAGTCAGCAATTGGAAAAATTACGTGAAAATTACACACAACAAGTAAACGAATTAAAATGCAATTTATATTTTTATCGTTTATAATCGAAATTAAATTATATAGGTTCATAGAATACGTGAGAATTGTACACAACAAGTTGAATGGATACAGAACAGCTACAATTCACAAGCGAAACATTTAAAAGAAATTCGAGATATTGGTACACATCATATCACTTCTCTAAAGGATCAATACTATGATCAAGTAATTAATAAATGCAATTAATGAAATCAATTCGTTCAATTCAACATATCCATCCAGGTTAAACGCGCACGTGAATATTCAACAGGTCAATTGAATTGGGTTAGAGAAAATTATGTTTTCCAACGTAATAAAATTCGAAAATTCAGTGCACATCAAGTGATACGATTACGTGAAGGATACAAGTATCAACAGCAAACACTTAATAAAGTTCTTGAGAATTTACCAAGTTTTTACTTTGAAAATTGTCGTGGACGTTGTGAAGATGATATTGATCAAGGTAAAAGAATGAAATTAATCAATAATCATATATCGACTCGTTACATGTTTAATTGTTGTACTCACAATGTTTAATTTACTACATGTGCTTCCATTTCATACCTTCTCCATAATCATTGATTGGTTATACGTAATCTGCACCCACTTATTTATGAATTATAAATCGTATCCAAAATGATAAACCTAACCTCAAAATTCCATCTTCCATATCGTGGGTGTACGTTTACGTGACAATCTCTCATTTTCAATTAACTCCATTAAAAATAAATGTTTATTGTTTTAATTTTATAAAAAACTTTTCTCATTTGGTCAAACAAAAACCAATAGCAAAGTGGATCGAAGAATATTTAAATTATCGTGAGTTTAAAATCAAAAAACAAAAATAAGGGTATCTGCGTAATATGGCTAGTCGTATAATGAAGCTTGGAATATGAAATGCTTTTATTAACAAAATTTAAACTAACGAGTATTTTGCTAGGGTGCATTATTTTACCAAATATTTAATCCGCTAAACGTAGATCACCATTTGATGAAGCTTGATCAACTTTCAACATTTAAAAACAGAAAACCCAGAAGCTTTTTTCCTTCAAATAAACTACGATTCACGTGAAAATTTAATTTTCAACATTATAAGTTATATTATCTACAACAAAATCACTGCAAATGTGAATGTTTTGTTTTAAGAGTGTTAATAACACCATAACATATTGTGGGTGCTTTGTTAAAACCGTAACATCAATGATAACTTCATTCTAAAGGAAAATTTAACAAAAGTTTTTTGTTTATTTTAATGAAAACCTATGATACAGTTTGAAGGGATTGTATTTGCTTCTATAGATTATATAATATATATGTATACGTGTTAAAAATGTCAAACTAAAGAAGCAAATATGAATAACCTTTTGTTGTTGTTATTGAAATCATCAAAAAACTATAATAATACACATTAGAGGATTACTTTCACAAGATTCTAATAAAATTTTTCTCTTGCAGACTTCGAAGTTTATTTAAAAACAAAAATCTCCGAATTGTCTGAAGCAGAGGAGTTAAGAAATTTAAATAAAAAATCGAAAATACTTGAGAATTTTTCAACAAAGAGTATTGAAGATAGTAAAGCTTCTGTGTATTATACACCACCAGATGGGCATTTAAGTCCAATTCCATTACAAACATCACCAATCCATGTTAATTATATAAGTGAAAATTTAGATAATCCGAGTGATGTGCTCAAACCAGATTTCAATCCAAGAAAATTAAATGTACCAGCTGAATCCCATGAAACGAAACATTGTTATTATAATAAGGGATGTAATGCTATTAACACCGTCCAACCGAATGGATCCAAGAGTAAAGGAAGTAATGAAGATAACTGTTGTGCACTCTATGATGATGAAGATGATGATGATGATGATGATGAGGATTATGGAGATTGTAATGATGATGTTAAGAATCGCGATAATAGAAATAAGGTAGGAAATAATATTGGTCGAAAATGTAAGGAAAAACCATCAAATCTACAATATGAAAATGAAATGCTACTATATAAAGAAGTTAATGAATCAGCACCAGAAATATATAATAGTCGAAGAGGTAGCCTGTTAGGATGTGAATTTGGTAAGCGTACAAATTCGAAAACATCCATTAATAATTACATAACACTAAATAATAAAAAAGAAAAGTATTATTCAGTAGAAAATATATTTGAGAATAATAGATTATTTGCATGTAATATTAGTGGTAATAATAAGACTCCTCCAATGAATGAATCAAATGCAAGTCATTTTAACAAAACACAACAAATGAAAAATTATAATTTAAATAATAGTAGTGATATTAAAACAAGCACTGATAAATTAAATATTATCCTAGACGAAACAGGGAAAACAGTTTTACTAACTACAACAAATTCAAATTCAACTATAAATAATTCTGAATCAAATAACTATTGTGATAAAAATTCATCATTACAGACTAGTGCTAGTTTGCCCGAAATAACATCAGCTAAAGGTAAAATAGCTAAAACAACACTTCCATCACCCGTCGTGGACAACAATCAGATGTTAATGAAAAACGAAAGTATTCCATTATCAAGTAATTTGTCGTCAAGTAACACACCAGTTCATGGTAAACATGTTATATTGAGCATCAAATCGGATGGCAAAAAGAGTGCTGAATTGGCTGAGAACAAAAAGAATTCACAACAAAACACACCATTTTAGTTTTATTTAATTATGTTAAAATTATTATTTTTAAGTTTAGAATGTTGTTTTCATTTGACAGTTATTTAATAATTCGATAAACAACAAACAACATTCTAAATATCACAAAAAATCCATGAAATGTGCCAGGCCGTCACGAACACACTTTAGTTAAATTAATTTTTATCATAATTTTCGAACTATTATACTATAATTTATTAATTTTTGTGATTTCCTTTTGATTTGGTATTTGTCCATTAATGTCATTTCCCCCTCATGATTCTCAGTAACAAATTGAAAACTATTTAGAAAAATTCTAGAAGAAATTTTTTAATTAATTTAATTATATTAGTTTAGTTCTGATTTCTTAACCGCTACCATTACCACTTGTTAATTCTAAGTAGTATCAAAAATATCAAATGAAAAGAGAAAAAGAATGATTAAATTATATTTTAGTGATTTTTATAATTAATTAATATTTTGTAGTTTAAATTTATAAATTAATTTCAATAGTTTTTAATGGGTTTAAAGAAGTTAGTTATATTATTGAATTAAAACTTGCTTGAAGAACAAATAACGCGTCTGTTTGTGTTTCAAAATGATTTTTTGTTTTGTTGTATTAACATTGAAAGCGTTAGTAAAATTGATTTTGTACAGTATTTGAAGATTTTGTTTTTATTTAATCATCTCATTTATATATCATCGTTAATTGTTAACACACTGGATACATTAAAACTCACATTCACTTTCAAGTCTACCAAATTCTTGTCGACTTACAAGGGACATCTGATTGGAAATGAATGAATATTATTATGTGATATCATAGCACAATTCTTTCCTTAACCATTGGAAGTGTGTTGTTTATCCATTTAGATTGTAACAGGTAACCACAGACACTTTACTTCGACAAAATAAGTACAAGTATACAATGAAGTTTCTCCCAGAAACACTTCCACTATAACTCAACTAAGAAGACACGAAATTATTTGATATTATAAAAGACAATTGTTTTGTTTGAATGTTTGAATTGCTTCCATTTGATATGTTCCATAACTGATATAAGGTTGAATTTGAAAATAATCATAAAATATTTTAAAATCGGTTTCTTTAATATAAGATTTAAATTGAATACAAATCAAAGAGCAACGACAGATTGAAACAATTTAACGACTGAATCATTCAAAATCAGTAGTATCGTTTTGATCTGGATAAAACAATATTATGTTAATACAGAAATGTAGAATTACCAAATAAAAATTATAGAACAATGTTCATTGCGAGGAGAACTATTATGTGTGTTTTGTTTCTGCTTTCGTGTAGAAATCTAAACAGTATTTGGCAAATAAAGTTAAATAAAGTATTTGTGAATATATATCCTATTTAAAATTGGCATGGATATAAGAAGTTAATTATAAAAATAATAATCAAATGAGGTACATACATATAAATTTAAATATAATTTTAACTCAATAACATATGAATAACATATGAATGTAAAAGTAACAATTTTAATTATTATCGTAGTAAAAACATGTTTTCAATGAACCATTTATGAAAATGTCAACATATTATATAATACAATTAAATTAAATTTTAAGAATTTTACAACAAACAACTTGCTGTTCTGAATAAGCATAAAATTCATGTTATTTTCATGATATGATAAGAGTAACTTTTAAATTAATATGAAATTGATTTTGTGGAAACTGAAAAGAGATTTTTACTATCATAATGAAATTTATGAATTTGGTTCAATATCATTTGAAATATGACTGCTTTTTCACTCCAATTTTAAATAAATGTATTCAACTAATAAGTACAAGATTTTAAATGTTTTAAGCACATTTAAGCGTCTAAAAATTAACTGGTTTTAATACACAAGTTACGCTACCTCTAATGTTTCAAGCAATCGTTTTAAAAAAACAACAAAATGAAAAGATTAAAACCATCTAAAATAACAAAATATATAAAAGAATAGCCTAAGAATCATGATATATAATAAATATTGTGAAGTTTTATGTGAATTTTCTGATAAAAATAAGCAAAAATATTGTAGGGAAAGTGTAGGTTTCAGCACTAACAGAAAATGGTTAAAAAATCTGGCAAGGCATCATCCAGTAGTAGAGCATCACTCGTGAACTGTAGTTAATATCATTAAATTGTGACAAAATCTAAAAGAAAAACAAAAATATCTTAATCAAAAGTCTTTTAAAAGTTTCATTGTTGATGTTACATAGAGATACATATTATACATGCATGGAAATTATATTCATCTATAAAGTATAAAAGAAAAAATTAAATGCATAAAATAATATTTCATTTTAAACATATGTTACTAGTTAAAAAAATAATAATAATTAATAAAAATAGAAGAACGTAGTTATTGAGTAGAGAAGAAAATTATTAGTAGGTATATGGAAATGATTTGAAGAACTCATATTTTTTGTACTTAAAATGTGTAAAACTACAAAAAAACGTATTTATTATACAAGAAAATGAACATTTTTGTGACAATGAACAACTAAACAGAAACACAAACAACAACAACACAACATCAAAAGTTCAAAATAAAGAAAATATTTACAAAAACTAAAAACAGAAAACTCAACAATTGGCTTACATCAAGAACAAAATTTCATTAATAACATTATGTTAAAAAAAAAAACAAGTTTTAAACAAGATAATATAAAATAAAAACAATTTGTAGCTGAATACAACAAAAAACATTATTTATATGTGATAAAAACATTTTCATGTCGTCATGACAAGGAATAATGGAATGTAACTGAATTATACACTAAAAATTAAAAATGGAAATAAAAGTATTTTACTGTCAGACTATATATGAAAAAGGAATATATATATATTAATAATAAACAACTTTAACAAACACAAGAAATTGTTTGAATCTGCTTTCCTTGCACTCACCAGTGTCAGCCATTTGAATTGTCAAATGATAATGGATAGTCCTTGAACTAAATCATGTTTATATTATATTCTGTTGGAGCTACGAAACAATGAGCTAAAAACAAACAATTGATATAAAATGTTTTTAATTCTAGTTCATAACCTCAAAATTTGCCGACCATTTTACTTATCCTGGTTTTAATGTCAGATGAGTCTGCTTAAATGAGGTAAAATAAAACGAAAATATTACATACATTTTTTTGATATCTCATCAGGTTTTCGAAATATGGCTGCTTAGAGTTTCACTTACATATATTCGTCAATTTTATTAAAATCTAGTTAATTTTTATTTTGAAATATTTAATTTTTATTTTTACAAATACCAGACAAGTCCTCAAATTTCAACTGACAAGAAGTCCGCTGTAAATAAACAAACGTAGAGCAAAACAGTTCCGCTGTAAATAAACAAGAGTGCGATGATGCAGCCAACTTAACTGAAGATGGAAAACTGACAGTTCGTGTTCGAAACGTAAACGTTCGTTTGATGAAAATTAACAAAAATTTCAAACTACTAATAATTTTTATTTACAATATCAATATCTATTAGAACAAAATTCTATTTCAACAAATTTACATAAATACCTACATATTTCTAAAATTTACAAGAGAATTATTTCAATGAAAACAACTAATAATTGTATGACAATTATTCAGTTACACTTAATTGTTAATTTATTAGAGTACATAAAACACTCAAGTCTTAAGCTAAAATTTGTCAGATTCTAAATCTACGAAGTATATTTGCGAAATGAGAAAAGGGGATAGTCAAGACAGGATATTCTCATTTTGCGTTCACTACATCATAAAACATAAAACATAGCCATAAACCCTTGACCATCCCGTAGTGGCCGATTGATAATTACACCAACTAAACCCCCACAGCAGGAGGTCACCAGGTTCTTATGTCCAAGTAATTTTTGGGACATAATAAAATTCTTCTTCATACCCGTAACTATGGAAGGAAATTAAAATTACGTTGGAATCAGGAACATTTTGTTGCTCTAATTTTTGTATAGCTTACTTAATTGCTTCTACTAATTTACACTAATTAAATGCATTTGCAGGAGTAAAAGGTTAGAAACTTGGAGGTGAATATGGCCAGTAGGATGGGGATGGAAAAAGATTTGGTGGAGCTGCTCCAGCTGCGGATGAGGTCGTTGGTGTGTTGGGGGATTTACCAACATTAGGAATGGTTGTAGCTGGGGCAGGTTGTACTTGTGTGGCATATGGTAAATGAGGTGGTGACAATTCTGTTTGTAGTCCAGGATGATGGTGTTTATATGTACTTGTTAGCATACTTGCTGCTGCATCACATCCTTGAGCTTGAGCCTGACAAGCTGCCATCAGTCCGTGGAAATCAAATTTGTACGCGTATCTTTTCCCATGCACTTTCGTCATGATGTTCTTGTCGTAGTAATACCTGTAATAAAACGAGAGAAAATTCAGGTGATTCAAAATTCTTGTTTCGATAAAATGAAAATGAAAAAAAAACATTCATCAATTAAATTCCCAGAATTCATTGTTCAACATTTTCTCTATCAAAAGTTAACCATGAGAATGCAAAAAGAAACTGCCAAAGAAGAAGCCGGTAATGAATTCAAAATAACCGGTACAGGTACAGGTAAAGATACAGGTCAACATTCTAGTGGGATGAATCACGGCACGAGCTAGCTGCGATTATGCGTATCGTTGGCATGAAGCTACTTCCGATCCATTCGATAGTTTCTTTCAATCTTTAAATCTCTTTTATGCTTTCGAAACGGCGTCTTTGGTGGTGGGACTAGTTAGTGAAAGGATTCTTGGAAATTTCATTGCGCAATTTCATTTCACACGGTTTGGAGAAAACTATGCTCGACATTTGGTGAGTAACTCATCGCCATTTATGAATGAAAAATTTCCCTACAGCAAACTTGTTACATGATGGAATTCACTTGTGGAATCACAGAATGGTACATAGATTTGCAATGAATCATTTTTCTTTAACACGATGATGTAGGTACACCGTGTCCGAGTGGTGTCTCAGCAGAATGTCCAGTACATTTTTGTGGTTTTTCTTGTCGCTTCTTCCAAAAATACCATGTTAAGTGTTGATGTCAGAGGAATTATGTTCTTCATTAGCTTCTTAGTAAAGACTTGAGCGAAACCGTCTCATTCAAGCTTAATTGGCTAATTCTAGATCTAGAACTTAATGGATTTTTGAATGTATTCCAACAACAAAGCGTGATGTCGATAGCTATCTGGATCTGGCTCAAGTGCATAATAAAACAAATTCTTTTAAATTTGTAAACTTGAGTGGAAATTTAAGTTAAAGTTTGTTAAAGAAGTAAACTACAAATTCCAGTACTTGCAGATGTCAAAATTTAGACAAGCAAACCAATTCGCACAGCCTGTCTAATATGTTGGAACGTTATTGGAACGATTCCAATTAAATTACAGCGAAAACGTTCTAATTCTACCACTTTTCCGTTTAGCAATTTTTCGAGCATTCCAATTCTAATTCCAGCGTTCTATTCTTTGACATGTCCACCTTTGATTGAGTTGGTAATATTCGTACAGAAATTCAAATTATTTGTTTTTATACTTCATTTTCATTATCCATAATATCTTTAGAATAAATTTTTCGAAATCCTTGCGTCTTCACAGTCCACTTGTCAAGGTTTAGAACGTTTAGAGCGCAAATGAATTCGCACAGGTCGGTTAGAATTCTGGAACGATTTCGCACAGGCCCTAAATGAAATTGTTGCTTTTATCAAATGTTGATAAGTAACTTCTCGTTATCAGTTTGTAAAGCTTTGAAACTTTGTATTAATAATTTTGGTTCAATAGTTCAATGTTACGTGGAATGAGAATCAGAAAGTCAAGTAACAGACGAACAGATTCCTTGCAAGTGCAAGTAAAGAGAGTTTTTTTGTGTTTCTCTTAAAAACGTGGGGAACTCGAAGAGACTGTTATACTGTTATACACATCCGTACGAAAGAAACACGTTTTGCTTAAACCTTCTTGGATTGGATAAAACATCTACTTTCATACACAATGAGAGAAAACCGCTCACACAAACTTACCTCAAAGCTCTACTGAGCTTGTCGTAATTCATATTCGGCTTTGCTTTTCTTTCACCCCATCGTCTTGCCACTTCATCCGGATCGATAAGCTTGAATTCACCGTTTGTCCCCTCCCATGTTATATAACCAGAATTCGACGAATCGGCCAACAGTTCTAATAGGAATTGCCACAATTGGATTTGCCCTGAACCTTGTGCTACTAAACGGTGAGAGGCGGCGTTTAGCAGTTGATATGGATCTGAAAAACACGATGGGATTAAAATAAGAAAAAGCTTCAAAGTTTTGTTGGATTTTTGCAAAATGGGGATGAGAAAAGTTTCATTTGTTTTTGGAATTTTTGTTAATTCCACGAAAAGGAGGGAATTGAATCGAAATTTCAAAATGACGGATGTCAACGTTTCCATCATGGCGGACGGTTTGTTGGAAATCGAAGAAATTTGCACGAATGAAACGAGGTTTCTTTTGATTTTTGTATTAACAATATTAAATTATTTCTATTTATTGTAATTAATTAAGTCTCTAATTGTATAAATGATTTTCCTTGACCATTTGTCCTTTGATAATTTTGTAATTTTGTATTCTCATTTTCATATATAAAGTGTGTTATTCAATACTAAGTAAATGTTCCTTCTCACAAGTACTTGCATTTATCGAAGGATAATTAAGTAATTTACATATAAACTGGTGTTGTCAAATCACTCGTAGAAGTTGTATTTTAAAAAATACAGTGATATTTATTCTCTAATTATAGATAGGTATCAAACGAGCTGTTTCTATATGTACCTATGTATCCGGCTTACCTCGAAAACAACTCTAGCAATTTTTATGAAAATTGGTAGATATGTATGTAAGGATCTCATATTCGGTTCAACTTAAGCCGGCTCCACATAAGCGGCATATATGAAAAAATCGAAGGAAATTCATACAAATGTGAACTGAAGTTGGTAAAAGTTTGTAATCTATCCAGTGCAAATCCGGGCTGTTCTTTTGCTACTTTGGATTTGGACTAGATAGCGATTACCAAAACAATACGGCTATAGTAATTTGTTGCTTTAGTAACTATACAAATAAGACATACAGAAGATAGTCCACAAATTCACTTTAAACTAACTGTCAAACTTGTCGTTTCAGGCTCAATGTAATTTTTCAACTTTGCCCGTGACTGATAGATGGCGCAAATTCTAATTTATAGAAATTTTCAAAATCTTTAAACTTTAATTGCCTTACAGCAAATACAGAGTTGAGGAATTCATGAAAATCAGGATTCAATTCGGAATTGGAGTCTATATGTTCGGCAACATGTAAGTAGATAATAGATTTGCTGCTCTTAGAATGAATACTTTATTTATGTAGAAAGAATATTATAATTTTCATAATCAAAAACGACTGATGGAGGTAAGTAATGTGCAAATTAGCAATCGAAACAACGTTCCAGTTAGTCATACGAGTTATTAACAATGACTTTTTGTTACTATTAGTTCCTAATGAAGTGCAATAACATTGCTACAATCATCACTAGTCACTTTAAAAGCGCATTTATTAAATAATCATAGATATGTCAATCAATTTCGGAATTCGAAATCAATCCACGGTGGCATGAGAAACTCCAAGCTGCGATTGGAAACGTAACTTTAAGCACTAGTAGCTTACTGAGTAGCTAGCAAATTCAATTCAAGTATCAATTATCGATTATGTGATATAATTTATCTCAAATTTTAATTGCTCGTTGGAGTCTGGCAGTCTCCCAAACTTCTTGAGTCGTAACGATACATAAGTGAATGTCAGCGTTTAAGGGTAATAAACTCCTGAAACAATAACTAATATCCTTCGTTCAAAAGATTCAGGATTCAGGAAGAGCAAAGTGCATTCGGATATTGATACGATTATGAAACCATGAGCACAAAATACGATTCTAATGACGTCACAGGCGACCACGTCCAAAGTACAAATATTTTGGCTAACAGGTTACCAAGAAAACCTGCGCATTGATTTCGCATCAAGGCATCCACAAAGCGCCGTCGGCTTCCGATGAAACACATCCACCAAAATGAATGGGGATTTCGCTGAAAAGATTTGGCATACTTGGAACCAGACAATCACCAGCAACACCTTAATCCAAACTCTTCTTTTGGAATTGTCTTTCAGAATTTTCTTTTGATCCGGTTTAGATGCAACGCCGTCTTGTTCCGATAGCATTGATACCAAGAAATTTTGCGCATCTTTCTGTACCTTGTCTTCTAGAAAAATCAAAATCAAATCAAAATTCTGTGAAATTGCAGTGTAATGTGAGTCAACAAAATGTGACTGTTTGACGTCATTAAACACCCACTTGCACGTAGTGTTATTTTGTTAAACTCTGTTACGTAATTCACGTAGAAAAACTGATTATCCCTTCGGCGCCAGGAAATCACCAAACAAACAAAAATGCCAAATAGCTTTCCCACACACAAAATTCCATTCAGTTGATTCTATTCGAAAGGTTAAGAATAAAAAACTCGCAAAACTACAAGATAAAACCTAAAAATTCCTAGAAAAATATTTCAATTCAGGTTAAAATTGTCTTATTGACTCATTGTTGATCGTTGGATTGATGTTGTGACGTCATTGTTTTCGGGTTAACATGTGTTAATTCAAGATAATTAGTTAATTTCCGTAATTACATCCTGTTTACCGTCGAAAAATTAATAAACAAACGAACAAGATCACTTCAAACGACGGTTGAATTTGAATTTTTCACATTTGAGTGAAGTGATCATCAAGTGTTGCCCTGAGTGAGATTATTTTTGTAATGCAAAACACTACAAATGCATGACGCATTGCTTTGCTGGGAAATTCCACTTCGTCATGAATTTTTGAGATTAATCAAATTGTTCGCGTTTAATAAAGTTGTTTCTAAGAAAACTCAAAAGTCAAAGATCATTTTGATGCAAATGACAGAGTTTAAATGTCAGTTTTATGCAATAATAACAAAAAATAGACGAAAAAAATTTGAGAATTTTCTTAGAATTCATATATGAAAATGTAATATTAGTTAGTGATATTTTGGCGCCTGTTCACATAATTCCTGGCACGTTTAGTTTAGCAACACATTTACCCCACACAAAGTTGAGTGAAATTAAATCCATTCAAATGTTTGAGAAAAACAAAATTCATTAACGAATAGTCACGCAACGGATTTGCCTTTGACAAGAAAAACTGTCGAATTGTTTCGATGTGGAAGTGAATCATTTCATTTTTTAACTCTAATTTGAATGAAAATTCTCGGAAAACTTTTATTCTTGATTTTGTTTGCAAGATTTAGCTGTTTAATCTATTAGTAAAAATTCAATGACTGATTCAATTCAATTCGTGGAAAACTGATGAGCAAAATATCACAAAATATGGTGTGTGAAACATGTTCTTAACAGTATGTTTACCATTATAAATCATTGCTCTGGGTGGTGTGTGATGATGATGATAATGATGATGATGGTGATGTGGTTGCACACGTAGGCCAAAGCGACGGTTAAAATCCTCAGATAGGCGCCACATTACGCCCATGTCAACACTGACACTCATTATGACGTAAACTCAAAATCAACTTGAAACACTATTTGCAAATTTTTGTTAGTAACAATTCAATTTCAATTCAATTCCCGAACAGGACAACGGAAAGTCCTTGCAAGTTCGTTCTTAGTAGGTTGTATCCTTGCAACTGATTCGTCCGGAGAACTTTCCACCAGAGAAAAGTGGGATTTCTCCACCAACACAAGACAAAATGTACTTTCACTTATACACACTTCAATACAACTTCATCCCCGTAAATCACCCCCAGTCCGACTGGGGGTGATGCGAAACATGTGTCCAATAGTCAAATCTCTAAATCTTATGAATAAAAAGCAAATCAATTAAGTAGACCTCTTGCCCTCGACATAATCTACCCGTTGTACAAACTGGCTTTGGGGGACGAAATCAACAGGATCAGTGTGTCATTATAATCGCATCCCTGGATGTCCGACTCCGACTCCGACAGGAAGGGCATCCATCTTGATTGAATCAACTAAAATTACAGTATTTTTACACCCCGTCGTGGTTGGATTTGTGTGTAAATTTCGTCAGAGTTTTGTCTATCAAAATGTGTTCGGTTAACACTTTGACCCGGTGGAGATGACGATTATTACCAGGATATTACACACGGCAAATTATCATATTTTTCTCGTTTATTATATCACTTCAGATTTTATTAAGAGGGTGGAAAATTGTCCGGGGTGACTTTCACTTAATAATTCCACTGTAATGCGGTTGCAATCATAACTCGAGTGTTTTGATTTGGGGCGATTTAACGGAAAATTATTTGAATCATTTCCCTGTCTCTGCCACGATAAGTCGTTTGGAGATAAAGTTAAGAAACTTCTCAAGTTTTAATCACGACTGATTGGAAAAGACTTGGTGTTGAACATATCCTGTGTTTTAGATCGTAATTTTGAACGGAAGAGAATTGTTCTTTGGCAAACTTGTCAAGCTGTAATAGACACAATTGCACTTTCAAACCTGTCTTCACTGGAAGAAAGAGAAATGTTAAATTAACATTGATGTCACTGCTAATATGTCAACGAACGTATGGTGTGACCACAATTAACATTTGTCCAGTTGAAGTGAAATGTTCAAATGAACTAATAATTACATGGACAAGAGAGTAATTCGGATTATCTCGGTTATCCGGTTTATGTTCGTAGTATGTACGTGTAACCGGGGAAAATAATCACTTTTATTTAAAGGATTAACTGGTTGTAACCAGCTTATTACAAACTTCAGCATCCATTTTGTATGAGGTTTTTGACAGATAAAACGGATTAAGTCCGTCAAGAGAAGTTAGTGTAACCGGTAAAACCTTAGCTAGTTTTACTAAACCAGTTTAAGTTTAGCCGGTTTAACTATTATCTGTCTAGGTCATAAGTATTAATGTATGATCGGCGTCAAGGCTTCCCAGTTGAGGTGAACTGTTTCAAAGTCAAAGTCGGTTTTATTTACAAGATTAGCTGGTTGTAACCGACTTACTAACCGTCTTCTTTTGGTCACTCAAGTAGAACAGAACTGCTAAATTCCATACATTTATCTAGTGCAAATTAGCACTCGATAATAACCGGGTTTAAATTACTCCACTCGATAAATAATTGAGCTAGGAATATCCAGAAGGCGACATGGTTCATTTTCGATGGCGAGAGTTTGATACCGCGTTTACTCCGAGCGAAATCTAGTAGATTTAGTGAGATGATTTAATAAATCTCGCCAGTGAGGAGATTTAGTTTGACACTTCGACATTTTTCTTGTGAAATTGTAGTGTTTTGTTGTTCTGTTTTGTTTCAAATCAATTACAAAACTTTCTTGGACAATAGTCCATGATGACCCTTGTCTCTTTTGATTTTTTTTTATTAAAACTAAATTTGTTTTGAAATGCGAGATGCCAACTTCAGGAGCTATTTTGTTTGAGTTGTTTTGACAGATAAACCGATTTTAAGCCGTTAGAATTCAAATTGCAATCGTTCTAGTATTTGAAAATTTCCTTCTCTTATTGTGGTTCACGTCAACTTCAAAATGGCGCCAAATAAATGACCAAATGTCACTTAACGAAAATAATAAATTAATAATTTGTCTGGCAGATATAGTGAATAAGTTAACCAATAAAAACGTTCAAATTAAATAATTATGTTTCTGACATTTTGAAATAAAATTTTTGGAATAATTCCTTTGTGGGAAAGATGTCGGCTGTTTCATTTGATCGTGTCCGAACCAGTCAAAACGCTGTTAGTCGGGATAATAAATGGATTCTGGTGAGATATCGTTTTTGTGTTTGATCGAATGGGAGGTCTCCTTGTGAAGGTCGAGAAGTTGAACAATTCCAAGGAAACCA
This sequence comes from Chrysops caecutiens, assembly GCA_963971475.1. NCBI lineage: Eukaryota > Metazoa > Arthropoda > Insecta > Diptera > Tabanidae > Chrysops > Chrysops caecutiens. The sequence goes on from OZ020570.1 coordinate 3,522,574, forward strand.
GTTAAGGTGGTTTATTGAGAAGATAGTGTAACCGCGTTATGGTAATTCCTATAAAAGGCACGTTCTCAGAAATTGAAATGAAAAAATTCATCATTCTCACACACTTGAAAATTCATCCCCCAATAAGCATTTAACCTTTTCAACTTCCTTCCGCCTTTCGTCCTTTCTTCCTTCCTGATATCATTTCTTCCTTCCTGAACTTTATTGACTTTCAACAAATAAATGTTTCCCACTTGGTAAATACACAAAATCCAGCCTGATGGCCCCATGCTGGGCTCCACCCGTCCAGGGGGTAAATGGTAGCCATATTACCATTTCATATAGTAACCTCCAGATTACAGATGTCATTGTGTGGGTGAATAAATTTCGATTCTCCAACTTCTCTCTTTAACGTCTCACCAGTTCATAGCTCTTCCAAACCTCTACATCTCTTTCACTTCTTTTCAATTCAACTAACTTCACAGCCAAACAGAACAAGAAGAAGAAGAAGACATTGTCAGTTGAATTTTAAAATTTTCACAGGAGTGTGTGTGTAAACAGAGAAAACATCACAATATAATTTAATTAACTAAATTTTCAGGAGGAAATTCAAATAAACCCAGCACGACATCAATGAATAGTTAATGAGCGAACGAAGGATTTTCTTTTCAGTTCAAGAAAATTATAATCTTTTCCATAATTTTTACAGATAAGCTCTTGAAATCATAAAACGAAGCCGGGAAAAGGTCAAACTCGAGCTGCGGATTTAAGGATTTATTGAACTTTGTGAATTTCATCCTGCGGCATCGGTTTATGGGCAATTTCAGTTCCAAGCATATCCAATAAATCCGCACTTCACACCAGTTAACCCTTTCCAAAAGGGTTGAATTGAGGCAGAAAAAAATAAGATAAAAGTCAAACCATAAAGGACTGAAAATGAGTCAATTACCCGCTTATCGGAAATGAATAAATCTTCCTTGAATGCGCCAGAACCCTTTGGAGTGAGAGTGGATACAGAAGTAATCGAATCGAATCAATGAATCCCTGATTGAGATGATAAGGTAAATTGGTATACTATAAACGTGGATGGCCAAAATTACACCTGATTCTTTATTTCCAGTGCGAATGATTAGAAATTTTAGTACGTGATTCAGTTTATTTTGTTACTTGATGAAAACTTAATTGAAGAAGACCGTCGGTGACATATCAGACGTATTCTTTTGGTCGTCGCTATATCGAGAGCAAATCCAATCTTCAACCAACTTCAGTTCACATTTGTATGACTTTTTTATATATATGAAGTTTAACTTTCAGATGAAATTAACCGAAAGTTAACTATTTTGATTTGACAGTTCTGCTCTACTGTAGTGACCAAAAGAATACAACTATCTTTCACTAGAGAAACACTCACTCGGTTGATTGTCATTTAACATCGGACTGGTAGCACGTCCCGTGGCAGTGTGCAGGAGATGTGCAAAATGTTTAGCAAGGATAACACCACCAGTCTTCGATCCAGCACACACCCAAAATTCAGCACGTGACATTTCACACAGCTCCTTCCCGGACACAGGGAACCTTCCAGCATCAGGTTTCGGATCGATTTCAAATTTCCTCGTAATCCATTCCACCCAATTGTCGATGTGTTCTTTGGTCCACTCACAAGGATCAGTAGGAACTAGAACCAGTGGATCTTCCTGATCCTCATCTTTATCCTCAATTGTCGTTTCACTTTTTCCATGTTTCTCACTACTTAATCTACTGTCTTTTGCGCTTAACTGAGTTCTACTATCATAACTGCTACTGGTAGTAGTATCATTACTCTGACTGCTCAACCGCTCCTCCTCACGATCACTTTCAGAATTTTTCGCCTTTTTTTCCAAACTAACAAACTCAAATGGCGTCTTCTCACTGTCCGATTCATTTTGTTGCATATTTCACAATCGTTATATGATAATAATTCCAGTTGAAATTCATTTATTACAAACTATTAATTCGATCTTGTGCTAAATAACAAAAATTCACTACTACTATCGTCACATTCAAAATCACGAAATCGCAAACATTTCTTGGAAAAACCACAAAAATATCTCTTGCAAACGTCACAATTCAAACGCAGTCCATATAAGTATTGTGGAAGACTTTTATTTTATTATAATTTCCTTTTTTCATATATAATTATTGAATCAATTTCCATTGAAAAACTTTTACTTTCAATTCAATGCTTAGTCATTGCGCTACACTACACTACTTTTGAACAGTTCATCCGTTTCTGTTGCGGAAATAGACACAGCCAACTTCATGTAAATGCACTCCGTGCTATCGGTTGAAGGTGCCGGGAAAAACCCAACGATTATTTTTTATTTTATCCTTTTTAGTATTCAAATAGCGCTGCAATTACACTAGTTATTCAATTGGTTGTTGATTCTTGGAAAAATTCGGTGATTTTTAGTGATTTTATTGAAAATACGAATGATATTTCACATTTCCACGCAATTCAGATTGTTACACTGTTAATTTAACATTTCATTCATGTCACTACATGTCTGAAGAAATGTCGAAGCACCACCGTTGAGAGACCTGCTCCACACGTTTTGGATTTCGGAATCGCACTAAATGCTCCAAGGCTTGTGAAAATTGCTAACCAACTTAGCAGTGATCTCAAATTCGCTTGGTGAGACACACTCACGTGAATTGTGCAAATTTCCTGAGAATTTCGTTGTTCTGCTAACGGAAAGTGGGGAAGAAACGATCGAGGTGAGAGCGTAAGAGAGCACGATTTGATCTTGAAAGAGCTCCAATTTTCATGAATGAATCGAATGGGGGGAATCGTAGTAAACGCAACACGAGATTTGTAATCAAAATGGCGCGAATGGAAATTATGAATGAATGTGTTGATGATCATGATTCATCACAAAGTCATTCACCATGAAATTTTTGGTAATTTTGCAATATTTTCCAGAATTTTCACGTTGAATTCTCGTACAATTCCAGGTAAATCACTCCAAATTCAAGGTATTGAGGAGCGGAAATAAAATTTTTTAATTTTATTTTTCCATGAAATTCGCAGATTCATCAAATTCATATTGATGTATTCAGCGTTTTCCATGAAAATGATTCAATTTTCCACGAAACCGATTTCCATAGTCATTTAGTCAACTCTGCACGTGGAATGTGCCCACACTCCCAGATGACTCGTTACGTCACAGTGAGTTGATGACTCGCAGTTACTATCGGAATTGTAATGGAAAATAGAGTGAAATTACTCACATGAGATTACAAGTTGGACGTCACAAGCAGTGCTTGTTTGTTCAATAGAATAGACCGATTGGAGCATCAGTTGAATTGATTTCGATTACTCAATCGAATATTTATACGGTGTTTTATCATTGCTGGATGAATGCATCATCGATTTCCTGTTCTGCAAGTATCGAGTGATAACGAATTGTAATCAAATTATCACGTAATTCATATTTATATCTACCCAAATTGAGTCATTCGCAACGTCAGATGTTTGGTCAACAATTAGTAAGACTTCCGTGCATATGGCAGACTGAATATCTAATCAATCACCTGATTGATATTGAAGTGAATTTCTCCGAACAAGATCACTTCTCGTTGCATTCGAACCGCCATTGTGACTGTTACATGGGAAACGTCAAGTATGATGTTCTGTTGCAGCGGTTTAAACAGCAAACTTCGCAACATTTCAATAATGATTATCAAAAAATTACCACAAATTAATTACTGACAGGGATAGAAATTTATTAATATTGAAAATTCCATGATATTTTGTGAATGTAACCATTTGAAAACACTCTATTCTCAAAAACCGTACAATTTGACGTTATTTTAAGAAGAAGAAGAAAACTGTCACGAGACTGACAAGTGTTTTGTCGCTTTGTTTTTGTCATAGAAATTTGTCAAATAAATTCCTCAATTTTGTTAAGTGTTATGTGCAAAGTAGCTGAAACATGGGAAGAAAGAAAGCATCAAAAGCAGCCAAAGAGTCGCTAGATGTACCAGTACCCACAGAAGCAGAGCCAACGATTCAACCTGTGGAAGATAGACGTTACAAATCCGAAGGTTCTGATTTCGCACCATACCTTTGGTTGTTGCTTTTCAGTTCAATGATGTTCACACTTCCATTTGCTGCATTTTTCGGTGTTAAAAGTGTTCTGGAACACAGGAACATGGACACGTTTACGGAGAATTGCTGGTGTGTTTTTGCGGCAGCACTGACAGCGAATTTCGTTATATTTTTGTATGTAATTAAAGCTCTGCATGAGGAAAATATGTTTAAAAATAAAAAAGATATTTGAATTGAACAAAAATTTGTTTTCTGGCTTTCCTCCCAAACAATTTGTTTACCATTCGTCCATATGTTTTCGAATTGCCGGTATTAAATGTCAAAACAACACTTCGATGTAATGCAGCCAACTTCATTTTAGACAATTTCCCATTCGAGTTCAGTGATTTCGATCATTCTAGTTGGGAAATTTCTCTTTTCTCATATATCAGTGCAGGAAAGTTTTCCAACAGTGTCGAGTTGCATTTTCGAAGAAAAACATGAAAACCATTTTATTTTAAAAGTTATGTTGCGTAAAATACCAAAACCTGCATTCTGGAAATTCGTTAAAAGAAGTGCTGCAGTTTTATTTGTTGCTGAAGCAGTTGCCTTCGCTGTATCCTATGGTGTCTGGCATCGCATGAACACAAATCGAGGTATGATATTTTCATAATCACATAATTTCCCAAAAATGGTTCTTGTTCTGCACAAAATTCTGCTCTAATTAATTTTATTTCAGTAGAAATTTCAATTTGATATCATATTCATGTGTTTTGTATACAATAATGCCTTGAAATTGAGGGATTCCTTGGCATATGTGTCATCATCAATGTGCGTCGATGGTGTCATAACCAACTGATGACGCAAAGATGGTTGCTTGTCAAACCAAAATTTCCTCTTAATTAATTTAATTAAATTCAATATAAACTGATAATGAAATGTTTCTGTTTTTCAGAATTTCGTCTTTACATAAACGAGAATTTCCCATATATACTTGAAGGATTCTACAAAGTTGGGGAGACCTTAGGTTCAAGTAGGCTCCGTGAAATTGATTTGGCCAATTGGAAAGACGACGTCGCCAAAAAGGAGGATAGTAAATAAGACAGTAGTAGATGGCCCCAGCGATTGTATACATAAAATCTTTAGTCTGGTTAGTTGGTTTGGGTGGACTTGGTTATGTTCTGTTGGAAGTGACAAAACCGTCCAAAGAAAAACTCGATTCAATCAAAGCCAAATATCCAGAATATCTTAGGGAAGAGGAAAAGAAGAAATTAATGTTTATGAAAAAATTACAAGAAGCTGCATCCGATACACCAGTTTATCTAAAAGATCAGTCAAATACTAAAAATTGAAATTAATTTATTAAATAAAATACTATAAATATGGATTGTGAGACAAACAAGAAAGACTTGATTCTAGAAAGACTCAACAAGCGTAACAAAGACCGGCAAAACTATTTAGAGACAAAAATAGAACTACGAAACAAAGAAAACACTGAAACAGAAGGAGCTGACTACTTTGGACAAGAATTTTCCGATCGTGTAAAGGAAATTGAAAAAAATATAAACAACATTCAACCGGGAAATACTGATTTAATACGGATTTTCGCCGGAATCAACAATGACATACAAGAACTTCAAAGATATCTGTCAAATTCAACGATGTTCCTACCTGACTACAACATCAAAGCATGTCAAAACATTCTAAACGAACTAACAACACGTGCTGAAGATGTTAAACAAAGACTCATGCCCAAGAAGAAGTTTGGTTTTAATAATAAGAAATCTGTTTGTTTAAAGACTACCAGTAAAAGTAGTGTTGATAAGATAGACTATAGTGAGAAGAGTAATATCTCAACATCATCGTTTACGTGGACACTGGCCAACAGAGTGGGAGAATACATTCTCTTAATAGCCACAGAAGTCGATCGGCAGGATATAACGATATCAAACTTGAAAAATTGTTTTGTTGAAATACGTGGTCATGCTGGTTCGGTTCAAATAGCTAATGCAGTAGATTGTGTGTTTCTATGTGGTCCCATATCACGATCACTGTTCGCTGAAAATTGTTTACGTTGTAAAATTGTAGCAGCATGTCAACAACTCAGACTTCACGGGTCGAATCATTGTAAATTATGGCTACATGTTACATGTCGAGCTATCATTGAAGACTGCAAACAAATCGAAGTAGGAAATTACATTTATGAATATTCTGGTATTGAAATAGATTTCAAAAAGTCTGGACTTGATGCATCCACTAACAATTATCGTGATATTGCTGATTTCAATTGGTTATCACCAGAGAAACCATCACCGAATTGGAAAATTATGAATACTGATGAAATTGAACGACCACAATGGAAAGCAATGAGAGATAAATTCTTACAAAATAACATTGTTAGCTAATCAAATAATAAACAATTATAATTAATTATCTCCTTACATACTAACTGAAATTAAATGCTAATATTCACGCAACATGTCTTTGTAGATCTTTTTTTAAATTATATGCAAAAGAACTAAATACAATTCTATATATTAGTCTCAAGTAAATTGGGTTTTATTTCAAAATGATTCCACATACACTTCCGAATCTAATTAGATATTCTATAGTCAAACACTTTCCACCAAATTTCCGTTGTCATAACGATTCATTTGCAATATTACCTAACCTATAACGCCTTCACGTAACCGCAGTTGATGTTGTCCAGCCAAAAACCGGTGTCGACTGAAACTTTCATTTTCGAATTAATTAAATTTCTCTACTGTCATTATGAAATAGACAAATGTTCTTCAATTTAAATAAATAAAATTCATCAGTTTTTGTTAATCTCAGATTTAATGTGTCGTTTATTTTAAACAATTTTCTTCGAACCGAAAATGAAAACTACAATATTTTATAACTTAAACTATAGCGCCAAATTGATTTGTTACGATTTTAACTATTTATTCTCTCATTTATGTTTCATATTGCAATAAAAATGTACAAAAAATAACTATGATTCTAATTAACTATTTAAAATGTACGTATTGTTTTTCTTTCTCTTCAATCAATTTCCTCATCAATATTTTTGCGCATTTTATTTAATTAAAAATTAATTTAAAAATTTTGCTATGAAATTACATAAAATATTGTCTACAGAACGAATTAATACAAATAAAATGTCTTTTTTTTTCCTATTATTGCTTGCAATCATCCTATTAATTTAATTAAGCTAAAAATCAGAGTAAAAACATGTTTTAATTAATATCTTCTTTCAGAAAATTGTACGCTTGTTGTTTTGAAACTTTGCAGTATATAAAATGAAAAATTTACAAAAAACTATTCGACAAAAATATTTGTTAAAACATTTAAAAGCTAAAATTGAATGTTAGACCAAGATTTATTCACATATCCCTTCACCCCGCGTGATTAATTGGTCTACTTATTGAATTATGAGTTGTCATTAAATGAATCTCTAACCTGAAATGAGGTATTCTCGTTAGATTCTTATATAAAATTTCAATTATTTTACTTACTTAACGTCTTCAGGTAGCCATGACTGATCAATACTACTCTCAATTACTTTCACCATAGCTAAAGTCTTGAGGGTTGGTTCAAAGTCTAGTACATGTGTATCATTAATATCGATTAGTCGACCTCGTTGATTTCCAAAATGTGGACTAACACACATAATACAAGAATATTGAATTTCATTTTAATCAATTATTAATAAAAAAATATTTACCTAGTTCCTGCAAATAAGAACATACGTTTCCCAATGACTAGACAGGCTTGACGTCTTCTGGCACATGGCAGTACCCCTCTAGGTTTGACTAAATTCCATCGATTGTATTTCGGTTCGAAACAATATAAATCATTGAAATGTTTATCTAAAATTCCATTATAACCACCGAATATATAAATTAACTCGTTATAAACGACTGAAAAATATAAATTTTTAGTATATTTCATTGAAAATTTTTCAAAAATTTCATTTACACATCGAATGACTTCGTCGTCCGACTGGAACTTTTCCTGTTGTACTAGGTCTATGCCAAGTTTTTGTTTTGAGATCAAGATACACAATTTCTGGGCAGTAGATTTCTTCTTGGCTGTGATATGGGCTATGTTTGTCACCTCGTCCACCAAATATATACATTTTATTATCTACAATAACCGATGAGTGGAAATCACGATATGATGGTGGTGTACCAAATGTTTGAATATATTTCCATTCCATTTTTTCTAAATCTAAGCAATTAACATCGCAAGAAAACTGATCAATATCATCTTCGAAACCACCGAAAATATACATGTAGTGATCAACAACACATGCTGAATGTCCATCTCGTGCACCTGGTATTGCACCAGTGACTTGAGGTCGAGACCAGCTCAAAGTTTTCGTATCAAAACAATAAATTGTATTGCATGAGACATCGTCGTTCCGTCCTCCCCACAAATAGATTTTCTTGTTATAAGCTATAACTGTATGACCATATCTATATAGATAATAATAATAAGATGTAATACAAAGAAAATTCATATATATTTTTATTAAAAATAAACTGACCTTTGAAATGGAACTTTCGGAGGCTTTAACGGTACGCCATTTTTATCATTTTTCAACGGTAACAATTGCCATCGCAAATTATTTGTATTGAGCACATGAACATCAATTGGCCCAAAAAGTTTATAATCACCTGCACTACAATAACCACCAAATGAATATATAAAATCATCTACAGCAGCCGCTGCATGATTAACACGACGTGGACCACCTCCCAAATGTACAGTCCAATGCATTTTGTTCAACTGATCGTGATCAGTCTTAATCGTTTTGTTTTCCTTATTTCCACCAATTCGTCTATCCACTACCTTTAAACAAAGCATTACAAAAATACTTTTATGAATAATTTATTTATTTTTTCATCATTTGAAAAATCGAAATGTTGTTATTGTCAAAAGAAAGTAAAATTTTTACCGAAAATGGGAAAATTTTGTTTTGATGTTATTTTATCTTCTCAAGCGATTTGGGTACTTCTTGTGACCTTCACGTTTCGTAAATTTTGCATTATCGTGTACTTGTGAAATTGTATTTTAATTATTGCACTTTAAACTATTCTAACTTTATGTATCTCTTATTATTTAAATAAAATATATAAAATTTTCTACTTTTCAAGTACTTTCTTTTCCTCAACAGTCTGGAACATCAAAAACAAAAGCAATGATAAACACATATGAAATTCTATGGGCACCTACAGCCACTCGTACTCGTTTCGCGAATGACGTTTGTGCTAGTCAAATAGTACGGCCGAGTGTTGTCAGATGGAGGTAAATTTCCCTCGTTTTGACAGTTCAGGGTAATTCTTGTCTGTTAACACTTTTCAATTGTTTTCTTATTTGAATAAATACAGAAATCGAGTATTTTCAAGGAAAACTAACATAAATTGATGATAATTTAAGTATATTTATTGAAGAAAACTTAAATTCAAGTCACTAATTAAAACACAAACACATTGAGATGCATTTTAGGTTCAGTAAACCTACGTCAATCCTAATTTTCTTTGTAGCTACTTATTTGACTGAACATGATATGATGAATCTACCTTTTATCGTGAAACAAATTAGTGACGCACACGTAATGAAACAATAAAAATTGAACTTTGAATCACAAAGTCACAATTATACTTATCACCACACGTTTTCCAAATTTGCACTCTCAGCAAATGAGGCTTCTTCGCAAAAGATAAGCTCATAGATGAGGTCAAAAATCTCATGTTTGTGACGAAATTATTCGAAATAATCAAAAAGAATTGAAATTTTCTTCTCTCCACGTTTTATTCTCTGACTCCAGTTAAATTTAAATCTTAAAAATAAGATAAATTAAATTAATTGAACATTTCATCAGAAATGTAAAGAGAAATCAAAATAAATATAATTATTTTTTATGAATTTTTGTCAACTGTCCATTACTATTTATTTTCAAGTTTGATTTAATTATTAGTCATAATACTACAGATCAATTTAAGATATTATACAGTTTGCCTCGAAAGTTTTCTGTCGGTAAATTTTTCTAGAACAATTCGTTTAATTTTACGTTATACAATACGATAATTGTATATTGTTTTTAAATTACAAAACGGCAGTTGTTATGTCTACTTAGTTGCTGACTTAAGGTAAGCAATTAGATCAGCTCGTTCTTGTGGTTTCTTGAGACCAGCAAAGATCATTTTTGTTCCAGGAATATATTTCTTTGGATTTTCCAAATATTCGAATAGTGTATCTTCACCCCATGTGATTCCTTTAGCTTTGTTAGCATCTGTATAAGCAAAACCTGGTGCTTGTCCTGTTTTACGGCCAAACAGACCGTGTAGATTTGGTCCTACTTTGTGTTTGCCACCAGCTTCAACTGTATGACATTGGGCACACCGTTGCACGAACAATTTCTTTCCCTTTTCAACATCACCAGCTGGTACACCCATTTCGATTGGTTTATATTGTTAACTGCTGGAAAAAATGAAAGGAAAATTATTTGTTATGTAATACTGCATTGATAACGCTACAACAGGTGCATGTGTTATCAGTAGATTTTGACAAATAAATGTGAAAAATGTCGGGAAATATGCAAGTAATTGCAGTGGAATGCAAATGTTTTGAGCGCAAATGCATTGGAAAGGTGTCACTGGATCAATGCCAGTTCTGGTACGGATTTAGCACTGAATGAGTTACGTAACAAATAGAACTGGGTCAAGAAGATTCCTTGTAGGTTTGTTCTAAAAGAAAATTAACCTCTTTGCAAAATAAATTCTTATATAAATAAATAAAGAGATTTCAATATTTGCTCGGAATGTTACATCATTCAAAGAAACAAGCACGTGCTCACACATTGACAGAACGTCATTTCCAGTTGGCAGTCAAGAGTACTTTGTGAACTTGATCCCAATTTATGAATTTTCCTCTTTCCATCGTTTTGCTGGTTGTTGGAACTATATTTTCCCGCTCAGAGTGATTTCAATTGAATAAGTTTTAAGCACTTTGTGATGAATTTATGAATACTTTTATGTAATTTTTCTATTATATAACTTGGCCTTTATACAACAATCACTACCAAGCGTAAGCCACCCCCGACTTTGAAAATTTCTGCGATTTAAAACTACTGGAAAACATTTTAAGTATTTTTGTTTCATTTACTATACAATTAAATTTACTTTTTCAAACATTTTGATTTTATTTTCTGTATAGCAAGTAACCCACCTTAAAACACTGCAATTAATGAGAGCCGAGATCAAACTGTGACAATGAATGAACGAATGACATCCACTAAAGGAAACCGAGTGGAAGGCGTTTATTTAAACGATTTTTTCTTGTTACTGGAAAGTACACGCGCGGTTCGTGCGAGGGCTTTGTGCGATCCATGTAATCTGATGTCGGTGGTAGGTTTTGCTTTAACTGTCATCTATCAACGAATGTTTTAACTATGCGAAATTCATGTTTTCCAGAAATGGATAAAATTAAAAGATGGAAAAACGTAGAGACATGAAAGTTATTGCAGTCCTCAACAGGTGGCCACCGTCCAAATGGTTAGTGTATTTGGTGTGAACATGAATATTAACACTGGTTCTCAATTTGAACGTCATTTCAATGGAGGGAAATGGCTGACCATTTGGGTAAGTTTTACAATTAAATTTAACTTTTATGAAGAATTCTAGCTAGTTTTATCGAATAAAATAGGGATATTCCACTAATTGATGAGAAGATCCATCATGGGAAATGGATTAATGCAAGAATTCTTGCAAACACAGAAGTCATTCGGACCATTGACGAGTAGGTATTTGCATTTCTAGGATTTGTTTTCGATCAGAATCAAGAATGATATGCCTATGTTTTGTAGATTGATCATGATCCAATGCAGTTGAAGATATGGTTATCTAATCACATCAAGGCATAAAGGTTCCTCAAAGCCTATCAAATTTGTACAAACACAGAAGTCGTTCGGACCCCATTAAAGAGTATTTGCATTTCTGGAAATTGTTTTCAATCAGAACAATAATATACTTCTATTTTGTAGATTGATCTACCAGAAGTTCTGTTATTAAGAAAACGTTGGAGATATCGTTGTGTAATCACATCTAGGCATAAAGGTTAGTAGTTTGAGAATAGAATTTAACAAGAAAGGAAACTAACATTAGCCAATGAAGAATGGAAATAAATTCCAGCAATTTCGTGTAAAGACTCTAATTTTAACTTAAACTTTATTCTTCCACCAGCAGCAAGCACATCTCGTACAAGACGTTTTAATTATTTTTAAAATGCACTTAACGTTTACGTTTCCATCGCACGTTTTTGGAATTTCTGTCAGTCATTTGTTAGAATGATCCAGTATTCAGTATTGACGGCATTCGTTTAAAAAATGTCACGAAACACTTCAGGGAGAAAGAATTTCTTTCTTTAGAATTATTAATTACTTCACGTAAAGTTACATTTACGTTTAAATAAGACGAGTCTCATACTTTTCTGGAAACGTTTTCAAGTAAAACCATGTCATTTGAAGTTAATTTTGTATCCAGATACCATATACTAACGAATTATGTTAAGAATTTACAAGAAAGGTTGTTTATCGTTTAATGATAAGAAATGTGAACTCAACTCGTGAGTAAAATCGATCCAGAACAGTTTGAAGGATTCACGTGGAGGAAAATTGAAAATTGTTTTTCCTCAAAAGATTGAAAATTGTGGAACGTTCATACTTAGATGCGTATCATTTGTTCAAATTGTTGGATGAATTGTTTCAGATAAAAATGTAGAATGATTACTCTGCTCAATTGAACTTAGAACAAAGTTGGTGCAACATTAAAGGGGACCAGTAGCTGGTCGTTTTCATTTCAATGCACTTTCATTTGCAATCGATTTAATGGATATCTTTTGTGGTCAATCAATTGGAAAATTCAATTAACCGTTTCTCAAATTGATTTTTGAAAGTCATTGAACGATAAGAGACGACTTAATGCAGGTGAATCTTCTTCAGTTGATGCACAAATTCATGCAATGCTACTTGCACTTTACTTTGAATCCACATTTTGTAAAGCGCATCATCGTTTTTAGGTCATCGATCTGTGTACATCCGCACAAACACCAAGATGCTCCACTTCATCCAAATGTGCATGTGAAATAAATTTTAAATGGGACACAAACTTTATCCTCGTGTTCGCGTCCTCTTGAATATTTGTGCCTGTCCAAGGAGTGATTGATAATGATTTTTATGAAACCTTGTTTTCTGTAAAAACCCACGAGACTTTGTGGCAACTTTGAGAGGAAACATGATGACAGCATTGATCATAAATTTTAGTATGAAATAGAAATGTTCTTACTGTGCGCTATAATTTTGTAAATTGACACTTAATTTCAGATCATCATTCAGGATCTCTTTGATAAAAATCAAATCTTCTCCTGTGAGTAATGACAAATTCTCGACTTCATTTAACCTAATCTCCTGACATTTAGACTGTTCATTTTTTCCTAAGCATGTAATTTATATTCACGATAATCCTGACACCAGCCAGCTATTGACCGTGAATGAGGTCTTCTCTAGCTAAAACTACATTTGCTGAGTTTCAAATGAAATTGACTGGAATTATTAGTTCGGATTTAACAAAACGCGAGTATTATCCGCTTTTCCCTCTACAACGAAATTACTTTTCGTCACGAAAATTTTGTGTTTTCCTTCTACTCCAACATGGTTTACATTCACCAAGTGGGCTGTAAGCTATCGATTTCTTATATAGCATGTGTTTGTATTATAATCTACTCCACCTTAAAAATCCTGTGAATCTATTTCGGACTTGATTGAATTCTGGAATTAAATTCGACTTATCTGGATGCAAATGTTTTCAAATTTTCCACGATTTCCTGTGACATGTGGCTCGAAAACCAAAGGACACATCTTATATTGATTCAACTCAATTTGTCTCTGGCTACCACCTGTAACCATAACTGGTTGAGATACATTGATTTTATCGAAAAACGATTTATTTACCCTGCCAGAATGTTGATTAAATTCATCTTTTCATTCTGCTCTGTATCAATTTTGCCATAGAACACATTTGTGGTGGGAATCTGACACCGGAATGTCTCGATGGAATTTACCCAAATCAATCTTGACATGAATTCGATTTTAAAAAGTTTGACTTAAAATACAAAGGTGACCGGTTATTAGAACAAAATTTTAATCGGTTTAAAACAGGAAAATAAGTATTGCAGGAATTTGTTTCATATCTTTTTTAATTGGATTATTGAGTCACAATCCTGGAATTGAATGAATTTCACAATAACATCTCGTAATTACCAGGTTACTTATAGTTATAATCTAAATCCCATTCTGAAGTGGTTGTTCTTGATAACCACTCGTGAGTGTAACTCAAGTTTATTTCTTTCATCAAATCTAAGCCAACCCTTGACTCCTTCCACTGAAAATCAAAACTCCTTAGATTGTACACGTTTCTACGAGCAATGACATTTCAATAACACTTGGCAATGCAAAATGTCAAACGGTTTTAATCGCTTACGGCCCATGTTTTACGGCTGAAATTCGATGACTTTGTGTTGATCCACGTAAGTTGTAAATTTCCTCGATTCCTCGATAAGTCGTTATCTGTCATTGAGTGTACTGATAAAGCAATAATTAATCGGAAATTCTGTGGAATTGCTTATAAATACCGCGATGTGAGTCTAGTGTTTTCGGTTTTATTATTGAAATGGCATCACTGCTTCGAATTTGTTGCTTCGTTCTTGCTGTATCCTGTTTGGCGCTATCAGAGCAAGAGGAGAATCCTGTTCCAGGAGTGGCGATACAAGAGGACATGTGTCCTTGTCCCAGGAACTACGATCCGGTTTGTGCGACAGACAATCGAACCTACTCCAATCTGTGCCTGTTCGAGTGCGCTCAAAGGCAGAGGAAGTCGCTGGGGATCAAGAGAATGGGATCTTGTGAGGATGGGAACGATCAGTTGCTGGACTGAAAACATTTCATGAATTTCTTAATTATTATTAATAAAATTTTTAGTCAAGTACAAGTGTGTCTGACATTATTGTGTTGTTTTGTGCAATTCAGTTCTACTTGTGAGAGGTTCTTTCAAAGTTAAAGTGCATAGGTGCGAAACGAGTGGAACATGTAGGCCAATCCAATCCACTCCAAGCCGGGATTGGAAACGCGCTCTTACTCTGTTGACCGCAGTTGGTGCAATGGCGCGTAGTAAATCAAACTTATGGACACACAGCACTTCAGATAGAAGGGGGTTTTCCACGTGCAATTAATCACTTTATCACACTTTATCTAATCATAAAACAAATTTTATTACGGCTAAACTTAATTAATCTACCCAATGCTTATTACAAAATAATAGTTTGTCCTTAACACTCGTCAAAGCTGTATATGTGAAGAGAGCTCCTCTGTCTGGCGGCACACTCGTACAGACATCTGTTGCCATAGGTTCGTCCGTCACTTCCGCAAATTGGATCGTATATTCTCGGGCACGCGCACATTCTGATCGGCGGAAGTTCATCTATTGATGTGCCATACAACTTCGGTAAACTCCTTGCAGATGGCACTGCAATTGTAGCCATTACGAGCAACGCAAAAAACCAACGCATTTTTATTAAAACTTTCGTTCGACTAAAGTCTGTTTTCAATAACACCTAATTTATACAAGCTACACCTGCTGATTACATACTACCTACCGATAAGAAAAACAAACATTTTGTGTACGAAAAAAAACTTGATATCATTTTGTACGCCATTGAAAACAAAGTAATACTATTTTGTTATTGTCAAATGACAGTTGACAATTTGTTAAAACTGAGAAAAATAAACTTAACACTTATTTCCTTGTTCGATTCTGCATAAATCAATGTCGATCCACGATCCTATGACACGCGAAAACATTAAGTCGGTTGACGTAATCCGTTCTTTTACTTGATAGAAAAATAATTTTGAGAGAATATGACGTGACGTCAATTTTCATACTTTCAAAAAGCAACGAAATGCGACGCATTGCGTTGATGTACTTTATTCACATTCACTTGCTGTTGCGTCGACAGGGAGAAATCAGGATAATTCGGGATGTCGGTCACAAGTTTACCTTGAGAATTGATCGTTACGTCACCAGTGGCATTTCTGTGCGTTTCCCCACAATTTCATTCAAGAAAGTCCATAAGAAAGAGGAATGAATGAAGTAAAGTGTTATAAAGAGCGGAGAAACATCACTCCGATTTGTGCAATGCGGTAGAATTATGTATAAATGAAACTTTTCGAAAAGCTTTCCGTCGCGATGAAATTGACTTCCCCTCAAAAGTTGTGATAATCGAAAACCGACCAGCAGCAGCAGCACCAGATGCGATGCGGTGTGAGTACTGAGTTTGACATTCAACAACAGTCAGTTGCGTGACGAGGTTCGTGTTCGTTCGTGTTGCATTGAAATTGAATCAGAATTTTCAAATTTGATCAAAGTGTGACAGCCAATTGTCAATTATTCAAATCAATTTTTCGTCAATTAAAATTGAAAGTTTTGTAAGCTAGTGTGCCTTTGAAGTTGAATTCGAAAATAGAACCTAGAAAAACCTGGAAAACAGTGCTTCCCTTGATTGCGTGCAATAAACCCCAAGTGCTTCTAAGATAATTTGCGTTTTCAATTTGGTTTCAAATCGCTTTTCACTAAGTAAAATTGCTTGAAAAGTTTGTGTTACGTAAAAGTAATTTTAGTGCAAAAAGGAGCAGGAAATCGCAGAACCAACATCAGGTTTGTTTGAATTTTCCCACATAACGACGACCTTGTCCTGCTTTTTAAGGAATAAGTGAAAATTTCTCAACAATTTTATTCAATTTTCTGTTTAAAGAAAAGGAAAATAGGAAAAGTTTCACTTCTCCATTCCAAGGTTTTTCTGTAGGAGAAAATTTCTGTTGCAGAAAACTGTCAACGACATGAAAATGAAAATTGAAAATGTGTTTTCCCTTTTACGTAACATCAAGTTTTTACATTTTCTTGCTATAAAAGGAAACCCAGTGGTGTTGGGCAACCTTATCTACATCCTAAGTGAGCGAGAATTTCATCAATAAATTCCTTAAATCGGTTAGAATTGAAATCCATTTCAACTTTTCATTTGAACTTTTCCAATTAACAACAAAATTTTAATTAAATCCGAATTGGCACTGCGTGACGTAAAATTGAATTGCAGCACTGAAAGGGGGAGCCTTGCTTTCGTCCTTGAGCTGAGGAGCAAGAACATTCACAGTCACAATCACATTCACATTCACGGTGAATCCTGCCAAGTAGGCCAAGACGTCAGAAGTGGAAGATTCCTCCGAATGTCATTGACAAGTCAAGGCAACCTTTGCCTCTCAAGCAATACATCGACTTGACCAAGGAGGCCAAGGAAATGTTGGATTTCCAATTTCTCTGGAGTGTGTCCTGTCGTCTCAACAACAGCAAATGTCCACTTGACCTCTCAATCTGGTTTGAGGTCAAGGAAATGTTCAATTTCCAATTTCTCTGGAGTGTGTCCTGTCGTCTCAACACCAGCTAATGGCACCTTGACCTCTCATTGGGCTGTGAGGTCAAGGAAATGTTGAGTTTCCACGAATTTCCAAGTGTGCCCTCTCGTCTCAATCTGGTTGGAGGTCAAGGAAATGTTGGGTTTCCAAATCGCTGAAACGTCAGAAGTGGTAGATTTTCCGAATGTCATTAACAAGTGAAGGGAACTTTCGTCCAACGAAATGTGAAATTTCACAGGAAAGGCTCATTGTTCTGAAATTGAATGGATTGTGATAAAGCAAACATTCTCCATGATGAGTTTATCTTCGACACTCCACGGATCACTAAGTGCCATCATTTGTCAGCAACAACAACAACAGCAACAACAACAAGAACTTTAAAAGTCAATTAAAACACTCTCGTCCTCGACAGGATTTGAATACACAATATCCTTATCACAAGCAAACCAGAAACAAAATTTAATGGCACTGGCAATCAAAATCCATCCACTTCGACCTCGATCAAACAATAAGTAACATTGAAAATGTCCTTAAAATTGCCTTCCACTTTTAGTACGTACCTTTCTCGATAGTCGATGGTACTTCTCTTGTCCTGCAGACACAATGCCCACTTGTGAGCCTTTTTGTTTTGGTTAACTGGATACACGATGGAATATAATAAAATGTTTTTTATTCGATTTTCAAGGACTTGTTATTCCGTGAGAGCATGAGTTGGTTCAGCAATCAATCGGAACTGGGAGATTTTTCTCTCAATTCATTATAACAATTTTTGACAGCTGCTCGGAGAGACGAGAATTCACCTGATGATCAATTTTTGGTTCACTCTGACATTTTGAATTTTGACGTTTCATCTGTGTCAGACTTCATTCTGAAGGGAGTACAGGAAGGGAAAATGAACAGAAAAAGTTGTTCCACTTTCACTTGAGTTGCACAGAGCAGCAGTGATGCATCAATCCATATGTAAGAAAGTGACAAAACCCACTATCCACTTTAGGATGTGAACGTTCCACACAATTGGAGGAGTAAACAATTTTTGCTTCACTCACGTATAGTATAGATGTGACTTAGGCCACCATTCCTGTGCTATTAGTTCAATGTTTCGAACGTTGGAATTTCTCACTTTCTTTGACTTGAACCATGCTGCATGAATTTCTCGCTGTTAATTTGAAAAGTAAAGAAAATGAAACGTTTCGAATTTTGTTTTCAATTAAGAGTGTCAATTGATATTTAATCAAACAAAAAGCTTTTCCCAATGATAAAATTTTCAATATTATTTTACGCTTTTCACGGCATTCATTCTGGAGATTCGATCAATATGAATTTTGTTAACACAAACTTTAATCTCTTACCATACCCTGGGATCTGTCACCTTACACAAGTTAACTGCTTACGTAGTAGCTACGTAATAAACTAATTAGTTAAGTACCTTTCATAGCTTAGCAGTTAAGATAAAGAGAAAATGTTTTCATTGAAACAAGTTATTAAGAAGAAGAAGAAGAAGACTACAACGACAAATTGATTATGATACCATCCGCACAATGGCTGGGAGGGCGTTACGGCAAACAGAAACAACATAAAAACCACGTTTTAGTAGCTGAGTAACGTTTTAACGATATTTTTGTGAATATTTTCTGGGTTTACCCGGCACTCGGACATTTTCGTGCTGCATGAATAATAAATATTGTGTCCAAACGTTGGATGACAATTATTTCTCCAATTTTTCCAGAATGTTACACATAACCTCACTTCTGCGTGTAATTACGTGATTCGATTCTATTAATTCAAGTGGTTAAATATTGAGGAAAATTTCAGGTTCTAGAACTCAATTAACACGTCGCTGTTCGGTTTCTCAACTTTTTTCCAATATCACCTTTTCCACTTTTACCTTAATTTGTTACTAATGACTCGTCTTAATTAAGAACGAAAGTATCCCATGACACAGGAGGTATTTTCATTATGTTCTCATTAGAGAATTCGTTGAATTTGATCCTTTAATCCTGAAGGAAATGAAAGATTTTCCGTTTTTTCCGATTGCACCTTTCATTTAACAGCCACTTTTCATGTGGGTTGTCAAAAAGAGTTCGATTCGAACTTATGACAAACAGAAATTTGTATGAAACGTCACCAGCAAAAGTAGGGGAAATAGTTTTTCGTGAAGTTTTGTGCTCTGTGGAGACAAATCATTTTTAAGTGTTTCGAGTTTGCACAAACTTGTCCCAATGACGACCATAAGGTTTAGGCTGCGGCTAACTGGACAGCAGCCATTAATCACGATAAAACCGAGACGAACGGTTGGCGATGTGTGAGGTCTGAGGTCTGACTGTGACACAAAGGCTAATTTAAGGAAGATTAATAGTTAATAGCGTTTTCTTGATCTTGTGTGAGGAAAAGTTTTTCCAACCAAAAAAAAAAAAAGATTTCCGTGTGTGGAAGCTTTACGAACTTTCAGTTTTCCTTTTTTTTTTTTTTGTCGGATGGCATGAGATACAAAACGAGTACGTCCTGGTTAGGGTGGCCTTTCGTTTATTAACTTGTAAGTGGATAAAGTTGGATTCACTGTATCCTTATGGAATACGAAGTGGAGTTTTATTAAACTTTATTTTTTTTCTATGCCATATTGCGCACACAAAGCCACGTGTATGAGAGAAAATATTTCGGGACTCTGTCGTTTCGTGCGTAAATATTTATTTTGAGGAAAAATTTTCATTTTTGTGATTAGATTATATGGACATCCTGGGTGTCGTTATTTAATTTTTTAGTACAAACAGTTGGTCTACATGTGACGTCCATTTTCCTAAATTTTATTCACAAATTTTTATGGAGTCCCTTCTATTTTGGGGCCGTTTTCGATGTCGGGGTGTTATGCATCTTTCAAATTTATGCACACTAAAAGAGTAAAACCCTTTCGAACAGTTTATTTTTAAGTAAGAGTGACTTAACAGCGCATAACAGATTCTGTTAATTTAACATTCCCTGCATTTTGTTGATGGATTTCGAGAAATTCTTCGACTTAAACTTTACAGGTCTTCTGTTAAGAAATTTGACAGATTCGGCTTCAAACAGGTTTCGAAATTAAAATTTGATCCGACGTAACAGATTCGAAAATAAGTTGTGCCCAGAATCACCCCGATTGAGTTGCTGCCATTCCTGTCAAATTCGTTAAGATAAACGTCAATTCGAATGATTTGAAGTTTGCCTCGATTGCCTCGAATTTGAGCGATTCAAAAAGCCATTAAACATGTAAATGGCATCGTTACCCATCCCCCTCATCGTGTTTCCCAGATTCCATCACGCCAATAAATTATCATTTCATGAGCATATGTAACACCTGCTATTCCAGGTAAAGCACGGTACACATTATGATGATTGAATCTTAACGTTTCGAATTTCCAGTGGGGGAATATTAAAATTTTATTCCGTGAAATTTATTCTGGAAAATGCGACTCCATGATAGTGATTTCCTTAGAGTGCTCACTAAATTCACGAAGACGACCTCCATTAAACAAGTTCTATAAGATGATCAAGCTTTAGCTTCTATTTAATAATTAAACTCCAAACTTGTCGCGGTAAGACGTTTGTATTTTTAAATTTTCCCATTAAATTATAACGAAAAGTTTTAAATTTCCAAAAATACATCAGATCGTTTCCTTTTGCTCTTGAATTTCATCGTAATTTTGTTATGTAACTAACAAGAAATGAATTTTAATTATTTAACGTTTAGAAAGTTTCCTCATTTTACATCGGAAACTTTTACAATCAACAAGGTGCGCTTATCAGTTTTGCTGCCGACAAAGCAGCGTTTTTATTTGATAAGTTTTGCTTCTTGTAAATTTACACAAGGAAGTTTTTCAGTTACACCATGTTTTTTAAATTAAATTCATTTTATTTTTTGTATTTTCAGAACCTTCCCCGAGTTGCATAACGCTTTACGTGGTGTAAGAAGAACTAGAACCGAATCAGGTAATTGCAAATGTCGATCATAAGTTGAAGCTTGGAGTGGATTGTTCTCTTATTTACTAAATTCTCTTTTGAAATGATAGTGATAATTGTAGAAATGTTATTTCACTTTATTAGGAACTAATAGTAGCAAAATGTCAATTTGGAATCAGTCACATGCATCTGTAACCATTTTGTTGAAACAACACATACATACATCAAACGTATTATCTCATTTTTCTCAAATAAGTTGAAGAGAATGAGACTTGACTTTGTGTGTGGGATTCGACGGTTTGCATTTTGATCATATGATGGGAAATATTCTGAATCCACAATAGTCACAAAGAAATTTCCCAGCTTCTAATCGTGACAGGTGGTGAATCCAGGATGAAAAAATTGTCAAAAATCAAACCGTCACAGCATGATGGAGCGATGTAAATTTGGTTAAAAATAAAAACATTAATTTAATTTTCAACTTTACTGCTTGATTGCGCAATAAAACTGAAATGAAGATACGAAAATAGGAAATGAAAATAAAAATAAGAACGTTTGTCAAAGTTAAATTAAAATAAAAATTATCTCATCGTTTGGTTTTAAGGAAAACATTAACAAATTCTGGTGAATTTTCGTTTATTATTCTAAAAATTACGCAATCGTTTACAAGTTAATGGCGGTGGGCTTGTCATCTCGGGTCTTCATTAAAATTCAACACCAAAATAAATAAGCTTTTGTAAAGTTACTTCATCTTTCCCCTTGTAAACAAAAACGAGTTTTTCAAATTAATCACTTTTCTATTTTTTGAAATTAAAAGCTTCACCTGCTCGTCCTTCGTTGCATCAAACTGGTTTCGCATAAGTCACGCGACTCACGACAGTTGGAAATGTGTTAATTCGAAAACATGTTTCAACGTCATCCGAATGTCACTTAAAACAAATCGTTTTGATTTGAGAGCTTGAGTTGAGAGTACTCTTTTTAATTTTCTCTCATTACTCAAATAGTACAAAAACGCATTTCAGTTACTTCGAGCAACTCATAAACAAATTTGACATTTGACACATTCAATGTGAAACACCAATTTCGTGCTGCAAACATATTGCAACATGTTCCGAGCAATTACGTGACAAAGACCTTATATGAGTGTATCTCCAAGGACCACAAGCAACCTATGACATCACCCCTATTTCAATTATTGTTCAATTGTCGTTAAGATTCAATAAAATCAAAATTGAAATTCATAAAATATACGTGTCTCTCTGTATGACGAAACGAGACGAAATCAATTCCTCCCACACAATTTACCAGAAAACGCGTAATTTGATCAACTCCATATCGTTTCGGGCGATTTATAGCTGCAAGTGCGCGTTCTAGCACGTCAATTTATGGTTATTGCCTGGATTTGAAGCTTTTAAAACTAGGTCAGCCGTTAGATAACACTGAACTTATGTATATTGAATTTCACAAGTTTCATTCGGAAAGTGTCATCTTAACCTTAATCCTGCGTTACAACTTGACAGATTACATGACGTTTATTACGAAACTAAATGTACTGCAAATCATCTTCGTAATAAAACATGATACTACCTTGTTACATAAACACATGTTAATGATATTATGGTATACTATATATAGATCAAATTCTTATCATAACAAATATTTACTGTTGCAATCATATGTGGGTGGAATCACATAAAGGTGGGTTGATGTTGATGACATCAAATCCAGAGGTACGTCTTGGAAGCCACAGCATTTTACCGTTAATCAAACATGACACGCATGGCCAAGTATTGTGTTTTGTTGGTTTCAAATGTTGTTCTTCCATCAGGTTGTGGAACATCTTCAAGAGAGGGAGTGTGATAAGATGAAACGTAAACAAAGAATTTCAAAGTTTACCATCGAAATGCAAATAAGAATGTGGGACTATTTGATATCACCTTCGCATCTGTATGTGATAAATAAATTTAACATTTTTGGACCCACCTAGTGTAAATGAGTGCTGCTTTATGTGTGGAGGATCCAGAAACTTTCTACTGTCATGTCGTCCGCAATTGTCAAAGTTTGAACTGGTTCAACTCTTGCGACAGACGACTTATTATAAAGTGAGTTGCTGTCATTACTGTTTTGACAATTAAAGTGGAAACATTTCGAGAATTGAAATTACTATTTTCCTTAGCGAAAAATTTGAATATGCAAAGTCAAATTATCAAAAAAGAAATTTTGAAGAGAAACGTGGCAGAAGGCTATAGGAGAATGTCAAAATTATTTTATTGGAACGAGTGCCTTTTGGGAAGAAGAAGTGATAAGGTATTCTAGCTCAATTTCTGATATTCTGACTTACTTCTCTGTTTTCTTGAAGATGCCACCAACCTGATTCAAAATTCAAAACTCTTTGAATCAGTCTTGATCTGGTTCTCCCATACAAAATTGAACTTGTTACGTCATAATGACGTCATTAACCAGTTCAAACTGTTCCGTCTGCACAAGGAATTATTCTGAAAACTTCCCTCGTCCTTGTCACAAACCGTCCACAAACGTCAAATCGCTTGCTTGAGTCAATATTTTCATAAAAATAAAATGGAAAAATTCACTCACCTGTCATTGTTCCCACGTCCACCAACAACAACAGGAAAGAATGTAAACAAAAAGTTTGATTGCGAGAATACACGCTAGGTAGCGCAGGGGTAATAATTTTGAGAAAATTTGCTTTGTCACTTTAAGACGTCACTCGATGATATTTTCCAGAGAATCAAGTTTCATAAAGTTTTCCTACATTTTGTGTAAATCAGCTTTAGCTCTGTGCACTTCGAAAGGTCATGGGAATCGATTGAAGTGCACGAAGCCACTTGGAGATTAGGAAGACGTCAAGAAACCTTTCGAATTCCGAGATTTTCTCATAGAAGACGTAATTTCCTTGAACTGTAGCACGTGTGAGGATACTCGAGTTACAGGAGGAATGTAACAGATATCTACGTATCCTTACGAGATTCAATCCAATTTCCTACGAGTAAAACGGAAAATCCTGCAGTGTTATCACATTTTTCATAGCCAATAATGGTTTCATGACTGTTATTTGTTTATCACGTAGAGAAATCAACATTGTAACGTTTTCGTTGTGTATAGAAAATCATATAATACTCTCAAATTCATTTAATCGGATTTTATAAGCCACTTAACAGAAATGTGAGAAAAGTATTTGAGTTTTGGATTATGTCTGGGGTTTTGCATGATAACCAACTTGATACAAAATGAATTCAACAAAATTGGAATCGTTTATTGTGGATTTATGTGATTTATTTTGATAGTATTTAAATTGAAATTTAATTTAAGTAAATTAAATATTTAGAAGCATTCATCCAAAAGCCAAACGATAAAACCGAAAACAATGAATTGGATAGCTTTGTATATCTAGTGTAAATACAATATAATCTCGATAATCGCAACTCCTCGATAAACGCAACTAACTGTGGTGAAGCACAGACGTGTAAGTGTGTGTAGGAAACATGAAAAGAGAAAATGTTGAATGCTCGTGACCGAGAATCGAACCGCGGACCTTCCGCTTGCCGGACGGATACTCTGACCACTGAGCTATATGAGTCGCCACAAGTGTAAGGAATAAGATACATATATTCATGTATATGTGTGATAGCAGAATATTTGTATAAAATGACAGTAGAAATGTCATTACGTCATTAGCCACAGTTTCCTTTAGTTGCGTTTATCAAAGTTGTGCTGTAATGTCAAAATTGAAAGAACACGAAAACAATGAACTCATTAAAGGGCAAATGAATATTAGCACAGGTGTGGCTAAGACCTGAGCATGACTGTCTTTTCGTGAAGGAAATAAAAGACAAACAACTCAAGTTGACTTGTGTAGGTGGCATAATATTATTGCCTTAATTGCATAAATTCTCTACATCATGTTCTATTTTCCTTCGTTTTCAATTACCAATCATTTTTATTCATGTGATCTACTTGAAAATAACTCGATCCATTAGTGGCGACATGACAATTATAATTACGTAATATATTAATGTTTGAATGAACACAAGGTAAACGACAACAGAATATAAATATTTTGGTTATAATGTTTTTGTTTTCTAGTTGACAAACTTGTGGAAATTGTTCAATTAATGTGGTATTGTTCGAAAGACTATTTAATAGATTTGAGTCACTCAACTTGACAAAAGTCAAACAATTATCAATTCAATTATCATTGACAGTGACTGGGATTTGAGAGGAAAATTTCAATTAATTTTAGTTAATAAATTTAATAAATTTAATTTATATTCCTTTATTCCATGACATTTCGTTAACATTTGAATAACCAGGAACTGTCAAAATCAAACTGTTATAATTATCGACATAAGGCAGGCCTGGGAGAAATCATTTATTATAATTTCACTGTTTGAGCGAAAGTGATCACACTCGGAATTCTAACAAGGCACCGTGACACACACTGCTATACCCATAAGAAGAGAGGAGGAAGAAACACTTCGTGAACAACTTGCTTGCATATTGCAAGGCACTGAATATCCGGTACACCTCTGAGTGAAAGCCGGGAGGATAGGGATACAATGAGTATAAGAATTAAAATTTCCATTCGTGTCGATTGACTGTTTCCAAAAGAAAATTATTAATTACGAAAATGTTAATTTGCGGCAATACAAGTGGAACAACTCGGAAAACTTTTCAACAAATTTTCGAATCAACCCCACTGGAATGACACAACCAAACGTTGAAACAAAAACCGATTCCGGATTGAGGGAAAATTGTTAAAAAGTTTTTAAGACGAAAAACCGCAAAAAAAGAAGAAAGTATTAAAAGTTTAAATAATTAATTAAATATTTTCGTAATTGTTAATCCTTTGTTTGTTGTTTCCTGCGAAGAAAACTTCGTTCGAGTTTTGTTACAAGTGGTGATGGTAAATTTGACGGAAACTTTGCAACTTTAATTGAAAATATTTACTCGGCTTTTGATGGATTTCGGTTGAAGCTTAACAATTAAATTTTGAATTTTTGTTGAATTGAAATTTCACAGTTCACAATTACCTCAGTCGTCTGTTGATTGTTTTTGCAAGTACAACAATTTTATTGCCCCAGATTGACTGCAATGAGTACATGAAATGCAACTAGAGACAAACTAGATTCGAGTAATTGACATGGCCAAGTGACAAACTCCATCAATTTATCTTGATATAACTCACGTGTTGGCAATCATTCAGTTTAGCCAGCTACAACAACCTTGACCTTGCACGAAAGGTTCGAATTAATCCGAAAACAAAACTGTTAAATAGATCACAAACATAAGTGACTGCATGTTGAATTACTATACCTCTACCAGGTAATTTAGGATACACGTTCACGTTGTTCCCCCCGAAGCCTTGGGCTAAAATTACCAGTTCAAGGATGTTCCCAGGCGTGCTTGGTGCTTGGATACGAAAAGGCAATAAATTCTGCTGAGTTTCTACTTAGAATAAATAATGGAGTCGGTATCCCAGCATTCTCTCGTTGTAATAATTGTAAATTTTTTCTGTCATCCTCTTATCCTTAAAAAAATATCCTGCAAAGCTGTTTTCCTTTCCCCCATTTTACTGCCAAACTGACTTCTTGGCGGAACAAAGTGAATGGTTTCGTTCATCTTAAAAATTCTGTTTATTTGCTAAATTTGCATCTGTGAATTTATTTTCATTGCTAATTTGAACCCTTTTTCCAGTTCGGTAAGTCCTTCTGTATTCATTATCCCAATCAAAATGGGGATTGTGCTTTTTTCCTTGTCACATCGTTTGCAATTCATTGTGTTCAACTGGAAATTGTCTTCAATTACCCGCAAAACGTTTATTTTGATTTGAAATTTTCGAAAATTCTGTTTATTTCGTTGCAGTTACTCGTCCAAAACTCATTAGAAATTTCAGATGCTCAGTTTGTAGCATTCTACAGAATGTCCAAGGAGAGTTGTAAGTTTTATCGTAAACCACTCGACATACCAGTCCACTGATGACTGATTACAATCCGGTTTCCAGGAATCACAAACCAGTTTGCAAACAGTAGAGCCGTGTGTCATGCTGTTCTTGTAGTTACGTATTCATTGCTAAGACACTGAAGTTTCTTCTTGTTGTGTACTGAACATCATCATATGTTAATAAAATCATCAAATCGAATCTTGACCATTCCTGCATCATTCAAGAAGCAGTTTGTGTTTTATCTAGAGCAGAAGTTCAACAAACTATCTTGTATGCAGCGAAAAAGATAACGAAATAAAATTTATCTCCCGACCAAAATGGCGTCTAGCAGAAAATTATCACAACTTTAAACAAAATTCAAATCTACAAAACAACACTGGCCAGCCGCACTCCATTTTCTGTTGTGATTTGCTGAAAATAGTTTCACATTTTGGTAAATATTTTGTCCGTCCCATTTTGTGGGGAAGCCTTTGATCCGTGGATAACCCATCATTCCTGGCACCGCACCACTATGATATGGTGTGCAGTTTATTTTAAAATTTTTGGATAAATTCCAAATCTGTCGGAAATATTTCGAATTTCTTAACTTCAACGCTGGACTAGTCAACTCGGGACAATTAACAGACACTACGTATATCACAAGAATTTGTTTACTAATATTTTCTGCGAATAAACAGAACTTCCAAAGTCGACTTCCTGTTTTCTTCATCAAACTTCAAACCGGATATTCTGCTTTCAATGGACCACCGGAAGTCAACAAATCTTTTCTCTAGTGAAAATTGTTTCTAGATACCGACAAAAACCGCAAAATGTCGTTTGAATGATTACATTGTGCGGATCACACAGTGAAGTAATACTGTGTGGATTGTACTAGTCTTCAAGTCATTCGTTGACAACGCACCAGCTGTGTATTAATATAGTTACTGTACTACTTCTAAATATTTAAATTAATAATGCCATGACAATCAGATTTTAGGGGACATTATAAATTCAGTAAAACAAAAAGTTATCCTTTAGCACAAAGACTGTTTTAAAAATTTAACATCCCCTTTCGACGAGGAATAAATTTTAAAATTTTCCTGCCTTCTTCATCAGACACGTACATAACTGGGACTTTTCGGATTTGGATGCTGAAAAATCCAAATTCATAAAATATAAAGGTTGCTTCTAACATTAAACCCTCTTTATGAACCTTGAAGTGAGCCTTTCTTTAGGTAAGATGAAAATGTTCTGCTTCTCGCTGGAGATATCAGATGGAATATTTTGTAGGAAATTATTCTTGGACAAACAATCAAAGGACTCTCGTGCAGGAAATTAATTCAATTTTCGTTGTTGAAATCCTCGAAGTTCACCTTGAAAAGAACAGAAATTAAATCCAAATATGGGAAATACTCGTTAGGAAACAAGCATATCCTTAAAGTGAAAAATTTCAATGAAAGGATTGAAGGATTGAAGGATCGAAACTCGTAGAGGAGTGAAATTCGTTTGAAATGGAAATTGAATTTTGATATTCGCCAGTTGAAAAGAAAGGAAACACGTTCCTCCGTCAGAGCGGAAGAGACCAGTACAGACGAAGGGACCGGATCTTGAAGAAGGAACCTTTGGTAAAAGGATCGTAGGGTTTTTCTCAAGGTTCGAAGAATCAGCACAAAAGAATTCATAACATCATGCTACCAACACACTTCTTCCAATTCCACGGGGTCTTGAGTTGCCATGGAAATTTTAAACGATAGGAAAGGTATCGTCTTAAGTTCTCGAAGGAAACTTCTATTTCGCAGACAGGGAAGGGAGAATAGATAGAAACCATTCTATAGGACTTTGCTGTTAAACGTAAAACTTGTCATTGGACCCACCGGAATGGAACGGAAAGAATTTTATTCATCGTGGATTATTATGAAAGAATCAGCTTGTTGTTTTCCTTTATTCTCGAATTTAAATGGTATTCTCTTTAATGTGAAGAAAATGTTTTATATTATGTTGTGCTGAATAAGTAAATTGTGACACTTACCTGATGTTTGCATAATCACAGACACGTCTTCAGCAGAATATTATCCTCAAGGCAGTAACTAATCGGAACTATACTTCTTCAAGCGAATCCGGAAGAAAGACGAAGGTATACTCATAAATAATGCCACTAAATTGAAAATCAAAGGCACACAGAGAAATGGAGCAGTTGCAGAAGAATAATGGAGTCGTTTCGGATTACGCGTTGCCGTCATTTGTCATTCAATATGCATATGAAACGGATCGTGCGAACGGACACGGTCAGCAAAGAGGTCAATGGTTTTCCTGGCTGAGAGTTAATAACAAGAATTCATTGTTGTTTTGTTGATTCCACCCGCAAGTCGTTAGTAGATGATTTCTCAACATACAAAACTCCAAAAACAACCTAATTAACATGAGAATACGTGAGCCATGTGGTCTGAAAGTTTGTTTAAAATTCATAAAAGCTAAAAAATCATGATTGAATGCAGTGCACGACCATGTCTGGAAGTGATCGAATGCAATTTGACTGGAATTTATAGGTCAATCACGTCAATGGAATAACATCAAAGCAACACGCATCATCGGTTATAGCCACAAACGATAAGGATCAGTGGATTCAATTTGAATCACAAAGGCTATAGTTGTGGGCTGGAACCAGATGGTTTCAATGATTTGTTGTAATGTGTAAAATGTACCTGAAATGATAAATAATGAAAATGAAATGATCAAAGTTAGCTAAATCAAATGGTGCCTTAGTACTTTCTTAGTCAATCATTATCGTTCGGAGTATGTCAGCTTCTGGATTCTAGAAATCTGCAAGTTCAAAACGATTAATTTGAGAAATTTCAAAATTTCATTGAGCCACCGTAATGTCATACGAAAATAAAACGAAGGACACATCTATTCCACGGATCCATTTCCTCTGGTTGAGAATAACAAAATTTTGAAACATTTCCCTTGGGAGTTCACGTATTGCTGTTTTGTAATCAAAATTCTGTGTGAATACGAAAATAAATCGCACAATGACCGCAACATTTTGTTTCTGATTTACATGTTTTCGAAGTAGAATATAATTAACATAAAAAGCGTTTTAATTTGAACGTTGAGAACTTCTTCTAATCTTCGAGTTAATAATGGCACGCACGATAATCCATTAGAAAATCTAGTTTTGATGGAAATTAGGGCAAATGATTAGAATTGATAAGTTTGTTTTATCAGTGATGTCAAAAAATTAATTTTTGTTAGAAACACTGACAAAAACTGTATTATCTCTGTTTTTCGTGAAAATGAGTTATTCACATAGAAAGTACAACTTTAAACGTCTTTACTCGAAAACAGCTTCATTCATTTTCCTTATTTTGTATTTGGTTATTTTTAACAGAAATTTCGTATTTTCAGATTGACAAAATGACGTCCCCAGCAATCAAATCCAACGAAAAAGCCCGAAACGCAGTCAGACAGTCGTCGAATCTCTCTCAAGGCACATCAGCGCCACCATCAACCGCTACAACAACGACGACCATCAGTGAAAACTTCGCCTCGTCTGGTTTATTTTCGTGGCTGAGAGTATTTCGGTTCGCAGATTTACTAATGCGTCAAGGTTGTTAAATGGAATGATGGACGGAAATTTTATTCGATATGCGAACCTAATTCAAGTTGCGACACAAACACATTATTAGTATTAAAATGTTTTAAATTTTTAAGTTTAATACTTTGTTCTGTTAATCACGTTAATTATAGAATTTAATTATATTAATTTAACAAAATAAATTAGATTTATGTTATGTAACAAAATGAATTTCATCTCGATATCAAGTTATAAATTTTCGTTTCTAAGAAAATGTCACAATAAAGTTAAACACAAAGTTAACGCCAATTAAAAGAAAATTATTAGTGCATAAATTAAAATTAAAAAAGTATTTAATCTTTCTTTTGTCGTTTGAAGAAAGATATTGAAGATATTAATTAATATTCTAATGAAACGTAGTTACTAGAAGTTAGAGATTTGAAACTGGAAAATATTACAAAATCATTGTGAACGATTAGAGAGAAGGACAACTTCAACTGCTTTGCAATCAATTATCAACAATAATTACTAGAATACACTAAAAATGACTTGGTTAACTATGTGAGAATATACATGTTTTATGAAATAAACTGAAATGTTAAAAATCGTTCGATATGAATAAAGAAATATCGTTAAATATATGAAATCTTG
The DNA here is from genome assembly GCA_963971475.1 of Chrysops caecutiens. NCBI lineage: Eukaryota > Metazoa > Arthropoda > Insecta > Diptera > Tabanidae > Chrysops > Chrysops caecutiens. The sequence goes on from OZ020570.1 coordinate 3,554,240, forward strand.
GTTTAATGGATTCATCTATCTTCTGGAGTAGCTATTCACCTTGAGTTCACTTGAATCATATTTTATTTAATTATTATTCTTATAATTGTGAGTACTTTTTTACCCACTACCCTTTGGTCAGTCATTATCGTTCGTATGACGGCTAGTTTATTTGTCTTTTATCTAACATACCACAGAATCTTGAGAATGCGTCGAATTGCTTTATTCTGCGTTTGATCTCTTATAGAATTTCGTTTTCGGTGTCCAGGTTAGTGTTGCACTATCAACTGTGAGGTTTCCAGGTGTTTGTTTGTGTTTATAGGATTTCAACATGTTTGACAGTTTCCTTGATAAAAACATTTTTTGCAAATATGAATGGAAATTGATTACTTCCACCTTTATTACAATAACGCATTTTAAAAAACATGCAATACAAAATTAATTAATATTAACGTTTAAATTTGTTTTTATAAATTCCTATGATTTTTTTGCCTTCAAAATTCCCTTCTTACGTAAAAATCTAACAATCAATGGAGTCGAAAACAATGTTATACTTATTCTAACTGGAGCAAACACCTTGTGAATGGCATAAGCTATAACAAATGTACTAGCATCAGTTGCTATTTTATTAGTAAGTGCACTTGATCCGAAACCAATAAAGTTAACAATTGCCATGACATCTATTCCGCTGAAAATATGAAAAAATAATTTAATTAAAAATTGAAAAATTTGTGTATTCAAATAAGGGCAGGACGTGTTATTCAAGAAAACATGCATTTCACTCATGATATTATTCTTTTCGAATATTTGGCATGAAGCCAGTTTTAGCAAATATTGATTCGTGTTGGACTGAATGTAGAAAAACGGATTTTCCTGCTTTTCCACGGAATAACAAACGCAGTTGCACGTACGCAAAGTCTTGTAGTACAAGAAAATGTCAAAAAATTAGGTTGAATCGAGTTCACGACGAAAGTCCACAATTAAAAATAAACAAATGAGCAAATAACAAATCAAAGTTCATCATTTAAATAAGCGAAAATATAAAAATATAATTTAAAAATAAATTTTTAACGAGTTGTGGGAGAAATTTTGTTGGAATAAAAACGTTGATAATAATAATACGCAGTACACATACCTAGACACTAACAAATAGAACATTCCTAGAGAAATTAATGAGATTCCAACATGGAAAATGATCACTGTTGATCCGTATTCTTTAACAGCTCTTTTCAACTGTTCACGTTTTGTTAATTTAGTTTCTACATTCGTCTTTTCTTCTGACGATGATAATGTTTGAGACGATGATGATGATGATGATGCAGATGATGTTTCATTGGGTAAATTTTTGTGTTTTGCCGGTTGATTCGATGAATCAGTTGAATAAACTCTTGTTTGTCCATGCAAATTCTTGTTAGTTAGCAAACAACTCTTAGTCAGCAGAAAGGCATTCTTTTCTAGTAGCACTTGCTGTAATATGAATAAGGATTTCTTACTTTGCTTTTCAATAGACACATTCTCATCGTAGTTTGACCAATTGGCACGAGCCTGTTGTCGTAAGTTCGTGTAGTGTGAACTCTGTAAATTTTGTGACATGAATTTTCCCTCTTGACTCCATTGTCCACCGGGCATGTTCAAATGAGTGAATCTGTGCATTCCACCAAATGGAGATGGTACATTGCTCTGCATCACACCACTTAGATTCACAGCTCCGAAACAGTCATATGACTCCACGTGGGGATCATCTTGTGACGAATCGATAGTTACATCAATCGTATTCTGTGGTAGGTTAATGGGATGTGAGAATATAGCAGTGGATGTTATGTCTCGTGAACGACTTGGTAGGAACCTTGTCGATTCAGTTGGATCGATGTTAGCTGGAATCGGTAATGGTTGTGCAGCTGGATACTTTTGCTGTGCAGACACATGGAGTTTGCTAGTACTTGTCGATCCTAAAATTAAATGAAAATCTCATTAGCATACTTTACAAAGAACGAAATTAAGTCGATTATTTTTACTACAAACAGCGAAATTTGCATCTACGTCTTGCAACTAGATAAATCTAGTAATGTGCAGCTTCTACCCCAATGTTACAATTGTCTACAATTGAACGACAGACACTCGACAGTGCATCATGTAAGCTCATGACCCAACACAATCAGCTCAGCTGACGATACAATTGGCAGGAAGTCTATTATTAACTCAAATTCCAATTTTGCTGCACATTTTCAAGGTTTGCATTTGAAGTAGTTTACAAAGTAACAACGTTTTATTTTTGAAAATGTTTACGCAAATTTTGTTATTTCAAATAGCTATCATGCACTGAGTAAATGCCTGACATGAGCCGCAATAACTTATGGGAAAGGAACTTTCCATGACCTTGGAAAAGAAAATTCTCTGAAATGCGCCACAAACAATGTGCCATGAAAATGTTTTTCATATTATTTAATTTGTTAACTGTCCATAATTTATTACCATTAATCGCTTCAGTATTTGCGTTCGAAATTACAACGAATTGACGAATCTGTTGCTTCGGAATCACTTCTAGGAACTTATTCCAATTGGAAAAACTTCTTGCCGCCATTATTGTTTTTGTTAAGTAATTACTTTTAAAAATTCAATTATCAATTCACTTTATAATAGTTTTCACTTTCTTTTAAATTCAGAGTTTTCTTGGAAAGATTTTATTTTCTTATTTCACAACTTGTCGGCTTCAATGCTAAACTTCTTTTAAGACAAAACAAACATTCGGCGTGAAAGTATACCTTCAAATTCTAATAAGACCGCAATGCAGTGGAAGCGTTCCGTATTTTGCTCAAGTGTCAAAATTCAAAGTCGCTTCACACTACCAATGATTGATAAAGGGTAGGAAAATCAACTTAACGACATTTCAGTTTAAGTTTAATATGGAAATAAAACTCAGTAATCCTTAAAAATCAAATCCATTCCAAGTCACATAAAACAAATATATATCCTTCAATCGTGGCTGATGTGGAAGAAATTGAGGTTGATGCCAATCAAATGGAGCACGTAAGTAACCACCTTTGGGTATGAAAATTCACGTTCTAATACTGAAAATTTCAAGTACTATGTTGGAGATAGAAACACTGTTGGAGCTAGACATGGTAAAGGATTTGCGAAGTTTCCAAACGGAGATGTCTACTTGGGAGAGTATCAAAACAACCAAAAACATGGTGTTGGCATATACTGCTTCAAGGACGGTCATAGATACATTGGACAATATCGTCATGGTGAGATGAATTGACATTTTAGTTAAAAGTTTTTAATTTTCATTCTCCTTAGGCGTCCGATCAGGTCATGGAAAGTTTATTTATCCTGATGGTAGTATGTATGATGGAAACTGGTACGAAAACAAGAAGCATGGTGAAGGAACATACTTCTATGAGAACGGAGACATTTACACCGGAAACTGGCGCAATGACGTACGTTACGGTCAAGGAGTAATGGAATTTCAGGATGGATGTCAACTTTACTGCACTTGGGATAATTTTCCAAACGGTCAATGTGAGATCAAATATCCGACGTACACGTACTACGGCACATGGAATCATCCTTATCCAATAGGTCCAGGAATGTTTAGTTTCAACAAAGAATTTTTTGACATTGGCTTCTACATGCTTGATAATTCTTGCAATCCACCCAAACATGTTTGGGTGTCTCAAGATATTGTCAAATACGATGATAAACTCATACCCGAAAGACCAGTTCCTCCTACACACCACGATACTGATGAAACTAGTTCGGAAAAGTTAGCAATGTCAGTTCAATTAGTTCCTCCTCCACCACACGAAACTGATGAATCTAGTTCGGAAAAGTCAACAACGTCAAGTCAAGAGTTATCATTGGAAGGGGAACATTTCAACCTAGAATCCGACAGTAATACCTTGAACCAGGAAGCAATGCTTGAAGAACTTGAAGAAGAATCTTCAGACACCACATCTTCTTCCATGGAGGATGTGTACTAAAATAAATCAAAAAATTCTCTTCCAATAACTTCTATTCCATGAAAATTTATAAACTGGTACAATATCCCTTATATACAGTAAAGAAATTATTGCAATTTTTGTTTGTAGTTCTCCACTAAAGTACCACTAAAATTCACTTCTAGTTCTACACTCAAAGATAGTTCTGTTCAATTTAAGATTTAACTCAAATTATAAATGTAAATTGATCATTTAAATAAAATTTTTAATTTATCTTGTGTGTAAATATTCTACTTTCACGTAAAAACTAATTGCAGAAGAATACACCGTGACTCTAGGATATATTATTATTATTACATACGAGTAATTAAAAGAAAAACATTATTTTTATTATTGTTCCGTAAAAATTCCTTTTTATAACAATCTTCACAAATCCATGAAAGAATAATAATTCATTAAATTAAATCTAAATAATAATAAAAACGAAAAATAAAATCATGGAATTATGATTTTCTTGTTGTATTTAACAGACTGACAGCTGTTAGTGCATCAGGGAATAGTGAATGATAATTTACAAGTGGAACGTATGCAGCTGTTATAACACGGCCAGCAAACCATCGACCATGTAATGAATTGACTGCTAAAACTGCTGTTGCAATGCTTGGGCACTTTACGTAAACATGACCATTTGGTGATTCTTTATCAACGTAAACGTGCAAAACTCCACCATGTTTTTTACATTCTTCAATGACATCATCTTCAATTTCGACATGCCAGTTCGAATTTGTTTCCGTCACTGGATCGAACATGTTCGTTAACATGAAACATTGTGTTGCTATTGTTGGAGTTGGTTGTGGTTGTTGTATAGGTGCAGGTTGTGGTGCTGTTGCTAGCAATGCATTTGCAGCTGCTTGTGGTACAGCTAAACCAGCTCCTTCAGCTAATTTAAACATTAATTGTAGACGACCTGTTGCACCTAAATCAATACCACTCCGATCCATTTCGTCTGTGTCCAGTGATGTTGTATTCATATCTAGACGTTCTGTAACGTTACCTACTTTCATTGGTCTTCCAGCTAATTCGAAACCATTTAATTGTTCCAAGGCTTTCTTTGCATCATCAGCATTGTGGAACTGAAAATTTTTAATGTTAAATTTAAAACTTTTCCATAACTAATAATTTCTATATCCCTTACCGTAATGAAACCATATCCTTTAGAACGTCCTGTCTCTTGGTCCATTATTAATTGTATACTATCAATTTTACCAAACGGTTCAAATATTCCTCGTAACATATCTTCAGTTATGTTGAAATGTAACGATCCAACGTACAAACGCATTGGTCCTGTATGATTTTTTGGTGTAAATGTTGGCACCGAATTAGCCATTCGATTCTTTTCAGCTTGTGTATGTTGTACACATATTGGAACACCTAGAAGTTTTTGTCCGGATAAACCAAGTGCCTAGAAAAACATAATAATGACGATAAAATCTCATTTAAAAACGTCTCATTTCCACGTTTCTACAACTTACCAGTGCTACTGATTCAGGATCCTTAAATTCTATATATGCAATGCCTTTGAAACGTTTCGTCTTATTACATGTGATTAAACGTACATCTCTAACTTTGCCAACACTTGAAAAGAATTCCTCAAGATCTCTAGCTCTTATTCTTTGTGATAGTTGCATACAAAATACAGTACGTGCGTCTCTCTCCTCTGGACTGAGGTCTTCCGGTGGCGATCGATCACCTAAACCATTTGGTGGCGTTCTTCCACGTCTGAATGGACGTGGAGACGGTGAACGTCTCCTGGTGAATTTCGAAACAACAATACTAGTTAATTTTTTATAGTATGCATTCATTATTCAAAAATAATACTTTCTCTCCTTGGATCGTGTCCTACGCCGTGAACGACTGCGTTTGCGTTCCTTAGAGCGTGATCGCTTCTTCTCGCGGGATTTCGAACGACGTCTTTCGTCCCGCGATCGTGAAGACAGTCGACGATCTTTAGAGCGACTCCTTTTCTTATCACGTGATTTACTTCGTTTACGATCTTTTGATTTGCTTCGTTTCTTATCACGATCACGTTCACGCTCACGATCACGATCACGATCACGATCACGTTCCCTATCCCGATCTCGGTCCTTGTCACGTTCACGTTCTCGATCACGATCACGTGAAGAACGTCGTCTATCCTTGTCACGTGACTTTTCACGAGATCGACGTTTCTCCTTATCACGATCACGATCACGATCACGAGATTTCTCTGCATCCTTTTCCTTCACAACATCTTGATCTCTATCCCGAGCTTTATCCCGAACTTTCTCCGTTTCTCCATCACGGGCATGATCTCTATCTTTTGCAGAAACATAATTATGTTCGCGATCTCGTGTACGATCATCGATTTTTGATCTTGAACGATCCCTGCTCGTGCTCCTGCAAACATTTACCAAATTACATAACTCAACAATTACCAAATTCCACCACATGCTCACCTCGAATGATGACGCCTCCCGTTCTCCTTCTTTTTGCCATTAAACGCTGGTGTCGGAGACGACCTGTCGCCATCATTCTACGTATTTCATAGTCACAATATTTAGTGCATGAAAATGTAGTGATGCATTACACATAGGTGGAACGCCAAACAAAAAGCAGGAATAAAGCAAATCGAATAAATTAGTATCTTTTGTATATCTTTTTTTGTTTTTGATCTTTTTATTAAATTAATTTGTAGAATTGAACACCGTGTGTGTGTGTGATTAATCTAGAATACATAATTTCAATTTAGTTTCATAAGAAACTGCATAGATCATTTTTATATGTTTTACTTTTCCTATTTGTTTATTTAAAAATTTTAATTTTATTTTTTTTGTTTTTTTGTTTTTTGGCTCAATCAAAGAAGTCAGATCAGACACATATAACACGCTCTACCAGAAGACTACACCACAGACCACAGATTGTCTGTTTGTTTGATTGTAATTTTTATTTTTATGGAGAAGGAATTATCCTGCACGTTGTCGCACATAATTTGATCATCTGAAAATTAGGTTCAGTTTGAGAAAATGGGTATAAAGTATAGGAGATTTTATTGTATAAATTTTTATTTCGGAAGAGATAAGTTTTCGTTTTATTTTCAATTTTTTTTCTTTTAACAAACAAAAATTTTTTTTAATAAAATTTTTCGTTTTTTTCTTTTTTCAAAAAAAATCTTATCTTCCTCTTTTTATTATTTTGATCTCATCGAGCTGTATTGGGTGCATCCAAACTTACCGGCATGATCCAGCCCAAATTAGACACATACGACCATTATTTAGGGTCACACACGATCATAGCAAATTTGTTTGAGTACTAACGAGACTTTCTGTAAAAAATATTTTTAACCCGTGAGAAAATTTATCCACCAAAATATTTACTATTACCAAATCAAAACGATGTTTGTTTTGTCATTTTGTGTCATTAAAGTGTTAAATTTAAAATTTTTTATTATGAATTTTTATGGTCGACGGCGGGGCATCATTATCGGTAGAAGCGCGATCAGGTCATTCGGGTCATTCTCAACTGGGTTATCTAGTGGTATTTACGTATACCATTGAGTTGATTCAAGAAAATACGGGGGGAGAGAGTCAACGTGGTTCAGTTTTTAATGTTTGAAATACCTAAATTCGTTATTTAAATTTTCAAAATGTTCTAACCTCAAAGTGGATTTTTCAAATGTCATTTGCACTACTAAGAAGTGTAGCAAATCAAAATGTATGAGAATTTGAGTTAAGTCAATATTTGGATTCCTGGCAGAATTAATTGCAAGTTTTTAGGTATTTCAATCATTTGAAACTGTTCCGAAAACCTAAACCTATATACCATTGGGTTGATTCAAGAAAATACGGGGGGAGAGAGTCAACGTGGTTCAGTTTTTAATGATTGAAATACCTAATTTGTCAAAAACAAAACAAATTTTCGTTAACATTCAATCATATGTTTACTTTCAAACGTCATTTTCACTCTCGCATGAAGTTTGCACTACTAAAAAGTGTAGCAAATCAAAATACATGAGAATTTGAGTTAAGTCAATATTTGGATTCATGGCAGAATTAATTGCAAGATTTTTAGGTATTTCAATCATTAGAAATTGTTCCGAAAACCTAAACCTGTATACCATTGAGTTGATTCAAGAAAATATGGGGGGAGAGAGTCAACGTGTTCTCGGTTTTAATGATTGAAATACCTAAATTGTTAAAAACAAAACAAATTTTCGTTAACATTCAATCATATGTTTACTTTCAAATGTCATTTTCACTACTAAAAAGTGTAGCAAATCAAAATACATGAGAATTTGAGTTAAGTCAATATTTGGTTTCCTGCTAGATTTTTAGGTATTTCAATCATTTGAAACTGTTCCGAAAACCTAAACCTTACATTTCCTCGAAGCGAATCAAACGAAATCTTAAAACATGCAAATGTAGTTCTTGAACATCAAACCTACATATTAATTTCCTTCCTAAAAGCAACCTTGTGTGCTAACAAACAAACAGGGAAAAATGTAAATGTTGTTTATAATTAATTAACTCCTCGAAAGAATTTTAAATAAGCATTTTGTTTATACGATAACCTACAAGTCAACGCAGCAGAAGGGTTAGTATTTTTGTAATTCAGCAAAACAAAAACCCACCATCATAATAATAATTATCATGCAAAGTTTATAATAAACATTAAACGCTAATACACGAAGTTGGGTAGGTTGGGAGTTAAAATCGATTTATGCTTCCAAAGGTATACAGCAGTTCGTTCAAGGTTTGACGAAGGGTTAGAAAATCGATTCTGGTTAAATATGCATTCAACAAATTTGTTTGTAAAGGACTTCATGTAGATTAGTATCATTATCCACTAATAAATCACTTAATTCTGTTCTGAATAGAACGCGTTAAACGAACCATTATAACGCTCTAGTTTGCAGAACAGAACGAACATGATTGACACGCTCTATTCATTTTGTACAAAGATTCTAAATTGCAGAAAACCCCAGAAACAGGTCACATAAAACAGATAAATGCAGAAGATCTAACAGCTGCAACAGATTCGTCAAAGTGTAAAATTTTCATTTTCTCGTGTTTTCTTATATTATGTATTTATAAACAAACAGATATACACGTTCGCATCGCTTGTGGGAGTGAGTTATCACTCGCACGAATCGAATAGCTTATTCGACCTCATGGCAAGGTTGTGGTTATGAATAAAACCAAGAATGCCTGATACAAATTTGTTAGGAACGTGTAGAATTTAAAGAATCATACTTATCAGTGGTATGAAGATAAGACAAGAAAGTGAATCACAACATGATTTCATTACTTAAGTTCTGAAGCAGTATTAACATTTAAGAAGTAAACAAACAATTGAGAGAATAGGAAATTGTAGAGATATACATATAATGATAGTAATTTACCACAAGTCGTTGAATCGTTATCTGTAAATTAAACAATTAACACCGGAACAGATTGGAAAATATTGAATAAAATTAGAATGTTTAGTTGTCAATGGAGCACACCCACAATCTACGGAGAATAACTGACGACACAATCCATTATTTGGACCTAGAAAGAGACGTTTCTGTTTCTATGGTATTATCAATAAAACATTTCTCATAAGAAATTGTAGGCTTGCTGGCCGAAGAAGTAGCATGATGAGCTTCGTGTGTCAATAACAATTGGAACCTGCAAATTACAAGTTGATTTAGATCGTAAGCGTATTATAAGATTCACAAAACAAATAAATTAATTAACAAATGATACGCTGCTCCATTAGGATAATAGATGTTAACTAAAAATAAAATGAAAATAATTTCATTAATTTGTCCAGGAATGCATCTTTAGAATGTCTTTAAATGAGATTTATTGGTATTTGTGGTCAGTCTTCTAAAAACATAAAGTTAGCATGAAATTTGTTGCTAATTTATTACGTAAAAACATAAAACATATTCGCTTTGATCCATTCTCATACATTGATTGTGTGTAAACCTTTGATTCCCTGTTCTATTATCGTACGTGCTTGCTGGCGATAAACAACGATCACAAGCTATTTGTGAAGATATATATATGTACGAACGTGAAAACGGAAGTATCTCGGCTTTAACAACAAGGACGACATTGTGGGATTATCCTGAGTAAAAAGGGACAAGAATTTTTGTATTTTTTTTTTTTTTTTATAAAATTTAAGAATTAAAGCAACGAAGATTGCATTTCTTTCGAGAATTTTTCAGTCAGTGTGATCCTCGAATGATCCTTGCTGGTTTTTTTTCGATTTTTGATTTTTTTTTTTTTTTTTTTTTTTTTGTTATTTTTAAGTACCTCTCTGGTTGTCTGTCGTTGTTGTTGCTGGATAATCAATCAACAATTTGTCTATAAATGTAAAACGAGGATATATTGAGTGCCGTCTAACAAATTCTTTTAATTTTTTTGTTTTTTATTTTGTTGCCAAAAAATATATAATTATTTAATTACAAAAAATTACACTTAATTTCATTTCGATATTACTAATTTGTTAAAAGTGAAAACGTGATTTGTTTTTATTGAAAAATTTTTTCTTCATACGGAAATTATTTCATAATCAATTCAATTTCCTGTCAATTCAATTTGACTTTCAATATGTTGTGTTGAAATTTTTGAATAATTTTCAATTTCCCGTCAAGTGTGTAAAACAGGATTCACGTTTCCATAATTTCCTCTATCAAATACGTAAACATTCGTTTTACTCACAAATTTCCTGTATGGCGCCTCCAACATGGCTTCTACGTCGAAATCTTCGGCCATTGTTGTTTGCCGTCAGTTTGCCTCTGGAATATTCAATTCACTCAATTGCTTCTAAACTCTTCAATTCAACTCTGAATGAAATAAACTTTTTCTGAATTTGTTAATTATATAATTACACGTTTTTTCCATTCAATTTGAATGGCAATTGACTTATTTGTTTCTTTCAATTTCAACAAATTACTTCTTGACTTGATTCACACTACTAATGCACAGCACACTTCTTGATTCTTCGGTATCGGTTTCGGTTCAGCGCGCGCTTCGAGTGTAGAATGAATTTCTGAAGTGATGTTGGTTGAGTCGAGGCAAATGTGGCTGCGTACTGCGATGAATGATTTTTCAGTTCTGCCAACTGCAAAGATGAGATACTTTGTGAATTAAACAAATTACTTCAATTGGATATTCAATATCTTAAATATAATACTAAACAAAATTTATATAATAATTACAATTTTATTTAATTGAAAAATTCATAATTGTCAAATTGCTGCTAGGGACATCTACATTTTGAAGTGAAAGCATTTCCACTTTGTAGGGCTTAACACACTAAATGTCAATCATTTGATATTAATTTCAATTTTAAACTGAAAATTTAATTGATTTTGAAAATTATTTTGCATTAAATTCTAGTAAAACACTTATATAATTATTATTAATTGAAACTCTTCAAGTTACTGTACTTGTGACTGTACACGAATCGCAATAAAAGGGAGTTTTCAATTCTGCCAAGTGCAAATAAGAGATACTTTGTGAATTATATGAATTTCAATTACTTCAATTGGATATTCAATATCTTAAATATAATACTAAACAAAATTTATATAATAATTACAATTTTATTTAATTGAAAAATTGATAATTGTCAGATTGCTTCTAGGGACATCTACATTTTGAAATGAAAGCATTTCCATTTTGTAGGGCTTAACACACTAAATGTCAATCATTTGATATTCATTTCAATTTTATTCTGAAATTTTACTGATTTTGATAAATATTTTACATTGAATTCTAGTAAAACACTTATATAATTATTATTAATTCAAATTCTTCAAGTGACTGTACACGAATCACAATAATATGGAGTTTTCAATTCTGCCAACTGCAAATAAGAGATACTTTGTGAATGACATGAATTTCAATTACTTCAAGTGGATATTCAATATCTCAAATATGTATTGTACTAAATAATACTAGTAAATCACAAATTTATTTCATTAAACTATTAAAAATTTCCAAACTGCTGCTAGGGACATCTACATTTTCAAATGAAAGCATTTCCACTTTGTAGGGCTTAACACACTAAATGTCAATTATTTGATATTAATTTCAATTTTATTCTGAAATTTTACTGATTTTGATAATTATTTTACATTGAATTCCAGTAAAACCCTTATATAATTATTATTAATTGAAATTCTTCAAGTGACTGTACACGAATCACAATAAAATGGGGTTTTCACTTCTGCCAACTGCAAGTGGAGATACTTTATGAATTATTTGAATTTTTATATCTCAAATATAATACTAAATAAAACAAATATAAAAATTAAATATTTATTTACAAATAATTCATAATTCCCAATATACAACTAGGGACATCTACACTTTAAAACGAGTTACTTGATATGAACAGAAAACAAGTCGACTTTGTGGGGTTTAACAAACTAAGTGTCAATTATTTGATATTAATTTAAATTTGTCTGATAATTTTGAAATGTTTCAAGTGACTGTACACGAATAACAACAAAATTTGATACGTTAAATTGCATCGACCTGTAAACGAAATGAAATAAATTACGAGGTATTCAATAACACTGCAACCGCAAACAAGAATCAAACTTTAAAACTTAATTCCCTTCTCGATTTTGTTTTCGTTGTATGCCCAGTACAATTAGCAAATAATGGAACGGATATTGCACCTGTCTCATATGTGGTTAGCAGTTGAATTGTATCTACTTGGATATTGAGACCACTTGAACGTGTTTTTTCACCGGTTTAAAGCTTCATTTTAAGTTTGTTTACACTCGAAACTCTCTTAAGTTCATTCTCTTAACGAAGAGAGAAAGCAAATCCAGTTTGGTTGGGAATAAGGTGTTAAATGAAGTTATGAAAAGCCTTAAGCCAGTTGTTGTTCCGCATCCAAAGCGCGAAGTTAGTGGTTTTCCTTCTTCAGATTTACCCATTTTGATTAATGAAAATATTAAAAATTTATTCTAGTGAAACAGTGGAAAATATTGAATTTAAATTTCAAATATTCGCTTGTCCTGCTGTCACTTTTGACAGCTCCAGTAACTAATCATTCAAGTGTCCAGTGAACAGTTAGTTACTTGTCGTGTAATAAATTTGAAATTAAAACAGGAAGTGTTCCGAGTGACTATTAATTAGTTTTGAATAACAATTTTTGAAAAAGAATTAATTAGAGTTAGGTAAGAAACAATTTCATTACGAATTGTGTTTGTTAATTGAATTAAATGAATCGCTTCACTGTCGCCATTCGACTCTGGTTGGAATTGAAAATGTCACCGACAAAGGTGCATCTCTGTTATGTTATGTTATGTTATGTTAACTAAGCGTGAATTAAATAAAACATTAATTGTAATATGATTCAATTTACCTATACTGCAAAATCAAGGTCACTTCAGTGTGTGTTATATGTTTATCTCTTTCGTAAATCATATATCAGTTTTAGAATTTTTATCGAATTTCAAATCGTCTCTAATTGCAAAAATTAGTTTAGTATGCTTAAGCAACGATCACAACATCAGTTAGCATAAGAATTGAATTGTGACTTGTCCATAGATGGGTGCAAGCTGTTACCCGCATAAGGCTATAAATAAACTTAATGTTCTCGTAACACGTTTCAGTTACTGTAAAACTGCTTTACCTGAAAAATTGACTGTTGGGAAGATCACGATCGCATTGCAGTGGTCTGTGTTAGAGTTAGCCAGTCATACTCGTTTTTAAACCCATGCTTATATGGTGTATGAACATGAGGTGATATAAGCATGTATTCAACATGATATGATTGTGGTGCGGTTTCGGTTGACTCATTTTCGAAACAAACAAGTTTCGAATTGCATTACTCCGAGTCCGATTCGACTAGTAACTGATCTTCGCCAATAGTTATACAGATTTTGTAAATTAAAAACACTATAAAACATGATTTAATGTTGTAAGGAAAACACTGAGTAACATCAACTACTGAATTTCTAGCGAGAACCATTTCAAATTGAAACCGACACAATTCGAATTGAGGTTATGTTGCGCCATCTTGCACTGCATCGATCGTGCACTTTTTAATCAACTCAGATTTGAGATTTTTGTTAATTACTCATTTTGACTTTACTCTCTCATTACCTGCTTTTTGTTTGCTTTAATTCTGATTAATGATCGACATTTGCCTTATAAAACGAAACATTTTTCGGGGGCAGTGATATAACATTGACTGCTTGAATGTTTCTCGTAAATCATCTCAAGTGAATGCTTCAAGATGTTGTGTAACTTTTAAATTTTTAACCAAAATCAAATAGCTGTGGTCAAGCTCATAAGTGCAAAATCCTAATGATCCTGAAGCACAAAATGAATTTCATTCACTGGAGAATGGGATTCACTCTCTGAAAGCGGGGAAAATTCATTTTATGTAGATCAAACACAGAATGAATTTCTCTCCCCTTCCTGGAAATGAATTTTATTTTCAGGATTCAGTCTTTGAAAGCGGTGAAAATTCATTTTCTACATCACATGATAATCAATATCTATCAATTTTTATTTTTTATTTCTTATATTAAATATAACAGTGTAACTGCATCACAGGTATTTTTCTGTTTTAAGGTTAAAAATCAGTTATCATGACTCTGAGCGTCTGACAGCAAGCTCATATTTCTAGTTTAACTTTAGTTTATTAGATATAGTTGCTATTAGCATTATAGTTCACAAGACATCTCCTCCGTGTTGGAAAAAGTGCAACTGGCTCGGATAATATGGCCGCCCACTGTATATGATGATTATGTAAAAAAGTTGGCAGGTGCGAGTCGGACCCACACATGGAGGGTTCCGTACCGCCGTACCAAAAAATTACTTTTTTTATTATTTGTTGTTATAGCGGCTACAATAGTACGCACTTTGTGAAAATTTGAAATGTCTACCTATTATGGTTCAAGAGATACAGCCCTGTGACAGACGGACGAACAGCGTGGGCATATTAATTTCTTCCTTCCTAGCCTTTGAAATGTGTTACTTGGTAATAGCACCAGGCACAGTTTCCTCTAGTTGCGTTTATCATTTGTTTGACATGTCTTACATGCAAATGTTAACTTTCTTCGTGACGTTTGACACTCACTGAACTCGGAGTGAAAACAATTTGAATTAAATTCAATTAAATTTTTAACCCGGTTTACTGTTTAACCGGCTTTGTTTCGACAAATGTTCCACACTTGTGTGTCATCCTCGCACAATTGACGCGTTTTAAATGGGACAAATGAGAAGTCGATTGGCAGCCATTGTTCGACATGAGTAAGTCACAAAATGGAGATCATACGTCATGCTTTCGTTTGTGGTTGATTAACAGATTCTAATTCGTGTTGGAGAATAATTCAATTTTCGTCAAAGTGAAGGAGAACATCAATGGTTTCCTGCTTTTCTTATATAATATAACGTATGATATTGTGTTTTATACTCAAGTGTTAAAGTCTTTTGTTCTGCAAAATGCAGTGGAAGTGATTCATTAAAATGCAGATTTTTCTAAAACACTTTTTAATGCAGAAAACTGCAATGACGATGAGGTACCATGTGAAACAAAAGTGTCAGGAATTGCGTGTCATAAACACGCACTGGAGAAGTAAAAGAACGAGAGGAAAGAGCAGATTGAAGTTGATTTGTGATTGTGAGGAACGGATGTGCTTTGATGTTGTGATAAGAATTTTTCATATGTCAACATCGGAAGTTGATTCGATCAATGGAAATTGAAAACAATTGACACACGAAAATTGAAAATGACTTCGACGCAAATTGAATTCGAAATGAGTGTATGTTGATGCTCTTGGGACTATTTTGAATCTTGAAATCTGGTTCTGTGGCCAAGTACAGTTGATCATTCCTGTGATTCACACCTTTCTCTTGACGCTGAAAGAAACCCACGGAACGAAAGACTAGTTTGTCTACTCCTCAGTCCTCATTGCAACAGTGCACACGTTTCTGTTTGGTTTAGGTAAAATAGGTTGTCATGGTTGCCAACATTGGAAAAAGTTTACTTCTTGTAACCGACGAAACTGCGTAGGCGATTGTACTGTGCGAACATGATCCAGTTTGGTATTTATAGAAGCAATTCGGGATACGTGCTCCACCAACTCTCAACCAACACCAGTTCGAGTACTTCTTTCCTTCAAGGATGATCTACTTATTGTGAATTTACCAAAACTCAAACGACAAGTAGTACCCTGTCAAGTATTATTAAAATTCATGAAACAAATATTTTTCCCCATTTCCGCCACACCACACTTCATTGCCCTTTTTTCGTGTGATGGAAATGCGTGACAAAATTTTTCTTAAAGTTTTCACTTTTTCCGTGCTAACTTAACCGTGACATTGTCAAATTTTCGCTTTCATTTGCACTATTGCCCAGTGAACATTGAAGGGACGTAACTCTTGTAACTAAGTTTACCCGAATGTCTTGGACAGACGGTTCATGACGTAACAAGTTCAAATTTGTATGGGAGAACCACTTGAAAACTGGTTCAAATGTGTTTAAGAGTGTTTTGAATCATGTAGGCGCCATCTTCCAGAATAGAGAAAATCAGAAATTGCACTAGAAATTTATCAGTGACATTTCATTTCAAAGATCGTCTCACTCATATTGAAATTTAAAATCATTCCGAAATGCGTACTCCGAATGCCTCATCACTTCTTCTTGTCGAAAGAAGGGACTCGTACGAATAGATCGCTAACAAAAATAGTAATTTCAATTCTCGCAAAGTTTCCTTTTTAATTGTCAAAACAGTAACGATAGTAACTCACTTTAAAATCAGTCGTCTGTCGCAAGCATTAAACTAGTTGAAAAATGCCAAACGTGAGGTCATGAACTAGTTCAAACTGTCCCGTCTGTCCAAAATTCATTTGACAGTTCATTACCTAGTTCCTTCATTTCATTCCTTAATGCAAAATTGAACCAATTTCTGTTGTTGATCAATTGATAAAATTGCAATTAGTTCTTTGAACCTGCGCCAAGCTTCTTTGTTCAAAATCGATTAGACGTAGTTGAACTACTTTCCTTATCTCAAGTAACTCTTAAGCGAGCTTACAATGTGCGAATGTTTATAAACAAAGAATTTGAATTCAAATTTCCCCGCCATTTTACAACGTTCGACAAACGTCAGAATTCAATTAAATTTTCGCAAAAATCAAAATTCACTCGCAGGTGGAAAGTAAACAAATAAAATCATAACAAATAAATTTTATCAATTTTTGGAAAATTATTGATTAGATAACAATAATCGATAAACTGTTTCAAATTTGGGTTTGTGTTTGCTTTGTCAACATGACAGAAGCCACGAACGAGTTATGCAACGTGTTCTGCCTCGAGATAACACTAATCGTTGCTGAAACAAATTTTGAATAATTTGCAAAAATGCTGGAAAATATTTATTAAATGGAGTGAGTAAGTTAAGTAAGTGAGTTACTGTCATTACTATTTTGACAAGTGAGATACTGTCAGAACTTTCACAAGTGAATGTACATTGATTGGCGTAATGCACGATAATTTTGACACTAACTGTATTTGCATCATCCCCAATACTGGCAAATTGAAATTTCCTCCTCGTTCCCAATTCGACGAAAGAGAAAATGCCGGAAGTAGCATTTCGAGGGAAGAGAGAGACCAGACAGCGAGTTACAATGAAATCTTTTGTATTTTTTCCGCTCTGTTTGTTGACGTTGATTTGTCGGCGACTGCTGTGATTTTCCTGATTTCCATCAGCAATAAAAGAGTTTTTCCTGGAAAATACATGTGTTCAAAGAAGAATCGAAATTTTATTAACAAATTTTCGTTTTTGATTAAAAAAGTGTAGTACAACTCGTGTCGTGACGTGACGTGACGTGTGTGTCTATGATTTCTATTGCAACCGGCAGATTGTTCTAATTAGACCGGTATTGTCAATTCCTTGTTTTGACATTTGACAGTCTCGCTCGTTACTAAAACAGAAAAAAGTTAATAAACTTATGTTATTCCAATTGGTGATGTGCAATATTGACGTTTCCATTTTGTTTTCTCACTGTCACTGGAATGAACTTGAAATGAAAGTGTCCAGGGTGTCCATTTCCTGAAATGACTCGAACTGGCACACAGTCTAAATGTGAATCCTTGTGATGTGCATCCATTAAATTCATTACGAACGCATCAAATGACCAGCAATTGAACAACATTTTAACGGTAAAAGTCACACTACAGTTATTACGAATCATTTTTCGTCAATTAACATTTCCTGCAACACTTAATGGTTCAAAAAATTTCTGCTTCCATCAGTTAACATGCAATTGCTGCATCCATTTTCCATGCTAATGAAGTTGGTCGGTTGTCGGTGGTTTTGTGTAATGGCAGTGGTGCGGTGTTGCGGTGTTGGTCGTTCATCATGAAAGAATGAGTGAAAACAAAGAAGAAGAGAAACCACAATAGCACTTGTGATAATTACACTTTGAGTGAAGAGAAAATCCGCTCATTGGATCAGTCATCTCAGTCACCTGAAAACAAAACACTCATGAACTTATTGCTCCTCGATGTCAGAAGATCTTATCCAAAATAAACAACTAACGATATCATCTCTATTCTAACCACTAACTCAACACTGTGATCCAACAGACAACTCTGTTGGTAGAAAACCACACATCCGATCATCACATCTGTGCTCACACGCCAATTTGACAAAGTCGAAGGAAATTCATATAAATGTGAAGTGAAGTTGGTAAAAGTTTGTAATCTATCGATAACAAGTCCGGTGCGTTCTTTTGCCACTGTGGTTTTTGTACGGCTTATACTTCAACAAATGACTCTGTCAATACATTGTTCGTTCCTGTGTTTTGCAGATACAGAGGGCGCTGATGTACACTAAATCCTCGATAGAATATGAGGTTCAACATTCTCTTATTCAATTAACTTTTGCATTTCGTTGGAAATAGTTTAATGTTTTCCAAGAAACTAGCTCAAGAGAAAATTCTTAAAAACGAAAATCATAAAAAAGTATGTAACGACATGTTGGACAAGTTAATCAAGTTTTTGTCATTTCTGTCCTGGATATAGTGGCGAAATAAAAAATTTAATTTTCTTCGTCAAATTTTGCGGACTCTAATTAAATTAAATTGAGTCAAACTGCAAATGATTTTCTCCTGTCATATTATGAACAAGGTATCAGTGTAGGAAACCTAATGGTTTGAGGTGGTAATTTCATTTTTAATAAGGAACGTTACAATTTTCGTGGTAAATTGCATTTGAATTCACTCCAGCCAGTGATTTGAGTTATTACTTAATCGTTGGACTTTGGAACTGATTTAGAATGTTGAATTGAATTGACAAGACGTGCGCTGCATTCACCCACACTGTCTGAATTTATGCGACACCTTTCGTGGCAACTTCCGTATTGTTTTTACGAACGCCCACAGCAATGGTGTCGGCAAGAAGTGCAACCAACTTCAGTAGCAAATCATTTCAAGCAATTCACTTCAGAATGACTCACTATCCGTCCGTCTGTCACAGGGCTGTATCTCTTGAACCATAATAGGTATACACTTGAAATTTTCACAAATTTCGTGTGTACTCGCACTTGCCCGCTTTTGTTATGAATTTATTTACATTTTTCCAACTAATGGTTGGCCCTTAAAGCTTTCGTTTCGTGACTTTTCAAAATTAAGTTCTCATCAAATTCTAACGTGCATATTGTGTGTGTACTTAAATCCACATAATTCCATATAATTTTGTGGCTACACACATTTCGAAATAGATCCAATTTTGAATACCCAAAATGATATTTAAGCAACCCAACAAATTTAGAAAAGTTTCTGTTTATGGTGGTAAATTTTTCCAATTAAACTTTCGAAACGAGAAAATATGAAAAAGTTTTTTGTTTTATTTTATTTTATTTTACTGGCACTTGCACGCAACAAATGCTTTTATGTCTTGTTACACCGGAAGTATGTTGGTGTCTAATCAACGGAAGTTCGGTTTATGGTGTATTTGCAGGAAAATAAAATGGAAACATATTAAAATTCGTTAACTCGCAAAGAAAGGTAATAAAATAAGAATGAAAATCAAAATGAAACTCACGCACCAAGATTTGTCAGTTATATGCGACTTGACAGAAAGTTCCAAGGACAAGTACGACATTTCAAACATTCCTTCCTTAGTCTTTAATTCAATGATTACGAGTATTCAACATGGCCGTGTTACAAACACATTCAATTTCACCAATCAAACAATACTAAAAATGACTTCAGGTGTACCAATCACAACAGTTGATTTTGACAGACTTAATTCACCTAAATTGTGGAAACTGTTTTTAAGCTAAAAGCATTTGGAATAAAATAAATATTTGTAATTATTGGAAGAATGTCTGTACATAAATTAGTTGATGTTGACATTCATTAAGCTTGTCTTGTTGTCGTCAAATGCGCAAAAAGTCGATCGTCTCATTACTCCCTATAAGTAAGATTTGTAACACATAGTTGTGTTGTGGATATTAAATTTCATTTACAGACTATTTTACGCAACAATTTTTAATGAAAAGAATTTTCGAATTTGAGTCGATTTGAATGTCAACAGCATCAAATGTTTCTCAAACAATTGTCGTGAATATTTTTTAAGTAAACAATTTTAACAATTTAACCACGAGAAATTGTTCAATCAACAATTGTTGAAAAGCAAATGGAAAATCTAGTGTAATTTGAACAAATTCGAGTAATTAATCAAAGTACAGACAGAAGTGCTGTAAATAATAAACAAAGAAAGTCACGAAATCCATTAAAAAGGTGTTAACAGCAACGGAATGTTACGTAAATTTTAGAAAACGCCGAAAATATAATCAATTTTTCGCTCAGTAGCTGAAGTCGTGCCAGGGGTATAATTACTATTGCCACTGTAAAATTCAACAGTTTGACCTTTTACGTGTTAAGGAGTTAATCCTGCCGGAAATAATGTAGTAAAAATAGATAAACAAAGATTTGTATTGATTACTCGTTCAATTTGCTTTCAATTCAATTTTTGTTGATACGAAATTTAAGAGAGTTGAATAATTTCTCTTTCATCGAATTGATCGCGGATTCGTGTCACAACCAGATCGTGTTGCATCATTTCAGTCAACTTGAGTAACTTCGAGCAACTTCATTAGCGAACATAAACAAATTTGACATTTGACATTGTAGCTTGAAGTAGACTCGCGCAACATTTAGCACTTTCAAGCATATTTCCCTTCCGTTACTTTTCGTCAAACTCTCTCAAAACGTGAACTGCAATTTCACTTTGACAGCTGTCACACAAAAGTGTATCTTCGGCCATTTGCAATTCGAATTTTCGTTAATTTCAAATGTGCACCAGAGTCAGACGAAACCATTCACTTTCAATTTCACTTTTTATCCAATCATTAATGCTATTAAATCCGAATTTGAAGCTGTTTCGGTTATGAAATTATAAAAATTATGTCTCTGAATTTGAATTTTTCGCATGTTCATGCCTTTCAATTGAATTTTGCAAATTACAATTGGAAAAAAATCAAATTAAAATGACGTCTCTTGGTTTTTGTTTTAAAATTTAATGCTATGAGGACATTAAACACGAAATTATGAAGTTTCATTATGCAATTCGTCTTGGAGTTGCGCGATTTTGTTAAAGTTCGAAAGGGAAAAAGTTTAACACAAAGAAATGCCTTGAATTATACAGTATAAAATATCGGTTTTTTAGGTCAGACACAAATTGAGACGAGTTTGACTTGTTTTTAAGAGTTTCAAGTTTATAACTTCAATTTATCGAGTTATTCGATATCATTTCTGAAGAATTGTTTATTTTCTCTTACAGATAAAGGACGGAAAACCGGAAAATCCTAGGGAAATTCAATATTCAATAGGCTGAGTAAGTTTTAAAGGAAATACGATACAATATACAGTAGAAAATGTTGCAGATAGCTTCACAATACAGTGATATCTTGAGATACGAGTTTAATCCGCTCCAGCCCCCAAAATGCAACCCCAGTTGTTCTTGGTTTTATAAAGTGTATTTGTATTTTGGTCACCTGAATGCTACTGTATGCATAATTTTAGTCACTACTGTTCTCTTCACTGATCTTTGCCTTTTTGAAAGAAAATGAACCACAGTTGAAGCTGTCAAAATTTACCGACTTTTTTCCATCACATTGAATTTTTTTTTTTTTTACTTTTCTGTAAATGTTTATAAAATTATTAATTCGTAACTGAACATATCTTCCGTTACATTTGTTGTTTGTGAATGTAGTCCTTTCCTCAAAATCTTGGTTCAAGTCTTTCGTTTTAGAACTTTTCCATTATCCGTCATTTCGATTATTTGTCACAACTCTGGTGCTATGCCTGATGGATAAAAGAGGTTCTACTGTATTTGAGTTACACTTAGAAAGTGGATACATACTTACTGATATTTGCATTTCTAAAAGAAGATCCTTTTTTATTCCATCAAATCACGAATTTCACGCATGAAATAGTGATAAAAATTTAATTTAGCTCCTTTTATCGCTCGAGGATTGCTCATGATACACAGCACGTGTCTCCAATTCAACCATATTTTGCACATGGCGTCATGAACATGATTGTCTCCATGATGAATATAGTTTATTGCGTATATTTATAAAATCTGAGAAAACGATAATTTGCTCCGGAAATAAAAATATTTCTCATAATCGAATTGAGTAAATGTCAAAAAGTAAGTCAGCGAAATGCATTTCTTCAATATGACCTCGAATTCAGCAAACGTTGCTGAATATTAATTTGAACATTTCCAAATTAGTATGCATAATGAGACACAGATGGCTTTGTAAGCCGCGTCATAAAGAAACGTCAACACGTTTACCTCATTAGCGATTGATTCGTGCGGTTACTGACTTCATCGATTCGATTCAATTCATCGTGTTCAATCATACGAAATTGAATGATTATTGATACGATCAACAAGAATTGATTGATCAAATGTGCAAACTGAAGAAAGAACAAATTTTAATTTCGAAACCTATTAGAAGCCGAATCTGTCAACTTTGTTAACAGAATTTCGAGTCTGTTATGGTAACAGTTTTTTAACAGAAAGCCTGTTAACTTTTGCCACCAGAATACCGATTCCGACCGTAACAGAAGTTTTCAAAATCCAACAGCACAATGCACGGGATGTCAAATTAACAGAATCTGTTGTTGTACCCAACATTATGTAAGTTTCACCAATTTTTCATTTTCCACAAAAACCGAAAATTGTCGAGACATTTTGAAATGAAATTTGGAGTCACCTTGAATTTTCCGAGCTACGATGACTAACATCATGTGATTACGTAAATGTCTTTAAAATTTAAGAAGTTCGGTTTCCGGTAAAATCGTTGTTAAATTTGCGTAAATAATCAGCTTGAAATTATGTTGTAAAAATCCACTTAAATTCTTGTTAAGGTTTCAATGTCAGTTTGTCAGTATTGACAGACTGTCTGCAAGTCACAGTACTTTTGTTGTTGTTATTTTTGTTGTAATTCGCGTGGCCTTGTTTCCAGATTGATCTCAATTTTTTTGAGTAATTTCCAAAAAATGACTTTAAGCTGTTTTATGTATTTATATATTTATTCGTACAGTTCTAATCAGCAACGTGACATTTCGAATTAACATTTTTTCCATCTCACGAATTTGTTAATTTCGTTGCAAATAAAAAATCTATCTTTGGAAATTTTATTTTTTATCTCCAGAATCTTCTTTTTGAAAAAATAAAAAAAATAATTAAAAAAAGTTGAAAAAGTGTAAATCAAATCGAAAATTGAGTATTTTAACACTTTAGTTCCATCTGTGGTAGAAGTTGTGAACTAAAGTCTACCATACGTAAAGTGGAAACAAACTCAGATTCAAATCTAGAAAGGTATATATGTCAATTGTCAAAGTTTCTTCGATATGTTTTCTTTCAAAGATGGAACCAAATCAATATCCCTGAATTGACAAGAAATGTCACTTTTCGCAAAATACCAATTGATCAAAATTGATCAATTTCCGTTGAAAACGAAACTCTTCCTGAGTCAGAGGGCAATTTTTTGACATTTCATCTTGAAGATTTTGCACTTTGAAACGAAAAATAAAACTGTCCACCATTACCTAGAGCTGGAGTCAATTATTCAGCAGGTAAATGATTCATGTAACTTTCGTGCTCAATTATATTCACCAAGTTTGGTTAGTTAGAGCTTTATTCAACTCCCATTTACAGAAAACAAAGTATAACTACTCATCGTCACGTATTCGGGGATATTAAATGAAATAAATTATATTCTAAAAGCGTGGAAGTCATAAATACGCTGCATTACGTCGAGTCAACACCGAATATGGTTAATAATTTTGTTTTTAAACTTTAATTTATCACCGAAAAGGGTGGATCGGTTTGAGTTTGAAACAAAAGTGAGTGGAGCCTCTTGGTTTCAATACGAATACAACACCATCCGTTAGTTATTGTGTATTTTGTGTGGAAAACTTGGAGTTGAAGTTGGAGTTGAAAGACAACAGAAGAAGTTATCAGTGTCGTGCATGAGTAATTTAAATGTCAACAGACTTCATACAGCTCGTAAAAGGGTAGAGTGCTTAAGTATTCATGCCTTTCGGAAGTCGTTTTCAATTATTTTTATCAGCGGAAACTTTAAACTTTACATTTTCCAACATGGCTACTGACCTATGCAAATGTTGGCATTGATTAAACGAATTTTTGAAAATAGAAATTTAAATTATTTCTGACATTGAAATTAATTTTCTCTTACAATTAACTTTTATTCAATCGAAAATTATGCAATTCGACTTTGAGTTCCATTCGAAACGTCAAAATATATGACCCGCAAACGGCCATTTTGTTTGTTCGTTTCCAATTGGATTTCACTGACGACTCGAATATGTGGGAACATGGAAGGAAAAGAAAATGTGCTCGTGGTTGTGGTATATGATTGGTAAGAGCATCTGCTCGGAAAGCGGAAGGACCTGGGTTCGACTCACAATTCATGTTGAATTTCATGTGTCCCACGCTAAAACGAAAACCTTCCCACGTCCTTTTCACATCCTGAACCACGAAACCGGTATTAGAACATCATTAGACATAAGTGCATCCAAAAGTTATCGGTTAGTAATACTCATTTATAAACTGGTTACAAATGGCCAGATCAGACAGCAGACAGTAATCTGAATTTCCGGTTTATCAAAGAATATATGTCAAATAAATTGTGGTTTCATTATAAACGTTCTCGAAAATGTTCTCAAAGTGGAAAGGTGAATTCGGCGAGATCGTTAACCCTGAATCGCGGTGATCGTATTGTGGATAATATTCAATAATTAAAATTGAAGATTCAGGTTCGGATCGATGACTCATCATCGAACGTGGTAACTCGTTTCGAGCATGTATCGATCGCAAGTGATCTTCTAATGTTGTCCCGATCACAGCAGACACTGTAAGTTTAGGTTTTAGTGGTTTCTGTAACGTAATTCGATGACTTTCATTTTCCACCATACGCTTCTTAGCTCATAAACTCTAAACTTTCACTTTGGGAACGATCATCTATTTTTTATTCCGAAATATAATCATACAACAATGAAGCCGCAATAGATCGTCTTATGCAGTACTTGCTATACTTTACCAACTGATCTTGTCAGTGATCTCTTCTCTTGATTGCGGCATAAATTATATATATATTTTTTAAATTTTTTTAATTTTGATACATTCGTCTCGTCTCTGAGTGAACTCTAGTCTTGCACAATAGTTAAAAATTAAAACAGAACAAAGAAGAAATGTTAAAAAACCTTTTTCAACTGGAATGCGGATCTGTCATGATCATGATCATGAGTTACTTAATCAACTCGTACCTATATTAACTGTGAATTGGTCATCTCGTTAGAAATCAAAATTACCTTTCTCATTTCGTTTAGTTTTTGTTCCATCTAAGGCCACTCAAACAATTTGATTGCTCCAAGGTCTGACTGACGTGTGTGTCAAGTTTGCAGCTAATTGATTTGCATATCCATAAATGAATTTCACTCACTGGGGAATGGGATTCACTCTCTGAAAACGGGGAAAATTCATTTTATGTAGATCAAACTGAGAATGAGATGAATGAATGTCGTTGACATTTGAAGGGATTAACCAGTCGAATGCAATATTCTAAACATTTGAAGTGCATGCACTTGCAATTGTCTGGAACACGAACGTTTGCTGATAAAATCACATAAAATCGTCTGCCTGATTTCACGTGGATAGTATCTATAGCAACGCAAGCTATTAAACAAAAGAAACAATTCCGCCATTTGCGATTAGATAAAATATTAACGTTTGAATATCATTCTTGTTTACTCATTCAACACCTGTCCAGACTGCTGGTTGCGGTGAACTATTAATTTCATGTATTCCACAACCAGGACACCATCAGTAACCGGAATCAGCCTGAACCCTAGGGGAACTCAATTGTGTTTAACAGAAGTTTAAGGGAACATTCCTGCCATAAGGGGGTTGCTATAGCAAACATAATAATTGAATGGTACGAAGTGAATTATTTAATGCTCTCGAGGAATAAAACGTTTTATTTATTTATTTTCCGTACATCTGCTGGTTAATTGAATCGTTTGTTAGAAGAAAACTACTCATGAGAGTCGATTAGTACCCAGGAATCTTCTGCAAGGAGTACACCTCAATCGCAATTTTGGGGAAAATCTTCTAAAATTAGAGTTGAGGTTACTTGATGAAATTTAAAATTAATATTTTTATTAAAATTAACAAAGAAATCGTTTGGATTTCTCCGATCGCCCACAAGGCGAAAATCTGAAATTAATCTGGAAACCCAGATCCGTCAGAAAGTGATCTTCGAAATTCCATATTTGACCACGATCGTGATGTTTTAAAAAATTAAATTAATTTTCGAATTTTCTTTTTAGCTTTCATCAAAACATTTGTTGATGGCGTGAGAAGGAGGAACAGATCGCACAGCACAGAGTCTTCCTTTAACAAAATGTCAGAATATTTCGAATTTCATTGGGGCACTAAGTGCCACACACCGCAGTCATACTTCGACAAGAAGCCAATAATCAATAGAAATGAGCCAAATGAGAAGAGGCGAGCAGTATCAGTACTTAAAGAACGGATCGGAGCTAGTATGGACTATGCACTGAAAGACAAATCATGTTGCGGTGATGAAGAGTTCCTGACACGTTTCTTGTATGCACGAAAGTTTGATTGTAACGAAGCGTTTCAATTGATCATCAATTACCATGCATACAAACAACGGAACCGGATTCTACTACAGAAAATCTCAGTTCTGGATGAAACGATACAACTAGCACTGCGTGACGGCTTCCCTAGTGTCCTCAAAGAACGCGATCGTCGTGGCAGGAAAGTCATTGTTTTCTTCACATCAAACTGGGATCCTCTACTGTATTCATTAGAAGTCATTTACAAAGCATTTCTCCTATCACTTGAGAAACTTCTGGACGACAAACAAAATCAGGCACAAGGCTTCATCGTAGTTGTAGACTGGACCAATTTCACTATACGACAGTCGACGCATTTGAATCCGAAAATGCTAAAATTAATGATTGAAGGACTGCAGGTAATTATATCTTTGAAATTCGTATTAACTAAATCGTATTAATCACTTATTCATTTGAGATTTTCAACGAAATCACCTTGGAAATTGAATTTCACATGATTTATAAAGCACTCTTGCCAAAGTGAATCGATTCCAGAACGTTCCAGAACAAGGAAATTAGTTCGATTCTTCAACGTTCTAAAGGTTTCACTTGATTGAATGATTGATAGTCTAAACCAATTCATATATGTTACGTTTCATCACCCAACCCAAACCCAATTTACTATTGCTGAGTCAACGTATGAAACGTAAACCCTACTCCAGAAAGAAAGAGGTTTCCATTGACGACATTCTTTTTGTTTTGTATCGTATCCCATTACAAAATACGAAAACTTTCTTCATTAGACCTGAACAAAAGTAACCTTATATCCATTGTAGCACACTCACTTAACACGATAATGATGTTTTGGAATAATTTAACGCATGAATTAACGATAATTTTAGTTCAGTA
Organism: Chrysops caecutiens; assembly: GCA_963971475.1. NCBI lineage: Eukaryota > Metazoa > Arthropoda > Insecta > Diptera > Tabanidae > Chrysops > Chrysops caecutiens. The sequence goes on from OZ020570.1 coordinate 3,582,252, forward strand.
CGCGTCAGTTGATTACAAGACATTGGAAAATTAAAACAGACCAAAATCAGAATTATTTTCTTTCTTATATCCACTCCATAACAACTTCCTTCCAACAGAACGGAAGTGGTCAATTAAAAATTTACTTGTATTTTGCAAGCATAATTATTTCATGAAATCAACAAAAAGTATTTATATCTCGCTACAATCACTTTGTGCATTCGTGGAACCTTCAAGCAGTGCCCTAAGAGATAGAATAAAATGAAGTCACTGAAGGCAAACTGCTTTTTATAATTAACATAATTATTAGCATTAAAAGTAGACCCTTCGGGGAATTCATGGACAAGTTTCATATAAAAGGTGTCCATTAAGTTAAAATTTTCGTTTGCATGTAAATAAATGAAATCGTTGTAATTTTCTATCTGCTTTTAGGACTGTTTTCCAGCACGATTCAAAGCAATACACTTTATCGGTCAACCATGGTATGTGGAAGCAGCACTTGCTGTTATTAAGCCATTTTTAAAGGAAAAAACCCGTGCCAGGATAAAATTACACGGTGGAAATCTATCAACATTACACGAATGCATTGCAAAAGACATACTTCCATCGGAATTGGGGGGCGAAGGACCAAGTTTAAATCCACTTGACTGGTATCACATTCTATTAGAATCAAGCCAAACAAATGAAGCTCCAAGCACGTATAGGATAACAGAAACAACAGTTTATTCAAAACCTCCAACTGATTTTGTTAAAGAGGTTGTACCATCAATGGTCGACGACATTCGACATCATCACATTGAGGCGACAGCAAGGAATACACTTTTAGAAATAAATGGTGATTTGTGACGAAAATCCAGTTGGAATTGTGTTATTTTAAGGATAATGTCTTATCTAACATTGTCTCTCTGCTTATTTATAAACAATTTTGTAATCTCACTTAGCATTTAGACATTACATTACAACTTTTGTACTCTACTATATTCATTCACTTTTATTTCTAGTATTTAATTAAAAACATTTTTAATTTCTGATACTTCACTTTCGAATCATATTGTTATTAGGTTATCATACTTGCTCAAAAACATGCTTAAATGAAATTAGTATTTTGCAATTTTAGACACTCCATGCTGACACTTTCTATGTTTTGTACGATTCCTTTATTGTGATTAAACTGTGTTTTATCAAAAATCATGTTCAAAATGAGAAAATAATTTAATTCAAAATAAAACTAAGTTGCAAATAATTTCACTGTTTACTTTCTAGGTATGTCCTTCAGATGTAAAAACTTGAATTGTTTTTAATATATATTCTAAAAATTAAAAAATTAAATTTAAGCTGGTCCTTAAGCACTTTTGCCTTTTTATAATTGTGAGTACTATTTCATACCCAATACCCTTTAGTCAGTGAATTATCGTTCGTAAGGATTCAAGATTCCTAATGATAGGTCACTTGAGTACGTACAGCTTGAGTTTACTAGAGTTTACTCGACTGATTACTCGTTACTCGAATAATACAAAAACGCATTTGACTAACATCGAGCAACTTCATGAGCGAACATATACAAATTTGACATTAAGTCAGCTTGAGTTTACTTGAGTTTACTCGACTGTAAATGAGCAATTTGGAGGAATTTCTCTAAGTTCTCTCTCATAACATCATGAACGAACATAAACAAATTTGACCTTAAGCCTGTTACATGCACCTGTCAAATGAACAGGATATTCCAACTAGCTTGAAGTTACTGGAGCAAATTTCTTCAAGTATTTGTAATTTTTCCTCCGTTACTTTCCGTTAAATTCCCTCAAGTTCAAAAACGCTAACTTCGTGCTTAAAATATATTGCAATATATTGTAATTTGTTTCGAGAAAGTACGTGAACATATCTGATATGTTTAATGCTTTGTCTACTACCTCTAATCTTGAGGATGTGCCTCTGACAGCTTTGTAGTTCTTTTCTATTAGTTTTTGACGTTTTATAATAAGCTAAACTCTTATATACTAGACTTGCTCTTATTATTTGCTTGTATATGAGAAGTTTATTTTTTATATTTAATTTCTTGCTTGGTTTGTTGAGGATATGTGCGACCATGTTATTCTTTTGCCGTTAATTTTTTCCCTGACGTTCATTTTGCCAAGACATCTCACAACTTGTCTGTGGTTTGGATTCATGATGGGCTGAATGGGTGAAGAGAATAGCTAAGTTTGTGTCTCTGCTAAAGTTGATGCATATGCTAAATTGTAAATTTAACGTTTTATCAAATTTTACTGAGATTTTATTAATTAACTAAAACAAATTGAACTGTTGACGTTTGAATTTATTTGTTCCTTTATATATCATGAATTTGTAACAATTGTGACACTGAAGCCAACTTCATGTGTTATTGAATTGTCAAATCAAAAGTAGCGAACGCAGCCAAAGGTCTTCCGAGCTTGCATCCACCGACACATGCAAACACTTCGCGTGTAAAAATGCACAATTATTACATTGTGTTCGTAAGGTAATTGGCATTCCATGAACGACCGCCAGCCGTTGTCGAACGTACGTCCACCGACATCGAGACGAGTCACAGTTTTCGAGAAGCTGTTGAAGCTGTTGAGTGGAAAGTTAACAAATAAATTCCATACCAGTGCTGTGTTGCATTGCATATATATTTTGAAGTAAAAAGTGTGAAAATTTTCGAAAGGAAGTGAAAACTGTTTGATTTTCGTTTATTTTTCGTTTCGTATTCATTTCAATTTGGATTATGTGCGGAACAGATGATTGTGTCAAAGTTACTCTAGAAAGAAAAATTTCGAATTCAATTTGAAATAAATGTGTAAATTTCAACATTCAATAATCAATTAAGAATTGTGCATGGAATATTACGATAAGTTTATTTGAAAAATAGCATTTTCAATTCAACAAAGTTCGCCATCATCGCATCGCCTGTTCCATCATTCATTGTTCCGCAGAAACTTCACAAAATGTCGTCCGATTCAAGGCTGTTCCGTCATCGTTATTCGAGTATTTTATGTTTTATATTTATTTTTGCATCCGCCATTGATCTCAGTATTCAGGTGAGTTGATATATTTATAAAATTTCATTTTTATATTTTCCCACTGAAAAATGCACGACGCCCCAATGTTCGTTTGAGTGTGTTCGAATGCGTTCCACTTGTCGTTTCGTACGTCATGATTTCATATTCCGTTCCCCGCTGAATTATGTTTTCATGCAATTCGCTGACATTTAGCACTATGTGTGAGTGTGTCATTCGATGACTCACTTAATTCTAGTTAAAAAATATTTATGCACAAATTAATAACAACAAATCAATAATAATTATAACAATAACACTAAAGTCAAGGTGACGAAATTGTGCATTCCAAGGAAATGTCAAATCAACTCGAATTTGTCAAAAATCGATTCACCGCCATTTGCTGTCAGTTGAAACGTAGTAAATTGACGGAAAATTGTTCAACTCTTTTGTCTTTTGTCGTCGCCATGTTTTATTGCCTGGAGGCACCAAAGTGTCACGGTCGCTAGAAAGGGAAGTGCGCATTTTACCTCCTGAAGAAGTTGTAAACAAGAGTGATGTTATACCAGGAAATGGAAAATTCACTTCCGTTTTTCCTTTTAATCCAATTCTGACATGAATTTCCGATCGATGAAAGAATGTTTTCCAACATATACTAGTATCCAAGCCGGTTGATTCAATTACCAGAGAGTGAATCTCCCACAGAAATTGATCGTTCAATTCAACAAAATACAGCTTCAAAGTGTCGCGACATCGTTTTAATTCAATAAACCATGGCTTCACGAAAGTGTTCTTTGAGTCGTCTCACAAATGAATGCATTCAGTGGTCTGAATTTATTGTAATTGCGACAATATCAAGAGGTCAATATATTAAATTGTTCGTAATGATATTCAAGAAAAATTCTTCACTTGATACTTGATTGCTGTAAGTGGATCAACTTGGCAACATTATTCAATTATTTGTCGGTGACACCGTGCATCTACCGTCCACAAGTTGACTGTTCTTGCAGTTACGTATTCATTTCATATTCCTGTCATCATTCAACAATTAAGAACAATTCATCGACAGCTAATTGAATCATTTTCCGTTAACATGAATCCAAAATAACATGATGTCTTCAAATGATTTCCACTAAAAACAACATTTTTGGTCATAAAATGAAACTAATTAAAAATTCAAACATTCAGTAATTATATTCCGCGTTAAATGTCAACCAGAAGAACGAGAATCAATTACCATCTTCTCTTGAAGTTGAACAAATTTGATTTCCAATTACTGGATTCAATTGAAATTCAATTAGAAATAAATTGATCAATTTTTCATAACAATTATGAGAAAATCTTGGTATAAAAATGTGGTTCGTTGAATTCATGATACATGAAGTTGGCGTTGTTGCATTCAATTCCGTCACGAGAACAAAACGAATTCAAAATGCCTGGAATGTTGATAATTCATTTATTAAATTCATGCGAATACAAAAGAAAGAGGAATTTGTGAATTTCCGAATTTCCGAATTTTTCCCTCGTCCCATCGAAGCCAATTGATGGACGAGAAGGAATTTTCTAATTCCCAGAAGAAGATGTGGCACTTTTGATCCTTGGAAGGTGGTCAATTGTTCAGCTCGACATTCAGTAGACTGGAATGTGACATTAAATTAAGAAGATCCTAGAGGTTTTATATAACAAAGCCGTCAAACATCGCGTGCAGACTTGAGGTTGCTCCAAGGCTCCAAATGAACATGGCGAGTCCTTTTTGTAGACAAATACTGCGCAGCAACAAAGCCCTCCAGAACGTATTTATCGATTTTTGATTACCAGCACGTAACAGCATAGTAAGGTTTCAATTACCTGCTCATATGCATGGTGGACATGAAAATAAAAGTTCGTCCTTTGAGGGAAATATTCTTCGAGACGAATGTCGAGCTCATTGCCATTTGCCGCTTTTAAATATTTATCCTGAACATTTATGTGCCAACCTTTCCTTGGGTAAACATTAAGGTCATCCGGTAATTATGGTAGCGTGTCGTCAGAAGGACCTAAAATAATCGTTCAAAGGATAATTCGATTACCTTCAGTTCACACTTCGAAAACGAGAAGACTTTGAAGTTTCTTTCCAAGCATTTCGAATTCGAATTCGATTGAATCAAACTGTCACTTGGTGCAGTCTCTAAAAATAGCTGAGAGACAATTGGGTTGAAGTGCAAAAGTTTCTAATTAAAACCAAACCATCCACTTGCACTTTCCCTTATTCGCAACATCCTTGCACCGGAAACAGCAGAGTCATCAAGTCTCAGTTTCAAGTTTCAAGTTTCCGTCAGAAGTACTCTTGCTTCGGTTGCGAGACACTGTGGTGTGGCCATGAAACAAAACCCCATCGAAATGAGAACAAGTGGAATAAGTGTCTCTGAAGAATTTTCGAATTGTTTTGACCTAATTCAGCGCTTTTGATTATTAAAGATGGCGTGGCGTTCCCATGAGGTTGAAGTGAAGTTTTAACATTTGCTGCGATCCTTTTTGAAGGGCATGGCACCGTGGAGAAAGTTCATGAATTCGTAAAAACCGGTTTAAGAAAACACAATGAAAACAAAATGGACGTTTTTTAAATGGCTGCCTTTGGAAAGTCTAAAAATATTTTTAGCCTGAACATCCCTCTTTATGGCTTTTCGTTAATATTTCATGTACAAACAAAATTTATATTTCCTTTTTGCTCCTGAATATTTTATTTTCATATTTTTCGAGTGAATGTCTGAAGTCTCGAAGGAGTTCCACCAAATAAATTTCCTACGAATATTCGTCTTCCAATCACATTTCACTTACTTGAAGGTTGTTGCACTTGCTCAACGAGTTTCCTCCACCTGTCAAAAAAAAGAGAAATTTCGAATGTCACCGAGAAGTGACTGCATTTCTTTCGAGGTTTTCATCGTGATCCACTGACATTTGCAGTGCGGAATTTTTGAATTAATTAAAATTAAATTTTGGCTCTGGAAATTTCCAAAACTTTCTTCGTTTTTTTTTCCTTTCGCTTTCGCAATCAAAATTTAATTCAATTAACGAGTTGACCTTCAATTTGGAGAGCCACACACGAATTTGAGAAGTCTCATGGCGTGGTAATCAATTGATCTTTACTCAGTTCCCGGCAGTGAAGTTTAGCCAGTTTAACAAACTTCACTTAGCATACTAAATCCGGTTTATCTCTCAAAAAACTCAAAGAAAATAGATCCTGAAACTACGAGTACCCGAGATAAACCGGTTCAAGTTCTGTAATCTGTCTCCGGTATTACTGTCATTCCTGCTGTTTCGAGTACTTGGAAAATTTAACGCAATTTTAGGTAAAGTGGCAAAACCTAACCTAACTTTTCTCTGTCAAAGCGACATCAATTTCATTTTATTTATTGATCTTCACTCACTTTCAGTCTAGTTGTGAGTTATAACCTAGACAGTCGAAATTTAAACAGGTTTAGTGAAACTAGCTGAAGTTTAGCCAGTTTAACAAACTTCTCTTGGCATACTAAATCCGGTTTATCTGTCAAAAAAATTCAAAAAAGAAAATAGATTCTGAAGTTGGCAATAACGTGATACAGTTGCGTACAAACTACGAATAACCGAGATAATCCGGTTTAAGTTCTGTAATCTGTCTCCGGTATAACTGTTATTCCTGCTGTTTCGAGTACTTGCAAAATGTAACGCAATTTTAGGTAAAGTGGCAAAACCGAACCTGGATTTTTCCTGTTACATTTAAATTTAAATTTTTTACTTTGTACATTTGTTCTGTCAGTTTAGCAAATTCAATAAAGTTTTTAATATTACTTGGGTTTCATACATTTCGGGTTCTAATTTGAAATTCATCATAATCCAAACTGGAGGATGAAGATAATGTTGCAAAAAGTTCTAATAAACAGAATTCGCTGATACTTTCTTCCTATTTTCCGAAATTATTTCCATACAAAATGTCAAAATTTTACTTTGACCATAACCCTTAAATGCGCTTAGCCATCTAGAGTACTTTTGTGAAACAAAATCCACCTCGCAAATAACTTCAAATGGAACGCAATAATTGCAGCTGTCGCACCTCAACGCCCTGCGTTTTCCTCAGTGAAACTGCTAATTATCCTTGCAACAGCCTCGAACTTGTTTTCAAGGCGTCGTCTAGGTCCTGCGGAGTAATTCACTTTTTCAAAATGCATTATCGGCGGAGTAGTAATGAGTAATGCATGTTTAAAAACAATTTCAAATGGCTTGATGTCATTGAAGTACGGAAATAAATGCAGCCTCGAGTGCTGTGTATCCTTGCAAGAGTTCTTCCCTTGCCCCTTCGAAGGTCCCGACACATTCTTCCTGCTCGTGGTCAATGACGAAAGTTCCATTAATTTTGTGTGTTCGACAGATCTCGATTTTTGGAAGTATTCTCGATTTTTGGAAGTATTCCAAGAGGAAATGTAAATAATTTAATTTAGTAAACTTTCAAAGCACAAAATTTCGATGCATTAATCTTGGAATGTTTTAAATTCAATAATATTTTTAGAATGAAAATTAAGACGCACAGATTTTTAACGACGTCAAATTGAATCTAGTTATTGTACATGATTTCAAATTAAATCAGTTAACACTAGTTTATCGAATGAGCGACAGCAGACAGTCAATTGAGATTAAATTGAGGCACCATTCAGGGACGCCATTATATGCAACCTGCAACAGAAATTCAATTATTCAAAGAAAATCAAACCAAATTTTCCGTACTTGCTGTATGAGTTGCGAACTTTTCCATCACGTCTATTAATAAGAATTTCAAAAATAAAATTGTTTCAGATAAAATTGTTTATTTATTTAACAAATTTTGAGTTAAAGTTTTGAATTGCTCACTAAAAGAAGATGAACCCGATCTTGTCAAGTCTTTGAAATGTCAATAAAATTATCGTAGAGCGACTCTGAGGAATATGACGAGTGATTCATGTCGGCCTTCGCAGAATATTATGTAAATTCGTTGCATAATTCCTTGAATGTAACTCACACTCATGATTCAGTTCATAATCGTATCAATCGAATTGAAAATGAAAATGAAAATTGAACTATTTCTTACTGATTAAAACAAACAAAACCTGCAAATGAATAATCGAACTATATTTGGATAAGTTATTAGCAAACAGGCGTCATAGCGAGGATTATCTTGTTCTAGTTCTAGTTCTATTATTTATCAATAACGTTTTGCAGCAACTTGAAGAATATGAACTGAATGTCAGGCTGTCAATAGTGATGCACATAAGTCACTCAAACCGAGAGGATTTGAGGTCAAGCTGTCGGACGTTGATAAACAGATGAAAACCTATTTATATAAAGCACAAACGTTTTTGATTAACCAAATAATTAAAAGGAAGTGCACCTGCCGGATTCAAAAAGCAGAAAATCCTGTTGAAATCCCTTATTCAACAAAATTAAAAGGGGAGAAAACACGTTAAGTGGAGCTACTTCACGTTTATGTTGGTACACAATCGAGTTCATCTACCCGAAATGCTGGGTATCATTTGGAGGTTATTTACCTCTTGAAAATTTAAATCTCCCCTTATATCTGTATTGTTTGGAGTTTAAGTTTAAACCCTGAGTGGTGTATTTCATTTTTATGGCAGCCTGGATTCCTGTATCCTCTCTATAGGTGCTATGAATTTTACAGCCACTTTCCCACAAAATAAGTTATTGACCCGGTGCACGATCATGATTTGTAATAAATTTGTTTTGCTGAAATTTAACCGTGTTATGAGTGAGTAAAATTCTTGCTGATACTATCCTGGAATACGTAAAACCTTTCAGCTAACCTTGTTGAATTAATCGTTGATAGTATTTCTTTAGTATGCACATCACGTGTCTCGTTCTCTTGGCAATTCATTTGGAAATAGGTTCCGCTCGCGTCATCCTGGGAAGAAATAGAATATTTTCAATGAATTGAAGGTAATTTTCACTCAAGCTTGAACTGAATCATGCGTTTCTCGTTAGCGTATGACTGTGCTGTAAGTAATAGATATGAATTCACATAGCTATACTAAAGGGATGTGTTATTCATACCTTTAAGACGTTAATTTCATACTCAGAGTGTTGTTTTTAAGCAATAATTAAAGAAACCATGAACTACTTTGTACGACAACGGTCAATTGACATTTGAATTACAATGCAATTTGGTTGCAGCGGTTTTCTCTTGCAAACTCTTCACGTAAACTGTCATAACACACCAAACCCAAAGTAAACACAAACTTTTGCTGGAATTTTCTAGCAAAAACAGGTTTTTCTTCATTACACGGATTATGTAATTCATAAAACGATGTTTCCACATAAATTTTTAACGTATTCGTTTTGATCAAAGTGGAAGAAAAAATATTTATTTTAAGTTTATTGATCAACAAAAGGTGAATCTACATGTTAAGCCGTAATATGTGGAACACGAGGGTCTTACTTCCTTCTTCCTCATGTGTTCCCGCATCAGAGGAAAAGAGACGAATTTTGAAATGGCATTGCCATACTCACACGTCATTTTATTTTATTCAATGCATGTTCCACTGAATAACACGGGAAAGTTGAAATAATTATTTTAATTAAAATGAATCTCTGTCTCGTGTAGGCACTTCCACTATTAAATTGTAAACAACGCTAATATGCGTAGTTTGATTCTGAGTTCGTTTGTACTGAGAAAATTATTTTTAAAAATTTACATAAAACTAAGATAAAATCGGTGAAACACGTTGAACCACTGATATGAAGTGTGGAATTTGTATTACTACTTTGGTATTTCAAGTATTTACATGAAGATATTTTTAAAAATTACGTTTTTAACCCAATTTCCAATACTTTGGAGTAGAGTTAAGGGGTAGTAAGGTTAATTCGGTACAAGAAATACATAATAAACTGACATTTATGGAATATTCTCTGAAATTTTCATCAATTTGTATGAAGAAATCCGCCATTGACAGTGAATCTCCGCGAACGTCTCACTGGATCAATTAAATCCAAAAAACGTTTTAAATTTCAGTTATTCATAAATGGTTTATCACTAATGTGTCCTCGCTAAATTTCTTGCAACTTCTATGATGCAATCTTGCCGCAGCATAAACACAACCACATATTTTTTATTTTCGATTGTGGTGTCATTGTGTATACTTGACATTTGTCAACGTCAGTTGTCTTTGATTATTGTTTGAACTTAGTACCTATTCACTTACTATTTTTGAATAATTGACACTCACTCATTGATACTTGCCTGTGTCGGTTTTCCCTGTCTCGGTAGAACACCTTCTTTCTATTCTAGCTCTTACTTGTATTTTTCATTGTTTTTCATTCTTCTTGTGTGAACTTGCATTAAGTTTGACAAATAAATAAATAAAACAAATAAATAAATGAATTTTGGATTGTTGATAAGAGATAATCGCGTGCCAAGTAAGGAATTACGTTTCATTAAACCAAAAAACTGATAAAGCACGCAAAAAACATCAAAATGAACTTTTTCACGGTCAATGGGCAATATCAGCTCAACTGACCTCTGAATGACAGTCATTGAAAAGCATGTACAAATAAAACAAATTTTATTTCATATGAATTTTAATGTTTATAAAACAATTGAAATATTTTACCGATCGACAAATTCGATAACTAACAATTTGAGGTTGCCCAATTTGATGGTGGTTTCAAAATAAATTCCTGGATGGAACGAGTACGTGGTCAAATGAAGGTTTAATTATTTGTTAAAAACATTTAAATATTTCAATACGATTTAATGAAGGCTCGAATTTCAGGCATCCACGTGCTTGCACTTCATGTATTCCACCTGGAAACCTTCGAAATGTGACAAAATAATTGGAAACACATTCATTCTCCTTCTGTAGAGTATAACTCAATTTAATGCGAATGAAAACGGCACGTGGTGAGTTATTATAACTACATACGAGTACCTACCAAAGAAGGCATCAAACCATGCGTCCTGTTCAAGTATTTCAAGTCTACACAGTTCTGTAGATATTAAGTATATCGACAGAGTTATTGATTTTCAAGAATATTATATTGAAAGGAAAACGTGATTTACAATATCATGTAAATGCAGCTTTATGTTTGGCTTCACAATTTGGCAGTACTTTATTGATTCATTCTAATTTTAGGATTGTGTTAAAGGTTAAAAATCAGTTGTAGGAAATTATTGTCAAGACGTCAAACTCATCAATTAATCCTGTTTGTGTTGTCTAACTACGTTAGCTTTACGTTCAAATTCATGGAAATCACTGAACATCAGAAATCCTGATTAAATTCCTTCCACAATCTGTCTACCTAGAAGTCAATGACTTTGACTATCGTAAGCAGGGACAGGACACACTCTTATGTCGTTCGGAAGTATTCCGTTGTCTTATACACGTTTCCGAGGAACGAGGTTTTGGTAAACACAAAAGATTTGTATGTGAAGTCATTGAACCTGATTTCCTCTGGGAACGTGATGTTATGTACAAAATCATGAGTTAAAGTGTATCCAGAGATGCTCTTAATTTCAAATTTTTTTTTAATCAAAATTGTCCCAAATGACTTCAAAAATGATGTCGGGAAAAATCTCTAAGTACTCGGCATGATTTTCCACTAATCAAAAACAAAAAAAAAAATTGCAATAGCTCTTGGAAAAACGGAGACGTCACCGTCAGAAAAACGCTGCACAGCCGCCATTTTGAAATTAATCGCTTCAAAAAAATTTTGACATACAGTCACTGATATGTGTAATAAATACTCTTTTTTGGAATCTCGATTTGTTCTGTAGTATTTCTGAAAAACAAAATAGAGTGGCATAACTCCTTAACAAACTAACTATTTAAATGACTATCATCATCGATGTTCCATCACAACTATGATTGTTCGATTAAAGTCATTTCAAACTATTTTACAACCTTTTAAGTACGATTAGCTTCAAGTATTTTCAAAATAACAAAAGCAGTTAAACGTCTGCTGTGCAAATGGATATTGGATACAATAAACAAAGCAAATATGACTAATTCCTCATAAGTGTGATTTCGCTCATGTCAATGTTCACATTGAATACTGCCATATGACTCTGTTGCTAGTTTACATTACTTTGTTATATTATATATTTTTAAATAAATACCCCCAAAACGTTCAGACCTTTTCTGAAACGATATATTATTCATTATTTGGTTATCATGTAGTCACTTGAGTCAATAAATGTGTCGAAAAATTGTTAATTTGCGTATTACTGAATGTTTTATATTCCATAAATAGGTTTAATAAAGCAGATACTATTACGCACGAGAGAAGAATTTGGTTATGGATTCATGTAAGAAGTTTGACGTAATGTGGCCAAAATTGGCGAACAAAAATATCCGGTTTTGAGCAAATGATCCATCAAGCAGGAAGTCGACTTTGATAGGAATCTGTCAGGTGGAGATCAGCATTGTAAATGATATGAATTATTTAAAATAATCCGAAATTGATCTTGTGGATTCATAAGATATGTTTTCACTGTAAACACATGTAAAATGTTCCGACCGAAATTAGCCACTAGACTTGCCTTGCCTTGATCTTATTCGAGAATCGAGATGTTGAATGTTAGAAGCGGATGAAAATGTGATGAAACAAAATTGCAAATAATCTTAAATTGTGGTTGAAGTTAAGTTTTCGTTTCAATACAATACAATTCCCTCGCCTTAACCTTGAACGTGAACTTTGAGATCAGGTTTGTGTACCTTAACCCTCGACAAATGGGAGAAAATTTGTTTCAGACACTGAAACGAGTTTTTCAAAATGCGATTCTTATGTTTGAATGATTTATGTGTAACATTTCTGTAACACTCAAAATTGATTGAGAATGATTGTTGAATAAAATGAAATTTTCATATTTCCAGGATGACGGTCAATGTATATGGTATGGCATATGTCACAATAGCACTCTAAGTCAATATTGCGAGTACAATGGGCCCCCGAAACCACTTGGCACTGAGGGCGAAAAAGTCCTACGGGAGTATTGTGGACATCTGTTTGAAGGAAAAGAATCTGGAGTCAGTTTGTGTTGCAACATTGACCAGGTAAATAAATTAAATGCATTCTTTCAATAAACACAATCTACTTTCAGTTGAAACCGGATTATTGAATAATTATTACAGAAACCAGGAAACAAACTTTGAATCGTTGCATTACGCATCTCGATTATGACTTCATATGAATTTATAGGAATAGCAATAACGATTTCAAAAATAAGTAATAACAAAGCAACTGATAACATTGAATTGAACTGAAAGTGATTTAACTCTACCAGTTTGTTATCAGCTAGCAAGTGTTACACGTGACAGGGCACAATTGAAAACTTCACTCAAATCACCAAGCAATTATTTCATGAAATTTTAGTTCATGGCTTGATTTTTATCAATTTTTATCAACAAATATAAAAATGCCACTCCACAGACATACTTTTAGTGAAATTTCGATGTTAAAAGATACAGAGCCAGGTGTTTAAAATGAAAATTTATCCATGCATGAAATACAGTGAATCATTTTGTTTCTTTGTAATTATTGAACGCGCAAATGATAAGTAATTTTTGTGGCTTCAATTTTTATTGTGATTCACCCACGGAGCATGGATGATGATCTCAGCACTTCTTTATCTTAAACTCTGACTTGAATGAACTCTGTAGAAAATATGTAATTCAATCATATTCAATTCTTATCTTACTAGATTTTGTCATCAAATATAAATGAAAAATGCATTTGATTTAGATACAGAAACGATTTAAATTCAAAGTAAAACAATTCGTAAATTGCTCAATACCTTGAATAATGTAAGTGAAACACTTCCTGTGAATAAAAGAATTCTTAATATTCTGCGGTCACTGAATCGATTAAATTTAAGATGAAAACGACAAAGTTTAATTTATTTCTTCTAATGAATTCGTTGCTTTCCAGATCAAAATTCTGAACAAAAACGTCGGTTTAGCAGCTGGTTTGCTCAAACGTTGTCCATCATGTTTAGCAAATTTAGTGCGACATCAATGCGACTTCACATGTGCAAAGAATCAGGCTTCCTTCATGAAAGTTATTGAAACAAAGAAGAATAAAAACAATGGTACAGTATGAAATAAGTTTTGTAATAACGAAATGTTTATAATAATTTTTCCAGAAACTTATATAACCGGAGTGGATTTGCATATAACTGAAAGATACCTAAATAGCACATTCAAGTCTTGCTCAAAGGTTGATTGATTGAAATGCTTGAATATCTTCTGACAATTATAATATGATTTAAATTTTAGGTTTATGTGCCGTCTGGTGGTCGTTTAGCCCTCGACATGATGTGCGGTGACTACGAAGCAGAAAAATGTTCTCCAGAGAAGTGGTTTCATTTTATGGGTGATGCTAAAACCAATTTTTATGTACCATTTCAAATAAACTACATACAACATGAAAGTAACGAAACAATCGATAATCATGTACCACTTGATCCGAAAACAGTTCCATGCAATATGCCACTAGATGTAAGTTTGAAATGAGAAGAACCTCAAAGTTCTCAAGATTCATCTTCAATTAAATTCTAGAAAAATAATCCAGCATGTTCATGTATCGACTGTGAAGCATCATGTCCAGTTCCTCCACCACTTCCACCTACACCAATCCCGTTTACATTCGGTGGTCTGGATATTTACACAGTTATAATGTTGACAGTCTTCTTAGTTGGAACTCTGCTCTTCCTCATGGGCGTATGTTTGTTCCCTTCGAAAAAAACTGACGGTAAGATTTTGTAATTCAAATTATTAACCTTTTTTAGAAACATCTGTTTGTAAGGAAATATATTTTTATTGAATTATATATGATTTTTGTAGCTAGAGAATATGATAAACAAATTGTGGTTGCCATTTGATGACAATAAGAATACGATAATCCGGAAAAGTATGACACACAAATTGAGTTTGAATGAGTTTTTTGAGTATTACTAATAAAATATGATTTCATTTAGTCATTCAGCTTCAAATTACACATTATTCCCACGGTTTATTTCACATTTTCTATTTGAAGCAATCACCTCTTCATGCACAGGAGTGTGATTATAGAAAGAAGGGTCAAATATAACGATTCAGCTCCAGTTTGAGATATACTTTAACAAATTACTTCACGACCTACATTGACCAGATTCATTTTATAGACGCTAGAATGTAAAACTATATTTATACTATATGAAAACAGTCAATTTCGAAACGTTTTTAAATGCAAAACTAGAATTTGTCTTTTGTGTAACCTAATTGTAATCAAAAACAAGCAAAATTTCAGTTTTACTATATTTTTCTGTGGGTAGGACTTACAAATAAGTGTTCCTTAGAGGTGAAATGGGATAAAATATTATAGAATGCAAATCGTTAGTTATTTAATACGTTTACTAACGTTTAACAAAAATAAAAAAAATTATTTATATATATTGAACATGAATAATTGAAGAATAAGGCTCACATGATCACTGAATACAATTTACTTGTTTTAAGTTAATATTAACAATTAGAGGTTTTGGTACTATGATTTTTTTCTGTTTTATTTTTGGCATCACATTTCTAGAGGGTTTGATGGGCGATACCGATGATAGCAGCCGTTTAAATACAAGTATTGGACGAAGATTGGCCGGTGGACACTCTGGTAGCGATATAGCTGCTGATCGTGAGGATTCTCCTCTACAATCTAAAAGATCTAGTATGTTTTGATGATTGGCACACAAAGAACAAACACAAAAATTAATTATATCATTTTGCAAGCTTTTGTTGACATGCTCTTAAAAATCACAATTCGAAATAAAACAACTCATTATCGCTTCTTGCATATTGCTTCATTTGTTATTGGTTCATAATTATGTTATATTAATATATTTTATTGAAGAAAAACATAACTTAGACGCCTTCATTAATGCAATTCCATTATCATGACTGATCGGTAACATAACCTAGCATATTGCACAAACGTCATCCATTCATACCTGTTTGGTTTTCATATTGCCCGCTTGTGCTGTACTAGTGATACATATTTTCGATAAGACCTTAAAAATTTACTAATTTATAGCGAAGTTAATAAATGTTTAGCTTAGAATTGTTTGTCTTAAGATGATTTGTAATATGTCTTTGACATACCAAAAACTGTTTAATCGTCGTAGCAATTTTTGATGTTAGTGTTTTAGTATTAACAGATTTTATTTTATTTGTTACGTTAATAAAATCACATTAGCACATAGATAAGAAAATGAGTGCCTATTCAATACAGTTTCACTTTCCTCTTCAGGTGTATCTTGGGAAGCTGACCAAGAATTGAGTGCCGTACAGGATATTGGTTTGGATGCCCCAGATGGTGATACTGGATATTTCGAGAAATTGGGAGCTAAAACCGAAACTTGTCTTGAGAAATTCTTTACAAAACGTGGTACATTCTTTGCCACGCACCCTTGGAAAACCTTGTTAGCAGGTAAGGAGTAGAAGATGTCAATAATGTAACGACATTTTTGATGATATGATTTATCTATTGCAGGCTTTTGCTTCATTCTTATATTCGGCTTTGGTATTAAGTACTTGTACGTGACAACCGATCCTGTTGAATTGTGGGCTTCACCAACATCTCGATCGCGTGTTGAACGGGAATATTTCGACTCGCATTTTGGTCCCTTTTATAGAATTGAACAGGTAATGAAAATTATCGATATTTGTATTAATATGAGTACAGGTGTTGTTTTCTAACAGGTTATTATTCGAGCTATTAATTTATCCGACATAGTACATCCAACTTCGTCTGGAAACGTAACATTTGGTCCAGTATTCAATCAAGAGTTTCTTCTTAAGGTTCTCGAATTGCAAGAAGCTATTAAAGGTATAATTTGAAATGGACTAATACCAGTGATCTGTCTTACACAAATCATTTCACTCACCACAGGCTTAAGGAGTGAAAATATTTCGGAAGAACAAGGACCTGTACAATTGGAGGACATTTGTTTTGCCCCATTGAAGTCACCATTCTACAGTTATGATCGCGAACAGTGTGTAGTACAATCGATTTGGGGCTACTTCCAGAACGATGTTGAAAAATTCAACGAAACGTCAGAGGATGCTGATGGTTTTACTGTAAGTTACAAAGATTACAACATGAAATGTCATTCTACATATAATTAACATTTAAGATCAACTACTTGGATCATCTTATTAAATGTTTTGGTAATTCATTCTACCCATATTGCTTGGCACCATATGGTGGACCAATCGATCCAGCAATAGCTCTTGGAGGATTCCTCGATTCGGAAGGCATAGAAACTACAAACTATGAAAACGCATCTGCAGTAATACTAACTTTCCTTGTTGAAAATCATCACAACAAGAGCGAACTGTATGCTGCTCAAGAATGGGAGAAAACATTCGTTGAATTTATGTTGAACTACACAACCCATAATAAGTCAAAACACATGGACATTGCGTTCACTTCAGAACGTTCCATTAAAGATGAATTGAACCGTGAATCTCAATCAGATGTCTCAACAATTTTAGTATCGTATCTAATTATGTTTGCCTACATAGCTATATCATTGGGACGTGTGGAGAAGTTTAGCCGAATTTTAATAGATAGTAAAATAACGCTTGGTCTTGGAGGTGTTGTTATTGTGTTGGCATCAGTTGTTTCTTCAGTTGGAATATTTGGATATATTGGAGTGCCAGCAACATTGATTATTGTTGAAGTTATACCATTCTTAGTATTAGCTGTTGGTGTTGATAATATATTCATTTTGGTGCAAACATATCAAAGAGATGTAAGAAAACCAAATGAAACCCATGAAGAACATATTGGAAGAATATTGGGACGTGTTGGACCATCAATGCTATTGACATCGGTTAGTGAGAGTTGTTGTTTCTTTTTGGGTGGATTATCAAATATGCCAGCAGTTAAAGCATTCGCTCTGTATGCCGGTATGGCATTGTTAATAGATTTCCTATTACAAATAACATGTTTCGTCGGACTACTTTCGTTAGATGCGAAACGTCAAAATGATAACCGATTTGACATATGCTGCTTTTTCAAAGGAAAGAAAACCGATGCACAACCACAACAAGAAGGCTTACTATATAAATTCTTTAAATCAATCTATGTGCCTTTTATTATGAAAAAGAGTGTTCGTGTTTCTGTTATGATCATCTTCTTCTTATGGTTGTGTTCAAGTATTGCAGTAGCACCACGAATTGAAATTGGATTAGATCAAGAACTTTCAATGCCAGAAGATAGTTACGTGCTGAAATACTTCCGATATCTACGAGAATACTTAAGTATTGGTCCACCAATGTATTTTGTACTTACATCTGGATTGAACTTTTCCAATACGGCACATCAGAACTTAACGTGTGCCGGTCAACTTTGTGATAGTGATAGTTTGTCAACACAAATTTTCATTGCTAGTAAAAGATCAAATGTTACTTACATTGCACGTCCAGCTTCGAGTTGGATAGATGACTACATTGATTGGTATGGTGCTGACACATGCTGTAGATACTTCCCTTCAAATCAAAGTTTCTGTCCACATACGTTTGGTAAGAATATGATCTTGTATGATACAAAGTATCAGTGTGAAGTAAAAAATTACATTTATTTTTAGATGACCCTTGTGAAAAATGCCTGAAAGAAGATCCAATAATGAATCGTCCAACAGCTTCTGACTTCGACCACTATTTACCATTTTTCCTACAAGATAATCCCGATGAGTTATGTGCTAAAGGTGGACATGCTGCATACGGAAGTGCTGTGAACTACAATCTAGATAAGAAAGCTAAAAAAGCTCATGTTACTTCATCATACTTCATGACGTACCATACAATATTGAAAAAATCCTCAGATTACTATAATGCTCTACGTGAAGCTAGAAAAGTTGCTCACAATATAACACATACAATTCAAGGAAACTTGATTATGAGCGGACAAATGAGTCATGAAGAAGCTAAGAAAATCGAAGTTTTCCCATATTCCGTTTTCTATGTATTCTACGAACAGTACTTAACTATGTGGCAAGATACTTTGAAAAGTATGGGAATATCAGTTCTGGCCATTTTCATCGTAACATTCCTTCTTATGGGCTTCGATATACATTCATCGCTTGTTGTTGTTATAACAATAACAATGATTGTCATCGATATTGGTGGTCTTATGTACTTATGGAACATATCATTGAATGCTGTCTCTTTGGTTAATCTCGTAATGGCTGTGGGAATATCTGTAGAATTTTGTTTGCATTTAGTACACAGTTTTGCTGTATCAGTAGAAAATACAAGGGAAAAACGTGCTGCAGATTGTCTCACAAAAATGGGAAGTTCAATTTTCTCTGGTATCACATTAACGAAATTCGCTGGAATTCTTGTATTGGCATTCGCAAGGAGTCAAATCTTCCAAGTTTTTTACTTTAGAATGTATTTGGGAATTGTACTTTTTGGTGCAGCTCATGGACTTGTATTCTTACCAGTTCTTCTAAGTTATATTGGTAAGTATTGAGTAGGTGGAAAGTAGTTTTCTTGTTTTAGTTTTAAATGCATTTTGGTTTTGTTTCAATAAATTTAATTTAATAACTTTAACTTGGCACATTTACTCATCCGTTCAGGCATTTATTAATTGAATTTTGTCTAAGGTGAGGGAAACTCTTAACAAAACATGTCACATACATAACAAGCCGATCATCGCATTCATGTTTCCACCCAGTTTCATATTAAAACGTTCAAATTCATATTGTTGTAATCATGAACCTAGAACTATGTTCTTTATAATGGGATTACCTTGAAATGTCCTGCAAATTCCTTGGAGTTTCTTTCATCTTTGTCTTGTGACCAGCAGTAGAACAATTTAATTTCAAAATTTTATATAGTAAAGTGCACATTTTGTTGTATTACGAGTATTTATTATTTTGGTATTTCTCATATTGCAATTTAGTCTTTTGTTATTGCATATGATTTTGTAGAATTGTCTAGTGAGAAATTGAAAATTTTCAAATATTTTTGCTTTGATTTGATCATTTAAACAAAACAATGAAAAATCTGATACATTCTCTAATCTTTTCCTCATAAAATTTTCTTTATTTTTCCAAATTATCTAGGTGCTCCAATTAATAAGGTGAAATTGGAAAATTTCCGACGTCAAGCGTTACAAGTCCAAGAGACATCACTTTCGACAGTAAGCCCGATTGAATTATCCAGAACTTTTGGTGTCCTTAAACTTATTGCAGATTTGTGTAGTTTTAACTTTAATACGTGTGCACTGTACCTTTCTTTTAGCTAGTTGAGTTTATTATGCTTCTCCTAAGAAGTGCATGTCCTGCACATTTATGCTTTTATTCAAAATTTAAAGAAAATCAACCACACTTTTATGAAATTCAACCAAATTATTCACTGCACTTTTACGATGACTTTTATCGATATGTACTTTCAGTCCATCTGTTCAAACAACCTGTTGTTGTTATCGATAATCTTCATCCAAATGTTTACACAATAACGTGTGCATTGCTTTATTGTAAATCATTTTTCAGTTCTATAATCACTTTAAAATGTTTTCGCTTTTTGTGTAAATAATTGCATCTGTGAATGAGCTTTAACTATTATAAACTTAATATATGTTTCGTTATTGATTTTCAATTGTTTTCTATTATTATTAAAGGCGTGATGCATCGTAAGGGTCAAGGATACAACGGAAGTTGCTCCAAACCAAACAGAAACAATTCACCCAGTAGAGACACCAACTCAACAGACACCAGTCCATCAACAACTCATCCACATTTTGTGTCACCCTTTTTATCGACGCACTCATCCTACGGAGCTATAAATGATTCCGATGATGTTATACCAACTAGTTTTAGAATAATAGCCGATTTCGAAGATAATGGACAATCATCGAGATCATCACAAGCAAATAGTACTACTGCACCTCCATCAACATCAGCATCAAATGCTGAACTTTGTACATAGATTTAATACAAATGAAAGAATGAAATTTTATTTTACAATTTATATTTTGTTTGTGAGAATACTACTTGTATAATTTTTATAGGGACCTAGAAATTAAATGAAAAACAACAAAACACATTAAATTAAATATGTTAAGGAAAAACGTACAAAACAAAAATCACTTTGAAATTACAAAACAGTAATGACAAGGAACAAAAATGTGTTGTAGAAATATGAAGAAAACTGTATTTAAAAACCAACAACAAGTTAAAACGATAATAAATTATTGATATTTAAAAACAAATTCACAGTTGTATCAAAAAGGATAATTAAATTCATACGAAACGAACTAATGTAGGCAGTTACTAGGTGAGGAGTTTTCTAGTAAAACCATGTGGCTTTTGTGGGTGTTTACAATGATTAAGTGAATGTAAATTGTAATTTTTATACGCATTAATTGTTAAAAGAAAACATGCTAAAAATCACCTATTAAATTATGGAACTTTTTTGAAACACTGACTGATATTATACTGGAAGAGGAGAACAGTTACACTTTGAAACGATTCATTTAACAAAAATTGTCTTTGAGTTTAGTTATGATTCTTCATATAAGATAGTCTGCTCAAGGCAAGTGTCTTAAAGTTTATATTTTTCAAAAAGAACATCATGTATTTATAATTTTTGTTAATGTACGAAATTTTGAAATGTTCTTATTCGTTTTTTTAACATTTGGGTAAAAAAGGGATGACTAGTGATGAGTAATTAAGTAAAATTGTGAATAATACTTGATACAACGTGATCAGAGTTAAAGATTGATAACACATTTTCAAGTAATTTCAATTTATTAACTGCCATTCAAATAACCATTCAATTGATTGCTTCCAGTTGCAATTAATAGCAACAATAATAATTCTTCCAAAGCATATTATTCACAACAGTCCCATGTAACTAAAACTACATTTTCATAATGACTTCATTGTTGAAAACCACATCTGTCAAACAGTTCCCTAAGACTTCAGATTAAAGTTTAGCTACTCTTTGGTGTTATTGATGTATTAACTCAATGATATCCTCTTTAACTCTGATTACATTTGCAAGTAAAATGTGTCAGTAAAAATTTTATAACAAAATAGTTAGTCTAGTAAATGCGTACAGATAGTTATGTAAATAAGAGTATAAAAATCATTTCATTTATATTTGAAAACATGAAAATCAAGCAAAATCATGTACAAGTGTACTTTCTGCAACTCATTCCATACTAAAATATAAATCAACTAAAATAAACGGGAAAAGGTACATTTATTCGGGTAAATACATTATAACATGTGTTTTGAAATCGCGGTTAAGGAGGAAGGGGAGTGTTAATAAGGACATACTGTTTCATATATTTATTATTGAATATTATACGTTTAAATGAAAAATACCAAAACTAAAGCAAGTATAAAAACTATTACTATTAGTTAATGTGTCGCTTACTTTAAAAACAACTGAAAGAATTTTTATTATATAATAATTTTTGAAAGCGTGATAATTGCATGTTTGTTAAAGAAAAATATATTTTATAGTAATAATAAACTACTGAAATAAGCAAATTTTAGTTTAAACAATATATTAAATACAAAATTCACTGGAAAATATTTATACAAAAATATTCTTCTTGATAAATGTGGTTAGTTACTTTTTTACTGTGAGTTACTTATCAAAATTAAATTTAGATTACATAAAACAATTGAAATATGACATGGAATAACTTTTAGAAATATTTTATGACAAAGTTTTTTACGTATATATTGTATTACAGAAAAATAATGAAGAAGGTTAATTGTAGTTTAGTGAATTCCATAGAGTTTGTAGCTATAGTTCCTTCTGCATCCTCTACAGTAAAACAGGAGATACTTTTGTATAAGTTGACATGTATTTTAAAACAAAAGCAGAGTTTTCTCGGTTTCAAATTGTTTTGAAGAAACTATTCATCAAGTTACTAATGTTAATGACTTTAACACTAACAGTGAACGTATACCTAAAACCAATTCCATCGAGTTATATCCTAAGAAGAATAACAACTCATTTCTTTTAACATATTATTTTATTGGTAAAAACTAAAAATGTGTTCTAAATCGCTTTTAATTATGGGAAAATGTTGTGTTTGCGTTAAATAATAAATGATATTTTTGTACTTTATAGAAAAACATTTAAGAAGTTAACCGAATTTTTTGAGATAGATGCGTTAAAAACCCATGATTCAAAAAATAACAAATTCAACTAACTGCCTTCTTTCATTTCTCACCAATAATTTTAAAACTCATAAAACTAATAGAAATTAGTTTCAAAACGAACATAAATTCTGGTTTTAATTTAAAGAAAACGAAATGAACTAAAGTATAATATTAACCAGCCTAAAGCCTAAAGTAAAATCATATAAATACTCACTTAACATATGTCTGTGAATTAAAAATAATTGTATATTTAGTCAATTTTAGTAAGAAAATAAGTGAGTATTTATTGCTTCTTCTTCTTGTGGTAAAGAATTAAAATTATTTCGAAGAGTATTATTAACTTTTATTTCGTATAAGAACAATTATTTGTCTTTAAAATTTTGTTTTTACTAGTTCTTTATATATTTTATTTTTATTCTTATTTCACTGCTTACTTGTAAAATGTGTAAATGAAAAGTTGAAATAAATTATTTTAAAGTAAGTATTGTTTGTGCTGATCATTACCCAGGTGTGATATGTTTGTACAGAATCAGGTGCCTAAACCCATAGTACTTTTTTACACACTACCCTTTAGTCAGTTATTATCGATCGTAAAACGGAGTAAGTTGAACTAGGTTATGGCGTCTGTCTCACAGTTCCTAATGATGTATTTGTCTATTGTCTCTAATCTTAAATCTTTGTGAAAATCTGTATTCCTAACACACCATGGTATCTTGAGGATACGTCGTATCGCCTTGTTTTGACTTGGTCTTATTATTTGCTTGTATATGAGAAGTTTGTTTTTTATAGTTGATTTTTTGCATTGTATCAGAGTTCTAACCGTGTTTAATACGTTTAATCCGGACACGTGCCGACCATGTTAGTCTTTTGAGCATTCGTAATTTAAGGTCAATTTTACCTTATTTCGGAATCTAGAAATGATAAATGGTGAATCATATTTTAACATGGTGGTTAATGATCGGCTCATGGCTCTTGTGACGATAAACATAAAGTCATATCGTGATCCTCTAAAATATAAATTATTTTAAAGTAAGTATTGCTTGTGCTGATCATTACCTCAAAACATTATAGAATCAGATGATCCATGGGTCATGAGCAGCCCTGGTCGTTTTGGTAGAAGCTTAATGGAGCTGTGGGCATTCATATTTTAAGGTCAATTTGACCTTACTTAGAAGTCTAGTAACGATATCAGAATCATATCGTGATCGTCTTGAAAGTGATTTTCATATTGACAAGTGGTTAACTGATGTCTCCGGTACTTTTGACTTGAAGCTCAGCCATTAGGAAACGACTCATTGCCTTGGTGTCAAAAACCATAATGAGCTGAAGGAAAAGCTCCTGTGACTCATTTAAAAATTTCCATTCTGAATGCACAATTCAGCAAAACGTCTCGAAAGGCTCCATTCAGCTCCCAGTCCAATGGTTGCACTGAAGGAGAACGTTTTTGATTTGAATGTAAAGTTGAAATTTTTAAATACATTTCTGAAACGAAAAAAGCACGACAAAACCAATATCATCTCATATTCCTGCATTATCTACTTAATTTCGTTTCAATACATTATCCGTGGTTTTGCCGAAAATTCGCAACATTTGCAACTTTGCGCAAAGTTCATCTGCCGGTCATAGCCATTTGGCAACCAGTATTCCGGCATCTCTTTCCCTCACATTAACCACATGATTTTCCCTCCTTTTCTCTCATCATTCTTGAATTACAACTTAGCGATTGCACACTGCAATGCAAATTAATTTGGGAAAATTTCCAAATACCATGATAATGAGATGTGAGTTACATACACATACTCACCTGAATCTACAGGAGATTCTACACTGAAGTCATGTTTGGTAATTATACGGAATTATCGAGAATAATTAATCAGTAAGTTGCAAGTGAACATTAATTAATGACATTCAAATTTCAATTTGTCAATGTCGTTCGTACAAGATCATGTGGAACTTTTGTAACCGATCGTGTGCAGTGGGCTTTAAGTAGCAAGTGCGTGTATTGATGAATGAATGTATTGCACAGGGGGCACGTCCGTCGCGTTGAGTAAAACGAACGCGTTGCTATACGGTGAAAATACGTTCTCCAACCGCAAACCAACACCACGTCAACTCGTGTCGCATATCAACGGCTCGCAGTGAATACACGAATCGTGAAGCGACAGTCACGAAGGCAACGTCATGACGCAAGGATGGTGATTTCCAGCGTTTTCAGTTTTCAGTGTCATTGATTGATTGAGTGAAGTGAAGTGAAGCGACGAAGAGAATTATCAGAAGAAAATTCACAAATTGCAAGTGAATAAACGGGCACAACCCGAACCCGAACCAGAAACAGAAACGTGCTCAATAATTCCGGTGTTAATTCGAAAAATTTCCACAAAAACCATATTTGTTTCAATTTCAAAGTAAAAACCAAACAAAAACCACGCGAAAATGTGTCACTTGTGACGGCAAATGGTTAAATAACAAAAATAATTTATGTTTTATGTTTGCGATAGTAACACGAGGCGAAAATAATGTTTTTGTTTAAATCAAAAAATTCAAAAAATTTCAATTTAATTTTTTCATTTTAAACGAAATTTTTCAAAAAATATAGTCGCAGTATAACTATTTTGTTTCGTTCAACCAAACCGAATCAACAAAGACGGAACTCGATTCGTTTGTTGTGTGTCGCAAGGATTTGGGAAGTTTCAAGGAGATTCGCACAAACGGGAAATGTGAGTATTTTCGAAATGAAATGAGCCGGTTCAATTCAATTTCAATTTTTGATGAATCATTTGACGGAAATTGAACGACAGCAAAATTGCAGACAAAGAATTCTCCCTTTCAAGGAATCCTCAATTATTCAGAAACACGCGTTCGCGTTGCCACAACAATAAAACTGACATGACGGAAACATTCCTGCGCGACGTGTGTACACACAAACATGTTTGTTTGTTTAGTTGTTCTGTCGTTACGTTGTTTATCAGCGCGCATCTTTTGCAAAGAACAACAAACAAAACATTCGTGTGTGTGTTGTGATTGCGCGCAAACAACACCTCAACTTGATCTTTTCAATTAAGAGGCAATTT
The DNA here is from genome assembly GCA_963971475.1 of Chrysops caecutiens. Lineage (NCBI taxonomy): Eukaryota > Metazoa > Arthropoda > Insecta > Diptera > Tabanidae > Chrysops > Chrysops caecutiens. Next base: position 3,608,477 of record OZ020570.1, read on the forward strand.
CAATTGAATGGAAACGTTTCGAATCGACTCGAGTTACGTGGAATATTCAAGAAAAGTAAAATTTCCACCGTTACTGTACATCCGTCAGAGTTGAAGTTGGGGAATCACTTATCACGATGACACTCACAAAAGGGATACACAATTTCATTCATGCAAAATGAGGGTTTTCATTCTCTATTAGACTCAGGTTCTTGATCACATTGAAGTTTCTAGAATTTGGGCAGTGGATTCTGCGCCTTTCACGTATTTATTCAAAATCTGATTGATTGTCATCCTCCATGTTGTCCATATGTGAATTGAAATTGAAACACTCGGTTCAAATCTGCGTAACTGGAAAATTTAGAAACTGTATTAACCCTAGATTACTGGACATTCTTTGGGCTAAAGCACGTTTTAACGAAGATAATATATGTTTTTCATTCTACACAGTTGGAAAACACGTTTTTATGTTTGCTTGGATTTGGCTCTGTAAGTCAGTGCACAAATGACGCACGATCACAATGACAGCACGTGAAACGCTGATGGAAGTAATTAGGAAGGTACTGCGAAGTTGAAGTCGCGGATGTGACGCGAACATTGTTATTTTTAGGAATTGTCATTTTGCCGGCGTAATTTTTACGATAATTTAGACAAATGTTTTGCAAAAAGTTTAGAACCAAAAATTTAATGTTTACGTGCTGGAAATGTTTTTAAACGCTTAAAAACGCATTTAAATGACATTATCGTTATCAGAATAATTCTGTAATTGCGGCAACAAAACACCGCAGCACGTGTCAGTTAATAATTTAATATGGTTAATCGAAAATTAAACTTCAGACTACTACAATACTGCACGGGATAAAAGCACAAAGATTAAACTTTTTGCAAATTGATAACACAATTCGCCACAGCCGTCATAATTCCATAGATAAGTCAGTTGTTTGTTTGTTGAAATGTTCACGAGTGATCTGCTTCGATTGGTATCATTTGTTCCAGAGTGAAAACAACACGTTCTTATTATCAGTGCGAAAGCGATAACGCACGAGATAAAATTTAAAAATATTCATGTGACAAGGAGATGCAGTAAAAATAACTGTACAAAACAAAATTGCTTTTTTTATTGGTTCTTGTCATAACGGTCGCACTTTGTGAAAATTTGAAGTTTCTATCTATTATGGTACAAGAGATGCAACCCTGTGACACACGGACGGACAGTGAAGTCATATTACACAATTTTGACATTTATTCAGAAACGAGGTTGCTTCTTGATTTTTCCATTCCTGTAGTTGTTAATTTGTTGGAGGCAATTAAGTGCTTACAGGAAACTGCATCAAAACTGGTCAAAAGTTATATTTGCATTTAACTTAACCGATCATGGAATGTGCAGATTCTATCAAGTTGACACTACAGGATCGGCAAATTAACAAAATATTTGAAAGTTATGATATGCGGTGCATTTGAAGTATGACAAATTTCTGCTTCCGGTTGTCATTTATTCCCAAGCAAACATGGGTTCGAGTGTTTCTCAGAATGTTTCCAGCAAAACATTTCTAGGAATCTAACTTGAGGGATTGACTTCTGCAGAATTCCTTATAGTATAAGTCAGATTTGTTACTAGATTTCATACTAATTTTGTAAGTTAAACAGATAATTAATTTCTTTATTTTTCTAATTTCAGATCCGAGTACCTCGTCGAACGGAGTTGTTCCAGTTATTTTTAATTTATTTTTCTCTTCGAAATTTGTGTTAAAATTTTCAATTTTTTTCAATTTATTTGAAACGAAAATCAAAAACATTTCATCATGAGACCACGAACTGAGTGCTCAATTGGTGGTAAGTGAAATATTTAAGAAATTTTTAACTAATAACTAATAAGAAACTACAACCCTCTAGCTATAACCAAGCACACAGTGTTTAAGGGAACCCAGTTGAAATAGATTGATAGCAGAAATATATGTATGTATGGGATTTGACAGTTCTGTTCTGTTAGAGAGACCAAAAGAACACGGCTATTGAAATGTGTTACTTGGTTATTGCAACAGCTACAGTTTCCAAGATTGTACTGTATGATGCATATTTGAATATCTCTTGATCAAATATGTTCCACCACCTTCAAAATGAGATCATTGACCATGACCAAACTGACCGAACTGTGTTAAGTAGCAAACCACATGATAAACCGGCTTCAATTTGCCTATAAACATGAGTCACTTTGTTTGCTGCAGTGGATCGTTTCAAAACATGTTTATTTGTTTACAAATTTAACGAGAAAACAAATTATCACCCAAGTTGTTTCAATTTTTGTTGAAGTTGAATGATGTAACCAGTCAATAAAATTACTTAATTTTTTTAATTTTTAATCACTTGAGAAGGTTTAGCCCTAAATCTTGTTTAAACGTACAGGATTTACCATACATTTGCTAAATCTTGCGAGTGTGACACCATCTAGTGGTGATTATTTGTGTAATTTTTCGTGCTTTAGCTCTTCCTCGTCCTCAATTCTCTGTTGTTTAATTTCATTATTTGGTGCGATTTTTGATTTTGAAAATTTATTTGCGTTGGACTATTGTCCAAGAAAGTTTTGTAATTGATTTGAAACAAAACACAACAATTTCACAAAAAAAATGTCGAACTGTCAAACTAAATCTTCTCACTGGCTTAAATCATCTCACTAAATCTACTAGATTAAGGTCGGTATAAGTGTACGTGCAGATCTCAATTCGGGATGAAACTATTTTGACATTTGAGTGAAATGTTAATTTAAAACTACTTCCACTTCGACTCTGATGTTTTATGCTAATTATACATCATGAAATGTTTAAGGAATTTCAAGTACGCGTCAGTGGAATGTTTATCGAACAAATGCAACATGGTGAACGTCTGAACATCTTCAGAGTTCAATCAACTTGTTGTTTTTGCAAACAACAAAGTCACGAGAAAACAAAATTTCCTAAGAATTAGCAACCGAAATTTCGTTTCTTCGTGGAACGTGACATTCATTTGACAGCAACCGAATAAACGCGTTTTATTCAGTGACGGTTACAATACGAAACTTGTATCTAATATGAATAAATTGTTACTATCTAATATATGTAAATCGTACTTAGCAGCTAATTAACTCTAACTTTATCGCCGTACCCAGGCGCGTGGCTACGTGAGTGTATGAACGTGAGAGAGATAAAGGAAGGAAAGTTTGCGTTGCATGGCGTTGCGTAACGGTCGTTGACATCGCACCGATGAGTGCGCCATGCGGCAACTAGCTGATTTCATTCGTCATTTTCAAAAATGTTTTGCTCATGCAATTATCAGTTCCATGATAATACGATGAAATAGCGATCACGTAAACATTTGAATTGTAATGAAAACCAGAATCGGATTGGGATGTCTGTCAAGCAACATCCTGCCGAATCGCACAATGTAAGGGAAAAACTTGATTCTGGCGTCTGTCCAAATTCCTTATGTTCGCAACTCGATAAACAAGTCAGATACATCCTTTGGCAAACAACTAGTTTGCAGAAAAACGTTCACGTTCATGTTCCCATTGCAAATGTGAATGTCTGTGTCCTGCGGTTTTGCATTGAACTTGAATTCGAAAAATCGACCTAATAAGGCTGGCGTCGCTAAGGGAAAAATCAGGAGAATATCCTTACCTTGTGGCTTCTGGTGTGTAATGGAAATTCACCGGAGACAAGTCAGAAACGACTTCCTTTCGAACGGAAGTTATGCAAATCGCCTGAAAGGATCCTGGACAGATGTACGAGGGATGAACTGTTGGATATGGCGTCGTCAGTTTTGTTTTGTTTGTCAAACGTTTCTGGTAACTTCTGCCTGTGTTGTGTGACGTGAAAATTTAATTAAAGGATAAAAACGAAAAACTGAAATGAAAAAATCCAATTAATTTGTTTAAATAACGATAAATTGTTACGCAAAAACCTAATACCTAATACCTAATCCCCGGAGGTGACCGTTGAAGGTTTGTCAGTTGCACGCGAATTCGAACTGTCAAACAATTGCGGCACGTGTTGGTTTGGTTTTCTTTCCGTTTTTATGCAATTTCAATGCAAGACGCTGACATTTAATTAAAAATCAATGAGACGGACATTTGTAATAAACATTTGAAACTGTTCCTCCTCAGTGATGGCAGTGATGGCAGTTGACACTGCGACAGCATGGGAAGCGGAAGATTCTGACAGTTGTTTGAATATTCAAAATGTCCGCCATTTGTGCTGAACGATACAGAAATTGTTGCGTGTGATAAAGTGATAAAATTAGAGTGTAACATTTTGGCTGTGCCTTATTTTATGACACTTGTCGCAATTCCCTGTGTGATATGAACGATAAATTATTAATTTTTGGAAAAATCGAAGTGTGTAGAAGAAATCAAAGCCATGAGAGTCTTTTCATATGACAGTGGTGAGTTTGTAATATCTATAAGAAGTTTCGAAGTGGAAATAAGTTGTAAACATCATTAAGGATTCTCATATTCCTGGATAATCCGCAGAATTGTTTGCGTAAAGAAAACAAATAAAACTCCATCTTGTGGCACGTGTAAACAATCGAAAATAAAACGAAAAAATTCGGGTATTGATTTTGGTTGAATTCAGCAGTATCCGATTGTTCATCATTTGCGTACAAATTAAAGTATGGCGGAAGTAAAATTTTCTGCTTGTCTCTAATGGCTAGGGAAGAAGATTTCAAGGTCGGAATTGAACAAGGGGGAAACTCGTGTGACTGCTGTTGGAGGGTTGCTTTGCCATATGCCATGGCACACGAACTTGTTTTTATACAGAAACTATTCCGTATTAGAGCCTCGTGCCGTCTATTGATTACACATGTCGGCAATGGAACGGTTTGTCCTTAAAATCGATTACTTGTTATGAATGTTATTACAAGAATCAATTCCATCATTCAACCTTGATCGACTTCAACGTTCCTTCGGAATTGTTTTCAAATTTCCGCAATCATACAGTGTCAATGCTTTACAATGGTTTGTGTCAACGGTGAAAATTCAGTTGAGTTCAAGTTCAAGTTTATGTGAAAAATTTCCTCGTGAAATTCGACCTACAACACAAAATTCCGGATTTGCAAATATTTACAAACGTTTTCCGGTAATTTTAGGACCATGTGTCGCAGTTAACCTGAAAATAACAACTCAAGGTCCAGGTTATTTTCCATTAGGCAATTTGTAACCAAGTTTGGAAGTTGTAAAAAAATAATAATCTATTTTTTTTCGTTCGGCTAAGCACGTAGACTTGTTTGTCACGACGAGGCAGTTGTAAAATGATACACGAATTCAGTCTCAAAGGTATCAGTAGAAAAGAGACAATTACGACGAGGGAAGGGTGTGTGAAGACGTTCTGGAATTAACCTTGAAAACCTGATGTCAGTAAAATAAATCGAAGAAAAAGTTTATGAATTTTTTCTGGAATCGTTTTGAATATAAGTTGAAGTTTATAGGTTCAACCAATTCAAGGTTTAACTCGTTTGCACTTGATTAGAAGTGGAGCCGTGGGCGGCAATGAATATTCTAAATGGTTGCCTTCAAATCCATCAAGATTTGAATTTTGAAAAATCATGCCAAAAACAAACCACTTAGAATTAAAGAGAGACAAAAACCTGATCGTAGGGAACACAAGTATTCAATGTAAACGTTGGTTTGAGCATTCAATTTGAACCGCAACAACACTGACAGTTGCGAATCCAATGAGACAAAAATGTCTCCAGTAAGATTCACGTGAGTGTTCTTTCTCGAAATCGCAAGTCGCTACGCAAAACGTGGAACGTGGATGCGTGACTCTGCCCCACGAGATAAATAATTTTTTCGAGGAATTTTATTTGCGGCTTTTGTTGCCACACCGAAATGATTGAGAAAACTCGAAGCACGTGGATATGTGATATGGAAATTGTATTCAAGTGATATCGACTGAAAATTTAAAGGAAAATCTTTACGTTTCGAAAATAGGCAACCGGCCAACAGGTAGTCTGCAATTTGAAATGAAATTTATCACCTCATAAGAGAGAGTGATTCTGTTTTGGACGTTTGCCGAGCTTCAAATTTCAAGTGATAGTTTATAATTGCGAATGTTCGATTCTATTTTTAAAATTTAACAAATAAACTTTACGTTAAAAATTTTAAGCTTCTTTCTCAATAACTTTTTGTGGATATGAGATCATTGGAAGTTTCCGTTGTCGTAATTGCGTGGATTCATGAAAAATCTGTGAAAAATTCTCGAAAACAGCGCACCCGGAAGTTTTGAAATCAAGATGCTTCACTGACAGTTTCAAAAACTTACGTTTTGTTTCATTGAAAGATCACAGAGAATGGAAAATTCCAATTGGAAGCTGAATTCAATACATACTCGAAATTTTGAATGAAAACAGAACAGTCCAACTCAAAATGAATTCCACAAGTACACTCACTGTCAAAACCATATGCGAGTGAGTGACATGTGGAATATAGGTGAAAGCCGGCGCGTTTGTTTGTTGCGCAACAGATAATCCAAGACCGCATCATGTGAAGGTGCTAATAAATCACATGATACACTCGTATCTAATTACGCAGGACTTGTGTAACTAATCATATTCACTTGGATATGCCCAGATCGTGGATTTACACGCGATAGACATGTGAATCTGTGCAATTATCTGTTGTGTGCTGCTGTCTCCGGCAATAAATTTCAATCACGTGCAAGTTAATATTACTTATCATGAGAAAATTTGAAAAACTCTTTAACAGAAATTCCAGAATGAAACTTTTTTTGACGTCATTTGAATATTTAAACAAAATTCAAAAAGTTTCAATACATTCGCTCCCCAGAGAACCCACAAGAGTTGTAAGACCAGTATGCTAGTTGGCACTCAAGGTAAAACCGATATTAAAATAGATATTGAGTAGAACCAAGTGGAGCAATGGAGAATGCACTTAAATTGAATAATCTAATAAACGACGGTGATGACTTTGGTGGTTCAATGACAAAACCTGGAGTAAAAATTGATCAACTGGTGCTTACTTACCTAGTACTGAACATGAAAACTCCAACGTCATCATGATGGTTTCAACAGCCGAATGTCTGGTTAACTCAAATGAATTTCGTAAATCATCCAGAATCTAAAACTAATGATTTGCTTTATATATTTAGCCCAAAAAACACGTGACAATCCAAAATGTGAGCAACGTTTCCACGAAATGCGTGTCACTCGGTCTGTGTGGGAAACGTGAATCATTTCTCGACTGTGACATTTAGAAATCAATCTAATGCTGAAACTCCTTGAAGAACTTGAAGAACAAGGCTGATATCATGTTTCATGTATCCTTGTAATGCTCTGCTGTTAATTCGTTTCCGCAGTTTGTTCCACCTGGAGATTGAGAAGCCTCATGCTGTCTTCCGCGTGTTCAAATATTTCCTTAATTCTAAACTGTAAACATATTATACAAGGTTATTTTATCGCGTTTGACCTAAATTTCAGGTTTCGTGTCGAAGAAATAATAAAGTAATTGAACAAAATGATAAAATTCAAATTTGAAGTATTTACCTAACTACAAGTTTGTTGAAAACAAACACAAAACCACAAAGTTATTAATAAGCTATTAATGATAGCAAAGTCGTCGAAGATCGTTCTGTAATTAATTCGTTATCATTTGGATTTAATTCGCATAAAGATAACCTTTATCACATGCTATTCAGTATAATTTTGCGATAATCACGTCCTCTTGATGATTGTCTATTCGATGATTCGCTGTTGACAACCTTAATACCCTCAATTAATTAATTAACAGCCGTTGTGTTCTCGGAAATTAATTTCAACAAAGCAAAAACATTTTCTCTATCTTAGAAGTTCCGTCACTTGCCCCAATTCAAGGTCTGCTCAAGGCTCACTAAAAAGAAATTGAGATTAAATAATTTTTCAATTTAAATTCGTTACAGATGACGCAATGGAGGATTGCGGCTTCCTAAACTACACCGATGAAGAGATGAAAGCGTCTTTTCTGCAATCATTACACACCATGAGGAAGCATCGTCTGTTTTGCGATGTTGTCTTGAACGTAAGTTGATTTATATTACCAACTTCAATAAATTGAATACAAAAGAAAAATGCAATTCGAACGTTACTTTTGCCACAAAATTTGTCAACCATATTCATTGACTTAGTTCTAAAAAAAGAAACCAAGTGTGTGTCAGACACGCACAAGCTCAGGGTTCCGTAGAATGCCGGTATGGTATTGAGTTAAAGTTATAAGTATGTTGGTGACTTAAAACTTCGAATATCTAATTAACGGTAAGACACTTACTGTTCAAACCAAAAATCGTTTGCTGTTTTTACATAACCTTAAATTTTTCCAGAATTTTGCGCCCGTCACAACAAAACAAATTTTTGTTCCTTAGATACATGTATTGGGTGCCACTCTTAATAAAACATTTTCGATACTTTCACTAGTGCATTGCCTAGTGGTTCACAGAAGACACCTCACTTCTAATTTTCAAATGGCTGTGACATAGGGTCAGACAGACGGACATGACGAAAAGTTGAACCTTAGCGTAGAAATTGAAAATCTATTCACCACAAGGTGGCTAATATCCCAATGGCAGCTAGTAAATATCAAAGTTCGGAAAATTTTTGTACAATATATTAATGTAGGCAGGAAGGAAATTAGGTCAATGAATATGTTACACGTAAAACTATAACAACAAGAAAATAAATCGATAACACTGTAAGAACGTGACTACCAATTAGAGTAGCAATTAAAAGAATTGCATTTTTCACCAAACACGTAAAATAAATTAATCATAATATTCTAATTAAGTTGATTTACTTTAAGTAATTTAAATAAAATTTAAGAAAATTTATATGATTTTTAACTGTATAGTTGTTGTTTTCTTTTGTTTTCCTTTCTCGAACAAATGTGTATGGTAAAATAGAAATATCCATATCACATGAATTTAGGTACTTAAAACCGAATTAATTCCTTCCACGCAGGTTGAAAATGCCGACATACATGCTCATAAAAATGTCTTGGCCTCTGTTTCACCATATTTCATGGAATTATTTAGTGTTGATCAGGTAAATATTATTTTGTAATTAATAATAAAATATTTTCATTTATTTTGAAAATTTTCCAGGAATCAAAAAGTCATTCAGAAGATGTACCAAGCTATCGTTTGAACGGTGGCATATGTCGACCAGCATTACAAATACTGGTGGATTACGCTTATACAGCGAAATTGGAAGTTCCTGATGTTCTGGTCAAAGATGTCTACTTGGCAGCTTGGAAATTGCGTATGGATCGTGTTGTAAAGGAGTGTGCACGTCATTTGACCACAGAACTTTGTTCTGATACATGCATTGCCATACGCTCTCTACCTGGCATTGATAAAAATAAGAGTTTCGTTCAAGAAGTTGATGCATTCATTGATAAGACGGTAACTGCTTGATATTATAAATGTATTTAACTTATTTAAGTTTATTCTATCCTTTTAGTTCAATGCTGTGTCAAATACTGCAGATTTCCTGCAGTTGCCATGTGTACAAATCGATGTACTTTACCAGACTAAACAAGAAATGTCTCTGGTAACTCATAGCTCCTTGTGTCGTTTGGTTTTGGATTGGGTTAAGCGTCAGTTGTCGGATGAAACTCTTAATGTATGTTAAGGATTAATTAATGTGAAAAGAGTTATATTTAACAGAATATTTTCAATTTCACAGAATAATCAGTTACTTGAGAGATCTCATTTACTATACTTAGCGCTTGACAATTCACTTCAAGATTGTTCTGACCTCCCTGCTGGACATGAATCTGAAACTGAACTTGTTCAAGACTACAAACGTCTTGTATTGAAATGTCCTACGAATAAACAAAGACGCAAGTGCTTAGCAGCTCCCCATAAACCAAGAGTTATCTTGTATTCACGTGATATTGGTGAACGTGAAGCAGAAGGCGATCATCAACCAGATTGGAATTATATAAGTTCAATGAAATGTGGAGAAAATACATTCCTTGCTTTGGCTACTGTCAATGGAATATTGATGAGAATGTCTGTTAAAATGAGATTGAATGCTGTCACAACACAATTGTCGACTTCATCCCTGGAATCAACAATGTCTTGTCCTGGTACAGCTGACAGCGAGGGTAAACCTGATCTTGAATTGTTCTGTGAAGTTGCAGCAATGTCAGGACCGAAATGTGGTCTTGGTGTAGCTGATTTAGATGGAAAATTGCTTGTTTGTGGTGGATACGATCGAGCTGAATGCCTTAGAAAGGTTGAATCCTATTGTCCAGATACAAATACTTGGGCACATGAGTCGAATATGAATGAAGCTCGTGGACGGGTTCAAATTGCCGTGATTGATGGAACAGTTTATGCTGTTGGTGGTAGCAATGGTAGAATATTTGCTAATAAATATAAAAATTTCAAACTTAATTGCTTTATTTTCAGGTCATACTGAACTTGATACTGTAGAATGTTTAAAACATGATTCAAAGAAATGGGAAAAATGCAGTCGTTTACCATTAGCTCGAAGTAATGCCGGAGTATGTGAATTGAATAAGAAATTATACTGCGTTGGCGGCTGGAACGGACAAAGTGGTATAAAACAATGTGATGTGTACTTGCCAGAGGAGAACAAGTGGTCCTCAATATGTCCATTAAATACTGGACGTTATCAGGCTGGTGTATGTGCCTACAAAGGTAGATTATGGGCTGTAGGTGGAAGTGATGCATGGATTTGTTTAGGATCAGTTGAAACATACGATCCAGAAATAGATCAATGGAGTTATTGTCCACCTCTGTTAACACCACGTCGTGGTTGTGGTTTAGCTGGATTCCAAGGAAAATTATATGCAGTTGGAGGAAGTGATGGTACACAAACTTTAAGCTCAACAGAAATTTTCGATGAATCAACAAAAACTTGGGTTCTTGGTCCGTCCCTAATTACGCCAAGATCAAATGTATCAGTAGTTGTTGTCAAAGACAAACTATATGCAATCGGTGGCTTCTCTGGGAAAATATTTTTAAATACAATGGAATATTTAGATCCAGCTACAAACGAATGGACCACTTTTGTGCCACAAAATCAAAATGAAGTTGATAAAATCGCCAAAGTCCTATTAGCTGATAGAGATTCTGTTTTTAATGATCAAAACGGAAGTGTTAATATGAAAAAGGACAATGATGATTGTGATTCTGATAAACAAAAACAAGTTATTAAGGGAGCTGTGAAAAAAACTAAACCAATGAACGGTGTTAATGGCCATTCAAATGATAATAATGATCATCATAATTATAAAACCTCTGTCAATGGACTAGCTAATGGTTTAAAAGGATTAAATGGTGTTGATTCATCGTTAAAGACAGACCAAAATCCCATTACAGAGTCCCATAAAGCATAAGTAACGTATTAAAAATATATAAAACAAAAACAAAAAATCCACTTAGTTTTTAAGGACATGATTTTTTTATATCTTCTACAAATTGAATGAGAACTACAACTAAAGAACATAGCAATGGACGCAAATTAATTCCTAAAACTTGATCCAAGTCCAATCTGACTAAATAAAATATAATTTTTCACAAAAATAAAGTAAAAATCAAAACTCTGTTTTCAAAAATAATAATAATAATAAATGTATTTTTGGTATATTCTTTAAGAAAAATAAATTTTCGAAAATAGTAAAACAATTATAAATTTCTTCCTCTGCAATTATGTGTCTTGTTTATTGAAACGAAAAATTTTCTATTGTTATTTACACAAATTATATAAAGATTTTATAGTATATTATAAGACAGACTTGTTCTTTGCTAAAAACAATTTCATAAAGTAATAGTTTACATGAAATATTTTGCTTGAAATTGGAAATTTTTCTAAATTAAAACTCAATTGAAACTGAAATGCAATTATTCCTCCGAGAAAACAAGCGCTGCCATTTTTTGAAGTTAGAAACAATGTGTGAAGGAATGAGCTATTTTCTTCTATATATTAAAAGTAAAATAAAATAACTTTACACCAACTATTGTTAAATAAATAAAAGAATATATGTATTTGAGAAGAGGAAGACTTGAATAAGTTTCAAATATAACTTCAGGAATATACCAATTAATACTCGAAATCGAGCCACAATCAATCAAGTTTCAAATGGACATGGAAGTAATGTAACTAATCGTTTTCTTTGGAGGTCATATTGTTGTTTAAAGTGAAAGTTTATATATTATATACCTATATTATATACTTTAAATATTATCCTTCTGTAAAACAATAATCTTAAGAGAACTGTTTTCCCCACATAACACATGATAACGCAATTATATTCTACTTTATTTTAATACGAAAGGACAATTGGTTATTCACATTTCATGAGAAATTGTGTATTAGTCCAAAATGTAGATAGACTGTGTGGAAAGCAGAGCTTGATGGGAGTTTAAAGTTTGAAGTGGAGCGAGAGAGAGTAATTCAGGAAAAAAGACATGAACACTTTTTGTTTTTAATTGTAATTTTTCTAAATGAAAGTTCAGTTATGTTAATATTAAAGATGAAAATTAAAAGGAAAAAATGTGAAAATAAACAGAGAAACCATCATATTTTATTTACTTTTGTTTAATTGTCTGTGTCGTCTTTAATTTGAATTTAACTACACTCACTCTATCCTAAATAAGCTAAATATAAAAGCTTTAGATAAAATAGACCAGTTTGACGAGTCCTTCACGGAACTGCAACAAACATAAGACAATACCTAACATAAGACAAATGACACATATAAACTTGAGAGAGAGAGAGGTGTTGACTGCACCCATCCCGACAATGAAGCAAGAGTGCACATCAGCACTAACTTCGAAACAACAGAGAGATCCAAGGGAAGAATTAGAATTTAAAGAAAACCACTTGGAATGATATGGATTCACTTTATTCTTTAACAAACAATTGGATATTTGCAAAATGTTTATCTGTTTCTTTGGTTAAGGCACTTTGGTCAATAATCATCGTGTTCTCAAGGTAAAGCCATGACCAACTCTAGGCTGTCGTCTGTGCACAAAGGTTTGGCTCAACTTCTTCCTCCTGTAACTTCTTCTCTCCTTTAGCGGTTCTGTAAAAATTTCTTTTAAAACGATTTTTCTACTCGTATGAATGAATGATGAAGTGAAGTGAGTTTGATATAACGACTGTATTGTGATTTGTGTTTTGTGGTATAACGTAATGACTTCGAAATAAAGAACGTTTTTTAATTTCAACCAATTTATTTCAACAAGTATGTAATTCCAATTTCATGAAATTTACAAAACCATGAGTACCACACCACACCCAGCGTATGACACTCATTCTAAAATTAAACTACAAAACAATTTAAAAACATTATAGAACTCCCTAAAATATAAAAACGTTAAAATAAAATTTATGATTAATTTTTAGTGAAAATGATCGTACAGTGATGCAACTACATAACCATAACCAAACTTTCATCAAGTGGAACTTTCCGCAACGATTACAAGTCTGTAGAATCAAATGAGATGTTAACATCCAGATACAGTTGAAAGGAGATTCTTTACACTTTGAGGCTTCGAAGGAACCAAAGCACGACCAGTATACACAATCACAGAGACTTCACAAAACAAATACAAATTGGAAAATGAACAAGGAAAATAGGAATAAATTTTAAGGATACGTCGTAGTCATCGTTAGCAGTAGATTGTTCAATAGTATCAAAACCTAAAGTTTTTCATTAGCATAGTTTTACTATATTTCATAATTATTATAATCAACCATTGCATTCTACAATTTTCATTTTCACTAATAATTTCTACAATGAATTTCAAACGTCTGAAACAAGAGTAATAAAGGTAATAAATAAAAACAAACAAAACAGAAAGTATATTTTACCTAATTAATAGGCAAGGTTTCAAATGAAATGGTTCTTTATTTTATTCTAGTTTTCTTCTTAAATCGTTTCGTGCTCTTATTTGATCTAGAACTAATTAAATTTGATATATTCCCACCAATCACATAAGTTGAATTGAAAGAATGCTTTCTTAATTTAAAGCACAAGCCCCCAAAAAATTTTGAAATAAATAATTTTTACTGTATAACCAATTATGTATATTAATTCTAACCGCTATCACTACCATTTTCTTGTGCTGCATTATAAACTACAGTCCGTTTTGATTTAAACTTTTTACGATGAGAGTTTTTGCTACTCTTCCTGTTAGAGGTTCCTATCGAATGGCTTTCACCCTTTTTGCTAATTTTCTGGGATGTTGTTTCCGGCACAACAGTTTGAGAGTCTATAGGTGGTGTTTGTTGTTGACTGGCACTTGATTGATTCTTCGTTTGCTGGTGATTTTCTGTAGGAGCTTGCAATAATGGAGTCACCTCTTCCGTCACTCGACTGTTTGATGTCTGATGTTCTGAAGGTAATTGCTGAAGGGGCTGAGTAGTTACAGTATAATTCGTCGAAGAGTAATTGTCGCTGCTGGTGTTTTTCATGGTCGCATTCGTCGGTGTTGTCGTTGTCTGTAAGTTAGGATTTGGAATTGGATTAGGATTGGAATTAGGGGATGTGGAGATAACACTTGTGTCTGGGGGAATGTTTGACTGCGATGAATTGGTTATGTATTTTCCTGTTTCATTGAATAATAAGGATAATAAGTGTGTGTTTGTGGATTGGATGGAATATTAAAAAAAGGGAACATAATAAGTTTTCGTTTTAAAATTTCAATTCCATCTAGAGACATACCCTCTGGACCAAAATATGCATTCGACTTCATTCGATATCGTCTTGCTTTCCGTCCGGATATTTCATGAACGCCATTCGAATTGTGGACAGTTGCTGCTACAGTTGGTAGTGGATTTGCTGGTTTCATACGTTTCAATATCGGAATGACAAATTCTGGAATTATTTGACTAGAATTATTTGAAGAAACTGCAATACACGATGCTGCAGTCGATGTTTTATGTGTTGCATCTTCAGGATCACTCTTAATTCCATTAACAAGATGTTCGTGATTAGTTGATGTTCGATCATTACTACTTCCCACCACATCAGCCTCATCTTCAAAAGAGACATTTTTTGTTGTTTTATTGATTGCATTTGCTACGGTGGTTGATGTAGTATTTATTGGTGGTCTAGATTTAACTTCAACGTCTCGGGTTCCATTCATTTCAATCGAATCAACTTTTGCTGAGTGAATTCCTGTATCAGTTTCCGAAACATCAGATGATGTTGTTACTGTAACAGTGTCTTGATCGATTTCCATGTGTTCGACTTCTTTTTCCTGCAAAAACAATAATTGTAAAATGATAAATAAAGATATAAAACAGAAATAATTCAATTACTTTTTGTACTCGTATCTCTTCTGTTGGAACACCTCTTAATATTATCTCTGGCCCACCTCCATATATTCCATAAAAGAATTTCCACAGGACTGCATTGATTTGAGCATAATCTGATCCAGGGCGAACAGTCCGCAATGGTGTCACATCAGTTTTTGGTGCAATAGAATTGTTATTTATTGGTCCAGGCTCTTCTGTTGTAAAGCCCCGAGCAAACAATTGCCATTGTCTTAACCATGCCATAGAAATTGCATAAATTGTTGGTGATTCTTGGTATTGGAATTCTTCATTATATTGTGTAAATGCTTCTAGTTCAGCTTTTTGTCGGCGACATAGTTTCTCAGCTGCAATACGACATGTATCACATTCGTACAAACGATTGCATGCTGGTCCTCCACCAAACTTCTTATATAAATAATCCCAAAGTGGTTGTTGCAATGGAACTGCTAATTGAGAAACTAAAGCAGCCTTACAAGGTGGCAGTCCACCGTGTGGACAAAGTAATGCCCAATTATCTATTGGCCCCGGCTCTGCAAACGTGTGGAAACGATTTATCCACTGACGTGAGACGAAAAATCTGATGTCAGCCGCCTGCGGTGGTTTAGTTTCAGCCAATTCTAAAGCCTTCGCTCGTATTATTTCCATTTGAGGATTACTTTTACGGTAGAACAACACGTAAGCTTGACAATTCTGCACAACATCCGGTGTCACTTCAGTCACCACTTGATCATCAAATTCAAACCATTTTCCTGTTAACTCATGTTTCGCAAAACTGGTATAATGGCCACCACCAACTGTACCGTGGTGGCATATGACAGCTGTCAAATCATATGTTGATATCTGTGAGTGACAGTCCTTGTGCAGATATTGCCGCATATCCAAACCGGTCAGGGGAAAATGTACAGGACTTGATATTTTCGAACTGTACGATAGATCATGACGGAAACGTTTCAAATGAACACACAACATTTCCGGTAAGGCGAGAACTCGGGAATATTTGATACCATTACGAAGTTTATTACACTTTTCACAACTGAAATGAAAGTGTCAATTGTTGAATATAATTGTTAAATTCATATACTACCTATACATGTTATCTCCTTTCAATTCATCAGCACTGAAAAATGCTGCCATACAATCATGAAGCGACACAGCTGGACCCCAAAACCACGATTTCAACCAATTCCACAGCCACCAAAACCATCCGTCCGTACCGACTTGATACACCGCATCTGTGCATGTTACTCCAGCACTCTGGCACTGTTGACTGATGGTTGTCATACTCTGGGATTGATGCAGAACAACTAAATGATCTTTCCCAGGAATTGGTAGGGATAAATCTTGAAAAGTTTCTTCTCTTGTAGATATTCTGTCGCATGTTAGACATTGAACAGAAGATAATAGTTTCCCATCGAATATATCACTAATAATCGAACGATGTGGTGGTTTAGTAGCTGATTGATCTTTCTGTTGTGAAACACTTGCACTGCTATTCAAACTTGATGTTGTGGTCATACTTGCTGCAGTTCCAGCGCTATTGCTTAATGAATTCGTTTTCGAACATGTGCTATTTCTTTGGCTTGGCGTAGGACTTGCAGATCTCGTGTATCGATCGTGTCTTATTGCCATTGATATTTCATCTGACAAACTAGATTGCTCCGAAACCCCACTGTCACATGTTTCATATTCAGCTTCGGATTGTGATGGTGATGGCGTTGAACATGGCGATTGATCATCATCGTTTTCTATCGGGGAATTAGTTTTACTCGTTTTAAACAGAATATCCGGTGGTGGAGGTGTAACTTCTTTCAACTCTTCATGCAGTTGATCCATAAAACAACGAAGAAACTCTTGTGTATCGTGCTGTTGAAATCCACGAAACATTGGATGAACATTTCGAATACCATATAGTATTCCTCGTGGTACAACAAAACCTAAAAATGTATAAAATGATTGACTAATCAATTAAATTTCATTTTCAATTTACTCGTGGTTGTGCCATTGCATCTTTTACTACGGCACCACATTTCCTTAATTAATCTATGGTAACTCTTAGCCAAACCCGGCTTCCTTTGATTCCCGATCAATTCACTTGATGCTTCTATTATATCTCCACAATCGAGAAAGTAACTCGTCAATGGCGGTGAATTACTCAAAGCTTGTAGAGCTGCATTCATGTAGCATGTGTTTGCAATATTTTGCAATCCAACTAAACCATTCATGTGTCGTTTTTCCATATCTTCTTCATCACCACTTGTTTCTGGCGATTCCCCATTCACCCTCTCGTATATCCTCTCTGAATAACGACTTGCATCGCTTGAATCATTGCTGACCAACGACATACGCCTCTGTGACAGAAACACTTCCATTTCACAAAGATAACACCAGATTCTCTGTGATGATAAGTTCATGTGAATGCAGTGTTGCTGATTCAACTGAAAGATTAATAGAAAATAATTCATTTGATTGCATTCATTAAGGTCGATACCACATTACCTTAAAGTGCTTCGTACTGTGATCATTTGCCTGCTCGGAGCATCCAGTACGAAGACAATTCTTATGTAGGCATATCCACAAATTTGGTCCATATGTGTCGCAATCGGAGCATGGTTGTCCCTGAAAGTAACATCAAATTATTTATGTAGAAGTTATCAGTAGCTTATCACATTTTTACATTGAATATCTAAATGATAAGGTATTATAAAAGTGAACGACTTGTTACCTCGATTTCACGATTCTTTTGTGCAAGTACTTTGGGTGATAATCGTTTCAAATCGTTAACGATAACAATATCTCGTGATAAGCAATAAATATTTTCGCTATTTCACATAACTGAACGTTATATTTTCTTGAAAACTGAAAATCTGGGTCCCTTATACCCGATTTGGGTGCAACCCCGATTTGGAGGAGGTTTTCTAGCGGTGGTTCTTAGACATGTTTTATCAAAATCGGTTCAGCCGCATTAGACGCATAATGAGTATATACTTTACTTTCAAACACATGTGTGACCTAAAGTTTGTTTGTTATTATTAAAAATATGTTTCGACAATTTACAAACTGAAAACTTTAAAGGTTATATTTTCGCCAAATATGACTGCACGTCTTCAATGCGCCATCTTTTGTTCCATTCCATTGTAGTCGGTTGGACTTTAACCAGTCAATGCGGAAACAGAACCATGGAAACATTCGCGGAAATCTTTAAATGCATTTCGCGTGCATATTTTGTTTATTTTGATACAACAGATTTTGCTTGAAACACCTTTACGTAACTTCCATGCGATTTCAATTCTTACGTGATTCTGCACACATGTTCTGTGCGAGGGAACAGGTAATGAGTAGAGCAAAAAAATTTAGTTTTCACGTTTATATTCTCGCGTGTGGACTTTGTAGTTATAAATTCTTGATTGCAGCTAACGTCTCAACGGACGGATTTCATAACTCTTGTTACCCACAGAACAGGTGCTGCCAATCGGTGGAGGGTGTTCGAAGTTATGTGGATCAGACACTTGCACAGACGCCAAACTCAACCTCTAGCAAAACTAGTTTACATCGCTCGACAAAGGAAGGAGAATGACAATGTAGAAAATGAAATATATCTATTTAATAAACATGAAGTGGAATCAATAAATTTTCTTTTCATTTAGCTTTAGCCACTTCCGAAATATAAAAAATAAAGATTTTAATCTATGTCATGTCATTGTCGTTATTGGTCAGTGATTGTCAACCTTTTCTACATTTGCTGCGTTCCATTTCACAGGTACTCGCAAGTAATTGGGAACTAAACTTTTGGGTAAATGGAATGCAACAATTAAGTGACATCTTTGAACAGTTGGAGCACGTCAACACGTTTGGAACAACAATATCAAATTACTTTAAGTGTTTATCTATTAAAAATGCATACGAGTCAATTATTTACAGCGACGACTGTACAATATCCAAGCGACCACAACATGATTTGAAGTTTCCCACTCGTATGTGAAATAAACAAATGCACGGGGTACGTTGGAAAGGGGGTCAACGAGCTGCCATTGACGGAAATAGTTAGTAGGTAAAGGAAATATTTTTCCATTCGTTTGTTCAAGTGAACTTTATGGAAACTTCCGATGGAAAATTTTACAAACAAAATCTATTATTGATAACTAGTGATTATTGTTACTTTCAGTAGGAATGGACAATGGATGTTCTCATGGAAACAACGAGTCATATGACATTCAGTGTTAGTAAGTTAACACTTGTTCCTGGAAAATAGAAAAATTCCATTTTTCTTTCACATGATCAGCGAAAATAACACGAATGACAACAGAAATGTAAATAAAAGCGAAATTTCGTTCCAAGGTAAATGAAATCGAAACGTCAAATTGGTAAACGTCAAAATCAACATGGAAATTTAATTAGATTAATAATTTATTTATTTCTTGTAGTTTCTATCACTATTACCTGCTTCAATTTGCACAAATCCGGCAGAGAAAGTTGAATAACACTTCCCAGATGTGGGCATTTGCACTGATTTCGTGTCATTCCGATGGAATTTACGAATTTATGAATTTTCACAAGATGTTAATTTTTAAGTTTTTAACTTTTCCAACAAACCACAAAACAAAACAGAATACATCAATCTGTCAATAATGATTTTTAACTTTTTGTCAATTGTTCTGTTGCATAATTGCAAGTCACAGTAATTTTTAAATCTCTTATGTACATATAATAATTATGATTTTAGTTATTTCGAACGAAACACATTACAAACGATTGTCAAAAACATTGTCACATAACACTCACATACTTTCTAATTGGAATTTGGGAAAAATTTTCAATTTTCTTCACTTCACACGTTCACACGTCCGTCACTTGCAAGGGAACGTGAATTTTGAACTTTCAAAGAACTAATTCCACCAGGAGTTGGTGGTGATTAGCACGTTTCACTTGCTATTTAAATATTTAACCTAATGAAGGAACAAATGCAAATCGGATAACACCATGGAAAAACATATGCAATTTTTTCTTCTTTTTGTGAATACGAAATATTTGAGAAATTGCCATTAAACACGCGCACGTCGCTCCCGACTCGGTTTCGGAGCACACACACTTGAGGGGACTCTTGTACGATAAGAAATTTCCGTGGATTGCATCAGAAAATTTGACTAAAACTTGAATTTTGTACACAACGAAAGGAGTTGATCAATTTATGAGAGATAAAACAAAAACAATTTTATAACATAACTCTTTCCGACCACATTTGTTCTTTGGAAATGTTCGACTCGAACTGAAACTGGACCGTGATTTTCTGCACGAAATCCGACTTGGTCGATTCGATTGCCTGTTCGCACGGCGACGATGAGGAAATTCTCATTTTTGGTCGGTGACTTTTTTTTTCTTTCTTTTGTCAATTGACGTTTCATCTGTTGTGTGAAGTTGGCTGCGATTGCATTCTGTTTCGAAGTTTCCATTCATATTAGAAAAGTTTCGATATTACATATATTTCCGTTTTATGCGTTTAATTATGTAAACATTTGTTTATTTTATGAAAATTGCATATTTAAATTTATTTGCCATCATTAAATGTGTTCCTGTGTTTTGTTCTCTACTCGTGAATTTAGTACAAGTAGTGAACGGTTTCTGTATGGAACTATTGTACAAAAAGTGTAATAATTAGAACAGTTGTTATTTCTGTAACTGTTATACAGTTGTTATAAATTGAAAACTGATCAATCATGAGACAATTTAAAAGTTAACGTATTATTAAATGTTGGTTTGAGATAATAAAAAGGACACTGTAAACCATCCAAAAGTGTGTTTGTAGAACTGACATATTTGGGTTATTCTGGATTCAACCTTTCATTTGAGATACAGTACAACATTGATAAACGCAACTAAAGGAAACTGTGGCATTTGAAGTAACACATTTCCATGGCTAGGAAGGAAGAAAGAAAGTGATATATACCTGACTGATTCTTAAGTTCATTTCTGCTATCATTTTATATATCATATATATACACGAATACAGAAGAACCTCTTTTATCCGGCATACTTGAACCTAGTTTTTGAGGAAAGGAGTGCATTCACAAACAGCAAATTTAACGAAAGATACACATGTTACGAATTCCATAACGATAAAATAAAGGAAATATTCAATGTGTTGGTGAAAAGTCGGTTAATTTTGACAGCTAAAACTGTGCAATCTTCTTAAAATCAATGCGTCCGTGTTGTTGACTTTAACTTGCTTTTGATACCAATCTATAATTGTTTGAATATTGTGAAGACGTCTACAACATTTTCGGTGACGGGTAAAAAAAGCTCTACTGTATATGTATCTTATTCCTTGCTAAAAATGTCTGAAATTTTCAACTAGGTTACCTTAGACTCTATGTACTTGGCCAAAGCTAGTTGCATACACAATACACTGTATGTTTTATGCGGATACGAAACAAAACGTCTATTAGTTTTTTTGTTTTTGGTTAGACCACCATAAAAAAATTAAACTAATAAATTAAAACTGGTTTTTATTTATATAGGTATGCAAAGCAGAACCTGAAAAGTGGAGTGGAGGACAGATTAGAAATATGTTAATATGAGGTAAACACATTTCCTTACAAAAATTTACTATTTCATGCATTAGCTATCAATTTCTCAATAAATTTTATTAATTATACATTTTCATTTATTTTCAGTTGATCCTCAGCGGCATGTTTCCAATGTTGATCCTGGCAGCAACCATCTGCCTGGCAATTTGATGCAAACGTTACTCACGAAGCGGATTTTTTCATCAGGCCTAGTGAGTAGTTTCAATGTATGAGTGTGCAAATAGTATATTCACTCGCTGAAGAGATAATAGAGAGCATTTAGGCGAATATTTTCATACAAGAAAAGACAAAAAATTCACTAGTGCGCTCCTCGATAACGCAGTGCAAACCGGAGTTTTCGGCAAATACAACAACTACATTGAGTGTTTATCCAATTTGCACTCGATGGAAATGTTGTGTTTTTCTCCCATGGTGGAAAATATACTATTTTGTGGCTAATTAGTTTTCAATATTGAACTCCGTATTTCGATACTTCTATTTTAGCATTTCCAAAAATATTATGATTAAAATTTTGAAAGGTGCCGGACAAAATCAAAAACATTAGCTTACTTGGGAGTGATGATGACAAAATGAAATCAATACCAAATAGGGAAGAAATTATTTCCAAAAATTACACCTACTTGGCTGATATCTTCCTAGTTCCCTGGAGTACGTCAAATAAGTTTCCCTTCCGGCAGAAGTTGATAGAATATAATCACAAATTTATCAGATATCAATAAAACATTTAAGATTTTTTTTTCCAAAACTTGTAAATTTATTTCAATTTCTTCTCTACACTGTGTAACCTTAACCTACTAGTCCTAAACAGAGCATGTAAATAAATGGGGAGGTTTCTTCGTTTGTGGTTACAGTAATAATATTTTTAAATTTGTCAATATATTCCATTTGATTTAAAATTTACTTCAAACACTTCATTGTCTTACTAAATAACGTTAAAATAATTTCATATATAAAGCGTATGTAACTGTGATACAATAATAACCGTTTGTCCTCTTTTATTTGATTTAAATAATTTGCTTAAAATATTCTCTTGTAAATTCACAATTTCAAATAAAATTTCATCACATTCTTAAATATATTTATATTTATATTTTGCATGTTTCACACTCCTGGATTTGTTTATTAAACTTTGGCTAATATTTTCAGAACATTAACTAAATAATACTGGAAACGAACCGCGTCTACCTCAGTTGCTTATTGTGCTAATCGAGTCCAAGTTGCACGACACGTCTCCGAGGGAGTCGCCCCAATTTGTACTGACATGGATGTCGTTCATACTGTCTTCGACAACAATAACTTTTGGGGGTACTTGAATGGTTGTTGGAGCACACAGAAGTGGTATTGTGTCCGTGCAGGATGACTGTTGATTCAGATCTTCATTGTTCGCATCGTTGGTGCTGCTCTTCTCCAGTTGATGCTGATCTTGAATGATGGGACAGATGACAGGCGAACGGAGAAGCAAGTACCAGTTCTGTAACGATTCATTCATTATGGAAAGCCAGTTGACTTATGAGAAATCATTGATTACCATCACATTGTAACACACGACAAATATAATAGGCATCACACATGTCTGACGGTTCTCCAGAGCTACAGCTCCGAAAAACCAACAAACTGCAAAGACCGGCTGGAAGAACAACCAAAATTTAACAGCCCTTTTGAATTCTGTAAAGTCCTGTGTATCAGCGGAGCTCTGCAAGGACAGATCTGCAATCGAGAGAATCCCCAAATCGAATTTCGAGTCGTAGAAATCAGATCTCTTGTATCCATCGTTGGGCTATAGCAGAAAAAAAAAATAAAAATTGATAAATATTTATGACGTCATGAGTGAGTTCCGGCGAATGAAATTCATTTTCAGAGAGGGGAGAGGAACTCATTCTGTGTTTGATCTACATAAAATGAATTTTCCCCGCTTTCAGAGAGTCAATCCCATTCTCCAGTGAATGAAATTCATTTCCAGAGAACGGAGAGAAACTCATTCTGTGTTTGATCTACATAAAATGAATTTTCCCCGCTTTCAGAGAAGTATCAGATGAAGATGAATGAATCTCAAACAGATATTCGTTACACTTACCTTCTCCTCAAGTTCACAGCATTTGTCCGTTTCAATGACACTGGTGACGTTGATTTCGTGGCATTTCGCAGCGTTCTCAAGGATATTCTCGATACTCTCCGCAATGACTTCTCTCTGTTTCGTTGCAATCTCTCGGAGGCACATGGTGCCGAGGATCGTTGAGGCTACAATAATCCCAGACACGGGAATCATGAAGTTGACGATCATTCCACGCTGTACAGACATCCAGCAATATTCGATGATTTCGTAGCTTGTACTGGAGACGGCGCATGAGAACTGTAATAAAGATTGGCCAAAATTTAAGGATCCAACTTGACTGGATCATAAGGACACTCACCAGAACATAAATTGCTGGTGTTCCATACGCCATGAAGTAGTTGTACTTCAGATTGATTCCACACTCGTTCGAGACGTAGTCGTAGATTATGTACACATACAACAGACCCCACACCGATGCCGTCAGATGGCAGTAGTGGAGCAGAATCGCAACAACGCCACAACGGAATTCACTCTTTGTGGCTTGGACGCCAATGATGAAAATGAAGTTTGACAGCATCAGGATGATGATGAAATTGAGAAATATCGAAAAGAGGGCGTTTTGTCGTCGGAGACGTCTTCAAAAAATATTAGGTTATAACAATACACCCAGTTTGGATGAAAACTCCACATTACCTATTCCTTAAAATCATCAAAATCGAGCACAAGATTTGTGCTGCCAGGGCAAGAACAGATCCACCAATGACGATACTACTTCCCAAACTATTCTTCAAATTCGTGCTCGACCCATAGTATATGTACATGATGTTGTCAATGATGTCGTGCTCCTTGAAATCAACATCCTTCACATCCGGTTCCCTCACAACACTCGACGGCAACGATACTTCCGGTCTGGGTGTCATCAAACGACTACTGATTATGCTTGAAATTTTTATTTTACGATTAACTTCTTCTGGATCCGGGTAGATATCAGGTGGAGGAGTATTCGATGGTACAGTTTCCTCATCTAATTCGTAATATTCAATCATTTCTGGGCCGGAATTCGAAACGTTAATGAAATTATTTAAATATTTGCTATCAGTCTCGGTGCCTTGGGTTATAACTGTGAAATTATCTGAAAGTGAAGTGAAAGGAACTTGTTAATTATGAAATTTTAGTGAATTAATTACTATTTCTCAAAGGAATTTTCATAATTTCCTGACAGCAACATCAAATCAGCATACTATTCGCTTTGTAAACGCCGAAATTTATACTATTTCTTTTCCATTCTCCTGTAAATATGCAACAAACCGGTGAACCTCAATTAAATGGTTAAAGTGTTAATCCTGTTAAATATTCTCATCGTAATTATATTAATGCAGGATTTGTGGATTTGTAGATCGACAGTTTACTAAGGAAATCAAAATATATCTACTGTTTGAAAGGGATATATGGAATGAAAAGAGATAGAAGGCAGACGTTCATCACTTGAGAAAATTTTCTATTTCTATGCAAATATGAAGTAGTGCTAAAAACGTTGGATGTAATCCTTCCTTCAACTCATGTTGTATACATTTTCTTTTTGATTTGCATAAAATCATTATTGAAATTGCATTGATTTCACCAACCATGTATTTTGTATGGAACATTTTTAAATTTGCATACTACTGGGCGTTCTCATATATTCCTCAAAATCAAATTCCAATCAAAAGATCTCTAGATTCGAACAAATAAATTGTGGAAAAATTTACTACCAAAACTTTAATGAGTTAACAACGTAATAATGTCGGGGAAATTTCCAGGAATTGTTTAATTAATCACGAACCCAACAACCTTTTAATCCCAACATTGGCCATTCAAGTTAGACGAATTATTAATCAAAGAAAAGTATTCCATGAAATTTGAACGCCTTCCTTAAATGTTTGATGAGAGATAATCAACAAGAAGAAATAAATGAAAGAAGGAAGAAATGAAAAATGGAAAAAAGAAATGCTTAAATTGTCCTAAATTCTGATAATTTCTCGCATCAAAACATTATCCCTCCATTTCACTACCATTTTGAAATGATATCCCACCATTGAAAATCATTTTGAGGTTATGTTGAATGTGTCGCAAATCGCAATTTGTGAATCAATTCGTTTAACACAATAACTTCCGCTCTCGTGCTTAATTCGGTCATTGTATATTGAATGTTTTCCAGAAATGAAAAGTTTCTGATTGAAAATTCGATTTGTGAAAATTTATTTATTGATGTTGAAAATGTATAAACGTTGATAATATTTCAAAAATTGATTTCTGCAGGTTTAGCCTATCGTGCAATCATGAAAACTGTTCCAGATTATAGTACATTATTTTGTATAAATATGTATTTCATTTAAGAGTTTTATGCTTCATTTGCTTGACAAATGGAAAATAGTTTTTTGTGACAATCACAGTCGTGACATCCACTGGCAGAAACATATTTTCGGGATCAATATGAAATGAATGTAGATATATAATTTTATTCACAGATGGCAGTGTACACACCAAATAGACATTTTGGTTTTGTTATTCATTTAATTCACTTTATTTCCAAGAAATCAAATGTAAACCTTCACGGAATGAAGGGAAAAACAAATAAATTATTAAATTGTAATTTAATAGATTCTGTTACGGTAGCAATATATCATGATTGTAGCTGTTTACCGAATCATCTTCTTAAATATTCCTTTCATAATCAAATCACAATGAAAATACATAAAATAGAAATATAAAACGTTCAGTATAAACTTATCAAAAATAATATTTTAAATTTGATCACATAAAAACGGCATGTGTTTACTGAAGAAAAAATTTATAGCAATTTTATTTCACATTTTATTTTATAACACCAGAATAATTTACGAGTGAAATATTTCGACTAACATTCGATACGATAACCAGTAAAATATAATTACAGATAACCGTTTACCGATTATCCATAAAACAGAACATTCTTAAGATGTTTGAGTTTATCTGAAGGACAATATGTTGTACAGATTGTATTTGTTGACGTCAGCGATGGAAATTGGGAAATTTTTGGCTAACGATTATATAAGGATACAATGACGAAAATGTTTTATAGTTCAAGTAATTCTTGCTGGTGTATCTATGCTGTGTCATGATGATAATGGTTACATGTGCCAAATTAAATGGAAACCCTATTCTGTACATGACTTAAAAGAATTTTGTTCCAATTTGTGTTTGACTAACGCGAATTGCCGACTTCACGGCGTATCGATCATACTTTGTGTGTCTTTGATAAATGTGTCCACGATAGTGTAGTGAATGTCATTTTCTTTTGATGTTCTCTTCTCCACAATTTCGTTTTTCTTTTGATGTTTCTAGTAATGGTAAAATGTAATGTAATGAAAAACAACATCGCTGGAAGGCACATCCATATTTCAGTAAATCACACCGCGAAATTGTGCCTAAAATCCACTCCCAAGGGTGATATCACGAAAAAATAAACTAAGAGACAATGCAAATCACGTTTTTCCATTACAATCCTGTAATATTTAAATGTACTTAACAGTTCTGTAATTTACACTAATCATATAACATTGTGTGGTATAGTGTACCTTGTTACAGGTTAACCAGGAAGCACAGGAGCTAATGATAAAAAATTAATGAACGTGCAAATGGCCGACAGTGTCATGGTGCTGGTTTGGGTTTTTAAAAATAGCTGAACACAATTCACCAGCAAACGGAATTGCGGATATTACGGAGAGTGAAAAGAGAAGCACGAAAATAAAGGACCTCCAACTTGGCCATTTCATTTTGTTCAATCAAGACTAACTCTCTCTGGAGATTATCAATTTGGGGGGGACTTGGGGGTTATGTGTGCGTACGGAAGAACAAAATGTTTGCCTTTATTTCCTTATAATTTTTGTAAGAAGGAAATGTATATCTCCTCCATAGCACAACCCCTCGCGCTGCTATTCAAGAAAAACCCACTCAATGAAGGTTATGTTTACGTATTCTCGGATTTCATCGGCCGAAATCAGGCTGATTAAGGTGGATATGAGAGTATCATATTTCGAAAACTGTTATCCTTCCTACGTGTCTTGATTCTGGCAATTTTCAGGCTTAATATAAATCGAAGGAGCCGTACAGATCATGGCTGGATTCAATTCATATTCAACACAAAACAGCCGGGAGTTGGATTACAATATAAAAAGGATATGATTTCCGACATGATTTTTATTCAATGAGGATAAGAGCTTCTTGAAATGTTGATTTAATCATGTCGAAATATATATGTATGTAGATATATCTGGCAAATGTCAAAATGGTGAACGAATCCCATCATGTGGCAATGCCATTAATTAATGCATTATCCTGTTTAATGATGTGGTCAAAGGATTATTTGTGGTTTTTAGGATGGAGATATAAGAGTATGTATCACAAAAAAACCTCTGTTCAAAGTCTCGTTTCTCGTTTCGATTTCCCTTCAGGTCTTAGACCCGAAAGTTGTTTGAAAATGTTTTAGCTTATGATTTAAGCTTGTTTCAAAAGTTTTCTCATTTAATCAGATAAAAAAGTTTACTTTTTATTACGTATTTAATTGCGGTTATAAATTGTGTAATTGAGTGTGTAAATATCAACTTGGACATGATGGAATTTGTTTAAGATTTAAGAGCGGTTTACGTAAGAATTTAAGGTTGAACTGAACGATTGTTATCACATACATGTTTCCTTATAACATTTTCCATTCATTTGATCCTTAATTTCTTGGAAAAATACAAAAACTTTCAGTGTATCTGATGGAAAATCTCAAAAAGAAAACGATTTCACTTGTCAGTGTAGGCGCCATTTTGTTGTTGAATAAGAAAAGTTCTCTGATTGTGATCCTTTTGATATAGTAGAAATGGAAGAAGTTAGAGTGACATCTTAAACACTGAAATGTCCATCACAAGACACAATACTTACAATTCCAACACAATGGATATTAAGGATGTTCGAGTGGAAGCAGGAAAGCAGTGTTGTTAATCTCTGCTAATTGGCGTTCGATACACGCAATCATAGTACACAGGACAACATTTACGGAAACGTCAAGGAGTCCAGATTCAAGATTGTTCATTTATTGTTCCACTAAAACACGAGATAATGGACCAAAGTGCCAGAAAGTGTCTTTGAGAGATAAGCAAGGATTCGTTTTGATTGTCCTTAACCACAACTGTCCTGACTCACGTACCCACTCGAAGGCACGGACTACATTCGAAGTTTAGGTTTTAAGACTCCTCCACCATGTAGGCTTAATTATCCTTGAGTTTTGTTGTTCTACTTTCGACACACATACAGTGGAAAGAATTGTTACCGAACCGAAAATGCTTGCCCTTCCACTGTTCCTTAGTTGAAACTCTTCTCGAGTCCTTAGCCCACTTGTGTCATGTAGCAAAAGAAGTAGAGGCTGTTGAGTTTCTGAATAAGATATCCTCCTGCAGGCAATGGGATTCCGGAACAAGGAAGAATATCTTTCAACTTCATCTGTTCATTCCCAGAATGATTCGTTCATTTTGAAATCTGTATCCTTTGCAAATTGCTCAAGACAATTGAACTATCCCATTCCTAATGAGACTCCTGGGCTCCTGGTTTCCTTCCAGACTATAAAATTTTAAGTCTAAGACGAGTAGAATTCGAAATGGATGATCCTTTTTTAGGTATTCCATGTTAATACCGCTTTGTGTGCCTTTTTTATTGTTGGACATTTGCCCAAGTCTCAATTGACGTTGAAGTGCTGATCCTTGAATAGATTCTACAGGTAGTAGGATGTGCATTCATGGATTCTCTTTTCTGTAGATTTAATACTGTTGATGTTCCTCTGAGCTCGGGCAAATTACATGACCTAAGGACGATTCGTTCTAGGAATTTATTGGAAATTTATTTCCGTTCCGTCTTGATAGCTCAGGTACGGTCGTAACCTTTTTCTGTATCTCTCTGTGGTGTATTAAGGTTTGACCTCTGGGCAAGGGTTAGTATTATGTTTTGCATAAAACATTTGACCATGATGAACCTGGGATACAAAATGTTTTGTACCTGTATCCTTTTTCGTTGCTCATAAATCCTGAATCTTCCACGATAAAACACACCAAACCGTCGAAGCCACAAATTCATGGAAACGTCAATCGTGTGAAGTACTTCTTGGATATGTCCCAGTAATAAAACTATTTTCATTTGATTGTGTTCTATTTTATTTTTAGATTAACAAGATTGCTTATTTGGAGACACTTCTCTTTCTCTTTCTCTTCTCTTTCTGTTTCTCTTCTCATTTTCATCACTGCATTGAAACTCGGCTCAAGTGTGTTCGATGGGTGCAGTGCATTGGATGCGTTGCGAGCGTGTGTGTTTTCTATAAGTCCGTAGTTGATCCGTAATTGGACAAAGGAATTAAATGTGATCCGGCCTTAATTCGTCCATTTGTCGCTCATTGAGATAATTGTGTCGAAAGTCGAAATCAAGTTGGCTCCAGGAATTTCCTTCATTCATTTAATCGAATCCTTTCAAGTCCTTGAGTGGAAAGCGATTTCCCTTCCGGTTTCTCCCATCCCGGAAATCGCACCCGAATCGATGCTCATCAAAACCAACTGCGAATTAATTGAGTGGAGCTCGGGGAAGGATTCCGAAGTTTGTCCGCAAAAGTCAAAGGTTTGACAGGAGTCCCCGGGCCACATATGTGGAAGGATAGAACGAATGTCGACATTAACACATGCAAAGATGTGGAGCGAGGGTAGCCAGGCGAGGAACGCTGTTGGAAAAATTGAGTTTACGGTGTGATAAAGTACGACAGAATCGAGATCGAGATTTTGTCTAATTGGAAGGAAGCAGGGAATGGGACGAGGAGAGTGCTTTGACTCCCACACACACACACACACAAGTTCACCACAAATTAAATTGCGATTTGTCTCATTCATTTTTTCTTCTACTTTTCTCATAACTCCATTTTGTTTTTAAAACACACACACACACACACACAAAATGGCGTCTGTACAGCATCCACGCAATTTCCTATTGTTGGTTCGGAGGAAAAAACATTTTTTTTTGCTGTGCAATAAAATGTGAAAAATTGGGATTGTTACAGGATATGAGGAGAAATTTTCTAATGAAGCTATTTAGGGAAATAAGTAGCTTCCATGTTTTCATGGCCTTCATCTCTTCAGCCTCCTGCTACTCATCAGGATGGAGCAATTTTTCAGAGACTTTCCTAGTCGGGTTTGCACCAGGAAATTGTCGTTTTGCTTGATCCTTCGATTCTTATGTTTGACATCCTCATTTCGCAGTAATTTTTCACACACCAGTGCTGTGTCGATTAATGGATTCGGGAGAAGTGTGCGTGTTGGGGTATTGGGGTGATGGAGTATAGACAATTGCGTGGTGTGTGGGAACCAACTGCTGTCAGATTCTTTGAATCCTTAGAAGATAGAAATCTTTGGTCACTTCGAATGACACGATATTGTGGTTCACAGAAGGACATGTGACAAGATGGTTGCTCGTAAATCATGAGATTCCGGGAAGATACAATCACAGTTGGCTGTGTGGTGGCGTCCCCACATTCCTTGGTGGCCACATTTCCGGCTAAGGATTTTTGAAACGGATGGAATTCAGAAAATATTCAACTAAGGAATGACACAAAACGAAAGGACGGTCATTTTGGGTCGCAAATCGCATGTGTGTGTGTATAGAAGACACTATCAAATGGGAACGTCCTCGAGGATCCACAACAAACCTCAAGGATAATTAAGCTTAGACCGAAAGGAGTCTCGAAACCAAAACTATTCATTTAATGAAGTCGTCCTTTGGCTCCAGAACGTTTCTCCGTGGTTAACGACAATCAGAAGGAACTTTTACTTATCAGCCAGAGACACCTTGTGGCAGTTAGGGAAAGCCAGTTGTTTGACTTCCACAGGAATATGCCAAGCGAGGACTGCACCTCTTGGACGTGCTTTTGTGTAGCAGTGGCTTCAAATTTCCTGTCAGTCTCGTGACATTCTCTCCATCACCATGAACTTTCTACGGGAATGTAACCCGCGACAACCACATCCGGTCACAGATGCCAGAACATTCCTTCCGCAGCCAGAACCGGCAACGATGACTTTGATTAAATTTGCAGAAGCCCCTGGAGGAACGACACCACGACAGAGGGCATAGATGAACTAGAAATTGTGACGGAAGGATATTTTCAAGGGATGGAATTAATTTGCCTCGAAATTGGATGGATGTATCGTTTGCACTATTAATGGGAATGGCTCCCGTGGGTGATAAGTCACTTCCTGCTATAGAAGTCGTCTACCCACCACGACGGGATTTTCAGAGAATATTGTGCCCAAAAACCATTCCCATGATTCCGGGAACGACACGAATCATCAGCAATAGACACGATGCAAAGGAAAAGGATTGAAAGGGATGGTATCCTTTCATCATGTTCAAACTTAATTTATCCTTTGAACAACGATTCCATAGATATATAATACATACGACTGACTGACAACGCCAACTTCACTTCGACTTCGAATTCAAGGACTTCAATTGTAGAACATCACAACCCTTTACCTGCTGGTTGCTATTCAGGTGATGATGATAGCCCGAGGGATGAGAAAATGGATTCATCCGTCTGGGTAGGGTCCATTTTACCCAGCAGACATAATAGAGCCACAAGGAGACACAACTAGAGAGGCGTTACATGGGATTGCTTTCGTGGCAATTCCTCATCATACAGGACTCGCCCCCACTTTCACCACAAAAAATAATTCTTTAAGTTCGTCCAACACGATTCATTCTTAAAGTTGAGGTTATGTGTACGAATTCGTAGCTTAAAGTTGAGGTTATGTTAAGGAAGTCTTCATTTAAACTTGAGGTTATGTGGACAAAGTTTATATACTAGCTAAAATTTCAAGCTATCCTTAAACTTCAATTTCAAGTTATGGTGGACAGAACATGACGCTTTAATTGGAGGTTATCCTGAATTCAAGGATTCCACGCTTACTTAAACGGAATTTAATTTTCTAGATTTAATGGATTATTCAAATTGAATTATTTTTTTCTTCATTTTCAGTTGCGAATTTGAAATTTTTCTCTTTGACGATTTATTTTCCAAGATGGTAGCGGCGAGGATACAAGGAGAAAAAAATTTCATTTTTCCTTTCTGCGATTACTTCTGGTTTGTGCCAAGTGTGCCAAGTTTACTCACAAAATGGAATCAGTAGAAGTTGAAGTTTATTTGCTTTTCGGAAAAGTAAATCAAATTTATTTTGTTTTTAAGGAAATTTTTTTGCTACACACGTGCTCAGTTGGCGTGTGTAGTTGTTTACGAAATAGGTGAATACACGTTGTTTTGATGATTAAATGGAAGGTCAAAGGAATTGCTATCCACAATTTTCAAATATTTCATAATTATCCTGGGGATGATCCTGAACACATGGATGTGAACAACTGTCAAAGTTGAATCTAATTATCCTTAAATTTTTTACAGTCAATCAAGGATACGCATTTTATTATGGAATTTATAATGTTAAAAGGAACATTTTCATTTCCCGTTCTGATAAAATTAGAAAAAATCCCTGTTTAAGGCCTCAAACCACTTTCGAAAATCATTTGAAAATGTCATCTGCAAATGTTTGATGAAAAAGGACATTCTAAAAATAAAATACTCTCCATTGACACAGAAAAAAAAAATGGATGCCATTCAGCTAAGGACGAACTTGTGAGCTTGTTCAGCGTTTAACTGAATCGCAAATTTTTGATTCCTTTAAAGGATGTGCTGGGGTGAATAGAGACACGAAACGAGCCCACCTTGTGCTTTTGTCATATATTTGTTGGAGTGTATTTTATTTTTTTCCATCTTCCATAAGTGTGTTATCCTTTCTATTGTATCCTATTATCCTTAAAGATCATGTTCCCATTTTCGAGGAGCTACTCTTGAGAAATTTTTTTTTAAACTTCTTTCGAAATACGTAGAAGGATGCTGATTGTATAATAGTTGACATGTCTCAGTGTCCTGGGAATCCTTAATTCACGCCTCGTGTACAGGACTACATGTTAGCATTTGAAAGTGTTCAAACGACGTCATACCTGTTCACGTACCTGATGGCGCTTTTTCTCGTATCCTTTTTGTTGAATACAAAACGTCAAACACTCCAAAGTGGCATTTGCCCCAGATTCAGGAGCAGTTCTTCGTTAATCCTTCTTCACTCATTCCTTATTCCTGTAACGCACAATACAACATGCTAAAAAGGTTACAAAGAAAAAAGGATATCGATGTTCTTCGGTGTTTTTTCTTGCTCATCTCCATCCTTTTATCCCCTTTCCCCCCACATGCTCCCTTCATTCACGTGTCATTTCGTTTTACTTCCGTTTCAATTCATGTAACTGTTCCATTGTTGTTGTCTCATCGTTTTGTCTCAAAAGTTCCTATCCTTCGGCTTAGGCTAATCCTTTATTTTTTATCCTGTCACTGTGTGCTTTTTATAGCCATTCCCCGTTTCGTGACAAGTCATAAAAATTTAGATAGAAGAGAAAATTTATTCAAATAGTCAGTTTAAAGTGCAACTTCAACAGAAAAAAGCAGAAAAACCAAAAGGACGACGGAGGAAAAGGGCAACATCAGGACACAAACTGGGATCCTTTGACAATCAGAACAAATAAATTTTTGTTTCAAAAAGTCAGGACATTTTTTGACTTGCCTCCTTCTGCAACTATTAACTGATGTCCTTGTCCAGTTTCATGCTGTTCGAAACGAATTCGTTGCTACCAGGACTTCCTTGAATTGCTTCAGGCTTTTACAATTTGCAGCCATTTTCCGTTTTATTTTATCTCCTATTTTTTTTTTAGTGTATTGTTAACCCATTTTAATCCGGAATTATTAGTTTTAGTTTGTGGTCAAAGTTTTCATTGGAATAAAAGAGAAAATGGTGGATTATCCTTGTTGTGTTGGCAATTGTTTGCCTTTTTATTAGCCTCGTAGCTATGCAATGAGGAAAATTTTTACAAATTCCAAACAATTGAATGGATTACGGAGGAAAGTCGAAGCGGAAATTTTTTCTTTTATATCGCTAACGCCTGAAAGTAGTCATTTTGGCGATGACTTATGGTGGATTTAAATAATTGCCAGTGTGGCGTTTAATTTATATCGTTTCGCAGGTAGAATCTTTTGTTCTTCTGTTTCTCATTAACTGTGTGGAACGTAATGTTCTCGAAATTTTTCCGCTTTACATTTTACAATTCATGTTTCTCCGCTTTGCAAATCATCGCTTGCCTTGTCAAAGTTAATTTCACACTGTTGCCGTTTACATGTGATACAAGGACTTCTTGGATACTACTTCAAGCTGTTGTGTTAGTTTTCCTAGAACCTCACTTCAACTGTTGTTCAGCAACTCACACCAAACTTGTTAGGAAAACTTCAAGTAATAGAAAAACTTTTATAGAACTTACAATATCAAATATGAAACACGCAGTCCATCTGTCAATTTCCTTCTGAATTAACTTTGAAGGGCCTTCGTAAAATGTAATGCGCGGATGTTGTAGAAGTGTTTTTATAACGTTCTAAGGAGCTGATTTGGCTGATCACGTGTCGTCAGGAGTCATTTCATTTTGAGTGGTTGATTCCGACAGTTAATGGATATTTTCGATTTGGCTTTTATTGAAGTAGGACTTAATCAAGGATCAAGGATTTCTTGATCTAAAATTCCAGAACAAAAAGGACAAGTTTAACGTGAAGTTGGTTTTTGTTATTCAACTCATACTTCGGAATATTTTGAAGAAAACGCGCCAAATCAATATGGACGACATTCGCTTTTCGAACATGGAAGTGCGGGATATTCAAAATGAAGGACAAAGAATGAAAATCCCACACGTGTCGTGTAAAGGATTACAGAGCTTTGTTATGTTATTCAAAATAAAAACAACATCCCCGGGTTGAGATAACCCCAGAAGCCTGAAAAAGGGATATCCAATAAAATCCTAATCGAACGTTTACAGAAACTTCCCCACACAATGATGGTCGCTGCTTGTGTGATAATCAAACCCAAAAATAATAATAAAAATGGTTTATTGCCTGTGGGACATTTCATGTGTCCTTTTTAGAGGACATGATATAGTAAAGGATACTTTTACTTGGCACAGTCTTACCTGATGTCGATGATGCCGATAACGACGACGACGAGGACGACGATGACGAGGATGATGATGATGATGCTGATGATGATGCTGATGATGATGATGACGATGATGATACTGCCAATGGACTTACTGAGGCCGAACAGTCAAGGATGTGTGTTGATAGAAGGGTTAAAAGGACACAGGATAAGCACAACATGTTTTTGTAATGATTTACTTCAATTGAACGATACCGAATGTCCTGCAGAAGGAAAGATAGCAGCACTTACACAGAGATGGAAATAATCTAAACTTTAAGGATAAATTCCGTTAGGATATGATCCTGTTTTTTGTCTTAACTTTGATTTTAAAAGTCGTTAATCACACTGAATTGTAGGACTTGATTGTCGAGGATGTAGATGTCCTTTTGATCCATTTATCATTCAGAATCCTTCGTTAGGTTCGGTAAAT
This sequence comes from Chrysops caecutiens, assembly GCA_963971475.1. Taxonomy (NCBI): domain Eukaryota; kingdom Metazoa; phylum Arthropoda; class Insecta; order Diptera; family Tabanidae; genus Chrysops; species Chrysops caecutiens. The sequence continues at coordinate 3,644,981 of OZ020570.1, forward strand.
TGCCAGAATAAAAACAAAAGTGTAATGAGTGTATCCATCTAAAAGTCCTAAAGGATTAAAGTCTTTGTTTGTATTTTATTATCCTTTTTAAGGACACAATTAAGATATTCACACAAAACGGTATTTCACTACATATTTGCCGCAGGCACTCGCGAATCCATCCTCGTAAGCCACCAACAAAACACAATGTCCTTAAAGGACATCCCGGCAAAGTAGCAACAATATAAAAGTAATCCAGTACTCAAGAAAAACGTTTTACTTAAAAGCAATCCCGATCTACGCCGTACACTGTCAATATACAATCTTAAGTGCTAAATATCCTGGATGCGCTCTACACCAGGAAGGACGACTGAAAGGATGCGAGTATAAAGCTGTGTAATAATCATAAGACGTTTCTTCTATAACACTTCAAATACTTCTGTTACACTTCGTCTATATTGTATATTGTACTCGTGATTCCAATTCCGTGGAATATTGCACGCTGTCTCGTAGAAGGAATCCTTGCAAATATGAAAGGATTTTCACACATTCACAGACACATTCCGATTTTATACTTAAGCTATCACCATGAACGCATTATTCTCACGTACAAGGATCAGTTTTGTATATTAAAGTATGAGACATGACAGGCATGTCACTGCTTTTAATAACGAAGGATAACAAACGCACAAATAAGGAGTCCAACGAAATGAAAGGACACAAGTTTATTGTTATGTCGGTATGATATACTTTGTCAGAATCTGTTTGTCAGACTTTATGTTTGCAGGACAACAACGTTTTACTAACTCATTCCTCGATGGAATGCCAGATGAGACTGGAATACAGGATATTATAGGGCACCTCCCTAGCCGACAGGACAACAAGATGTCGGGATGCTGCTTGGAGAAAGAACTTTGGTTGGTGGTGGAGTGTATTTTGATACACTCCGTGTTGATGGTGTTTTCGTCTTCGGCAGCAGTCACTATTTGGAGAAGGATATGACTTGCATTCACAAACGAGTGTCCTTCCCTTTTGTATCCTTAATATATTCTCTTGTATCTGTCAGCTACGAATGCCTGTACGTGTCGGTGAATTTATTCAAATGAAAGTCCGGTGGGACGAGTGTTTCGTTTCCAAGGGTCGGTGACGGAAATTGACGAATTGCAACGATGACATACGAACGTTCTCCACTCGAGATGGGTTCGATGTGTCAAAATAACCCTCTATCTTGGAGAAGTTTGAAAAATCAATGAAACCTTTCAACTGCTTGATAAAAGGATAAATCTTTTAAGGTTTTGAAAAGTATCCTTGAGAGAAACATTTGTTTATTTCATTTGAGGATACATTTGAACTGGAAGAAACTTACGGTAACTTACATTCTTGCCCATGGGATGGCGCCAGTATTTAGTACAAACACGTTAAATGTTGTAAGGACAGACAATTTAATTAGATATCTCGTTTTCACTCCAAAGCACAAAACAGTATTCAGGCACAGACGCAGATTGCCTGATAGCAGGATTTACAAATTCACATACACAGCGAAAGTTACTAGCAGCAGGATTCCCAAAATCACTAACTCTTCCAATTCCAATTGTCATCGAACCATATTGACTAGGAAGCTTTCGAGATCTTTTTCTCACTAGGTGACAGCAGTATAGAAAGTTTCAGAGTCCAAAGAAAGAATTTGCAAAAGCTTCCTTCAAAGCTACTTGAAGAGCTTCCAGATACATGCAAAAACTCGTTCTATGGAGACTTGTCTGCATCTGTGGCAAAGGTTCTTGCTAAAATAAATGTAGTTTCTTCCTTTCCCTAAAGGCGTCGAAGGATTCTAAGGAGTTTCTCTTGCACTGGGGAAATGTCAGCGACTGGAGCTAAGAAGGGGAGCCAGGACGACGTGCTTCTGGCCAATCAGAACTAGATGGAGTGGCAGGAAAACTGATAGAATTTAGCAAGGATTTTTTGAAAATTTTGGTACAGCTACATTGTTTATCCTTGGTACAGTAAACTCTTAGCACAGTTTTGATTTTTAGTACAGTTGATATCCTTCGCACATTTTGGAATATCTGTGAAGAGTCGTGGATGCAAGTGTCCTGTCATAGAAACACATAGTTTCCGTAGTTTTGTGTATCCTGTATTCACGTTTGAATTCCTACTCTATCACCACTTGCTTTTACCCAAAAATTATACTCAAAGGAGCAACTTGATTCTTTGATCCAATCCAATCAATTGAAAAGGACAAAGTGACTGATACTGGAAAAATGGAGGAAAAGTCAAGAAGTAATAAAGGAATAATGGAATCAAAAATGAAAACCATGTAACCCCTTGAAAACTTTGATTGAACCCTGCAAAAGGACACACTTACTTTCAGTAACAGGACTTCATCAAAGAACCAAACGATCAAATTCTGTCCTTGATTCAATTCTAAAATTAGGACTGTCTTTATGTGAATAATAAACCCACAGACTCATCTGTGTCATAGAAGCTTATTCGAGTAGAACATCTACTAAACAAACCATGTGATTAGTTTTCACAAAGATTAATTGTAGCTTAATGTTTTTATATACGTGACAAAGATATACAAGCCACTTGGCATACCCAGAAACATAGCAACAATAATTCCATTTGACCATCCAGACAAAGACTCAAGTGTATCCTTGTACACAACGTTATAAGACATATGCCATCTTGAGAATATACTCCAATAAAGCAGACACATGCGAAGGGCTACACTTGTAGCCCACTCAAAGATGAAGCAATGGCAAAGTCAAGCAAATGGGGATAACAGCATGGATGTTTTGTAATAGAAACGATAAGGGAAGGTTCAAATTGGCAACTAAGCCAATTTTATCTGGGTAACTTTGAGGGGTCGCTAATGAATTGGGTTCAATAAATTTACCATCAAGTTAAGGTCGTAAGAGGAAAGTCTTTTGCAGGCGACTTGTAGCTCGTTTCTTCTTAAAGTGATGTAGACGCATAGACAAATATTTATAACATTATTTATAAGGATATCTGTGGAACGCAAGTCCGGTGTATCTTTCGAGGTATCTTTCGTGTACCAATTTATTTTCTCGTTGTTTGGGAACAATAGATATTGACCAGCTCTGAGGTGTTTATCATAACTTTGACATTTTCAATTATAAATTCTTATTATATTCTGCAGGGTGACGATGAACAGCAGATGTCGTGAGCTGAAACAAAACTGTCAACGAGGAATCAAACAGTGTCCAGCGACTATTCTTGCCATCTTCTCTTTGTGCGGATCTTCGTACACTATTCCTTCCTCTCTCTGTCGCGGTAATTAAAACATGCAAAATATGTAGCTAAACAGATTTTGGTGACCCTCAATCCAACAACAAGTGCAATGTCTCATGAAAGTTTAAATAACCTAAGCTCAAAGTTGGAACTCGGCAAAATTCTTGAAACTGGAGTTTCGCCAGGCATTTGAAAGAAAGGACATCTCACTTAAACATAATGTGTCATAATGAAATTGACACATTTCCGTTTATTACATCTAAAGGATACATCAGATATCATAAGCACACGGACTTTCTTCGAATACAGATTTGTGTTATGAGTCGAGGTACGTTAATGCGAACAAGTAAACACGTTAACACCTCCACTAGCAATATTATTATCCACTTGGTGATAATTACATCAGCTGCATATCTTGATAATTGCAGAAAACACTTAAACACTTGTACGATGATGATGATGATATTAATACTTCCAAATTAAACCACAAGTTTCATTATATTCACAGATGCACAGTGCCAAATGGCGTTGCAAGTTTCGAACATGATAAAAACTGATAAGACGTTTCTGCGAGAAAGAACAAGAGTACTATGGACTGTTGCAAATGTTTCTTATGTCTTGAAGATTGTTGCCATTCGTTGCATCTTGATACACGCTATGAAATTGCATTTCTTTCAGTACTTTTGTGGCAACAAACACTTCTCCCTTATTCTGTGCTCCTTGAGATTGCATTGCATATCTAGAAAGGATACTGAGTACTCTAATGAAGAAATGTTTTCAATTAAGGAACTCCTTTTCGTGTTTTCAAGTTTTCCTTGTTTTGTCATTTATATTGATTTCCAGATACGTTCTGCTCCGTGTTAATATCGCTGGTTGTAATCCTTACTTGAACATGCCCTGGAAATCATGATTTATTAGGTCAGGTGAGAGTCTCAGTGAGATTTTGTGTATTTTAATTTACCATATTTGTTATTAGACTAAGGAACGTGCATATTATTAAATTCACAAGGTAACTAACGAAGGGAGCAGGGACTTGTAATTAATCGACGCTTCATATAACCCAAAGGGTTCTATTAATTGCGTGCTAAATAGCATGTTATTTCGTATCATATTGCATGCATATATCAAGTGCTAATTAAACCATGACGGAGTACTTCGTGCAGACTACACGAAAGTGAAATATCTGTAGAGTATGTTTTAAGTGAAAAATTATTTCGTAATAAACTAATGTTTCTTGTAGTGCTACGAAAATTCTCTTGCATGTTACGCAAACTTAAAAGTTTAAATCCAATTCTGTAGATTTTATTTTTTATAGTATAAAGTTCTTCTACTTCAACACAACCAAACTTTGTTAATGACTACGATGTTCCAGAGTAATGTTGAGTCTCTTGTATTTCCAGAAAGTGACATGTTTGCCGTTCAACTTCGTTAAAGTTCTTTCAAAATGTACAAATACGTTTGACATCTATTACAAGAGTTCTTCAAGTATCACAGAAAGTTCATTTTTAAAACCGACGAAAAATTCTCATTGCAAAAATTAGTTAGTTTCCACACTTCAACTTCAGTTCAGCAGAAGTTTGTTACATTCAAAGTTTAATTACTGCAAAACCTGACGAATTTTATTTTAGTAAGTTTTAATTTTTACTAATTTACATACTATTCAATTAAAATTTTCCACAAGAATTTCGACAGTCCTTATATTGGGTTAAAACCCTAACAAAAGCTCATAGTAGATATGGTACAATTTGTCACTTACTTAACTTAAAGTCATTTCAGGAAAACTGATCCTTTTTACTAGAAAACTTTGAAGTGTTTATATTTGCAGTGATTAATGACACCCTAATCTAAGTATGTGGAAGTTTTATGTTTGTAATAAATGCCAAGCCGTCAGCATTTTTGAGTAATACCTTTTTAAATGTAGATCCTTCGGGTTTATGCAAATTATCAACTTCATACAACACACACTCATGCGGAGGATGTATAAATCAGTGCTGCTTAAATGTGATTAATGCTTTGTCTGGATCCTAGTTTGTGGTTAATAAAGGAGTTTTAGCATTTTTTGACATACGTGCTTTGTAAATGATAGATTTAACTTTAAATAAAAGTTTGTTATCACATTGTACATTAAAGGATGTAACCAAATTAAATGTAGGCAACGTTGCAAAGTGCAAAATGTTAACGAGGAAGCAACTTGTGCTTAGCGACTGTTCTCGGCAGCTTTTCTTTGTGCAGATTTTCGTATAATTTTTCTCCCTCTCGACGTTGGAAAAGAACAAATCTAGATGCCAGCATATTTTGACAAGTGTGTGGTTGTTAAGAGTGTTTCCATTAGCTTGTGCAAATAAATAAATATTCGCTTACTTACTTTCAATTTGTGGAAGCAATCCTACAAATATTTTAACACATCCGAAAACAAATACTTGTGTTTGTCCATCTCATTGACACATGTGTCACAAAGTATACAAAACTCTAACATTTCGTACGTGTTTGAGGAATGTAGTTTATCTATGATTGTAATGTTATGCTAACATATCTACTTGACACTTCCGAGTAGCCTGTTTGAAGTTCCTCACATCGCACAACACATTGCTTTGTTAGTGTTCGTGTAGGAGATGTAATGAAAAATTACCTGGTTTTGGGAACACTGTGGGAAAATTCCAGCCACAAGTCAACTGAGGAATTTGTCACATCCTCAAGGTGTTGAGTTCTCATTTGTGATACCACCTAATTGTGGAAATAAAATAGAGGAATAGGAAAATAACTAAATAGGAATCGGACTGGAAAAGATACTGTTTCCAGTTGTTCTTGAATACGACTTAAAATTGTGTTGATCAGGTATTGGCTTGAAATGATTCATCCTAAATCTATACAAGAAAATTATCTGGAAAAACTCAATGTTGAGGACGGAAAGTAGTTATATCCTGAATGGATGATGTTTCAATTCACAATAGCGAAACCATGTGATGTGCTAAAGGGCATTTACTAGAGTGTTTTTCAAATAACAACAAGTTTATCTCCAGACTTTTAACGTTTCTGCCGCACTCAAGTGCGATCCAAAGTGTTTTACTGAACCAAATCGCCGTGTAAAACACTATACGAAACAACAAGGATGTAGTAAAATTTAATAAATTCGAGGATGTTTGCATGCACGTCATTTGTTAAAAGCTCACATGATGTATATAATTTACCATAGGAGTAATTGATTAATTGTACTTGGAAAGTTTCCACCATGTTCGTAGAAAGTTCTTGAAGAAACATATTTCAATTTATATGGCGTTGCTCAGATCATGTTAGAGCATACACTTGTATAATCGTTTCACTTTATCTATGTTGGGTTTTACTTAAGCTAGACATGTTACAATGAAATGTGTGTGAGCTGTTGTTTAATCATGTTGATGTAAATGCACTGAAGGAAGAGTTTTCAACTTGCAGTGAATATATATGTACATACATGAAAATTATAGAACACTTGGGGGATATTACAAGATTTTGAAAATTTATTTTGTTACAATTCTTTCAAGTTCCTTAAACTCCGAAACAGATTGTCAGTCTAATAGCCTAGAGTTAAATTGGCTGAGCTTAAACCAGTTTGGCAAAACCAGCTATCTGTCAAAATAAAGAGGATGGTAATAAATCTCTTAAACTGGATTCACTGGTCCGTTCGTTTTTTTTATATTGAGTTTTGACAACTCTCATGCCGTACTCATATTGCGGCGAATTCAGTTCTCTCTCTGCCAAAATTGAACCAACTTCAACTTTCGTGCGGAAGATTTTCGTTTTCACCGTGAATGTGTTCCGCGACGCGTGGTTTAATTTGTGAATTATTCTAAAAAGTGCGGCAGATTCATGACGAATGAATGAATCATAACCCAAGACACTCTCTTCGCGACGAATTAGTTCCGTACGCCCCGAACGGACCAGTGAATCCAGCATAATGCCGGTTGTACACACTCGCCGAGACACCCCGAGACAGACCGAGAGCGAGTGTGTACATGGTGTTCTCGTCTCGTCTCCGTGGTCTTGGCTGCGTGTCGGTAAAACAATAACAACAACGAGTGTGCAAAGCCGGTATTCCAACAAACTAATCCCTCAAATAAAACCAATTTTACTATTCCGAATGTGAGGTTAAGCAACCGGTTTAAGTTCTGTAGTCTGTCTCCGCTTTAAGGTTCATTGACCTGGTTTGCATCTTTTTCATTGTCCTGACCGCAAGAGAATAAAAACAAATATAGGTATATCTACATAAAATCGAACTTTGTAATGGTTCGGTCACTGCTATGAAATTTTAACAAAGTCTTGAGGGTATCATCTTCCAATACCTTCTTAACCAATACTTTCCAAAGTTATTTCCAAGTCACGTTTTCAATTACGGCGTACTTAACCGTCCTTTTTATGCATCCCGCAGCGAACGTAATGAAGGGAGAATTCGGGCAAACTTACCCATCTCTTGATCATCTACTGTGAATTCTAGTGTGATCATGTTTATCATTCAGCAACACTGCAAATTTTATTGTGAGCTGTAAACGAAACGACTTCCAAAATGGTACCAAGCAGACTGGGTCTTCCAATTCATAAGAAATTCAATACGTTCCTCTTGAATCCTTTTCGAATGCACATGCAAGAATCTATTCCCGAACGTATGATCTGGAGTTGATCAACACATTTTCTCTTACAGTCTTGTGTATCTAGAAGTGTAATTATTTTTAATGGTTTGTGGTAATACTTTGAGAGAAGTTTCAATGAGACACTATGTCCTTTCCTTAGAAAACTAGAACCTTTTATTAACCTTCAGGAACTTCCTGTACTTCTGTTGCAATCAATAAAATTGCCTCATTAGAGATATAAACAATTTCAGGAATGTTTTGGCTCAATTTCAAAATTTCAAAACTATTCAACAACTATCTAGGATAACTCCGTGTTTAATGATTCAGCAATGTGTTCTGATGTGTATTTCTTATTTGATTTATCTCTTTGCGGTGTCACAAGACTGTTGCAGATATGAGAAACGTGCCAAGATAAAGTCAAAGGACACAGCAAATTGCCCTGAATGCAAACATGCAATGATAAGGATATTTTTGTGGGAATATGCTCAGTGACATTTCAGCAATGAAAAGATTTCAAGTGCTTAGTTTTCTACATTTTCCTTTTATTATTTTACCCTTTTTAAGTTTGGTTAATTTAAAAGGCAAAATAATACGTATTTTAAATACACTTTGTCCTTGCTTTTGTCATGAAAGCTTTGTGACCCTGCTGGAAGGATAATTTCAAAATTTGCTTTCATTTTAATGAAATAAGTCAAATAACCTTTTATTTGCCTATATAAAAATAACTCTAAAATATTTTAAATTTCTCGTCCTTTGAAACCTGAGTTCGGAGAATTTGTGACTTCAACGGAAAATGTCCTTCAAGTTTGCCGAAATCCAATAAGTTAACATTTCTGATTACGTTACAAAATTGCTTTTTGTGGTCAGTGATGTATCGCTTCATGAGATACACGTTGAGCCAAACTTTAATGAAGTGATGACAGAAGTTTTAATTTAATTAAGAAATTTTTCCATATATGAATTGGAAGTTAATCCACTTCGTTTGGCCGTAACGTAAGTGCATAATTGGGAAATGAAAGCTGAAACAGGAGCTGCACCGGGAACAGAAGGAAAAGAAAGAATGTCGGTCTTTTAACGCTCTTATGAATATCCAATCGAACAAATACTGTAAAACCCTTATTCTCAGTGAGGAGTGCTATTGAAATTCAGTTGAATTAATTAATTCCATTGAATATATCCATTGAATATCCAACATATGTTCGCAAACAGGAACGTAATGAAACTTACTGAAGAGGATATCCTGATGAAATACGCATAAAATAAAAGTTAATTGGATAGAAACATGAGAATGGTTTTAGTTAGTTGCACATAACTTTATGCAACCATTTCCTTTTCAAAGTTTTTCTCTTTTTAAAATAAAGTTTCTACATAAGGAATAGAAAGTCAACAAACTCGACTTGCTAATTCAGTGGTTATAATGATACCTAGAACGACATTTCGATCAGAATTCTTAGTAAAATAGCACACTACGTCACAACTTTTATGATTGAAGGTTAAGTGACACACAGAGAGACAGAAGAAATATACGAATGTCCGCACAAAGAGAATAGCACGAGGAATATTGCTTCCTTGTTGACAGTTTTGCCGTTCCACGAAAAGGTTCACTTCTTTTAAAAATTTTATATTGTCATGAAGACGAAATTTCGAACTTAGGTACATTAAATATTTCCACTCGATAACAAAAAATACCATGTCAAAGTTGAATGTGTTAGCAATATTATATCCAACGAAATCTGTTGAAGTTACAAAGTAATTTTGTCCGTTTAACTACAAATGCTGAATGTTTCTTTAGAGCTTTTATGGAAAAGGGTTCAGCTATAAAATATTTATAAAAAAAAGAACCCTACAATAGCGAAGAGATATTTCAATATAAATATGCGGAATTGACAAATTTAACCCTCCCAATGACAATACATGAGAGGATAACCCGAAAGCTTAAAATGTATTGTAAAATTTCCAATTACACCCAAGCACAATTGATTGCAAAAACAAATTTTCCTGAACCGTATATCTGTTTTGTTCATCACAAAAGAACTCATGAATTCATTTAATCAAGTTCAAGAGGGCAAGTCCGTCCACTTGACCTCTGGGTACTATTATCCAATAGGAACCTTTAGCATTTCTCGAATCTTTTATGGGAAAATTGAAAAATTTTATGACGTCCCTAAATGGGGGAATTAAGGGACATGTAACGTAAAGTGGTGAATTGAGAATTTAATCGCACAGAAATCGTTCGCTATAACTGCTTGTTGAAATACTAAATAGCCAATCGAAAGATTTGCTATATGAAATACCCTAATTAGTATTGTGATTTTAAAATTCGAAGAATTCATTTGGATATTGTTCAAAAGCTTAATCGGTTTTGAGAAGGGTTTGACTTTTGATTTTCAAAATAAACATGACAGATGGGATTAGTGTTGTGGAGAGGACGAAGCTATGACTGAGTACTTAAGGTATTACATGTCGCAGATATTTCACTCCAAGGATATACATGAAACTCATACGTATAAGACAAGGATAGTTTGAAATAAATGTCATCCAATTAGTGAAAACGCAATTAAATTTGAAATTTCAAGTTCAGCTGAAACGAATGAAGTTTCTAAGTGCATACAATAAAACTCCAACTAACGGTTGCAACTAACCAAGCCTTGCAATCAAACCCTTGATTATCTACTACAGATATACCTCAGCTGGTGTTGTTGATTAACTTGGACATGGTAAACATGAAACCCAGTCTACATAAGCGCTGCAGTTTTCGGTTGTAAGTTCGATACATCCAGTGATATTTGGTCATATCCATCAAGCCATGCATTTCCACTTATTTGCATATTTGCGTTCTTGTTGAAGATAAATGAATGGAAATTCAGAGCTTGTATGGTTCTAGCGAATGTTCGCAGGTTGTATTGGTCATTGAACGAAGAACATTGTTTTACGAACGACATAACCAACAATATGAACTAGGTTGTTTACTTGACAGGAGAATCTCGTCCTTCTTATTGACTCATTTCACACAACTGCATCTTGATGGTTTTCAATTTGAGGATGTCCACTTGGTCATTTGTTTTCGATTAATTTTGATTTTCGCCGTGTGTGTGGGATGCATACATATACTTGTAAAATAACAGGATATCTGGCAGCAGATGCTGCGGAAAAAGAGTTTCCAGTTTTGTTTTCTTTTGCATGCCACAATGTGACATGAGGGTCATCGGCCAGACGAAGAGATTAATCGCCACGAGAGATTTACACATCCACACCCGAGAAGCAGAGAAACACAGAGGAAAAACAACAGGCGGAACTCTACGATCAAGAGTTGCAAAACACATCGTGGAGGACGGACATGAAATAAACGTCGGCAACGTCAAAATCTTGATGTATATGAAAGCTTAATGATATCAAGGGAAAACCAATCATTACTTCCGACAATTTACCACTCCTCAGATCGGTTTAATGGGTTTTGAGTAGACCCACACACAGCTACTGATGAAGACAGCATATAGTTTGCGAAACAGATCTGTATAGTGTTAATAAATATAGGTATACCTTTTTATTTCAACAAAACTATAATATTAGTTTCCACTGTCATCAGTGTATTTGAAGGTATCTGCTATACGAAACATAAATCATTCCGAAGAGCCACTAAATTATGCAAACACACGTATGTTACAAATTAGTTCCTACTACTATCTGTAATAAAAAGACAAACAAGAACCTAAAACCTAAAGTGTCGCATACGTGTCTGATCCCAGAACGTAGTTTTCAGGTTTCAAAGTTACCAAAGTAATTACCTGTTTATGAAATTGTTCTCATTTTCCTGTTTAACCATTTTGCGCCTTGTAATTGCTCAGGTTTAATTGCATGAAAAATTTTATAGCTCTGAAAAGGGAACAAAATGTTTCTGGTTTATAATTGCCTGTAAAGTGATGAAGCAAGCTTAGTTCTTAATAAGGGTTAATCACGTGCTTCAGTTAACAAAGTTTTCGGGATGAAATTCTGTTAAAAACACTATATTCATTTTTATGATATCTTGTAACATTTGCTGTGACAAATTACTGAATGGAAATATTTAGGCATTTCAGATGATGCTCTTTAATACCTTGAAAACTCCTTGATAAAATGTCCCTTCGAACAATAAAAACGAATGACGAGCACATTTTCTTTTGTTCCTTTGGTGTTTCTTGTGGATACGTGTTCGAAATTCAGAAGAAATTTAAAGATACGTACGAAATTGTATCGAGTTTTAATAATCACCTTGACAGATTTTTATTTTATTACACTTGGCGATGTAATATTGGTATTCAGTTCCTTCAACTTTAATTGATTACTCATTCTCTTCAGGAACTAGGACCATTGTCTGTTATTTCTGTTCAAGGACCTAAAGATTCGATATCCTTGAAGAATTTGGTTCAATGAGTCTTGCAGAAGAACAATTCCCAATTGATTCCGGTAAGGACTTGCAGCAGCATCTCCTTAGTACGTATACTGAAATGGTGTTTATATCCTTAACACGTTGTATTTCCTGGAATGTTGTTGTTCATCAAGCTTTCCTAATGCATTCACTTAAAACGTTAATTTCGTTTTCCCACGTAGCATCGAGTGCATTCACACTAAGAGCTTTTCATCGGTTATGAAGCCCAATTAGGCTAACGAAAAAAGAAGTTACCCTGTATACACAAAACAAAAAATGAAAATAAGTTTTTTCCAAATTCTGTATGTATTTCTACTACATACAAGTTGAAATAAAAATTTTCTATTGCAGAATGAAAAGCTTCAACTAATTTGATTAAATCTGTGTCCTTTTTGTTTTCAATGACAAAGTGATAATTGTGGATGATTTTCGTCCATTAGGAAAATTGAAATTTATTTTTGGGAAAATGGATGAAAATGAACTTGAAATTTAATTTCAGGATTTGTGAAAAAAGCTTCTAATTGCTGTAAGGATTTCTCCATTATCACGAACGTTAATAAATTTAAATTCAAATCTATTTCTTCAAACATGACCTAACCTTAAACACAATACAGTGATCCTGATTCAATGATCACTGATCTGCAACTCACTTCCAAGACAATCATTCTTCCTTAAAGCAACATCTTTAATTAGCTATGTCCTTTCCGTTTAATAAACTACTGGTAAGCAATGAATCGGGGTATTCAATGAATTCCTCTTTCCTTTTCCTGTAATACAATTTCAAGGATTAGTGAAATCCTCCGAAAGTTTCCTTAAGTTCCCAAAAATTTATTTTCCTATCATCATTTCCAATTGGGATTGAATGGGATATCGACGCGAAAGTTTAAGTCCTTAAATTTCTGAAATCAGTTAACTAACCAAGGAAAGGACTTTTATCAAATTGAAACAGATTCCAGTGAGGGAAACAAACTTTTATATTCGAATCGAAGTTTCTTTTCGTAATTTAGGCTCCCGTCGTGACTTCATGGAATATCTACGTAAAGTTCTAATAAACACCACACACTTGGATCGTTGTTGTCAATGTTTCCCTCTGAACGTGACCAATATTTCCTCGTCTGGAAATCCCATTTCATAAACTATTTTATTTGTAATATATTAATAAGATAACTGCTGTAGTTCAAGAGCTAATCACTGAATACCCGGGAGACACCATAAAAATTGGAAAACACCATTTGGACGAGGTTATTGAATGTTATAATCATCCAAAGTAAAACTGTCTGCACACATGTTACTTAATTTGTTTTGTTTTCGTGGATCTATGAGGCGACACACATGATGCTGCTAACTGCGGACTCGTCGGAAACCGGTTTGTGACTAGTCGCATGTAAGGTCGCCTAGTGATTTGAGTTTCCAGTACCAAGTAAAACTGCGAATTGAAAACTACCAATTCGGGGTTATACCGTCTCCAGAATTAAATCTTCAGCTTTATTATAAAGGTATAGAAATTCATCCAATCAAAACTCCTGTCGACTGCATACAAACTCTTCGCACTACTTAAACCTTAGCATTAAGTTTACCCTCAACCGAAGTTCTATAGCTCCTGGAACATAATCAATCCGCAAAACTAATTAAATCGCTTAATTAGTATCTCAATACCGGATATCTCTTTGAGAACGCTCGACATTTAAGCGAATTTTAATTGCATTCGAAAGTTTTTCGTACTTTGCATCGCTCCTGAATTGTATGGAAACTATTCAGTCTTGGAGATATAGTCTGTCAGGTTTGAAGAGTTTGTGGGATTTATCTTCAAAATTCCCGTGATGATGAATTCAATTTTGAAGTATTGTTAAATGTGGAAACTATTTTCCTGACAGGATTTTTGTCGTGGTTTCAGGAATTTCTTTTATAAACCTTCACAAATAGACCACAAACTCAGAAGATAAGGAAAATTTCCGGAAACTCACGAAATAAACCTGGTTATACTTTACAACTTTCATTATCTGATACCTTGAAAAACAATTCCTGTGAATATTCAGTAGAAACCTCATGATGAATTTCAGTTCGTGGCTATTAGCACGTACATATCATTACCCGTTTCCTTGAAGAATGAAATGGTTTATCTGCATGATTGCAAAATTCACACAATAATTGATTTCATTTTCACGAAACTCTGTTGCAACATCGACAACTATTTACTACATTGTAACTTTATAGGATACTTAAATCAGTTGCACAAAATTCAAAATCCCCTAAGTTATATACGGTGTTGTTGGTTTCATCCACTAAATTGCTTTCATGCCCTTCACAACAAAGTTTTGGTTATATCGTTGGCCACAAAGAATCTTTTCAATCTCCCTTAACACTTAGCACTTATCTGAGATTTCTTAAGAGATATCACGTAGATGGCATGTCTTACGGTTACCAACATAATACCATTGAGGGGTTGTTCAATTTAATTCAATGTAATGTGCACGTTGTAAAGTTTTACGATCTGAGCATCATAAAAGAGCTTGCAATACCTCATTAGCATAAGACAATGTGAACGTACTTTTTGTGGATATTTGGGATGAAACCTTTATATTGGAGTTTCACACGGAAATCACTATTTGTTATTTTTAACTGAAAGTTATCTGGGAAATTTCATATATTTTGATTCATTATGCAAAATTGTATCTATCCATAATTCATAAGTTAAAATTTCAAATCGGAGATTAAATTAAAATTTAATAAAATCAATATTCAATTACAAACTTGGTTCTATCCAACTAAATAAAGTGGCTACTTAAATTATTTATGAACAATAACCATTGCAAATTGGTAAATATCTAACGTTAGAGTTATTGATATAAATATATGTAACAAACTCATGAGAATTTAATCTTGTTGTTATACCTCAGTGACTATTTATGTCACCAAAAGGCCAAGCATCATAAGTATGTATGTATATCTCCTATTAACATATATTGTCTTCGAATACACACATATGCTGTCAAACTTCATTTCACATCCTTATCCTCGTATTCAATTTATTGTTAGCAATGATATTGTCTCACTTATCTAGTAAGGTTCAAGATAATGCTCATTCGTCTGTGTATGGTTGTGTTACTGTGAGGATATCCTGGAAAGTACGTTTGATTCTGAATCCTCTTAGTGGCTGTGTATAACAAAGGACCTAGATTATAGCTCAGTAATTTATCTTCTCGACATGCAATAATTGAAACAAGCCATCATACACATGGGGCGTTTGGATGGTTTCCAAAGTGTTTCTACGTTTCTTTGCAAAAGCTTCGCATATGTTCCATAGATAGGTTATATCTGATTATGATGGCCTCAGTACATAGTGGCTATTATCATGTCCAATTCTTCATAGTGTAACATTTCCACTTGAACACAATAAAATTAGCATTGCCTATGGAAAACTCTCTACTTTCAATCAACCAGCTTTCCTGTGTTACAGTGATACCTAAACAAATGATAAGTGCGAATTGTGCTGTGTCAACTGACGAATCAAATGGAATGACACACACGACGTTAATGATTGTGGACTCGTTGAAAACCGGTTTGTAACCAATAACCAGGCTATTCTTTGAATTTTCTTCAGCATAACTGCTATGTAGGGTCGCCTAGTAATTTGAGTTTCCAGTTCCAAGTTATCCAGCAGGATGAGTGACGAACATCTCAACGCTGAACATAACAAAACTGAACAAATTACAGGTTTTGATCGCTGACGAGTAGCTTCGTGCGTGGAGCCTGGTCACTAATTAGAAAGTAGATGTAGATCAACACAAAATAGACATTTCATTAAGACTAGACTAGATTGATCCAGATATAACATAACTTTAATACTTATGCTTGATATACAAGCTATTAAAAATTTAACCAAAGTTTGCTTTATCTGTCAGTGCTGTTGTACTTAAATATCCGATTACCAATTATTATCCAATTAACACTGAAGTCACATTGCAGGTTAACCTTTATTTAACATTTAAAAGGTTATGGTTCTGGTTGTAAATATCATAAACAAATGAGTGTTTTATGATTATAAAATTTATTTAATAAAATTTCCTGCAACATTGACTTTCAATTATCTTTTATTTTGTTGTGTTAAACTTTTTAGGAGCTTTCCCTCAATCATTAATTAATATTTATTAAAACAGTAAATCTGAGTGCGAGGTTAACATTTTTTACTGCAAATGAGTTATAGCTTCAAGCATATTCGATTTATTTCTGTTCATCAAAAAAATATATACTAATATCAATTGAAGTTGCAGAAACAGACTTGAATTGTATATCAATTGAATGGAATTACAACAAAATCTGGACAAAGTCTATCTGCAAAACATGGAATGAACATGTGGTGTGCAACAAAACACAAAAGCTGTTAAAGTTTTTAAATTGACTGAATGACATTCCAATTCTATTGTTAATTTATTGGAAAACCTGGCACAAAGATGCACAACACTGTTGCAAATTATATTGTTGTTTTTCGAAAACAAGTAACTTATATTACTTTGGTTATTTTACACTCAGTTGCAGCACAGCATGAGCCGGAAAGGATTCTGTATTACCTGTTAAACAAAAACAGAAGCCTAGGGTTATTACAATCTTCAACAGCAATAAACGTCAAAATTAAGGAGATATTTGTTTTTGTGTTTTCAGGATATTTTCTAGACGCCCACCATGGTTGTGTAAATGTTTTGTTGAAGTAGCTTGGGATTAATATGAAATAAGTAAATATTCGATTAAACTTATAAGCGCTGTGCCAAGAGATTTCATTTTCACGTTAACATGATGTTTTTGTGATTGACATAATGTCAGAAGGATCACTGTGTTATTACAGCACGCCACAAGCTAATCTCTTGTTCATTTTCATGAACGTCTTTACCACGATGTACATATATCTACATGTAATATTTAATTATAAGTTAGCTGGAATATTCTGTAAAACCATGATGCGTGAATCTAATCCCAAGACATTCCTCCTTCACAATTGATTCTCATAATGACAGCAATAAAATATATTTTCCTGACACCAATGTGGTACATGGTGCTACGTGTGTTGCTATACAGATACTAGACCATCCCACAAAAGCCGCAATTACATGATAATAAATGGAAACGTGACTAACCATGCAATTTGTAAATTGAAAACTACAATTAACCAAACATCAATTGGGTTGTGATTAAAAGCAAGGAAGTGAGGTATTAAAGTCAAGTCAGTTGTTTGTATTAGAGAAACCACAAAAGGATTGACGTCTTGTTGCGAGGAAAGAACTGCTCAATAAGATAATTTAGCTGTTTAGGGTAGGCTATAATGGAAAGAGTTCTCTTAACTAATCAGTTAACTTGTTAGTAAGAGTTACAAACTTTTGCAATAACTTGTGCATTCCATACTGCAATATACTGAAAAATGTATATGGTATGTGGTACACATGTTCCATTAGGTTATGATTTGCTTTTGAAGTTTCAAGAACTCAATCAGCATTTCATAAAACTTGTTACTATAAACCGAATTCAAACCACACACAAGCTATAGGTACTTTCATGCTACTCTTGTGTGGTATTTTGAAGTTTTCCTTTGGTGTTAAACTTAGGACCTAGACCAATTTATAACTTTGAAGTTTATAGCTTTCAAGTTAACAGGGATATTATTTATAGCACTCTAAATGATGAATTTCTGCGCCCAACATTTCTTATTGGGATATTCGTTATTAACGTGTTACAACATATTAACAAGATATTTCATACTTTGAGAATTTATTCATTAATCTAAGAAACTTTATACAAGTAAATCTTATATACGTAAATCATCAAGATTATAAGAGATTATAACTCACTATTTAATTGGTTATTGAAGCTACTCTCAATCTCTTACATGAAATGTTTATAATTGAGATAATGGCACATCTCATACTGTTGTTTCTAATAGTGATATTGACAAGGATATTGAGTTACGCCTTGAATTGATATTGATATATACGTTGCTTCAGCATGTAATTGACATTTAATTACAGTAAGTGTACCATTTGAGGAAGCAAGAAGCTGTCAGATGCCAGAGAAAGATGTCTTAGTATTGGACCAACTCTCATCCAAACCAAGACCTGGTACGGATATCCTTTTCGCACAAATCTGATTATGAGTAACACATGGTATACATGAATAACATTTCAATAATGTAAAAGTGTTGAATTTTTTATCCTTAAAACTTATAAAACTTGCGTTGATTCAAATTTGATAGTGACATGCATTCAAGACCAGATCCTGCTGCCAGTTCATCCAAAGTTTAAGTAAGGAAATCTCATCCAACTTTCAAAACAACTTTAAGAGAAGAAGTTCCAAAGAAAACCCCATATAACCCCATTAAGCCATCGTAGCTATACTAAAACCTCAGCAAATCTAAGTTTCACCCAACTCATGCTTCCCTAATACCTACTATACTCAACTGGCACTGACAAATGATGTTGATATAATACTCAGCTGGTTAAATGCTTTTTAACCGATACCATAGGAAATTCACATATTGTTATCCGGTTTCCGTTGGGGATATACGTACTCGTTTGTATCAAGGAAACTAGTTTTTCAAGTTACCCTTTGGCGATTTCTAATTTTGTCAAAATTTCCTGAGTTGGATGATTTCAAAGCTATAAGCTTTATGGAAATCGTTTGGAATAAGAACATTGACTTCCCTTGAGCAAGTTATTCTTATACACATTATGGATATCATGCAATTTGTATTTGGATAAAGTTTGTCATACATTGCTTTGTGTTTCTTTGAAATTTCTTCTGCAAAAGTGCGGTGGACACACTCAGATATGAGTGAGAGGTTTTAATGAATGTTTACTATTGTGATATGAGTCCTTTAATTTGAATAAAGGTTTCTCAAAAGGTTTGTGCTATTCATAAACAGTTTGTGTTTGTTTGGAGTATAATTCCCAAGTTTCTTGGGTTGTGTACTTCACCAGCTATTAAACAAAACATGTGGTTTTTCATCGAAGTACTTCAATAGAACTAGCACCGTATAAATAATAGATTAGGAATTTATGCATAATCCTAGATCATTATGGAAAGGTTTTAGGTTAGTAATGTAAATACCTTTAAAACGATTTCCTGATGACATAAAAACTTTCAGTAAAGTTTATGATGTTTATCCTTCATGGAATTGTGTGTCAGGAAACTATGCTACACCTAATCCTTTTCTACCAGCAATCACAAAACATTCATTCCAAGTGTGTTCCACTGATAAGAAAGCAAAAGAGTAACAATAAACCTGAAAGAGGCTAAGGATTAGGGTTTTTTATTCTTGACCACAATTTTGTGGTTCATAAGAAAGTGTTTTCAATAAGGATTTTGTTAAAGTTTACTTCAAGATCAATACAAGGATTAATGAATCAAATTTTGAGCTTATTTTTATAGAAAACACTCGAATGACAAATACGAAATGACCTTTTTTATTGTATCACCTTCCTAACAATATCCTCATCGATAGCACTTCAATTCGAGCAAATCGCACTATAACGTTTGAACAGAAGGATTGGATGGAAAGGTCCTTTTCAAGTACAAATCGATCAGAAAATGTTTTCATGCTGATTTTGCCCTCAAAATATAGTTATATAAATTTATGTACGAAGATATACTTAAATCTACTGGAAAGGTTCTTCAAAAAGCTTTTTCAATGAAAAGGTGAATGGCAAATTGATTTAAATACATAAATTCGTAGCTGTGTGCAATTTAGCGTTTGATGTTATTCAATTTTGAAACGATTTCATGCTAAAATCCCTTTTTAACATTTATGTCGGTGTGTTGCATTTCAAAAAAGGAGAATGGTTTCTCATTGAACTTTGGAAGTTTGCTTCTTCGTAAGGACTCATCTTAATGTGGCAACCGATCTGAAAACAGATGTACAAAGCTAAAGCAGATATATAAAGTATTTTTAATCTTCGGAAGGTTTTCTGTTAACGCAGAAAAGTTTTTGGAGTTACAAAGTGAATAGACTCAAACAGAAGTATCGAGGAAAATTGTTAGGTCAGAAAAGAAAATACTTTGTATCGCAGCTTTGAGTATTGTACCCTAAATTCCGTTTTTGAAGGCTTAGAAGGTTTTAGTTTCAATCTTGCATATTGCCAAACATGAAGCCGAGCAACATGTGTTTGCGCCTATGGCCAGCGTATCGTAGATTTTGCTTCACCACATTTTCGTGCGTCTCTCGTCTTGTCATCATGATTCTTCTGTTGTGTGTGTTGTTAGAACCTTCTTACTTGACACAGTCGTTAATTTATTTCAAACCGTTTATCTATCATTAATTATTTGATTATTTAATTTTAAAGTTTAATATTTCCCAATTTGTCCAACAGTGATCACATACATTTTGCAAACAAATTTCAATAACTCGAGTTATTCAAATTTATACAGCACTAAATTATCATAATAACATGTATGTTATATGTTTGAATTTTGATGAAAAGCCACATTAACACAGAGTGATGCTCGTAATCCATAGATTTTGGTCTGAGTAATAAGTTTCATTTAATGTTTGTACTAAATTTTGAGTAAATTTACGTTAAAGTCTATATGATATGTCCCACATAATTTATTACTAACAGTATAAATCGTACAGTAATAATGTAAATTGTATAAATTACAAGTTTAAATATTACATTTGAAGAGATAATTTTTGTTAGACAAATCACAAACCACAACATTTTCCATACTACCTACAATATAACGAGTATTAGTCCTGTCAACTGACAAAAATTTGTTTTCACTAAAACAAATGAAATTAATAAAACGGAATTACACGTAATTGGAAAATTTTCACATTTGAATTGGAGTATTTGGTACTGTATACAGGATGTGGTTTTGAAGTCGGTTTAATTTATTCAGTTAAATTTTGATGAGATTTGTCTAGAAACTGTATGTGTTGTGTGGTCAGAGGCATTGCAAATTGTTTGAAAGATTCATGGAATTCGAAACAGTTGGCGAATATCACAACCTTCACACAAAACCCAATCATTTGACTGATACAGGCCAGTATTGGATACAAGCCTACAAGTATGTTATAAATTTATATACACTGTGACGGTTAGATATCAAATGGGGATTTAGCACATCACAAAGATCAGGAATTTTAACGTGTTATGTCCATGAAAGTTTTAATGATACTGCCCATATCACTTACGTATAGACTTAGACTTGAGCCTTGTCCAGGAGTTTGTGTTTTCGTAAGGCTTAAGAGAGTGGAAGTTCTAATTGGTTCTTCGTGTCTTCTGTCATTACTCTACCAACATTGACAGAATATTTCTAACATGATCATACTGTAGCGTCTGTTTCATTTCCACACAAGACGATGACACTCCATCGTCAACAAAGTCGCACGAGACGATAAAATTCCATCGTCAACAAAGTCGCACGAGACGATAAAATTCCATCACCAACAAAGCAACGTCGCACGAGAGAAATGTTCAAATGGAACACGGTCAGTTATTGGCTGTCCTACTAACCAACCTCCTAAATAAGAAATTTGCTGATAAACAGATTTAGACAATAAGAAGATAGCAGATAATAGAAAGAAGAAAACTGCTCAGATTTATCCTTCCGACAGACTGTGAGTATTTAAGGGAATAATTTCCCCGAAGGATATCCTAAAAGAAATTCAACAGGATAAGTGTCTTACACAATGTAATAGGATTACATTGATATATGATACCTTAAAAACAATGATATACCTTAAATTCTACAAAGTCCTTTAATCTTATTTATTGAAATCAAGCGAAGAACATTTAATTCGAGTTCTGTTCGTCCTTAGCAGTACTGCATGAACATACATATTATAAGCCATTTTGCATTTAATTCATGCAGGCTTTAGCCGGACAGGTTATTAATGTATTCGCATTTACACAGTATCCATTGAGCTCCATTCCGTAGAGATCAGCTTTACTCTATAGTAACGAAATGCTGTTAAATCCTCAGTATTATATCTAGAATGTAAAACCATTTTCCACCACAAGCTTCCAAAATGAAATTGAACAATTTATTTGTTCTACTCTTCACCAATGAGGTCATTGCAAATTCGAGTTGATATTGTCGTTTAAAAAGCTTTACTCTCCAAAGTCCAAATGCCTGTAAAATGATTAAATCGAATTACTAGAATTGAAGCTTTGCACTTTATTTTATTTTTATTTTTGCTTAGTGTAATTTCACTTTTCATTAGTGGAGCAATTGAATTTACTGCATTGAATCGATTGACGTGAAATTATTTAAATTTGATTTGAAGTATCTGTTAGTAAGTGTAATTTTGTTGAAGCATTTTGCTGGAAAATACGAGAGTATAATCAAATCGAGACGAAAACCATGAGATAATATACCCTTAAGCATTATCTCTTCCAAATGCCTTTATATCAATTTCGGAAAAAGCCTGAAGCAACTTCACAAAATTACTGACATTTTTTCTTCTTGAAAGATAATTTATAATTTCTCTTGTTCTTGTCATTTTAGTAGGTATCCTTAAAAGCTTCTTGTGCCTGCCGGCAGTGATACATTTCCCTTGAACAAATTAGCCGTACATAACTTGTTTTTTCCCTGAATTCCTATCAACTCAGACAATTTCTCATTACAAAACTTTTTGGGTACCTGCTTAAATGTTTTGTCCATTTAACCTAAAATTATTTTCCAATATCACTATAATATTATAATAGCCTCAGTAAAACCACATGTAAATGTCCTAAAATGTTGTGGATAATTGACTTTGCAGTAAATTTAGGTTCATTTATGAAATTGTAATAATCATATCTACATTTTGATTTGCAATTTATTTCAATAAACTTTGGCTATAATTTCATAAATGTTAAATGAAAGCTTAATTAAATCAGTGTTCCCTAATGGACGTTGTAAATGAAATGGACTTGACAGGTTAATGCATTTTGTTAAATACGAGTGGCATTGTGTATTAAGTAAATAATTATGACTTTGATATTAAATTATGACTATGGTAGCGGATAAAGTACATGGTTATGGAAGTTTGTTCAAAGTTGAAAATGCCTTAGGTGGAATATCTTTCATGGAATAAAAATTGATTGTCCATGTTAAAATTACTTGTATAGTGTTTGATAACTTACAGTTACTCTATAACCTTCTATCTAGCAAGTAGTTAACAAACCAGCAACATGTGTTTATTAATGATTTTTGTAGCCACTTGAGAAGTTTATACAACAGGATAATTATATCACGCCCATAAGAACTCTATTAATTATGATATATTTTCCAGAATTGTGGACAATAACAACAAAATCCCTAATTCAAGAATTGACTTTGATTAGGAAAGGTCCTGAGAGTGTCGAGTTCCAATAAGGAAAATCAGAAATGAATTAAATAATGAAATAGATACTCTACTGAACCTTTCAACAAAAGGTTAATGCTCGGAAGGTAAACCTAAATTAAAGTTTTTAGTAAGATTTTTCGGTGTCAGGAGGAATATGAGTATCACACACTGCCTCATATCAGGCTCTGAAGGTGGGAAATTCCCTCAACATTTATTTAGTGTTCATTTTGAAGAGGGGAAAACAGGGATGAGCCTGCGCACTTGGGATTTCGAAAAAGGACCTGGAGAATAGTGCAGACATATTTCTTAAAATGCTATTTGGGAAAAAGTTATTCAAATCCTGTCCTTAAGGAATCGATGCCTTCAACGTTGTTGTTTCGAAGAGGAGGAGAGTTTTTCGAATTGTGTAATATCATGTGATAGAGCAGAATTCTGAGAAGATATTCAATTTAATTTTTCAGTTGATGCAACATTTTCACGCATCTAGGGCGTCGTTTGTTTCTGTATCACATGAAAATGACTCGGAGCATATTCAGTTATTGAAGAAACAAGAAGTTATTTCTGTTATTCAGAAACAAGAAAGTAAAAGTTGAGAATGTGGAGTTGATATTGGATATAATTAGCACTATCCTTGAGATATCCCAAACCACAAAAGTTCATAACTGCAGGATGGTTATTTGTTACGAATCGTATTACATCCCGAAACGACTTACTGATTAATGTTTAAAGGCTAATTTAGCAAGTTCAAATTGAACTAATCAGTTGGTTTTTACCACAACTTCCTGTCCCTGAAGAGAAAGCATCTTTATTCTTAAAAGGATATTAATCACTTGAGAAGTGTTACAATCACCCAATCCAAAACCTATTACATTTGTACAAGAGGGTACTTCTAGGAAATTTGAGTTTGAGCGGAAATGAATGACAGATGTCGTCAAGAGACTGAAATTTTCCTGGGTTGAGTCAAATGTATTTTTGATTTGATTTAAATATCTTTTACTAATGGCTTTGCAAGTTTTATGTTTTCATTCAATGGTAATTGGGGCAAATGGCAGATTGGGGCTGGGAATTTTCATGAAAAATTCACTTTAACTTAACAGGGGTTTGAGTGTCGATAACTTTGTGGTTATTGTAATTGTTTCATTAACAAGGAGATGAAGGTTAATTTCTCTTCTTTAAAGACAGTTTGAAGCTTACTAAAATCATAAACATTTCTTCAATCATATAAGGAAACAAGCGATTACAAACAGAAAAACAAATTTCCCTTGAACGTCCTTTGAAATATTTCAAGCAGAAATCCTTTCTTCGTCACAGGAAGCCCTAATTTCATCCAGAATTCTGTGGATAACATTGACTTTTATGGAAATTTTCAGGAAATGTTGAATTTCCCTAAGTACTCAGCAGTCTGAAGACGAAAGATACATCAGATTTACGGATAACAAAACCTATTCTCAGTTCAAGGCATTTAGGGAACCGCTCTCAACGCACAGTGCTTACTGAAGTGTTCATGAAGGAGTACTCTCGTGAATGAAATTTGATAAGGCACTACTCTGTTGTTAACTCCACTTTAAGCTTAAGTTTATTACCTGGAACCCAAGAGAGCCTGGGTACATTTTCTACTATTTGGGAAGGTATATTCTTCGGAATGAATTATCTAACATCATCATTGGAAAAAAAATTGTTTTGCCCTAAAAAAATCATGGACTAACCATGGGCGAAATTTTTATGAAAAAAATTTTTTTCTTCGTATCTTAATATTTTGTATCTCAAATAAAAGTCTGAAGCTTAACGAATCTAAAACAGTTGATTTCACGGTGATATACCAAATATTCCAGGAGATATCAATTAAATCATAAATTAATGATCGCGGTCAATGCAACAACAAATGCACTGATATTATTTTTATTAATTACGGGTAAACAACTTGACCAATTTGAATTAAAAGTATATTCTTCACCTCTTCGATAAAATATCTTTTAAATTGTGGATTTTTATCAAAATCGGACATGCAGTTTGCCCGTTGGATGGGTCACAAAATTTATGTTTGCGTATTAATCATATTATAGATAGCCCACTGAGGACGATAGCACCCTCATATCACTACTTTTCGTTAGCCTTTCTGCTTGTCGGCCTCAGAAACATTCGTTTGTTTGACCAAAAGTCGAATGACATGCGGCCCTTTAGTAAAAACCATCAGATTTGACTGTAAATTTTATCACGTCCTCATTCTCATAAGCTTTTGCATTGGCAGGAAAGCTGTATTACCTCTCATGGGACTTCCGTCTCTGTCACGGGAACCCTTTGTGATTTTATTTTTAATTTTTTGATGGCTATCGTAAGACCGTATCACTTCGATTTGCTGTCAAAACCATGCAAATTTCAATTGCTATAGAATACAGTGGAACGACCTAATTTTTGAAGTGCTGCTGTGGGTTGATGTGAGGATATATTTTCAACCACTGTTTAATTAATTTGTGTGATTGATGATATCAAAATTAAAGCAAATTTCAAAATTCCTCCCTTTCGAAAATTATCTTCAGAATTCATATCATGTTACCTGTTTACCTAAAATTCAAACATTCAGCATTCCAAAGAATTTAATTTTTGTTCAAAGTATCTATTACGAATAACTCATCAAAACCTATTGAGAAAGTTTACCTTGAGGCTTCTACAATTTCTTTATTTTACCATAAAATTTTTAAAAAATGTTTCAAAAACTTCTAAACAACTTTTCAACACGAATGTGCACTTAGGTATTGGGGTATCGCATTCCAAGTTATCCTTCAAAAATGATACTTTAGGCACTTTATTGTTGAGAAATGAAATTGCGAATGTCTAGGTTTTCTTGAATTCTTCACAGCAGCACTTTAAGTGATTGAATCGATTTGGCAGCAACAGCAGAATTCTGGTAAAGTGTGGTTCTAATGCCAGCTTGGAGTTGAGTGTGTTGGCTTACATGTTTCGCTCGTTTCGCACCCACGCACTGCACCACTTGTGCGTCTCGTGCAATCTGTGCACGATAGGATGTATTTCTATTTCCACTCTGGACTTGCAAAAAGTTTCATTTCACCAGATTTCTCTCCAGCATTTCCGAGTGCTCTTCGAGAATTTAGTTCGGAGTGATTACACATATCAACCATGTTTTGTTGGTCAACTGAAAGCTTCATAAACTGGAGGCAATTCTCAAAAGGACCATGGAGGATAATTATCTCGTCAGTGAGTGATTTGTATTTTACAGTATCTTTATCTTTCAGCAGAAATTAATTTAGTTTCTTAATTAGAATCAAACAGATACACGTTCATGTTTCAGCCCTAAGGGGTGTTCCTCCATAAACAATAAACTGTTAAAGCTAAAGGCATTTGAAATTTCATAATGGTCCACTGTTGCTTATGCTCTTTTTTATGCATTTCATAATGTTAGCTTCAAAGTGTACCTATTTGAGTAATTATATCGTCGTGTTTTATGTTTCTTAATGGTTTAATGTTTTACGTTTCATGGCCGTGAGGTTTCGCTTTGCCATTTTTCCTTTTGAAAATATAATTTTTTTTTTGCCACATTTTTTATATTATGCTATATACTTCTATTAACATAAAATTAACGTTATGAAACTGAAATTTTCTTTATGAGAAGTTTCTTCTTATTCACGTTGGAGATCTTCAATACAAGGTCTTGTCGAAAAAATGAAAAAATTTACGTTTTATACAATATATTAAGAAATTATGATGTTCTCTAAATGGTGGCTTTTATGAAATTTAACTTTATTTGTTCGAAATTTTTTATTTACCTGTTTCTAGACAGCTAGAAGAAGAAGAAGAAGAAGCCATTTTGCCTATTAGAATTCCTTAAGACGTTTCATAATTACCTACTTTTAATTTTTTCCTGCAATAGTTTGCAAGTTATATTCCTCGCTCTTGTACAATTCAAATTTTTTAAGGGCAATTTATTTTTTAGTACAAGTATACGTTGTTTGTGTATTAATTGCAAAGTATTCCTGACAGATATCTTCAGTGAGACACGTCGACTAGGAGTGTGTGGGTTAAAACCGGTTTGGTTATGTAGGAGAGACGAAAAACTGCATTACATATACATGTGCTGCCATGTTGTGTTGTGTTACTACTTTTTTGACTAACGAGCTCAAATTGAAAAAATAATCTACCGAATGGTATACAAAACATCAATTGACCAATTTCTGACTTACGCGGTATTGTTAGCTAAGCGACGATTTGTTAGTTTTAAAAATTTCCATCCCTGAATATCTTCGACAGACTTTCTAAATTTAAAAGTGAAAGAATTGTATTTTTTTAGTACATATTACAGAATGAAAGTTTAAAGATAAGAAAAATGTTCAAAATGACAAATCTTCGAAACTAAACGTTGATGAACGAGCTGTTCTCAAAAACAAATCGCCCTCAATAAACTTAACTAGATGATGTGGAAAATTGGAATTGATTTCTGAAACAAACACGTGCCACTTTAATTTCATCGAGATGTTGGAACCCTTGGAAGCATATCCTTTTTCGTTTTTGTACAGAATAATAAGGAGCACATGAGATAGGAGCATGGAAACTGGGAGTTCCGTCTGGATTCTTGGAGCCATTGAATATTGAAAGAACTTTTAAGTTTCTTTAAAGAAACGTCTAGGGATTCAAAAGGTGTTTCGCAGTTTACGAAGCGTTTCGTCCACTGATATTTTATATTAACAGCTGCATCCATTCGTCTTGAAAATTGTGACTTTCAATTTAAGGTTTTAGCTCGTTTTTAAAGATTGCAAAGAATGAAAATTCAACATACCTAGCCCCTGGTGGTGACCTTTATCAAACGAGGTACTGTTTGTGACAAATACTTCTGCTACGGTATATGATACCCAGCGTTTTCCTGGAAAATAACATTTTGTAACGCAATTTCTCCGCAAGTAGTCTTCGGACAACATCAGTTCCAGGGCTGTTTGCCATTGACATTTTTGTTAAAAAAGTAGCTTTCAGGCTAGACTTTCATCATATTACAGCAACTTAGAACTCAGCCTAGAAGCACTTTAATAAATGATTTGATGTTTTTTGTAACGTTATGATGAAGGTTGTGAAGGAAATATCTCTTCCAAAATAACCATGATAAGCGAATAAGTTTGAAACCTGAACAAACTGAGCAATACGAATCCGTCTTCGTACATTCAAAATGGAACAAATTTTTCAATAAGCGTACATAAAGTTCCTCTTTTCACGAACAAAAAAGGAACAACGAAGGGTTTGTTGCAAACACAGATAGAAAAACAAACGAAAAAAACGAGGGAACATGGAAGACTAACGTCGGTTTTCCTGTTTTTCCACTTTGATAAATGGGGCTACAGTATGATCAGAGCGAAAAACTACTCCACAAATGGAGCAACCATTTCGCCTGGTTAGGCAAAGGAGTTCTTGCAAATCCACATACTCAAAAGACTTTCGTTGGTTTGCAAATAGTGCCAAGAAGACGGTAATTCACCTAGAATGTCGGTTGGATATATATAAATCATTGACTGTTTTCGGTTTTACTTTAACCGAGAAATACAGGAAGAGATATCTTCGAATTTTTCTGCAACTCCAACGGAATGAGTTGTCGAAAAACTTTAGTGTTTTTCCTAACAACTAGTTAAAGAACTTAGTATCTGTCGATTCCTTATATAATAATGTTTGTTTCTTAAGTCATTACACTCTTATTTCTTTTTAAACTAACCGCATGATTTATGCAATGGTAAAACTGTCCACGAGGAAGCAAACAGTGACTATTCTCGTTATCTTCTCTTTGTGCGGATCTTCGTATATTTTTTCTTGCTCTCTCTTTGCGTTCAGCGTGTGTACAGTACAAGAGAACAAAATAATATTTGTGTTGAACATGAAAAGATTTCATTTACAAGTATTAGTGTTTTGCTTATAGCAAAGTAAATAGGCAAACATTGCGAGTAATAAGGAATATAAGAAACTATGTAAAGTTGAACCCTTTAGGAGTTTACACAATGACAAAAACACTTGACAATCTCCATTTAAAAAAAAAACGAAACTTTATTCCAGAAGCCAGAAACAGTTGCGAGATACAAAATGCGAAGACATCGATCTTCTAGAACTTTCTTTGTTTTAAATTTATGCAATTTCCTGCCATCAGGATTCGAGAGCAACAAAAAGGACAAAGCAAAAATTTAATGTCGCAAGAGGGTCCCAGTTGTCCTTTTGCATTCCCTCACTCATGCCTTATAACTTGAAAATCATTATTTTTTATGAATTTGTTAACTACATCGCTGCCAAAAGCGTTCTGAGCACTTCTCTATTGGCAGAAAATATTTCACAAGATTGAAAAATGCTCCTTGAATGCTTCATTTTTTCCTCACAAAAAAGGAAAATAAAGTGTCGTTCTTCCTTAAGATTTCCTTTCTTTAAGATGGCGTCTCCGATTTCATTCGAATTACGTGTTGTTATTTTCATAAACTCACAAGTAGCGAAACTCCATCATTCTGCGTCTCTACGAGACAATTTCATCATGGTAATGAACCTGAAATTGTAGCTGATAAACATTCAAAAATAATAATAAGAGTATCGAATTCGAGTTTGTTTCGTTTTTGTGTTCCTACACACTTTGCCTAGGGAACCTTTCAAACATGCGGAGGGTCAGGAACGTTACAAGCTTTTCCAGCTTTTGAAAATTCTCAAAACATGAATATAATGAGCTTCATTTATTTCTTGTTTTTCTCAAATTCTATTCAACTTGAGCGACATCAAGAAATTTATTTTGTCATTTTGAATACCATGAATTTACCAGTTCATGTTACTACCTTCGACTGATCATATGAATTAATTGCGGACGAATATCTGTTTTGCGTATTGCGAAAATTAGCCTCTCAAAACCCTATTCACTGTTGGTCGCAAGTATGTGTAAATCTTATTCTCAATAATCATATTAGAAACAGTGTCTTTGGAGTCTCTTAACCAATTGAATGCAGAAGAGCTACACGTCGCTCGTCTTCTCTCTGTGTATTCCGAAACCGGTTCCGTCGTAGATGTGATCGATGGAGTGATGTTCACCCTCGGGTAGTTGGTCACTAGGTTATCACTTTCAGCTCAAAATAGAACTGACTCTGTAACCTGACTCGATTTTGCTAATTCAACAAATCATCATATACCCGATATCAGGTGAATTTCTTTAAAGATAATGATACCTGCTCGTGAAATGACTTGAGCATTTCCGAATTAAAAACTCAAAAACATTTTTCCACGTGGAGTTCCACGAATATTTATTTCAATGAAAATTATAAAATTCTAATTTTGCCCAAAAGCGCTTCAATTAATGAGTGATATTGTTGTTAATTGAATACAAACGCTTCGAGACAAATACCAATATAACATACGAGTGTACACAATATTCTTTCAGCTTCATGATATGATAAACCATTCATTGGGTCAAATAATTTTTCAAATTCTAACAAAATAAAACAACAAGGTAATCGGATTAAGCGTTTAGCCTGAATAAAGGACCTGCAACTAATTACGTTTTTCCTTCCATGCCTTTTTCCCCAAAAACCTGGTCTTTGTCTCAATGTTCACTAACAATAACAACAATTTCGGTTAATTATGATTAATTTATAAAGTTATAACGAATTCTCATTTGTAATGTAACCCCCCAGCATAGTTGTTTTATATTTTTGTTAACATTTTCTTCGACGTTCTCTTGTGGATTTTGTTGAATAAATGGATTTTGAATAACGTGTTTGGCAGTTTTAGAGGTCAAAGGTTGTTTTTTCAGCAAAATATTAAAGGGAGGATGCAGCAACAGTTTCGTAGAAAAGAAAATTAACCTTCCAGGTACACGTTTTTAATAATGTTGAGTTATAAAACAAGGTTACTGCAAACATTTATGAATTATTGAAAGGCTCCATGAACATCTCAGTAGAAACACTTTCATTAGCTGGATTCCAGTGGATATCATCAGTACTGTCACTTTCGGCATGTGAGGCTGTCAACAAGGAGATAGTGCTGAACACAGTTCATTTGAATATTTCATTTACTATCCGGATAACAATTGTGATTACAGAATTGGAAAAAAGTCACACAGTCTGCATGTCGTCTGACATCTATTGGAAAAACATTTTCTACATTACAACAAACAATTTGAGCATAAATTAAGGACGTAAATTGGCCAGACCTATTGAGCGGAGTCCAAACTTGACAAAATTGCGAAAAATATAAACACCTTCTGGAATTTAATTAATGTGTTACAGCAAACCTACCAGGTAATGATGTAGAACTATGGAAAGTAACAGGGGTTGGACTGTCAATTCTTAACATAGCTAGTGTTGAAATAAAATCGAATAAATTTTGACCTCATTTGCATTCTTCATTGTGAAAAGGTGATGAAGACTAGAGAAATGAATTCAATATCAGGAGTTGTGCTGAGATTTTTCAGAATATAATCAATATAAATGCAAATTAATTCTGAGGTCGTATCTGGAAAATTGTAATCTACTTGCTTTAGACTTTTCTGTTTCTACGGCTAACAATAATCGAGGAACCTTTGTACGGAATACAAAATAGATTCGTTAAATAATCTACTAATTGCCTACCCCAATTACTCAGAAATAATGGTGCTAATACATTATATGGTAGTTTATATATGGAAGGTTGCTTCTTTATACCTTTATAAATTGTTCAATGAAATATTCAATTAACATCCAGGACATTCAGTTTGTGTTAACGTGTGTCTTTTCATTCATCTTTGTTAAAGGTGTAACTACTGTAATATCCTCATATTGATCTTCTGGGAAGTTTGTCCTATTTGGGGGTTTTCAATTTCTGGAAATGATATCAAACACTCTTCCCTTGGACATCTGTTTATTTTGCAGCTTTCTTAGTTCGTGTTCACGATATGATAACACTCTGACATTTAGTAGGGTCCGTATTGATCTTCATGGTCTCTTGTCAACAATTGGTTAGGATGACTTCAGTCGAGTCGAGGCTGACCGGTATTCTTGTGCGACGTTGCTTTCATGGCGGTGGCATTTTATCGTCTCGTGTGACTTTGTTGGTGATGGCAAATGTTCATGTGCGTCTGTGTTGACGATAGCGTTCAGTCGGCTTGTGAAACTTTGTCGACGATGCGGAAATGAACAGACGTCCCACATATTTATCAAAGTTGTAATTATTGAAATATCTTCTTATTGCAACTGATTAAAAATTTCACTCTTCAGAAATATTCGTTAGCTACTGTTAAAAGTGCTAACTCATAAACTATTTATGTGCTTAAGTAATTTATTATCTCCATGGATTTATTTCTTGCAACTGGATGCCAGGTATGACGGACACAATTCTTGTATCTACTTGATTCAATTTTTATGTGGACGTCAATTAGTTTGATTAATTACAAGCTTATTCGATTATCACATCAGTGTATCAGATGGAAGTTGGAAATAGTTCACTTCACAAGTGCTTTTATCAGTCTGGTGGATAAAGTGAAAAAACAGTCAATGAATTGTCAAAGATATGCTTCAGTAGCACTCACACGATGTATATTAAAGTAGTTCGATACTAATATATCAGCAAGAAGATATCATTATGTATCACTTAATCAATAAATCGTCGTCAAGAGATAAATTTTTATAACTGAAAATCCACTAAAGTCAATAACAACTTGAAAGAAAACAAAACATAAATTTCCGGTAATAGACTTTCGTCAATAAAATAAAGTTAATGGATCGGAAAATTTTATTTTATGCTTCACACTTGCTTTTGCATTGTGCTAAAGTGTATGTTCTGAGTGTTTCGACTTTTGGATTGTACATGTTGTTGTACATGTGTTGTATGCTGTACATTACATTTTGTTTGATATATGTACGTGTACATTCATTGTGATACTAAGTAGGTTTTATGAGTACACCCTGTGCAAATGCTGTAGTATGATAATGAAATATGCAGCTGCTTCTACATTTTTCGAATATTAGATAAAGACGTGATATGAGTGGTGTCAACTTGGAAAGGAAAATAGGTCTCATGCAAAAATGGCTGAAGTGTCTTTTTCCACTTTAGCTGGTCTTGGTAGTGTGAGGCATAGTACGTCGACTTCGGACGATATGAAATCTTGATCAACTATAATGCGGATATAAGCTTCTGTAGACCATAGAAAGTGATGCTGTTCCATGGCTTCATGGTGCAGTATAGTTAGCTTATACATTTTGTCATGAAACCTCTTAAAGAACAGAGCAGAAGAGGTTACTTTAATCCTTGAGAATGGCTGGTTCGGCATATGTATTGTATTGGCCATCAAAACTTGTCTATAATTAACCTGACTATGTCGTACCTATAACCACACTAGGTTTTCAGAGAATGTACCCACATACATACAAGAGATATCCTTCTAGCTGTTTTTGATTTGCTTTTTCATTAAACCCGATATGCTACAGACCCAAGCATATGTGTTAATTTTCCATGTAAAGCATTGAAACAAAGCAATATGTATTTATGCAAATTCACAGACAAAAGTTGACATATCCTTGGCGAAGTTGCTAATAACAGAAGACCAAACTCTACGAGCGTGAAACTGATACAAACAAATTTATGTAAAACATTTTCGGTTTAACCAAACGTTAGAGCCGTTTGCATTATAATTCAAGGAATCGTGGTGGTAAACCCTTGTCAAGTTACGGTTTATGTTAATTTGACAAGAAAGTTTTCGAAACAGGGGTTGGATGGAAATTTTCGGAATTGCACTTTTTCGGAGAAACTAATTGTTATAGAAATTTTGTTATTTATTTTCAATTCTTATTAATACCTATTCTTTTTCATATATGCAACAACGTAATCGGTACTGAGCAAAACGTGCATGAAATCCTTACAAAATAATAAAAATCCCACAAAGCTATGTTAACCAGTTCTCGAAAAATACCATAACAACGGGAAACAAGGATAATCCATCCTGTACTTCACGTTAATATCGCTTAAGTTGATACTTCATCATATTATCCCGCAGGAATGGAACCACTTGTTTGATATTTGTTAAGATGATACTCAGAACTTAATATAAGAAACTTGAGAAAATACTTCAAATATAACAGAGGGGATAAGATGATGGAAGCAGAAAAAGGTTATACTTACCATAAGTCCCTGGAGAACATCAGGACATTTCAAACTTTTCGGGGCTTGTATTATGTAGTGATATGTTCTTATTAACGTAGATGATATCCAAAGCTTTGCATCCAAAGTTACCTTATTGTTACTACACCAAGTTATATCGAAAAAGAACTTTTGCAGACACGTAGTTCGGGGGTTTGTTTATCCATCAACATATAATGCGGTTATTATCGTAGTTTGGTCACTTATTGATAACTTGGAGAATTCAATTTTCCGTTAATGTTGCCATTAATAACTTAGTTTATTAGTTCTGAGCTCTTGAGTTATTGGGTGGAAGTGCTTAGGTGGTGATGACTTCTTTCACAAGTGTTTTAAATTCAGGACATTGTGCAGGACTAACGACTGTATCGTTCAAGTAAGTGTTGTAAAAACTATTTTCTAATTAAATTTCCAAATTCTAGTACAGTACAGAAGATACTATATCAACTTACCACCGCCTAAATATTTCAAACACGTCGGTTTTATCCTTGCACTTTCCCAAGGAGCATGGAGAATATATAATAATTCTGGTAATAAACTCATTTAAAAGCTTTTTACACGACTTGACCTAGTAAAACTTTAATATGCAGAACCGGATCTACTATACATCTCCTTAAAACTTAATCAGTAAATGCAATTTCATGACTTTATAATTAATTTTTTCGCAATAACCATAACAGTAATTTGCTCTTTATGTTGATAATCTGCACAAATCCATTTTGAAAATTCAAGAAATATTAATTTCATTTTTCAAGCACGACGTAAGCTGTAACACTTCAAAATAGAAACAAGTAAGTACTATCGATTTTAAGAAATGCAACAACCCTGACCTAGTAACTATCCTCTCTTGTAAGAAATTGTTACAACTGGTTGTACGCAACTGCATCCATTAAAAATGTAGTACTCCTTGCGCTTATCATGAACAAATACTGACTTATTAGTGACCACACGAAACTACTCATAAGCGAACAAAATCTGTAGTTTGTGCAGATTCGTCATGTTGTCAAATCAATGGGAACAAGCAACTCAAATCACTAGGCGAACCCACATGCCAGTCGTGTGGTGACTGGTTACAAACCGGTTTCCGAAACTATTCAAAGTTGACTGATTGGCTACACAAACGCTCCTCGTGTATGTAAAGAGACACATATTGTTAATTCTCTGTAGCTTGTTGTCTTCAAAAGTAATAAAATTTTTACATGAGATTATGTTCAAACTCTTATTAATAAACACTTATTCATGGGGAATAGAAATAATATAAACCAAAAAGCTGAAATTTATCTTGAACAAAAGTTTCTAATAACAGCTTGAATTATTCATGTTTCACATTTATATAATATTAACTAACTCTTCTCGAGAGCATTCTAAGTTCGAAATTTATTATTGAAAAGTTTCTTAAATTCGCTTGTGACTTTGCGACTTTTGGAAGAATTTCCACGCGTTGGCAGGTGAAGTTTCGATATTTCAGCAACTTTAATTACTGTATATCCACTTTAAATTTTCATGGTTTTCAATAACTTAAACGCTTGCCATATCACAGTTGCCTGTAAGCAGGACAAATTGTGGTCAACATGTCATCACATTATGTGGTCTGTGTGGGAAAACATTC
Source organism: Chrysops caecutiens (assembly GCA_963971475.1). NCBI lineage: Eukaryota > Metazoa > Arthropoda > Insecta > Diptera > Tabanidae > Chrysops > Chrysops caecutiens. The sequence continues at coordinate 3,681,265 of OZ020570.1, forward strand.
ATGCAAAACATAATATAGCTTCAATATATAATGTTGCAGTACGATTCCTGCTGAAAGATGCATTTTCCCATGATAAACTTGCATGTGTTCATTGACATTCAAAATTAAAACAGAAGTACATAAGGATGTCGAATAACATCAATATTACTCCAACTAGGTTAAGTTTCACGCTGTTTCACAGGTTGTACAGATACTGAAGTAGACGTGTATATTAAAGGTACTTTTGCACGATTATACTAAGAACTAGATTCAATCAAACACTTACCGCGTATAATCAGTTAAATGAATAATACTTTAATATGGTTTCCCTTAAAGGTATCACCAAATACGTTAGGTTTTCCATGAATTTAAAAAGATGTGTTGACACTCTGTACACAAAAACCCAGAACACAGGAAACTCAGATCCTTCCTAAGTCTGAAACATTTAGTAAATACCTGTGGTCGAAAACATTGGTCAACCTAAACCTTCGGATTCGTAAAGTTTTATTTGTTACAATTCGAAACAGTTAAACTTTAATACCTTTGTTATATCTCGTCTCACCGCTCTAGAAACACCTTTGTTTAGATACAACAGATTACTTGGGGATATGGCTAAAGTACTTTACCAAACGTTTGTTCGTTGAATAAGGTATTCTCAAGTGTAACTAATATTGTTTTTGCTGATTAGACGAACATTATAATACTTTAAACAGTTTCCAAATTGTTCTACTGTGTGTGCTGAGTTTAGAAGGTTTAGAGCTTGATACACAGAAGGTAATACAGTTAATTAATACACCCTCTTTAGCATACTTCATATCGATTAGACAAATTCCTTTGGAATTCAAATATGCTGAACCTCAAATGGTGTTACGCATGATTTGCCTAATTTGTCTTTAAAGCGCATGAGGGAACCTCCACCTTTTTAACATTTTTCCATAACATTCAGTGTGTACCTGGGCATCCTGCAAAACCTGGAGCATTACAAAATTCCTTCATCGTTCTCCATAAAATTAACAAAACCTTTTGTTTCACATGCAGACAGTGTCAAACTGTGATTAATTTCCTTGTCCTATATGTATGGTTGCAATTTGTGAAGCTCCTGTCAGCACAAAGTCAAGGGAATATATTAAAGGATTTTTGTCCAGTATATGCACGATCGATACATGCATCCTTTGAACCATTCCACTGATTTAAATTTACTTAATTGGCCTTGCTGTATTATGTGCTGTGTAATGCACTTGTCACTTGCATCGATATTCATTAATAATTCAATATCGTTCATGGAAGTAAATGCCATTAAGAGCACTAGACTTTTATGGGGTTATGCTCCTTTCCACAGGACGGAACTTGAGTCAAACGTTTCAGGGTATTGGTAATTGCGTGTTTTACTCACAGGTGTACAGCTGGAATTGATCAATGAAAAGCTCTATGATTACCCTCAATGTTTCGGTTACAGCAGAAGTTCTACTAGGGATTCTTGTTTGTATATATTAGAAACCATCCCCAGTTCATATAAATTCGGTTTGCATCTATTAGAGGCAGTTGACTTCCAATGTAGCTACACCTACCAAGTCTCCGATCTATTATTTATAAAAGAACCTTTTTAACACCTACTCAAATATATTTACCCACGTCAACTGGTTAAAAATAAAACAACAATCCTCAGAAACGACGGTCAAACAGATTGTGTTTCTGTCTCCCAGGACATTTAGCTCCCCTTTCGTCTGTGACTTAAGGCTAGCTAAACCCTTAAAGGTTTGTATGATGACAGTCTGAAAGTTATGTCGTAAAACTTCTCGGTTGGCTATTTTCCAACCAGTTTTTTGTCACGTTCTCAATTACAACATACTTATAGCTACTTTCATGGCTTTAGTTCAATAACATCTGTAGACATTTTCAATTTGTCGCCTACACTCACACAAGTCATTCGAAGTGTCATTATACACCACGCAACAAAGAGCTTTTGAACCTCATTTACTTAAAGGGATATACGCCTTAATCAGAAATTGCGTTTCGATTTTGATAAAACCAAGAATCTGGTGGTGTTTCGTGGAAGGTCTAAGCTTGTACCGTGAACCGTCAACATTCAACTCATCGTCCTGCTGTATCGCTGCACTCAAAACTCAAATCACCAAGCGATCCAACATGCGAGTGACGAGATTACTGGTTACAAACCGGTTTCCGACGAGTTTGCAGTCAGTTGTGTCGTGCGTGAACTGATTATTAATTTGTGTCACATGTGAACGGCCTAAAGCACATCCAGTTTTACGGATTACAACCAATATCTATATCTGTTTTCGGACATTATAGACAATCTGTTAAACTTAATCTTCACGAACGTGCCTCATTGCATGAAAATTTAAGACATAATTGCGCTGTTCAAAACTTTTCCACTGAAAACATAAAAACATTTTTCTTCATTTTAGGTTTATAAATCAAGGTTAAGGTTATTTGCGCTGCCAGTAACAATTTTGACAGTGAGTAGGCTTTCATGGTAAGGAAGATAAATGGTTCTATATATGGTTAACAATCTTTAGCTATTTTCTTCCTTGGAAAAATTTCATGAATTTAACGTGTTGTTTCTTTCAATTAAATGCGCGATTCATGTACACATCAATTAAATTAAATTAAATTCATGTACGCGCATCCTGTACACATAAGTGCTATTAAGGAAAACAACATTATCCTATTGTTATATTAAAAAAATCCAGACCTACGAAAAGGTTGTAAGTGCATATCAACGATTCAAAAATTCTTAAAGCTTTGAAGCATTTATAAAAATTTTCCAACGTCGAAAAACAACAAGGACTTCCATCGATCCTCCACCGAAAAGGATAAAGATTAAAGAAAAATTTCCCTGATGGTTTTTATGGTGGTTGTTGTCAATGACACATGTTACGTTTCTTGATTATATGAAAATTTGTTTGATGACGTGAAAATGCTTAGGCGGAAAATTAAGTGAAAATGAATGCCATTACAAAGAAAAAAGTAAATTTATAAAAAGGTTCTTCCTCTTGATGATGAAAATGGCAGATGTTTGTGACGGAATTTCCAAAGAAAGTTTCTTCAACCATGAACGGTTGCTTTCCAAGGACATTTAAAATCATCTGGGTTGTTGAAAATATAATTTTGGGTAATTGCGGATTCTCTTTTACTGAAAATAATTTAAAGAAATTTTCGGGAATGAAAAACCTTCTTCAGTAATCAGACAAGGTTATTCGAAAACATCTAAGGTTGTGTTGGTATTTTTGAATTTTTTACTTTCTTAACTAAATCAACGGCGAAACGCGCTACAAAAATATACTTTAAGCAACGCTTGCTTCGAAAGTTTAAGTTGAAAGTTGACCCTAAATTCTTATCCTATTTTACCGCACTAGTGCGTAAAGTACAACTTTTTGTAACAGATTCGTGTGAATACTAATCTCAAATTCAACTTTTCACAAATTCATTGCATAAAATATTGTATGCACTGCGGGTGTTAAGTGACGCTTTCTTGCAGTCGTTGTTGCATTTGCGCTCGGTCATGACGCATTTGTACAAAGACTCGTGTAGTTGTAACGCTCGACTTCCGCTCGCGCCACAATTTCTTCACTCGTCTTTGTACATATGCGGCAGGACTTTGCATTCATGCTGCAATCCACGAATGCAAGAAAGCGTCAGTTTACACCCTTGATATATAAATAACTATTTCTTAAAATATAATACAAATTTCTATAATACGGGAGCAAATTGTTTCTTCCTTTGATTAATTTCATCAGAAAGTGAAACGGTTAAGATTAAAATATACGTATGTAGATATAAATAAATCTACGAAAACCAGAACCGCCAAGTAGATATGTAAGTTTGTAACACTTACTTCCTTCATAAATGCCAGCAACATGAGTTAATTACATCGGAAGCAATTTGGTAGTGCGTTGTGCATTTGAAGGTTTTGATGGCATACACGTAGGTAATCCTAGAAAATTACAGGAAATCTCCTTTCAGTAACAGCAACGGGAACATATCATATCTACGACAAGTCTTCAAGTTTTGATGTAAGACGAGATACCTTTAATTAAAAACACCTCAAACCCAGTGTTAAACACAATCATAAATCTTGTTTACATTTTAATAAACCATTGTACCTGTGTAAACACAAAAGGCTTTAATCTATTAAGCTCAACACGCAAAGCTCTTCGTAAATTTTGAAAATTTGTTTATATGGAAAGTTTGAGAAATAAACAAACTGGATATATGTTTTCCTTTGGTGTAAATTTTGAGATAAAATTCCTCATCTGGTGCTATGGTGGTTTGCTCATACAGTGCAAGGATATCAGGAAGTAGTCTTAAGCGCCTGAACAACTTGCCTGCAGATGCTTTCACGTTTTGTACGTGAGTAAACAAGCTCAGCAGAGCAATGAATTCCAGAGTTTTCTTCAAAATAAGGTTTGTGTTCCTTTAAGTATTTACAAATAAGTGCAGCACACAGCTGTGATTCCAGATACAAATGGTTAAAATAAAAATCTAATAAAATTATACTTACAATTAAAAATTCTGAAATCATGTTTATCAACTTGTTTGCGGACGATTTAGATACGATTTGTCTCTGCTGTTTTGCATATGAACACGCAAACATTCTTTATCTAGATTTATAGATAAACACAGCAAACGTTCCAACTTATATTAAGCCTGAAAGCAACCTCCAAGTCATGTAGATGTGTCCTGCTTGTCCTACATGTTGATCCATACCACAAGAGAAGCGTCCTCCAAAAAGGTTCTGATTTCATTTAACGCTTGTATAACAGGAAAACTGTGAGCTGATATCCTTCCTCTTGGACATTCATACCTATTGATTGAAACATTTTTCTAAGTTATCCGAAGATTTCTTTTGAAACTGGTTTCGTTTATCATGTTCAAACCATAAACATCAATTTTCATGTGGTTATCTCTGAAAGCAATCTTGAGTTGATTAGAGTGGATCACTCAAACTGAAGGCAGTAAACAAACATCAACATAAAGTCGTTTTCGTAACAAACCCTAACCAAATATCGATTCTATAACCTCCAAGTTTTGTATAGCTTCTATCAACACGATATCAGATACTGGTGATTCAATTATGATGTTACCCACTTAAGGTTTCTAGTTCGAAAATGAATACGTTAACGATAACACATTCACCTTCAGTTGAGAATAAACCAGAAAGGGATTTTCCAGAATTAGTAGAAGGTAAACCACTTTGTCATATCGTCCATTTAATAATACATTTTAGAATAAATTAAACCCAGTTCCGGAGAGTTATCACTTAGTGTATCTAAATAAATTGTATGTAAACAGTATGTAAAAGGAAAATCTAAGAAATTATTTAGAGCACGTATGCTGTAGCTTGAAACAATTAACATTTTGTAAATCCATTTGAAAACTTAAGAAAGATACTCAACTAAAGCTAATGAACGTGTGTTTTGAGGACCTTTAATCGTTCGTGACCTGTAGGAAGCTCCTGTCAAACAAATCTACGTAAGTTAAGTTTTCAAGAAAACGTCCAGTGGGATGATGTGGACATAAAATCTGAGAATACTTGTGCACTTACTGGCTACCACTTTGGAATTCCAATGAAGAACATCATTTCAACATGGAATCTTCAGTTCAGTTTGCTAGCAGATAGTTTTTGTTGATTCGACATTAGTTCGTGGTCTGGATACACAAGTTACGAGTATATGTATAGTAATACACGTTTTCCCTGCCATAATTCTGAGTGTCCTTCGTTCTTCTGTTTCAAAATCTAAACGTATTGGGACAAGAGTTTCTTTAAGCAGTGTCCCTTGACTGCAAATGTTTCTTCTGCTGATATGAATCTTTTGTCTGTTTGCTATATGTATTTACACAAACGTATCTCTATTGTCATGTTATATAAACGACAGAAGAATCCGACAATCAATTTCTCTGATCTATCAATTAGAATGCAAACCACATCTGGGTGACAATCAAATCCATTTTAGTTTCAAACAGATCGATTAGAGTCTAGCAGAGATTGAGGACCTTTTTTTGGGAACTTTTCAACTTAAAGGAGATGTAAATCGAAGTAATATCTGAATTTTCACTCTTTAAAGGGAAATCAAACATTCAAGATGAATCTTGAAGCAAATACAATGCTTCATATTCAACATGTTGGAAGTTATTCCTCGCGATCTTCTCTTTGTGCGGGTTTTCGTATATTTTCTCTATCTCTCATTCACTCAGTAATAACCAAAGAAACAGTTTGATAGATTTCTACAATTAAACAAGCAAACTTTCAATCTAAAAACTTGTAGTCTAGTGTATCGTAAAGAGTTTGACTGCAATTGAATCAGCTAGTTGCTTGTTGTGGACGCGTAACATGTTTGCAGCCCGTGTCGTTTTAAGGGTTTAAATATATACTGGATATAATGTCCTAGATACGCATCATGTTAACAATTTCAAATTCCATATTCATGCCACAGGGTTATTCTTTACAATGTGATATAAAACACAAATCAGCAAGTCAGAGCAATTCAGATTTATTAAGTTAATTGGTTCGACATTTGAATCTTTGGAATATTTAGGATAAGCAATTAGACAAACAGCATATTACCCGGTTGTTAAATCCATGGAAGTGTAATTGTTTTACCGTCACAGTTATTCCAGAAGTCAATATTATGAAACAACCCCGGGAATAGGTTACATTTAAAAATAACATTTCTATATGTTTGTCTGTCATAACGTCGCACAAAAATGTAACATTTATTTGCATATCATGAAAAGAATTACAGCCCCTAAGCTGCTTTTAATATTCCTGTGCAAGAAGGTAAACATGTAAAACGTTTATTTTAGCGTTTAAGAGCTTACGAGAAAGACGGAGGAGCCCCAATTCATTTTTTTAAACCAGAAAAAAAAAATTAAATTCTGCAAAAGCTCCCTTTAACGCAAATCATGCGAGGCTCTTTAAAAATTTCCCACTGTATGTATATCGTATGAAAAATTTAATGCAAGTGTTGTTCCGTTTCGTGTATTAAATGTTTCTTTTTCGTTAGCTTTATGACTTTAATACTTATTTTGCTCATGAATACAGGGATGCATGAATGTTTTACGAGCAACTTTAATTGAGTCATTCGTTTAATTCAACCTTCTTTATTGTAACGATAAATGTTATTAAAGAATTCATAAGGCAAATATCTTTTATGCAATGATAATTTGGGATAATAACAATCATGCTACGAGGAAACATTTGGTGAATCTCAATTTTGTTGATAATTACGGCAATTTTTGTTGTGATTTACTTGTACTTATAACCACACAGTTTCTTCTTACTGTTATGAACATATAATATAAATGATTGGTGGAAGTCTTTATTGATTTAATCAGAAACTGATCAAATTGATTGTAGAGTTTATATCTTTATCGTCAATTACACTATGTGCTCTAGTAATGCAATATAAAGTTAAACGTGTAAAAACCCTTCCTGCATCATGCCCCATTTGAGCTTTCTCATGCGACGCATTGATAGCCAATCAATACCAGATTTGAAAGCTTCACATCCATTCAACGAATGTGTTATATGATGCACTGCGATATCATAAAATTGAAAATTTACGTCTATATTAATTTTTAAGAACAACATTTTATGGCTGCTCTGTTTATAAATCAGAACAATTTTATTTGTTCCCAAGAGTCATGAATCGGAAGTAAAAGCTACTTGATTGTATCAGTTATGATATACCAGACATCTAAAAACGTTATAGCTCGTAGATACATTTTCACGTAATTTTTAATGCACATTTTAAGACTTACTTGACTTTCTTACACTCTTTTTTTGTAGCGACGAAAAGATATGTGTGGGAACATGAAAGGACAGAAAATGTGCTCGTGATAGTTCAGTGGTCAGAGCATCTGTCCGGAAAGCGGAAGGTCACGGGTTCGAATTCCCGGTCACGACGCATTCAACATTTTCTCTCCTTTCATGTTCCCACATATTTGTCTGATTCGCGACAATTTCATGAATCATTCTCCGCTGTGTGTGAGGGAGGTGAAAATTTTCGATGCAATCTGTCAAACCGAGTGTGTTGATTGGCCAATCTCGAATTTTTGATTTTTTTGTGCACTAAAAAAGGCAGTGTAACATTCGTCGCATAAATTGTTTCCGAAATTCTTCGTTGCTAAATTAAACTTTTGTCAAGTTTATTTGTAGAAAGTTACCCCATTCCGAGTTGTAGAGCGAAAAATGACAATTCCCGGTATTTTACGGCTTGTAAATTCAAACAAAAGTTCCAAATTTAAAAGGGCACTAACTTCTATTCCTTTTGCATATACTTCTTTTGTTACTTCTTTGGTTGTTCTTAACATTTCTGGTTTGTTCGTTAAGGGTGCGGTAAGAAATCACGAAAAACTTCTCAATTTTGTATTCATACTTTCGTTATATTAGCTCAACTGAAATTGAAATTATATTTCCTTGATTTAAAAAATCATTGACGCGAGACAGAAGTCTTTCCGAACCAAATGAAAAGTCAATATTTGAGTTAGTAAAAAAATAAGGGCAAGGGAAAAATTTTCTTTTGGGATTTAGAATACCAAGTTTTCAATTTTATTTTGTGGTTATTATGTTTGAATGAAGCCGAATTTGTTTGACATCAATTGGGTTTTGCTGCTTCAACTGGTTTGATGGGAAAATTAACTCTGTCTGAATGGAAAGGAATCAAAAGTTTTTAAGATCAGTGTTATGTGAAAAATTTCGATTTTTGAGTTTTCTTCTGCTCGAGTTAACATTTCTCAGGCATTAATCCAAGCAATTGAGATGTTTAAGGACTTGAAACCTAATCAATACCGAATTTATGAATTCACTCCAAATCCCTTTTGCAGACACCTTACCATTTGAAGTTTATAAACGCTACTATGTAGGTGTGTTGCCAAAGCAGCTAATCAAAGTGTTACTTTGGTTTGGGATACTCGTTGCTTCAATGTTTAATGAATCAAATACATGATAGATTATCCTCTGCATTGACTAGATAAATACTCAGAAGCACTTACCAGGGAAGGGTTTCGTTTAGAAGTGTCTTGAATTTCAGGTTTGATGAAGTTGTTATTTGCCTGAATTTCATCCAACTCTTGAAACTTTCTAGTTTAGCGACATTAAATTTTTATTATTCTCGGTACGTTCTCTTTGTGCGGATCTTCGTATATTTTCTGTGTGTCTACGTTTGCACATACGGTAACTAGAAATGAACAAATTTTGTTAGTCCGCGGAGTTAACTCTCAATCTAAAAACTTGTAGTGTAGTGTCGTAAGCAATGTTTCACTTCAATAAATTTTTGTACGAGTGATTTAAACGTTACAGACTTTGCGTTACAATAAATCACTTTTGGGATACATTTTTCCGATAAAACTGAAACGATTTCAGCCTACAGTGTTATGTTGCCTGAGAACTGTTAAATTATTCATGAGAAATAAGTGGATAAAAATTGTCTCAAATTGGTTTGGCCGGTGTTTAGTAGAGTCAATTTCACCTTTTATATTTTTAACTACTTATTCAATTGGGTGTGGAGGCTTCTCGTCCAGGTGGTTTGGTGGGAGAGAATTGGTGATGGATGGCATATAAGGAACTACTCAATAAATTTGTAATAAATGATTGTATCAGCTTAACCCAGGCCTTAGTTGTCATTTTGGTCAATACTTAATTTTCTTGGAAGATAGTAGTAGAATTCATAAGACCAGTATGATTCATCCTGTTATACGAAACGTGAACTGTAAATAATAACATTCTGCAATGTAATTTTAAGCATTTCGTGCCTCATGCAGAATTTAAAACGAAAGTAAATATTCTTCGGGCTTATTTAGTGAAATCATTTGGGGCAAGAAACGTGACAAGAAATATTTATGTAAATTTTTTAATGTAGATACATATATCACATACGAGAGAAGAAGTAACCCACTTGAGAATATCATCTCTTTCAATTATTTTAAAAACCAAATCCTCATGAGAGATTACTTGTGTTCCAATTGTAATTTATAAAATCCTGCTATTTGTCTTAATACCAGTATACTGTATGTAATATCTAGTAAGGACTTTTATTTATAAACTAATCTCTTTTATTCATGGAGTGGAGTGTATGAAAAATGTATTTTTTGTGAATAAATCAATACCACTTTGGGCAAAATTTTTACATTCAATGTTTCTGTTTCTGATATCCGTTCTAAAAATGTTTAAAGATTCAACGTATTTCCATCAAAAACGGGTTTTGTTAATAAAACACATATGAATACACATGATTTGTTTCCATATCCTTCAGGAGAAAATCAGTTTTTCAGTTAATCCTGATAGATTTCTCCAATGATTCAGTTCTTGCTCAAAGTGGAGTATGAATGTTTAATGGATGCTTAGTGGATTGATCATGCAATCTGTTGAGTACTGTATAGAGTCATAAAGCGATGGTGAATATTAGTGGATTTCGATATATATCATTTAATAATGGCTATCATGGTTGAATCAGCTATCATGGTATGTATAACCTATCAGTTGACTTTACATTTAAAATTACCAATATCCCTCAAATTTAATTAATAAGAACCTTAAGGTTCGATTTGTATCCCAATTCAATTTGAACCATGTGTCACATATCAGTTATTAAATTACAGCAATCCTGAGTGATTTCAATTAACGCTTAAAGGCGAATTTATAAATGTCAAATTTACAATGAATCAAATATATCCAAAGTACGTACTATCCTTCAATCCCCAGCATTGAGTTACAACAACGTGTAAGAACCATAACTCACCTACGGAATGGGATATTGATTTTCCAATAATGTGCAATTCTGTCAGCACATCTTTCCAAGTAAGCCGAGTTCAAAACGCTTGCCCTACAGATTCTTCAATGAAATTTATCCACCTTGAACGAAAAATAGTTCTATTGTGAAGTAACAAAAAGAACTGAAAATTACATTCACATGGGATCAAACCCATAAAACGAGAATCTTTTACTAGCCCTTATTCGAAATCTGCTATTCTGTGCTTGGCTTCTAGCCAATGTTTCGTAGCTCTTACCTCATACGTGTTGGAAGGATGTACCTTAACCCGATCAAAAGTAGTTCAACGAAAAGATAGATAGATAGTTCCCAATGGTGTAGGAAGAGGGAACATAAATTTAATCAATTTAAAAATTCGAACTTACCTGAAATCTCTTGAGTCTGAACTCTTTCACGTAGATGCACTTTTCACCAAACTTTCGAAAAGGCGAAAATTGTACGACGATGCCTAGAATACAAAATGAATGTTGCAATCGTTCGCAGGTTTCTGTTTTTCCATTTTATGGGAAAATTGATGTTAGGAAATTAAAAGCTTTTCCGTAGTGTCTGTCGATAGTCAGTTTGCATTCGAATGAGCTCGTTTGCATCTTCATGCAAGGTAATACCTTCCGAGGATCTTCTCACGAAAATGTGCTCTGAGTTTCAACACTTGTGCTGAGACAAAAGCTGATGGCGATCCATCTTCATAATCCTCCGAAATCAACACAGATAGCTTCTGAAATCTTCAAGTTACAAAACAACAAAGTTAAAACACTGTTGTAAATATTTCCACAAAATGTATTTTTGAAAATGTTAATAGCTTACCCAAAAATGTGTCTAAAATTAAAAACGAAATTATTTAACCAAAACTCAACAAAGCCATTACGGCAATTTCCAGCTTAAGGGCTTGCGGAATTCGTGTTGGCTTACGATAAAATAATTGACCCAACCCGAACCGGGTCTCGACACCAAATTTTACCTCAAATTTATTTGAAGCACGTATTCAATTCCCAAGGACTAAAAATGGACGAAGGACTGTCAGGGATATAGCATTAAAGTTTATATTTCCTTTCAAGATTTTTATAGCCTAACTTTGTATTTTCCCGTCATTAGGGAAACTGTAACACTTCACTACTGGTTACATCAGTCGATTTAACAGAGATTTTATGGCTTTTAACCTTCCCTTTTTTATATATTATGGGTATGCTCGGTTCTTGACTTTCAGAGATACATTCAAGTGCTTTTTGATTGGTTATCATGTGGCCTTAATGACTGAACCCTTCTGCTCTGATACAATTGTGATGGTTAATCCACTTCTGAATTGCCTTTAGTTACTCATTCAGAATGTCGATGCGGGGTAATCCCTTTCATCAAACTTGTGAGTGTTACCACGCTATACTTTTCATTTGCTTCTCACTTTTTCAATAACTAATCCCATCTGGATTAAAATTTCTTTTGAAGTTGACTGATCGGAAACTGGGTGATACGATGACGCTCTGACATTTAGTAGGCTCCGTGTCATATCTGCTAGTCGGAAGCACAATTTTCTTATTGGCCGATAATCTGGTGCGACGTTACTTTCTTGGTGATGACATTTTATCGTCTCGTGCGACTTTGTTGGCGATGACATTTAATCGTCTTGTACGTCTTTTTTGACGATGGCATTTTAGCATTGTTGGTGATGCGGAAATTGTATGTGATTATATTCTATGGCACTATGAATTAATACAGAAAAGAAGGTTCTGAAACGATTTCTAGTGTTATGCGGAATAAAGTGCAATTTTCCGCATTTTCAAATTGATACTACCACATTTCGCCATAGTGTTAAGATACAAAATTACTTTGAACTTTCGATTTGCATTTTATGGTTCATAGAAAAACCCGCATTTGAATTTAGATACCACGTCGATGTAGTGGCTATCATGACAATCACGGAAAAGTGTCGAGCAAAATTGTCATACAGCAGTGCACATGCTGACTAGTCAATTATATAAAATATATATTAGGATATGTTTCAAGAACATTTGGTAAAGCATTTCTCCCTCGACAAGGTGATCAAACTGATGGAATGTCAAGTGGAGACGACTAGAAGGTATACCATAAACCAACATTTTAAACGGAAACTTCACGGCATACCAAATAACTTCTAAATTTTCTAACTTCCCCATTGTCAATGTGACAAGCGTCGTCATATAGCAATGTCAAATAACTTGCAAACACATATGCTACCGTACAAGACCACGTTTGCTTATGTTCCGGAAAACCCGACATGTGATGTTCTTGTACAAGCTGGAAAACTTGGAAAAACTGTGTTCAGGAAAATGTGAAAGTTGCCAGTTTAAGACAGATTTCACAGACAACAGTACCTATATCCTATGGCGAACTGGTGTGTCTGGTTTTGTTGTATGCGGTAAAGGGACATTTTTATTTAATTTAATCTCAAATTCAGAAACGTCTCATTCTTTTTATCACCACAATTTGTGGAATAAAATTTAACAAAATTGCAGATTTTCAGGTTTATCTATGTATGTCGACAACTATTTGAAAGAATTGCATACAAATTACTACTTTGCAGATTGTTATTTCATTTCACTTTATTTTAGATATTTAGGATGTTGAATATCACAAGTGTTTAGAAAATATTTTATCACACCCCAGAAACCTCCTTTATTCGTAAATTTGTAATAGGATTCATCTTGTCAAATAAAAATATCTGAAACTCTTTCACGCAGCTACGTTTCCTCATGGCAACAATTTTTTAACCAAAACTCAACTTCCTCCTTTGTAAACTTTACACGCCAAGTTTAATTCCAAAAAGTAAGCAAAACTTTTTCACACAAACATTCAAATCCCATAATGTATTCTCTGTTATACATAGGATATTACCCTCGAGAATGCTTTGTTTTGCATTAACACTTTTGCCCTTCAAAGCGGGCCGTGTTTGGTATCATAACTTCCTTATTTACGATTCTCACGTAATCTGATAGATTCCAGCGTTCAATCAAATATACGAAAATAATACGCTGAAAATCGGGGGGAGCGGCACAAAGTTACAGGTACCATACTTTTAGGTTGTTCTACCAATCTGCGTTGCCAGCGAGTGAAATCAAATTTTTGGCGGAGGCCCGTTTATGCCTGATTTTGTTGTTTGTTTGGATACGTTTGATCAGAAGGCTTCAAAATATTTTTCACATACATATATCCGTTTTGAAGGTTCCTGATAATATATAAACATGTTCTTATATACAAATGTTCCTGCATGTGACGATTTGTAGCAAACAAGGAATTTGCGGAAAAAGACTGTTCAAACCGGATATCTGGCTCGTTTCCATGAAATATTTATGTGACATGATATGGGATGAGACGCATTCATGCTCATGTTGAAGTGGTTATTATTTATACATAAATTTTTTTCTCAAATATTTGAGAACGAAGTCGAAACTTTTGACAATGTATGTATATTCTTACATTATGAATATAAATGTGTGTTTTTGATATAAATATGATGTGATATAAGTATGTGGCAGTTCACTTTATATTATTGTAATAATAATCTCTTTTCAAATATAAAATGTATCTAACCTATTAAAGTCACTGTAGCACTTCTCAATAAGCTTCCTCGCAAATATCAGGATAATTTATAATGAATTTCGTGAGTAGTCACTAGTATCGATCAACTGTGTAAAACTCTATACACATTTCATCAATAACAGATCTCTACATCATTTTGTGTTACATGTACATGACATCAACTTGTCATGCTTACCATGATTTTGAAACAACGCTATTCAGTTTCACCTAATTACAATTTTAATATGTTGAAAATCTAATAATCACAAACGATCATTCAATTTCACTGAGTAATGGAAATTAAACCAATCTGCAAAATGTCAAACTTGAATGAGTAAACAGTAACTTTTAGAATGTTCCACACAAATCATATGCAAATCCATATCTCTGTTTTGACTAACGCATTAAATGGATAAACACCAACATCGGTTGGCAGGACTTCATTTTCTCGAGGCTATTCGGAATGATTTCAAAACACCGAAATTTCATATGTAAATTTATAAATATTTTCCGCAGGTTATAAGTATCACCTCATTGTTAATTTACAAAAAAAACTCGCTGAAACCTCGGTTGAAGTGAAACTTCGGGAGGGTTAACTTTGTCTTCTATTTTCCTTTTTTCTCGCCACTCACACCGCGTTTCTCTTTACTATACTCGCACTGTATGCACTGTACTGCTGCACGGACAGGCCTTGATTGACATTTATAAGTAAAATGAACGCGGTAGCTTGCTGGTTCTCGTTCGATCACTGAAGGCAGGCAGTGTCGATCGCGGTTAGTACTTTGATGATAGACGGGTCGAGACAATTTTTATGTACATACAAATAAGATGAATATTAGTACTAAAAATAACAATTATTATAATAAAATGTAAAGTAAAAAACAAAATAATTAATAACCCACCAAAAAAGAAGTTTCAATTCAAAATCTCCTCATTATAACCAAGATAGAAAGTCTATCACAGTAATACACCATAAATATCTCATGGTAAAGATTTGTATGATACAGTTCTCTTTGACAAGGTATGGTTTCCACAAATTGTTGCATCGCTATGTCAGGAAAACTCAATGGAAAATCCAAAATTGTACTTTCTGAACTGCACAAGTACAAAAAGATTCAGTTCAAATGTAACCGCAATAGTATTACAGTACTAACAAAAGTCTTATTGCAAACATATTGTGTAATCTAAGAGTGGCTAAAGGTTTTGTATAACTTTCTGTTTCTGGAAACGTAATGAAGAAAATCGGTCATGTGCAAAAGTCATCATTCTAGGTAAAATACTTTTTCTACGTTATCCTAGTAGGTATATGAAAGAGCTAAATTATCTTTCAGTTTTTGTAAGGGACATGATTTGATTTTTGATTTTTTCAGAATGATCTTGCTGTTCCAATTAATCTCTTTTTGACTTTGGTCCTACAAAATCAACTCAATCAAATTCTTTGACTTCAATTTCAACAAAAATTCAGAATGACTCAAATCTGGTTATAAAAGGAACGAATTCGTCATAGAGTTTTGGTAAACCTTATACCTTTCGAGATGCTAATGGTTTCGCAGACTATTAAGGTTACATGGAAATACATGCAGCTATTGTCTTAACATCGGGATAACCAGTACATCGAGTTTAGCTGCATAAACATTTGAATGACACTTGTGTATTCATTTTAACATCTAAGTTGTTAAAGTAATTATACGAGGATAATGGATGATTGTTATTATCTCTGTCAAATTGCAGGAAAAACTATTCCGGATTTGATATTCAATTATAACACAATTTTTCTCATCTCTATCGATTCGGAAAAGTTGTGAAAAACTGAACATTAGGGGATGAAAAATAGTGCAACGGTGCTTGTGCTGATGGCATAAAAGGCTAATACGTCTACGTCGAATATGTCTCCTGCACTTTTTTGTTCCATCAAATATGCCATACAGAAATTTGATGAATATTCAATGATATATTGAACTTTGGCCTGCATTGACGTTTGTGAAATGCGAATTTATATGCAAAAATCACTAGCTGCATTTTGTATCCTAATCATATTTATGACTTTGCATTTCGTGGTACTTACAGCCATTAGAAAATTTGTTTGCAATGCAAATGGACAAAAGGTGAATATTTTGGGTAATCAAATGGAAAACTATGAATAAATTCAAGTTAAAATGTTTTGATTTTGACTTAATTTCGAATTTTCAATTTCGATTTTTTATTGGATTTTGTATGAATTTCTCTTGAATTCAATAAGTATCTTTTAAAGCTGGTGCACTACAAACTCATTAAACAGAAAATACATATTCCATCATTCAAGTATTTCATTTAAAAATTTCCCAGATAAAATTGTGGTCTGCATTGTGGCAGAAGTTTGGCCAGAATGTTATTACAGTTGACGTAATCTTTATGTGACACTACATATGTTTGCCAAGGAGCATACAGCAGGAACTCACTCGGCAGGAAAAGGATGTGCCATAGATAAGCATTGATGAATCGTTTTGCTGTTCCTGACCAATTTGTCAGATCCTGATACGAACTTTTTCTTGTTTTCAATAGCCACAATTATATGTGACCTCAAATCACAAGACAGGTTTAACAAATCGTCCTCCACTTAAATACCATCTGTCGATGCTTTTATCATACATGACTTCAAGCTAATGTGGTTATAATGAAATTCCTCTCGAAGAAGTGATTCTGTTATCCTTCAATTCAGTGAAGGATTTGATATCATTTTGACAGCAACACTGCAATGAAGTGAACCTGCTTCGTATTTTTTATCAAATCTATCCTAATGGACCAACTTTTTCACTTCGATACATTTATACAAAACTGTGACATGAATACAAATTTCTCTAGTATCCACTGTCAACATGAAAACATAATAGAGTTGATGACATTTTGACCAAGCTAGATACCGTCATTTTGTGGTAAACATAAAGTCAACCCGCAAAATGTACGAGACTACTTTAGTTGCACGTAGAATACGAAATGAACTCAGCTCCTATTTTGATTCGGTTGTAATTTTTTCAAAACTATTACTATCACCTGAAAATGTAGATTTGCAAGTTTGTATTTTCTACAAGATAATAGTAAAGGGTCCGTTGCCAATATGTGATTGACCTGAAATCTCTCAAGACAGTTTGTCGATTGAAAGCCTTATGACGTTGTCCATAAACAATACGCACTCATTTACAAACTTATACAGTGATACAGATGTTTTTGTATTTTGGTCACTTAAATGTAACTGTATGCTCAATATAAGTCACTGCTTTTCTCTTCACTGGTCTTTCCCATTTTCGCCGGATGAAGCAAAACTGTGCAAGGAGGTTTCTGTCCGGCCATTCTTCGTTTCTCAAATTTTGCTCGTATTTCAAAGCACAGCTTCGCTCGCTCGACGAGTCGTAGCTCAAATATCTCCTATTTTAGAGGACTCATATCTCGAGGTATCACTGTATTTAATTTATTGATAATTTTTAATTACCAATTTTAAATTAAACCTGACGTAGTCGGTACATGTTTGTAAAACAACAACAGGTTATGCTGATTTAACAGAAAACTGGTTGAAACCTTATCGTTCACACTATGAAACGGGTTCAGACAGCTGAAATTATTTACCACAACTTTCCTCTACAAATTGCCACAACAAATCTCTTTCATATCTACATCACATCTGAAATAAATTATACCGAAGTGTATCGGTTACATGTGTATCCCGTCTGATGTCATTTCTACAATTTTCAGAATTTGATTTTGACGACACAAACCTCACAGAACTTAAATAAAATTTACACTATTTCCACAAACACACCCAGTATTTTGGATTTGTTTATTTGCAAGTAAACTAACTCTGTTTTAAAACATGTAACTTGTACACAAATTTAATTAACACAGTTGAAAATAATTCTGCAGCAATCAATCATTCTACAACACTCTCTAGTTTCCATACAACTCAGATGTGAATTTATTTTGTAGTTAGACATACAGACGTGGTTACAGACGGACTCACTCAACATGAAAACTGTTGGTTTGAAATTGTTCCTTGAGTGAAATATTATCCTGGAAACAGAACTTTAATTTCTAAGCTAGTTTACTGCTTAGCTGCTGAAGCATTTAATGGTTAACGCCTTCACCAATGTTTTTATGAATAAACCTTGCAATTCTGGTGAGTTTACATGTTCCCGTCACATGGTTTTCAAAGGATGTTCTCAGATTCATTTGTTCATATACTTTATTATGTGTTTAATAACATTTCTAGCAATTAGTTATTTTCAAGAAATATAATTTCAGGTAAACGTACCTTGATGGATCTCTAATTGCTGATGCACTGGATTGTACGAAAAATGCAAACAACATTTTATAATACAAGCAAGACAACAAGAAAAAGTTTCTTTTACTTTCAAAATAATTTGTTGTCTTTTCTTTGTTCTCTAATTACAAAGTTTGTTAACAACTTTACGATTTCACAGAAAAGCTCACAAATTAACGTTAGTTTCCTTTCTTCGTTTTTCTTCCGGATTAATAATCCTCTTATACCATTCAAGGAAGTGAGGCGAATCTAGCTCAGCTTCCTTTCTTTTGGTACATAAAAATTTCATTGTTTGGCCTCTATTTGAAGTCAAGGTGACGAAAGCTAATTGTTTCTTCTAGGAAATGTGCCTTCTACCTGTTTACGTATTGTCAACTCTGAGTCAGATAACTCTATGTTTCGGCAAGAACTTTACTGATATGTTCAGCGTATCCTTGAATATTTAATGCACTTCCATTCCAGTAATAACTGAAAAGTGATGCAACAGAAATCACTAAATAATTGCCAGCACAAACCCTTTCGATTTCTGAATTCTTGAAAATCGCAACTCTGCACTGTTGTAGGTATCAATCAACACCTCAGACAGCATGCTCCAACTTTTAATGTTTCCCATTACCGCATAATTGTTTTAATTACAATGAAATTCGAAACCTTTTTCAATCCTCCGGACCAAGATTAATTTCTTTGCTAACTATTTAAGTACTGACTTCTCCTTTTTCGAGGCACTTGTTTCAATCCTGACGCCTGTTTAACAAATTTCCAGTCTATTACAATCAGAAACAATGACTTTTAATTATTTTCCTGGAATCGTTTGTAATTTGAGAACAAGTTAAAACAAATTTAAGAACCATTGCTTGTATTTCAGTGTTTTTCGAAAGGTTATAATTAATACCTGTTCAAGTAAACGTGGAAAATGTTTAACAAAAGTTAATTGTTACTCACAATGGAGTCCAAAAATACCGAAAGGCGTAGTCAAGGTCTGCGCCGAAAATTATAATAAGTGTTTCTTATTAGTATGTACTCAATCAATCTCTTTGATACAATGGTTATATAGAGTGGTATGGTTACCGAATAGATAAATCACAAGTTTGTTGCTTTGCACAAGTTTATGCTTCTGGTAGTTCTGTTCAAGCTCTTTACAATGACATGCGAATCAACATCCTAGCTAAACTCGTTCTCACGTCACACAAATAATTTTACACAACGCTCATTTACAATAATCACGTGTAAGCGCCTACACTGCGCCAACGACGGCACCGTCAAACCAAACGCTGCACGAGAAATACGTACAGATATGCTCTATCCATTGTGACCTCAACCGTTGTGGTCGTGGTCGGATTGAAGTCTGACGATATTTTGTAACGCAAGAAAGTTTGATTGGCTATTAATGTACTCAACGAGCGAAAAGACGTCTTCACGTCTTTCATGATACAAAAGCAAATAAAACGAACAATATCATTCTGAATGTCTTCTAAATGTTTTCCAGTAGAAAACAGATAAGGCAGGAAACAAGTTCCCATCTCAATATCATCTCAGATAATTTAAAATGACATTAATCAAAATTTGAATATTCGATTTCCAGCAGAAATTCGATAGAAATCGATTTTCAAAATGATATACCCGTACGTAGATTTAAGCAATTCCTATCTAAATCCGAATCAGATTTCCAGGAAGTTGTATTGGCGAGAGAAATCGTTACTCAAGTGTCCTTTGCATGCAAATGTAAAAATCAAAGGACATCGTGAATTCATGGTTTCCATGCCAAAAGCATTTCATTGCCAAGCAATTTTGCAATTGATAGCTGGGTCATCAATTTCACCTGTTCATTTGATGAGGTACTTTCGAGGAGTCAGAAGTCATTGAGTTTTTGGTTTGAAAAGTTCAAATTTGAATTTTCCAAATGTTCCTCAAATATAAATTCAAGTATTTTCTGGTACAAGCCTCTCTCATCTACTTGACTCCATGGAGGACCATTTGAATATTTGGGGAAATAAGTGACTACCGATTAATGTTTATGAATGATTTATCTTGTAATTGATGATGTTATAGATTGCTGTGACCAAAAATCACGTAATCGTGGAAATGTTTTGCTTTGATTTATTTCTCAACGTTCAAAGAACATTTCCGCTCAAAATAAGAACGTTTATTCAAATAAAATCTCGATAGCATTAATCAAGACGAAGGCTACGAAAACAAATTGACAAATTACACTTTGATCCTTTGAAAATTCAGACGAAAGTAATTTAATTAATTTCTTCGGAAAGCTGGTTTTGGGTGAATAATTCGTAAAATAAAACCATAAGCGATTTAAGGTTAACTATGGCACGTTTGTAATGATTGTTCTACGTCTGCTACAGGAAACCAGGGCATTGGATATTGTGAAAGATATATCTCTCTGTTTTAAAGATGTACAAAGTAGAGAAACTTTATTCCAGCTCAATATCTTTACAATAAACGTAGACATAACCTAGACTTGGAAGCACCTCAATGGAGTATTAAGCGTTTATCAAAAGCACAAAAGTACATTTGTCAGCAAACTTCTGATTAATTCATTCAAAACTCGGAAAACTCTCTACTATTATACACATTTACCATTCAATTGGCAATAATTTTGCATTCTCGGAACACAAATTGAAGTTAAATGTCAAATAAATTCATTTAAAATATATCGTTTTGTTGAGAAACAGGGCATTTGTGAATTGCCAGGACAACGAAAAGGATAAGCATGTTTTTATGTTCAGGAAACACATTGTCCCAAGTTGAATGTTAGCTTCTGTACCATGGAAAATTGAAAAATCTAAAAGTTCACGCCTGACGTGGGAGAAATAATTTCATATGAAGCTTGGAAAATTCCAAAATGATTTCAGCTTTTATAAATTGAAACGCACTTTGAATGGAAACCCTGGTGGGAAAGTTTATTCATTCGAAAATTGGATAGGAAAATTACGTTACGAAGGTTTCCTATTTGCATTCGTTCTGTTGTATTTCACACATATGACAAAAGCAGCATAACACAAAAGAAATCTTATGTTAAAATTGTGGAAATAAAAATAAATCACACACGCCATCTATTAATAAAAGCACTTAACTTGGTATTCATTCGTATGATGGTCGAAGGACGTCAGTAAATTTGCAAAAATCAACCCTTAAGCCAAGTCGTTTGGATTTCAAGTATCGTACGAGTATATTAGAAGAAAAACCTCTATGAAATGCCAAAACTGTCAACGAGAAAACAAGCAGCCCGGCGACTATTCTCAGCATCTTCTCTTTGTGCGGATTTTCGTAAATTCTTTCTATCTCTCCACCAGATTTTGGTAGTTCAACAATGTTGTTTTATTACCGGTTAGTGTTATAAAATGTTTCGCTTTAATAACGGTTCTGGCAGGAGAAGAAAGCGTTTCTATTCTCTTTGATGACAGTGCATGTGTAAAGATTTCATAGATTTAGGTTTTTGACGCTGTGAGTTTTATTATCAAATAGAAACACTGATCGATTATCATGAAATATAGATGGTTGATTTTGTATTATATAGAAGCACAAGAAAGTGTCTTAAAGTTACAAGAACCTCTGCCCGCACATTAAAGAATCAGATAGTTTGCATGTAGGTAATTCTGTTAGTGAAGTACATATACCAACCTTTAGTAGACAGTTGACAAAATAGAAGTCCGTAATCAACCCTCGTACACCTAATAAAAATCCCAACCTGACAAGGAGTCCATAACACCTTAAACAAGAGTCACCATCATCCCGGATGTTGTTCCTAATCGTTTTAGTTGGTAGGGCTAAGGCGTTCTTAACCTGTCACATTCCTTATCCGAGCGTTTAAACCATCATCATGCTAAAGCTCCTAAATAAATTTTTCTATATATAATACACATTCTCTCGAATATTTTACCTTTTTTCAGATGGTTTGACATTTACAGCAGCATCTACTCGTTTAAAGAACTATATTTCATGTTTTCACCCTCATCGTTGAGTTGCTGGGAAACTTTTTTTATGAATGAGGATATGTGCCTTGCCATGATGTAAGGGAGGAAATGTTTACCTTCGAATTTTCTACGTGATTTACCACGAACTTGCCCATTTAGTATCAGGCTTTATGTTGAGGAGGAAAAACCTGGAGCTGTGATACACTCTAGAGGTTTCAGGTTTAACCTGAAATCTTTCCGAAGACACGAAACGGCTTGTTGAAGGTGTAATCAAGTGGAACGTGTCTTGTGTAACAACATCAATTAGAAGGTGTACGTATTTGTGGATAAATCGAGATTTATAATTTAATTTTTTCAATAACTTACTATTAAGTCACATCATTGGAAGATATAATAAGTAAAGTCTTTGAAAACATAATATATTCTATGAAGCATTTAGCTTTTAGCTCTTGTGAATAATTCATTTTAAAAACATGCTATCACGTCAAACCATTAGGGATACTGGTGGGATAAAGGTACAAATTGTAAAAGTCAGTTTTTGTGTCAATTACAGGTTATCAAATGTGTTTCATCCAATTTATTTTATGGAACTCGGTTTCGATGCGCTTACCCTTACCAAATCTTTGACATAAATGGCGCAGTAATTCGTTTTACAAAAATTTATTCAAATAACGCTATATAACATGTCAGTTTACGAGCGTTACAACAAAATTTATGTACATCCCGGATGCCTCATTCCCTTGAAACTGAAATAGAATCAAGGGTTTTCTTGAATTCGACATCTATTTGCAATTCTTCCTTAAAATGCCAAGCTTGAGTCTTCCGTGCTATCAGTTTGTAAAGGATAATCCTCACCTTTTTACCAAGGAAAATAGAGAGATACATACATACATAAAATCGAAGGAAACCCTTTTGAAAATTTCACGGTAAATTTCTTCTGAATGCAATCCTCACAAAACGTTATCTCAAAATGCCAACCAAGTTTCTTTTGCAATAAATTTGACAATTTGTTTAAGCTATTCTTAATAAAAAATTATTCTATTTTATTTTCTCAAAATGGTGAAAATTATTTGACGAGAAAATGACAATATTTAAGGAAAGAAAAGTGTAGCATTAAAGTCGTGGCAATGATCCACATAACATGAAGTGACCACTACCGAGCACGACCCGAGCGAGAACTGGTTATCACGCCAACAAATAAGGCTAGGGTTACTATGCACGCAAATTGGTACGAAAATTTGTCTGACGAGTACGTCGGAAGTCAAACCGATTTGAAATTCCAATTTGTTCTGACTACTTCTTGCAAGTTCTGACGTTTTCTTCGCTGCCAGTGTAACCACTCGCATCGCAAAGCATGCATTTGTTTCTTCGCACGAGTCGATCAGAACTCGTCAGCACAAATTAGCCTAGCCTAAAAAGACATTGTCAGCAGGAACAGACTGCAAACAGAGGAGTGCCAACAATTATGGGCAATTTGTGTTAATTAATATTTTTATTTAACTAAAGAAAGTATTTTCCTGTCATGCCCAGGATAGTTTCCTTTAAATTGAAATAGAACAAATAAATGATGTTCGAAAGTTTAATAAGTGAACAAGTCGTACGTTCCATGAGCAATAAGTCAAGTTCGATGAACAGTGGTCAGACCTTTCCATTCGTTCAATATGAGGATTTTTTCTTAAAATCTGTTTCTCATTATACAATACTCAGAAACACATATTTGAAATCCTGGAATGTAAAAACACACAAACGATAAAGTGAATAGCACAAGTTGCTTAGAATAACTCGTGAAATATTTCATTCCTTTTTTCCTTTTTCCTCGAAATTAAATACGTTGAAAGGCTTCAAGTTTAAAGCGAAACCCTAAAGTATAAAACGTGTGCTTAAATAAAATAATATTTTCACCAGAAATTTACTCAGTTCCACGAATAGAGTCCTTGAAATGGCGCACATGGGGGAAGAGCTGAAAGATTCATTAGACTATTGTTTTATAGAACTTCCTTCATTTGTTTTAGAAGTTAAATTAAACTGATACGGTTCAAGTGGAATGAATGTTTGTGTTGAAGCAATATAAGCTTATTTTTGTTATTTACTTTGACCAAATATGACATTGGGAACCATTGTTGTGAGAGTCTTCAAACCTACTACACAAAATGTTACCAGGGACACCGTAATTTTTAAGAAATCAGAAACATCCGATAAAACTCCTGTTTGCGTGAAACCTTTTGAATGTTATCTGCAAACTTAATTTGATTAAAACCGATCCTTCCTACTTCCAGAAGTGCACGTGGGGATATTTTCGTCAATCAATAAATTAAATTCAATAAAACATTTCAACGATTTTCATCTTGTATTCGGAGAAGGAAGGCATTGATGAATTGTACGTGAGTGCGTATTTTACCTTTAATCAAAGAAAAAGAAGTGTACTAGCGCATTAACTCGAAAGGCAATTTCGTTGCTACGTGATTGACATGTTCCTTTTTTCGTCTTCTGAATCTGGCGAGAAAAGTTACTTTTCCACTTGCTCAATTTCATTTTATTTCGGGTGTCCGATATTGATTGAAGTAAAGTTACCTCAAAATGGAAGTGTATCTATTCATGTACACTTCATCAATTTCTTGTGTAAGTTGTTTTAATAAGAACTTTAAGCAGATAAAGTTGTCAAAACCCGAAAGAAACAAATATCGCACTCTTTCATCAGGTTTAGTAGTGTTGACCTTTTATAATCTTGCAGAGACCTTGGTTAAATATCAGCACATGCCTCCGAGAGCAGCACATTGTCGAGTTATCCTGTAGTTATTTTCATACCACGATAGTAGGATATAATACAGTGCGCTCTTGAGAACTGAAAACTTAACAACAAAGATGCGAATCTATATATTCTCCGAAAATAAGATACACTCAGAATGTAACAGAAGTTTTCCACCACCCTTCTATTAGGCTATTACTCTGCAAGGTCTAATAGCACTATGTCCAGTCCTTGCTGCTTGCTATAAAAAAATTCTATGTCTCTTTTATATGCCCAACAAGGTAATAAAATTTTTATAGATACTTAAGCTTCTAGTTTGAAAAATATTATTTATTATCAAGGTCTGATTTTTACGGCGTGTTCTTAAATTCCATTCCATTCTGCCTGATGTCTGTTATTCGCTGTAAAACGATTTTGTCTGACCATCAAATAGTCATTTGAAAAATAAATTTACCTCTAACCAAAATCAAGATTCTTGTCAATGAATATTCAGTGAGGTTTATGGGTGAACCACAACCACAAAACGATATCAGATGAAACCCTCAATCACATTCATCTTCAAGTAATTACTCATTGTTAGAACCATCTGTGATATTCATGGTGTTACCAAAAACCTAAAGAAATCCTCAAACAAATTCTTACGCCGTAAGCTCCAAAACAAACATTCACGCAATGAACATGTGAAAAAATATAATTAAATCCAAGTAGCATCAACATATGTTTATCAGATAAACATTAACCATAAAAAGAAAATATTATTTTGTACACTTTAGACACATTACAAACATGTAACTCGAATTTGTGTACACAAAACGTTTCCGCAAGGAAATTCATTTAATTCTGAGATTTAGCATTTCCAAGGATTATGAGTGGATTTGATTGTTTTCCTTCTAAGCTAAGGATATGATTTCTCATTCACTAAATAAACTCGAATGAACATACAGTAACCATGTTATTTTTTAGTATTTGTAGTTTTCTTGGAAAATATATTCAAACAAAATTTTCATTTACGAATACTTTCAGGATAAACGAGATATTCGCTTTAGACGTGTGATTGTTTGTAATTATCACGTTCCATATATCACCTAAACCAAGTGATAACACTTCTGAAGAGACAGAAACACGTATATACATATTCATAAGCTTTGTTTTCTCATTTGAAAATTGACTGACAAGTGTGGCTCGGTTTTGCCAAGAAATTATTGTCAACTTTCGCGGGAAAGAACTTGTTGTTAAACATTATTTCGGTTTGGCTTGGATATAAATATTCATTAAACTTCAAGATCATTTTGTAGCTTTCAAGCTGTCAGCATGGGAACGAAGCAAGGATTTTTGACATTGTCATCCTCCGGATCGTATGAAGAACTCTTCTGCCAGTTGATCAAATTGTTTAAGATGACATAATTATTGTAACTAGGAATGCCCATGGCAGTCGGAATTCGACTGCATACTTTAGAAGTTAAAAGACTCAAGTTTACTGGAAGATGGAAATTTAGTTTTTTTTATTTATTTCTTTTTTCACAACTGTGATACGTAGAAGAAAGATACACATTTTCTACTATTTGGGAAGGTATATTCTTTCGAATGAGGCATCTAACATCATCATTCGAAATAAAAATTTTTTTGCCCTAAAAAAATCATGGGCGAAATTTTTATGAAAAAAATTTTTTTCTTCGTATCTTAATATTTTGTGTCTCAAATAAAACTCTGGAGCTTGACGAATCTAAAACAGTGTATTTCACGGTTATATACCGAATATTCCAGAAGATATCGATTAAATTATAAATATTTTCGAAAATCAATTTGAACTCCGAACTTTCTTATCAGTGCGTGGTCAATGCAACAACAAATGCACTGATAATATTTTCATTAATTTCGGGTAAACTCCTTGACCAAATTTGAATTAAAAGTATATTCTGCGCTTACGAATCTGAATTTTAGCTTACGGAGAAATTCCAAAATCATTTCATACATTATAATTCTTTTTTGTTATAACGTAATTAAATGTTATACTAAAATGAAAACGTGGGCAAGTGCGTGATGGACTCGCAAATGAAGGGTTCCGTACCAGCGTTAAAAATAAAAAAAAATATTTTTTTATTTGTTGTTATAGTGGCCGTAATAGTACACACTTTGTGAAAATTTGAAGTGTCTACTTATTATGGTTCAAGAGATACAGCCCTGTGACAGACGGACGGACTCGAAGTCATATTAAAAACTGACGGATATACATAGCAACCGTGTTCCTCGTACGGCGATCGCTGTGCGACTGATCATCTCGTCGCGCTCTACATTCTTTCAGAAGTTACTTCTTGACACAATAATTTCCTGTTTAGTGGTACATTCGATATATTTCAAGCTTTTCGAGTTTACAGTCGTTTTAAATACAATTTTTCATTTGGATTTTTGAACAAATTTCTTGCATAAGAACTTAGAATTTTCTGTAGAATTCGTTTTTGCAATGTGGATCAAAATAGTTAGTCTTGCAGAAAACGTTTCCAGGAAATATATGCAATTAATAATGTAAGGATTTGATTACATGCTTTTTTAAGTGCTATGAAGAGAAGACTTGTTAAATGTATAATTCTCTTTAAGTGAACTATAATGCCGAAAGAGTTATCAGAATTCGACCCTTTAACTGTGTAACTATGATATCTCTTGATAATTATTTGATGAACTCTAGCAAGATATACCTCCTGGAAACACTCAAATACTCCGAATCCATTTATACTCAATTATTAACACTCCACCACTTTACAGTTTTCCTCTGAAATATTTTAAATTTTAATTCATTTGATCTTTTACTTAAGTTTTCGAATAACATTTTCCAAGAAACGTTCTTTCTGGCAATGTAAATAAATTTATAACTAAGAAGTCGATAAATTATTGAATGTTTAGTATCTGGAAACGTTACTTATAAGGACTTTTTATTGGAAACGAAAACAAAGATACACAACAAGTTTAGCCACAAGTTATTATTTGTATTTTACTGTGTGCTATAGAGAAACTATTTGAGTTTAGTAAAACCTTTAAGTGTTCATAATAAAAATGATACAAACTCAAAACCCATCCAGGGACAGTGACAAAACATTCCACATTTAGTTGAAATGTACAAAATGAGGATAATTTCGCATTCACTGGGCAAAGTTAAAAAATTTCAAGCACATGTCCTTAAGACAATTTATTGAGTACATTCAGTAGAAGAATAAAAGCCACAATCTATTAATCTTGCTAATCACAGGTTTATCAAAGGACTGTGCTTAAAAACAAGCCTCCTTCATGTTTTTCAAGGAAGTTAAGGTCTTCTAGAATACTGTACAGTAATTTATGTAGGAGATTATCATGTATATGCCTCATAAATTCACTGCAATTAGCAATTTGTCACTTGACAGTTTCCAATGTTGTAAAAATATTAGCAGCTTTTACCTAAACTTCTCTGTCTGTCTGCTTTCGGAATGATGTTGTCAGTAAAGTTTTAGTAGTTTTTACACTAGTATCACGCTATTTGCGTCATGAAATCATATCATGAAGAACACTTTAATATGTATTTGTCCCTGGAAATGACGAGATATTCAAGAGGAGGCAAAAGCCAAAACAAACAAAATCTGCTAAAATAAAGTTTTAAGAAAAGGTTAAAGGTAAATCTTAAAGCAGAACGTCTCAATTCTTCAACACAACTGTGAACCTCTTCGAAATCCTTAAGTCAAGTATCTTCTCATTTCTGGATTTGGTTACTGCATTAAGCCTTATACTCAATGGGATACTTGACATTACTAGTAGTAGCAAATAGGTTTACAATTCAGAGGTTATCCATGAAACGTTATTACTTGATGCATGTAATACGAGAAAATTCCTTCTCATCCTTCAAGTCCTGGCAATTTGTCATTTGTCAATTCCATGTAGTGGCACTTCCTTAAAGCATTCCTAATATCGAAATACTTGCTTGAGTAGTCAAAATAACCAGGTTAACCATTCAGAAAGGAAACTTTAATTTTCATGACGTGAAGTTAAGGAGAAGTGGAGCAATTCCAGTCGAAGTAACTCCTTTCGGAGATTTGCGTTCCACAAATTCATTTCTCGATGAACTTTTCGAAGAAGAATTAATTCAAACGTCAAAACAAAACCGAACCAACCATTTGGGTTTTCGACATTAGGTACAAACATAAATAATTTGATATTCGAAAATAAGGGAAACTTGTGAAGAACGTGCGGAAAGATAAAAATTTCGAAAATTCCATACTACAGGATACACAGTGCAAGAATACAAGGATACGTTTAGCCAGTGCCGACACTGATTTGATACGTTTCGGGTACATCGAGGACACTGTTTGAGCGGAACTGTCACTTGTATATCGTGTTGCCACATTTTGAATAAGATTTTTGTTTATAGTTTTGTGTTCTGATTTGTGTGGAGCTTCCATGAAAGCATGTGAGGATGTGATACTTAAATCAATCGTGTTAATTAAGTTGTTCCTGGAATTAACATTAATTAAAACAAACGAATGCATCCACAGTAGTATCCTCTCAGTTTGCTATTAGTTTTAAAAATCTCAATTACAAGTGCTTTCCCGGTTAATGCAATTAACGTGCTCAGTGCAGCTCAATAAATCAATCAAATGTTTGATTTCATCGAACGTGTAATTCGGTTTAAGTCTAAAGCGGTTAGTGTATTTGAATGTGTTTGTGCAATGCAATATGTGTCAAAGGAAAGAAATTAAATTTTCTTCAAGGAAGCAGTTTCATGAAATGAATGAAATGAATTGTTGGTTTCATGTATTGGACATGTATTGAAGAAAGTTTTGATGAAAAGTTATATTGATATCTTGTTAAATGAAACATGTAGTTTCAAGAAAAGTTTGTTTTATGTTGTGGGTTTCAAATAATTAACCAAGTGTTTTTGTCCAGTGGAGTAATTCATTGATCAAAATCGTGTTTTTCTGGATACAGGATATTTATTTCAGGAGGTAAATAATTGATCATGCAGTTGTTACTTTATTCATATTCATTATGTTTTTAATGTGTCAATTAATGTGTTTAAATTCACTTTTAGTACGACACCAAGAACCAAGAACAATTGTGATCATTGTGATATTGAAGGAAATACAGACATGAAATCAGTATTAGCTTGCTTCAATGAAGAATCAAGAAGATATCAATTGTAAAACTGATCTGATTTTGAAATGAAACTTCAAAGTGAAATTATAATTTGTTTCTGAGCTATAAGACACTTCGTTTCGTTTTAGAAGGATGAAATTTACTTACTTTCCAAAACATATTTACTTGGCAAATATTTACTTAAAACGCTAGTGAAAACTTGGAAAGACCACAATAACTCAAATGGCCTCTAATTTGTCTTTTAGAAGATAAAGATACCTTGAGTACAAGGAAACCTATAAATACATTGAAATTCCTTTCCTCTAACTTTCATAATTTGGAATTACAGAAATTAAACTCATGTTCCCAGGAAAATTTGTTTTGATTTTCGAGCATGGAGCTGTAACTGGAACAGAATTTTCTATTTATTAATTCAAAGTGAATCATTCTGAGTACTGTAGATTATGAATTCAAAATCAAAAATCATTGAAATGAAATTCAAATTCAACTGAAAAGGTTCTGGTATTCCTAATAAAATAAATCCTGAATTGGCTAAATGAGAAAAATCAACAAAATCACGAAGCTAGTTCGAAATCACTCTGAAACTGAAATCATGTCTGAGTAAATTTTCCACACTTAACTTAGCGTTTAAATTTAACTACTCAGCCCTTCATTAAAACATTAACTGGAAAATAAGTTAATATAAAATATTCATGTCCATGAACAACCACAAAACCATCTAAAACTCCAACAATACGAGTATCTCCAACAAATTTCATTTGCATACTAAAACTTGACGTATTCCAGAAACTCATAAACCCAAACCAATTACTCAATAATTTCATGTAATTAGGTACTATTGAAACTCAAAACTTGAACAGCTTTTCCAAAAGTATTAAGAGATAATTTATTTAATTAAATAAGAAATTCATTTGCCCGAAAATTCAGGATCTCTTGAATCTGGATTTCAAGGCGATTTAATTGTACAACGCTTTTTGTTTTTCCTTTAGTAGTATTATCCCCGAAAACTTAAGGGAAAATGAATAGTCATTAAACCGACATGATTCTAAGTTGGTTATTCGTAACTGTAACTCACTGTTTTATAAGGTTTAAGCCCATTGACGGTATTAAGTCTTAGGAAGTATTTCGTAATTGAATTTCTTATAACTTAGGCATAATCGTGTAGCTCGAATAGCATGACACTTGACGTAAGCTACTGCTGAAGTGGCAAGTTTCTTATATAATATAACCCGAAAACAAAAGGATTGTTCATCCGCTACTCTGTGTCAAGTGGCTTTTTCACCGATATACCAACTTGTATCCTTTTGGGACTAATTAACAAACCGACCGCAATACTACTTATGCTTCAAGTCATAAAGTGTTGAGTTAATTCAAGTACAAACCGAATGGAATAGCAGATTCCGGGATAAAGTGTATCTCTAGTCAATCACGCGTTTCTGTTATAACATCTAATGACTAATTACATTTTATTCCTAAAACACACTTAGTCCCAATCATTTGCTTGCCGTTGAATGACTGGATATAATTGTAAGTATCATTCCGGGTAAGGTGATTGGCATAAAGCGAATCACTCCTTGAGGTCCTTTCTTACACTTAAAAGGTTTTGCGGTTGGAGCGTGTTGTTTAAGACATATACTCGTATACAGTTTGAAAAGAAAGAATCCTCTCAGACACATTCAAGTGTTATCTGGAACAAGAAGCAAATTAGTCCTAATTTAATTTATGCAAGTAACGTTTCTCACATTTTCTTTTTATAATTATGACCCTCGTTTCGGTATATAAAGGAGAAGTAAAGTGTCAAAAAATTTGGTTAGAAGCATAATAATTAGTACTTATTTCGTTTATGATTCGTTATTCTTGTTAGCCAGTTTCGGGTTCCTTTTGCTTGTGCTAAATCCTATAAGGCTCTGAGAAGTTAATTTGATTACGTCTTTGAAATGAAGAAGGTACTTTCGGTTAACGTCATTTTCGGGTTTCAAGGGATTTGTATAAATCATTTATACTTCTTGTTCTCGAACTTGATACAACAAAATGAATTAAAATTTATGACCATTAGGTGTAATTTGATGAATTGTTTGTAATGATTTATGAGAGTTTAAGTAAAGTTTAGCTTCATTTTCCATTTTGCCAATACACTTTGTTCCTCAAATTTATCCTCCATGGGGAATAAGAGCGGACACAGACTACAGAATATAAACCGTTTCATCTCGGATAACTGGTTTAAGTTCGCAGTCTGTACGGAACTGAAGAAAATAAAACCGGTTTACCGGAATTTCTGCAGCCGATTTTATTTAAGGGATTAGCTGATTGAACCGACAGTAGATTTAAGTCTGTCAGTTGAAGTTAATTAAACCGACTAAAACTCAGCTAGTTTTACTAAACTCGTTTAACTTTAGAGCCCCATTTACACGATCATATCCGTTTCAGTTTCAGTGTCCGTTTCAGCTGTGACATCAGTTCAACTGGGATTCCCACAAGTTTCAGTTTCAGTTCATACGAAAATGACATGTAAACGAATGCGTCGCTCATATCCGTTGCCTCATCAGAAATTTTTAGAAAGAAGAGCTACGCAGACACGTTTGAAAACGAAAATGAAAATGAGAGTTTAACTGAAGGGAGATGGTTCGTGTAAACGACAACGACTTTTCACAGAACTGACGTCTGAACTGAAACTGAAACGGATATGATCGTCTAAATGGGGCTTAGAAGAGATATTATTCAATTAAATGCAGTTTAATACATACATGGGAAACATTTCACAAATTATCATTTACACAATAACAACTTGTTATCATCCACTATAAACATGGACATACTATAAAATAAATTCGATCGTAAATATATGCGACGCGATTCACATTATGAAGGCACTTCAATGTTTTCCAATTATACGTTTCATTTCTTTTTATGATTAATAAGACAACTGGTTGTGATGTCCTTATATCGAATAATGTTATCATATTCTTCATCTCATCATTCTGAAGAAAACACATAATCAAAGTTGTAGCACAATTTGTTTTATGTCCATAAAATTCTGAGTGGGTATGTGACGAAACCAATATTGTATCGAGATGGTTATGGATAGTCATCGAAAGCTTGTTAATATAATGAAGATGAAACTTTCAATAGCTTGGTTATATATGTATCTAAATATATCTGAACATGGTCATATACATCTACAAGTGGATAGGATACTTGTTGGTTGTCGACAACATACGAGACTCTTGTATCATTTGGGGCGATGATGTTGTACAATATCCTTATGTGAAAAAAGGTGTGAAATGGGATTGGAAGTCATTTCGGTCGTGCCACCTCAGACAATGATGTAGCCATTGAATAAATATTGATGACCCTTACATTTGACATACAACCTTTACCTTTTGAACGGTTTAGTTTTTAGGTTTCCTGAACTAACCTAAATGACCAATTTAGGTTATTTCTCATGATTCCTGAACAAATCATTTGTGCATTTTAAATTTCTTACTGTCACGATATCATAATTCAAGCATAACCGATTGAATGTTGGTAATAACCAATACTAGATTTCCATGAGTAGTGCTTTTTTGGGTCCTCAATGATTTCAGCAGTTTTCATACACAAATTGTATTACAAAACACTTTATATTACATGAAACGTTGCAACATGGGGCTGGGTCTGGTTAAATTTCACCCAAAAATACCATTACTCGTTGAATTTTCGTATTTAAAATTAAATAATTTATGGCATATGATATAGGAACGAATGCAATAAAAACGATACTAATCTATCTTAATGGATGTGTTAATTTGATTTCACAGCTCGCTGGCACAATTTCATGTTTCCATTATATATCTGATAACAATTTATTGATGATAGGGATAGATTGAAACAATTTATTCCCATATAATGTTCATTTCAGTACACATATTAATTTTCACAAGCTTATGCTTGCAAAATTATCGCATTGAGTATATAATACATGACGAATCTTTATCTGTATCTTCTCATGAGTAAGGTCTAACAAATATTTTCTTAGGAGCTTTGATGATTTATCGTTTGAGGATAATGAATCAGAATTCCTGCAACTGCATCAGAATATTCTTAAACGGCTGAAGGGCTCAGAATTAGTCCACAATGTCCTGCTGTTGCTGGCTTGTAGCCACAAGCGAACTGAATTTTACCTACATAGAATGTACATGTAGATATAGAAAAACACAAAATTACTACATCAGAAAAAATCACACAAATTGAATTTTTGCCCCCGACGACGACATGAAAAAGTTAAACCGTAAAAAATATTTCCTTCGTTAACGAAAGACAATAAAATTTAGTTGGTATATATTGTAGTATGTCAAACGTGATAGAATTTCAACATGCAAACTCATAGCAATATTTAACATTTGACTTGGGGGTAACAGCTATAACCAAATAAAAACAGGAAACACATTTTTACAGAGCTACTATACCTACAGACCATACCCTCGTCTGTTCTTAAGCTTGAAAGTTATATAATAAGCTCTTAAATGGTATACGCCGGAAAGAAATCCAGTCAAAGCTATTTCTACATCCTCTACGTTGCCACAGTTGCAAGAAACTCTAATACAATTCAAAATCCAGGAAATGGTTTTATTTCATGTCATTCAAATCATTCCTTAGCTCATAAAAATTTCATTCACAGGAACTTTGACCATTCAAAAGTTTGATAATTTATTTTGTCGACTTAGATTCATTCTCGTCCTTCTTGCAAACATCTTAATTTATTCTAAAATTAAGAAAGTTATTCAGATTCGTTTTTTCATTAAGATTTTCACTTATAGCCGACTGTATATTTTAGAGTATTTTGTATGAAATTTCTGCAAAAGTTATTAACCGCAATTACAATACTGTTTCTTGCTTTATTTATCTACTTAAAACAAACAATTGTTTTATCGTAGTTATTATATAAATTAAGGTTATGCTAAGAGCTATGTTTCGTTTTTCAAATTCCCTTATTAATATACCTAAAGTCCATAATTTGTGCTAAATTATTCAGTTGAAAATCATTACGAAAACCACCTTTGGGAAGCAATGAAAGATTGATTGAAAATACAATACAGAAATAATTAAACCAGAACTCTTTATAAATGCGAATAAAATTTACATGGGAATAACATCTGAATACCATACTTTATGTCAGGCTAAGTGAAGTTTCATTAGTTTAAGTTTTTATTGCGAAACAAATCAACTCACAGTAATATTAATATCACTTGATACACTTAAGTAAATATCTCATTAAACCAAGAGACGTCTGGTATACATTATAGCCTATCAAATAACTCGTGGATAACATCAATGTGAATCTGCTGAAGAAACATCATTTCAAACGCAATTATAATATTATCATTATCCCATCAAATTTGTGGAATCCTGAAATTCACCGAACAAGACATAAATTTGCGTCTGTTGATTGTCCGTTGAAGACGTCCTTCAAATCGATTCCTTAGAATCCTGAGTCTGTCAGATTGACATGAAGAGATCTGAAAATATTCAATTGGTCTTTTTATTCGTCTGTATTATGTATACTACATTTTGAATGATGTCTTCATGACAGAAATGTGATTGAAAGGTGTTACCTCGATGCAATATGATATAATGTTCTTGAATTTATGTTGTACTGAAATAATCAGATTTCAGAAAACGTGTTGTCTGAAATATACGAGTATTACGAAAATTCAATATGTAAGGTGCTATTGTCTTGTGCAATCATATTTTATGTCTTCATACTAGATTCAGGATAACAACAAAATATTTCGAATAAAATCAAAAAGTGAATGAAATAAACATTTTTGTTGTATCGTAAAAACCAACTACAGATAAACATAAAATTTAACTACGTTAAGGTTACTATTATATGCTAAAAAAATATATACATACAAAAACAGAAAACATATAAGAAGCTGTGAAAAATAAATTGCACTGAGCAATACCATTTCATTTATATGTAAATATTTTGCTCGCTACCGATAAATTGTAGCCAGTAGAGCTTTTACCTTGATGAGCATACTAAAATATTGTGAACAATATACACATATCTCGAATGTTTGTATACGTTGTGACTTCTTACATAAAAACTTCAAGAAGCTATTGACATATGGAAGTGATATTATAACACATCTTATACATGCTTGTGTGCATATAAAGGGAGCTCGTATTAATACTGCCAGGAGGAGTTTCGTATCCAAATGGAGGAAACCAGCATACGGGGAATATATTATTTTGTGTTATATCATTACGAACCTTCAATATGAAGGATACAAAATCTTGTACTCAGCTGGATATCACTCGTTTCCGAGAACATGATGTTTGTCTATATCTACTTCGTGGTGAGCAAATCCATATTTCCAGGTTTTTGTATATGTAATCACATAACTTGAGGCTATTTCGCGTGATGATTTCTTATCCTTCAACTTGTTATTTTCGTATAATTTTATCTGATGTAAGCTCCATGTTTACAATTAAACTGCCTCCACCGATTTCTGGAAAAACAAGAGCTGCATATGTATGAAGGATTAATCTAAATCCAATCGTACAATTTTGCACGATCCTGCGAAAATCACATCTCTTTAAGAAAAGTTTTCTTATACCTGTAACATATTGAACAGACTTGTAATATCTTTTCAGTTTCACAACTTTTACATTTTTTAGATTGAGAAATAATACGACATGCTGCAAAAATTTGTTGAATTATATATTAAATTTATCGAATAAACAGATGACAGAATAAATATACGAAGATCCGCACAAAGAGAAGAAACCGATAACTGTCTCTGAGCACCATTCCATGAAAAGTTTCATTCACAAGACGTTAATTATCAAAATTTAAAATCCTTCAAGAAGTTTACTTAGAGTTCCGTAAACAAATGACCAAAACCAGGTAAAAGGTGTTGATAACAATTTAATACTAAAGTGATATGTTGAACCTCATGGCTAGGGAAGAACGAAAGGTTTGTCTGCAATAAACCCAAACTGAAATTTTCCATTTTGCACTCAAGTGGATACACCTGGTGAAACTATGAAACCAAAAGTTTTCTAGGATTTAATTGTCACGTCCCTGAATAGAACTCTGTGACAGTTTTGGTACGAAGGAAGTATTGTATTTCACAGTTAAAGTGCCAGGTGGTCCTGTGAAACATCGCTTTTTGTAAAAGTAACAATGCAAACTGAAAAATGCACTGAGCCTTTGCAATTATTTTCACCATTCCGTTTTCTCTCTCTTCCAGGTTAAGGAGCATCCACAACCCCGGGGATAATGGCATCCCTGTGTCCAGCTACAAGATAGTCTTGTATGAGAAAATACACTGAGAATCGTCATGTGTTCGTGTTTTCAAATGTTTTCTTTTTTAATGTTTTAAACCGCCCGACAGGAAATACCGAAAAAGAATTGATAGCTTAAAATGATAACCTCAGCTGTAAAAATTGTTGGTTATATCAATGATACGTGGCTGCCAAGCTATTCTCGTATAGCAAGAAATTTATGGAGCCAAATACGCGTTATATTCGTTTCGTTAGGTAAGAAACATACGTGTAAAATAACATTGTGAATTCAATACGAGTGTAGAATATAAAACGGCTTAAATACTTCTGTTACAAATGACAAGGACTAAAAAAAAATCTTGACGTATGGCGATGTACTATTATGCTTGTAAAATTTCCGCAATGGCATGTGGTACACGTTGTCGACAAAATGTTTTACAAAAATCAAGAGGTCAAAGGGATCGTGACAAATACAAT
This sequence comes from Chrysops caecutiens, assembly GCA_963971475.1. NCBI lineage: Eukaryota > Metazoa > Arthropoda > Insecta > Diptera > Tabanidae > Chrysops > Chrysops caecutiens. The sequence continues at coordinate 3,719,413 of OZ020570.1, forward strand.
CATTCGCAGTTTATTGCCATGAAGGAGAAAAACGATAGACTTCATGCTACACAAGAGGTGAGTTTGTGATATGTTTATTATAGCAAGTAGTTAATATGACAAAAAACACTAACTAGACTGAAACAGTACAAAATTCCATAGCATACTAGGTGTTTGCGGAATTTTCATCCATTTCGGGGTCAGTTCAGATAAATGAAATTCCAGCATCGCAACCCTCAAATTGAAAAGATTTCATCCCAAAAATGTAAAGCTAAACAACACTGCCTCGAAGGTCCAGAGTGACAGCATTTAATTTTAAAAATTCCATTAAGGGTTGGAAAACATGAGAGTTTACACAAGAACTCCATTTCATGGAAACCTATTCTTTATTAAATTTTGGCTGCTGGAAGGAGTAAAGGGAAATCAGTAACAACTTTAATGACAATCTGTTGTGGAATGCATGAAATGAAGATAAATGTCCCTATACTAACAGAATAATACATTTCTATGGAAAAATTCGATTTTATTTTTCTCGTTTTTCCCAACTTCCGTTTCAATACATCACCAGCAGTGCTGACAAAAATACAATTTCGTATGCAGCAAGTCAAGCCAACCACATAATTCAAAAAGTGGAATCTTGTTGCTTCTACTATACTTCCAGTCAAACACAAACCATCCCCCAAATCATCCCCGTGGAGGACATGACTTTGAAAAATTGCATGAACTGATGAGCAATTTTTCTATTTTTACATTCGGCCTTTGCTGCATATCTTCATGTTCCTTCTTCAAATAGTTTAATATAAAAATTTCGGTTGCTTTGTAAAATAATTTTTATCCTTATAACTCTTATCAGGCAGAATCGTCGTGAACATCTTCCACGATGATATCAAGTGAAGGAAATTTCAAAATTTATTCATATGTTTAACATATCTTTATCTATTTATCAACAAGGACGTATTGCAGAGAACTGCATTTCATATTAAAAAGTTGACCTTATGAGCCAATTTCTTGTATCCTTTTCTATAGCATTTGGATGTAATATAATTCATAAGCAGATAGCAGATAATTGCAACTAGATACAATTTATAAAATGTAGAATCATTTGTCCTACAGTAGAACCTCTTTTATCCGTTAGGCACATGACTAGAGGTGTGACGGATGATGGAAAAGTTATAAAAACAAAGACTTGAACCTAGATTTTGAGGAAAGAAGTACATTCACAAACAACAAACATAACGAAAGAATGATAATTTTATAAATATTAACATAACGAGAAAATCAATAGAAATATTCAATGTGATGGTAAAATATCGGTTAATTTTGACAGCTTAAACTGTGCTTCACTTTCTTTCATGGCAAAACTGTGTAATCTTCTTAAAATCAATGCGTCCGTGTTGTTCGCTTTAACTTGCCTGTGATATTGATCCATAATTTTTTGAATTTTGTGAACTCGTCTTCAGCATTTTCGGTGACGGTTAATCGAGAGACGTTTAAAAGAGGTTCTACTGTACATAGTAATTATTCAGCTCCAGTACCTTATGTGGGTCTTGCCTGTGGCTAATTGCCCTCTTGGCTTGATCCTCAATTTTTGAAAAGTAAACCTCATCGAAACCTTCAGGATTTTGAATTGCAATATTTTCCTTAAACTTCTTGTTTTCGTACTAAGTAATTTGACCTTCGTCCTTACGCTGTAGTACATAATATCTCCTTATTTTCATATGAAAACGTGTTTTTAAAACGAAGGGTTATTTTTATGTTTCCCATAATTTCATTCTTACGTGTTCCGATTCTAAATGTCTTGATTGTGTTCTTAACGCAGTCTTTTAAAAGTTCTTAGCAATTTTTACCAACTTCCAAGGCTATCAAACCTATAAAACCCAATGGACCGATTTGAAATTTAATCATTTAGTCGTTTGTGGAAGTTGAGAGCGGTTCTGACTGTAATTTAACGTACAGCAGAATTTCTTCAACATTAAGCTTTTGAAATTTTCGGGTAGTCATCCTTTATTTTTGCTCTTGAAAAAAGGTTACCGAAGTCGAATGTTTAATGATAAATCGATTCGAGGTCATGCATACGAGGTTTTGCTGGGAAATCTTTATTAACCTTTTCCAAATCCTTCCCGAACATAAAACATTTCATATCGTGAATTGCTACATCATGTTAAGTACGTATTTTTGGTTCATTTGTTATGAGCGAGTTTGCGGAATGGGATATTGAAACAGTACTCGTAAAAAGTTTAAAGCTAATACCACTAATACCACGTTCAAGTAATAAGTTGTATTAGATTTGAATTAACTTTACGCGTAATGACGTCAACAAAATGTTGTTATATGAGAAAACCCTTTTGTTATGGTAAATTATTAGAACATGTTAAACTCTTAAACTCACTCAACTGTAATATAATGCATTGAAATTTCTCATTCGTTCTAATTGTAATTTGACTCTTTTCCTGCTACTGCTCAACATCTTTAATATCCTTACAATCCTTGACCCGATGAAACGAGGTCAGTGTAAATGAACCATCTTCGTGATGCATGTAAATTTTTCATCATTTTTTGAATGGACTACATCCAAACGTGCTGCACTTTTTATATCCTTCTTCTTTATATGATACGAATACGAAAGTTAGTTGCGGATATGTTTACGTACGTATACATTTACCACTCATGGTTATGTCATGTGCATTCTCACTGCAGTTGGTAGAAAAGTGCAAAATAAATTAATGCAAAAATCAATACAGTAATTCTGCATAGACATTTTATACTTCTGTCGAAGCTGTGTGACTTCTGGAAAAATATCCTGTTTTCAATTTCTTCGGAAAATGTTTTACCATTCAGTAATTGATTTAATTACAATCAACTTTTTTGAATAAACTTCCTTGTGATTTTCCATGACTTCGTAATATCTCATCAAATTTCTAAAGACTTCATCATACTTCAAATAAGCTTCTTAAGATTAGAGACATTTCGTAATTAAAATTCTCACTTGATAATACTTCGTTGATTTCATTAGGTAAATCATATTTTTAATTAAGTAAATTTAAATTTTTAAGAGGAAATTATTAATTGCCTTTTGGATGTAACTATATTTAAATAAAATTACTCACCAAAAGTTAACCAATCGGTTTTTGACGTGTATACGTCTCTTCACTCGTTGAGTACAGTTATAGCCAGTCAAACTTTCATACGTTACAGAATACCGTTAGAATTCAATCGCTTATAACTACGAGACTAATAATGCTACAACAACGGTTGAAGTCGCAGTGGATAGAGCATATCTGTACGTATTCATCGTGCACGTGACGTCGTCGGAGTAGTGTAAGCGGCTTACGCGTGTTTGTTGTGAAAATGCGTTTAGCTAGGACGTCATTGTAAAGAAATTGAGACCTCAAGTGAAACAATAAAAGTATATGCCGAAATTACTAATAAGAAACACTTATTATAATTTCATACCGACGTTTTCACGGAAAATCTACGGCGTGAGCCTTGAATACTTCTTTCAGTTTTATTTGTTTAATACTTAATCAACATGATTTTAAAGAACTTTCTTGTGTTCTTCTGTTATGAGATATTTAAGGTAAACAACTTTAAAACCCAAGTATTTCTTATATTATACTGTTTAAACACAAAGCTGAGACAAAAATCTTCTCTAAAGATTCTTACAAACTTTGCTGGATTTCACAGTGGGATCGTTTATTCTGAAGCATGTTATAATATCCCAAGGCAACGTACATATATTTGGTATTAACTCATTATAAAAGAAGTTTATGAAAATTCCTTCAAAACTTTCGAAAGTTGCATCGATTAATTAATAACTAAAATTGTTATAAACCCTCCAAAGAGAAAAGTTCATTAATATTTCGTTCGGTTTCAGAAACACTAACTTTTACTCTTGATATCCTTATAAGCTCATCTGCCCATCGAGTAGGTAACTTAATATAATTTTCATGAATTAGTGAAACTTTTCTTACAAGATTGTCACCGTAACCTTCTTTTATGAAACCCTCATGGGAATTTGGCAAAACAATATCTTGAACGAAGGAATTGAAGTGTAATAATTGATCCAAATAAGCAGTTTATCATTCATGTTGTGTTCCTTAAACACTCCAAAAGTACCAGCTATGATGTTCACTGAAACGCAAGGATTTTCAAAATCACAGACGACTTCTCTTCGGTTTGAAGATCATTGTATCATGAAAAATCGTTTTATTGATGGTATAAACACATTTTACAGAAGCAAGAACGATTTAAGGACATACTGTGACAGAGTAGCCTGTGAGCCTGTTCACCCAGTTGTTTCATATATATATCATCTGAAAGCAAAGCACGTCTCTCATCAATACAAAAGTAGCTTATCCTGCCGTGAAAACTGAACATAACTTATGCTTCATAAATATAAATATTCATATATATATCCTTATGTTAGGAAAGTTTTATTGATTTTCATGGTTGTGCCTTGGTTTTTTATGTTTGTTTAACATTGAAATTCACCCTGTTTCCGGATATTCTGTAAACGCAGTCAACGTGTCATGAATCAATGACACTTCTGAGAGGTATACACGTTCAAGCTCAAAACAACATAAATATAAGCTTAAATCTTCTGTGGTTATAGTTGATATATTGGTTTTATGTTACGAAAATTTATTATTCTTCTGTTTTTCACATAAACTTTTCAGGAAAATTGGTAAATTTCCACTCGAATTCCAGTTTTAGTGAATTTAGTTGAAAAGGAAAAGAATATTTATTTATTGTCACTTTGAACTATATCGCCTCAAAACCTTCTGTGACTTCGCAATGGAATATAAGTAATTCATGCCTGGTTTAAAGTATCCATAGACATATATGACTCTATACAAGTTTGAACGATGAGCATGTCAAGTTTAATAATGTTTTATCCAAGTGAGTTGAAATTAAAGGGTATATATGTATGTAATGTAATACAATATTCATACAATATTTTCATATAAAATATCCTAAAATCTTGTTGATATATGTGAAAGCACTGCATTGATGATGAAATGTTTATTTGAACACTCCATTCAATGATTTCAATTCCGCAAATTGAATGAAATAAATTTGAAGTGGGATGTCCTTTTTGAGAACTTATTCGCTTTTCATGACAACCATATTCAAGTCACATTAAAAAATGATAACCACTCAACGTGTTTGTATTGAACGCATAATTAGGTTCTTATTGCACGAGTAGCATCGACAATGATTGTGTTTGTATGAATACAGTAATACCTCGACTTACGCGATTTCCAAATCTCGTCGATTCGTCTTTTGTTTGAGCGTCACACAACTCTCGATTTTCAATTAAAGATTTCTCCTCCACACTTGTCGCACGGAATCAACGCATAGCTACAATTTATTTTGCTCTATGTATTTATTTGTTATTACATTCCTAGACTCCGACTTACGCGGTATCGCTCAGTTCCACTGTATTACTGTACTGATAAATCTATGTCTAATATATGAACATAGTATTAACCTGATAAAAGCATATGATTTGCATCAGATTAAAAGAATTTTTTGCGTAGTTGAACAACAAATTCGAATTATATTCTATTATGTGCTTCATTGGTTGAAATTAAATTGTTTGCTTTAAATATACAAATTTCCATAACTAGAAAAATCTCATAGGCATGTACATTCAAATAATACTACCTACTACATGTATTTGTTTTTGGTTATTTGCCCAAAGTTTAAAATTGACTAGATGGATGAAATTTCCCAATTTCTGTGGATCACAACGAATTGTAATTACATTTTCATAGAAACGTGATCTAATCTAAACACATCGCATAGTTGGAATCAGTATTTGGTAATGCTCACGAGCAGAGATTAGAGATAGATTCAACAGTGAAATAGTTGTTTATAAAGTTCATCTCATATTGGAATACCGTAGAACAGAATTTTGATTCCAAAAAACCACGTTCGTGATAAAGCTTTATTCCACATTCGTTGTTTAATGATTCATACAAAACAATACGAAACGGATTGAATATTTTAAATTTTTGACATCAATCGCACTGTTTGGTAATTGTGAAATCTATCAATAAGAAATATTAAACAATTTTTCAATTTTTAGGATTATTTGATAAATGAAATTACTGCCCAAAGTCTTTATCGATTCACATGCTTTTATACTTGCAAGATACTGAAATGATGTGATACAGAACAAAATTAGAACATTCTCATAAAGTTTAGCACAATTTTTCTAAAACTTTTTAAAACCATCATCTCTCCTTTCATTCGTATAACGCTATCACCAACGACAGATTCTTCTTGTCTAGTGGATTGCTGGATATGAAAGCGCTTTATCCTTGATCCACTTACGGCAAGTAAATGAAAATCAAAATTAATTTAATAGAGTGTACGGATAAAGCACAACTTAGAAGCTTGTGCAATCTGATAAAATAATTAAAAAATAAATTTTTTTTTGCTAGCCAAACTGCATTAAATTTAGTCATCGCCTTAATGGGTTGAGGTTACCGATGCTTAACTATAAAAAGGTCAAATGGCTTTCATAGAAGATTCAATTAAGATGTGTTTTGCCTCCTTTGGGTGTTAGTTGCTTCGATTCAATTTATTTTCAAAAGGATAGCTTAATAAACATGCACTTTGAACTTTCAAAACGAAAAGGGCTATTCCCTTGACACTCTTTAACGATTTAACTTTTAATTACCTTAAGTTAAAAGTGTCGAGTCCTTAGAGTGTGCTATAGGTCGTGGTGAAACAGATTGTTCATGATTCCTTTTATCGGTTGAACCTCACAAAAGGTTTCAATATAAAAGTGTATCACAATACCATAGCTACAAATAAAACACACCATTCAACTTATCTTCCCAGGAAAAGCATTTTTATAATAGAAAACCGCTAATCCGGTACGCTTGGAACTTTAAGAATGTCGGACTGCCGACAGTAAACAGAGTGCAAGACGAAAAGGAAACAACGGGCGACTGCCCACCATTCAGAACGATCGAAAGAAGCGGACAAGAAACATTTTTTATCGATCACGGCATACCATGCAGCGTCAGGGTAATGCGTACTTGTAACACTTGCCAAGACAAATACCAAATCATTGAAAGTACTAAACTGTCAGATGCCGAATTACGAGCTTTTAACAAAGCTAGTTGCCTACATAACTAGAATTGGAATTCATATAATTCTGCGCATGAAGATTTGTCACAATATCAAGTCAAACATAATGCGGTTATCTCTCTTTATCAGCTGGGTAATTATAAAATTGTAAAATGTCAGTTGACGTCAAATAAAGGAAAATCTTGCAAACGATTCAACCATTGTCTGGTTTTTCCTTTTCTTAATTTTCAGTTACAGTGTCTTTTATGTTTCCAAAATGAAATCTTTTATAAAATTATCAGTGAAACTTTCAACAAGGAAAAAAATAGAAAAGGACTTTTTCAAAGAAGTCAGTGATTTGAAAAACCGGCCAAAGTTTCTGGAAAATTCTAACTTTTCTTTTTACATCGTTCAGGAAAAACTTTCTGGGTTTCTATTGAACGAAATACAAAAAAGTTTCTTGTATTATGAAAAGGTTTAACTTCGAAATTAGACGTTAATTAATTTGTTTGACATGTTCGTTTTGTGAAATGTTAAAAATTTTGAGATGCTTTCGAATTTGTCTTTGCTTATTGCCACCAGAAACTCTTCAGTTGTAAGAAGAAAGCACGGTGGAAAGAAAAAACTGATTCTTCTTAGAAAGTGTAATATTGAAATTGAAATTTTATATTTCCAGGAATATTCGTTTCGTTTGAATTTCACAGATAACTCAGTGACTTTCCGCTTGAATAGCAATAACGCGTCGCGTGTTGCCTTCTTTAACGTTTGTACATTATCAAAAGTTGTGTACTTCGAAATGGAACAGTCTCCACCACCTGAAAATTGTTAAATTTCTTGAAGATTTGAAAATATTTCCAAGTAGTTTTATGGAGAAACCAATCAGTCATACACTAATGTTACATATCCTTGCAGTTGAGTGAACAGCCCTTGAGTCTTAAAGTTTTCTCTCAGATAAAGCATACAACCTTCCTGCTTTTCATTGAAGATATGCCATAACGACATACTTTTCAATTTCATGCCTCACGCATTTCATGATATTTGAATGGTTATTAGGACAATTCATCAAATATTTCATTAAGTTCTATAATAAAAAATTAATTTAGTACAGTCCATGAAGCGTGAAATCTTTCATTTCGTTACCTTCAACTTGTTTATAATTGCTTAATACGTGTTTAATGCGTAAATGTTAAAAACCACAGGTCACATCACATCAAAGTCAATCATGATTGTGGCGTGGAGTTAAGAAAAGTCTAAATTTAATTATCGATTTGACACCTTCTAGAATAAGCTAATTAAGAAATTCCCACAAGAATTGTTATCACCTACCTACAAATGATAATGGATTTTCGTAAGCGACTATCAGTGAGGATTACAAAGAACCAACTTAATTGAATCAATCCTCATTTGAATATTAATTAAAATAAATGCAAATTGAAAACATAATCATTCAACTGAATCCCTAAATTTACATCTAATAGTTAATACCAAACCAATACAAACACTTGGAGTAATTATAAACTTTTCCCAGCCGCACAAATAACCCTGTTTAAGAATCACCCTGATAAATGTATGTAAATTATACGAAATATATATACTAACTATACAAAACTGTGACTATAACTCGTGATTTACTGCCCTACGTGAGCATTAATTTGTAAAGCCTTATAGTGTACAAAATGGTTTTTGAAGATATATAAGTATCTACATCGAACTGGATAATTCATGGAGTTATAGCTAGTAACATGAAATCTGCAATTTGTGTTAATACAATTATACGAATAAATACAAGCACCTTAATAGCATTCATTACTATATTAATTACAGGTTTCATCTCCAATTAAAACCAAATCATCAGAAAATAGTTGTAAAGGGACCATTAGTGATACAAAATGCAGAGACAAGGGTGGCTGCAGTAGTAGGAGCGGCTGCTGTGGCGGAACAAACAGCTGCAGTAGTTCGGGTAGCTTTTCAACCAAGGGTAAAGGTACCACTTCAATTGCCTCAAGTAGTAGTTGTAAGGATTTCAGTATGGAGGTGAGTTAACTAAATTACGTTAATTTTCGTAAATTAGTAAGTTTTGCTGTTTGAAACTCTTTAATTGATTCTTAACACCGAAGTATTTTAAACTTGTTTAATTTGATAACGTTATATAATGTATCACGTGTGACAAGTTTAAAAATGTCGACAGAGATTAATGAATGTTTCGCACGTGACACAGAGGTCTTAATTCCAATTAGTGTTACTTGAATTGTCTACCAATCATCAAAACTTTACAAAATTTCGTGACACTTTCTCAGAAACTCCACAGAAGGAGTATTCGTTATTTCTATTTCTGGAGGTGACAAAGTATTCCACACGTGTGTTATTCTACGTGTTATTCCACGTTATTAACATTTCGTATACTGTTCTCTAATGTTTCTGGTTGTGTAGATTTTCGCAGTGCTAATGCATAATTCATACTCGTTGAAAACTTCTAGCACTCTTCAACAAGTGTCGCATTACAACAATACAAAGTACCACTATCATTGGATCGACTTCTAGTGACTTTATTAGTTCCATGAAAAAACCTACAGAAAGAATACTGTTTCATCTGCACAAGGATATGTGTATCCTTCGCACCCAGATCATAATAATCCATTTGCTGTAATTTCTGCTGATGATTGAAAGTGTATTCTACATTTTTCTATACATTTCCTCAATATTATAAATGAATTTCCGCAGCAAAATTTACCTGATATACCAAACGAATAACCTCCTTTCAGCATCTGCAGTAAAATTTCGTAATACTCAAGAGATTTGAAACTGAATTAGAAACCTGAATCCAATTTAATTTAGTCTTGCTAACAGATTTTTTGGGTAACCAAAAGCATTCCACGAAAACTCATCTTCTCGAACTGAATATTATACATCTAAATTGAAATATAACGTATACCTATAGCACACAAAATAGATAGATAGATATCCTTAACAAAATTATGAAATTGGAACTTCTTGAAAAATGGATTTTTGCCAAAAACGTTTTATCAGTATGAAATAAATTTTCAAACTTTAAAATTTATTCGTAAATTTTAAATAGCCAAACTGCAAAAACATGTCGTGGGTGCATTAGAAAGCTTCAATCCATATTGCGTATACAGTACATGGGTGCTGAATTTGCATTCATGCTTTAATTTAAGCAAAATGTATGTAGCTTCCATTATAGTATGTAGTAGACTCATGAATAAATGAAAAGCAATAAAACTTTGATTGCATAGACTGATTTAAATTAACTGCATAACCATACACTATTTTTTAATTTCAGTTATGTGTACTCGGAACTGGTGGTGTTATGTACATAAATCGTAGTATTGTATCAGGACCGCTTGATTCTCTTATTGACCTCCTAATGCCAAAAACTGTTGATGAAATCGATAAGGTAAGTGAACAGCTCACAATGTATCCCAACACACTACAAACTTTTTATTGTCTCTTTCCCTTCTCTTTGTGCGAATCTTCGTATAATTTTTCCGTGTCTCTTTCTCAATATTGAGCGTTCCCTTCTTAATATTTATCACTTCAATAATTTCATACATCTTTTTGACGCACAGAATTTAAATTAAATTATGAATCCACGTGTCTTTCATTCCTTTATCAGAAGCTTAAGTATGATTTGCTAGTTGTCCGAAGGTTAAATTCATTTGCTTTCTGACAAAATTCTATCCTTGATAATCCTCAAACAGACGTATGTAGGTCTGCATGTGCCAAAATGTCGCAAGTTAACCTTAGCTATGTATATTATAACCTTTTCATTGAAACATTTAAACATATTATTCTTTGTTTTATTCTTTCCCATTATACAAGGTGATAATATATTTATCCTAAATGATGTATGTATGTAACTAACTTCTTGTCTTCATTTCAGGAATACGTATTTTCTTTCTTACTTTCGTCACGTCTTTTTATTCGACCTCATGAACTTCTTGGTAAACTAATATCCTCTGTACCTGAAACTGAATCATTAGGACGTATTGTAGGACTATTAAATATTTGGACAAGAACGTTTCCATACGATTTTCGAGATGAGAGAATAATGAGCCATGTTAAACATATCGTTGCTAGGTAAGTTGAAAGCGTTTTAGGTCATTTTATAAATTTAACTTAAAGTTTTCCACATCAATTGGTAAGTTTTAAGTTTTGTTTGATATAACTAATTAGTTAACTCTCGATATTGTAACGAATGAGAAATCTGAATATTCAAGAATGAAATTTAATCAAATTGAAGTGCACTTCTCTAAAGCTTTCTAGTTAAATTGCTTCATAAAAAGGCAAATGCAAAATGCTGAAGCGAGCAAAAATTAATATTCATGAAACCGTTAAGTCGGAAATCATAGAATTACCATCTACACTTGACAAAACCACTTAATTTCCATAATATTTTAGTCATATACTAAATACTAATTTGCTTAATTTATTTCATTTTAACCATTACAACTACACAGATGTTCAAAAACAGGGTTAGAGGATATAGTTTCTGAAATGTTGAGTGCCTTGTTAAATCGCCTAACTGACCTAGAACGCCATGAAGAAAATTTACGTGCATGTCAGAGTAACGGAAGCGGAAAGGTAAGTCAGGAATTCGTTTTTTTTTTTCTTATCTTTATGGAAATTTGGTTAAGATGGAATTTAACTTCCTTTCCTGGAAACATTCAAAATGTATATAAATATAAATTTTATGTTTTTTTAATAGACAGATTCATCCTTTGACTGTCCAAATCCGACCCATTTTGCTCAACTTTTATCTCGTGCCGAGAGGAGACTGGGAAAGCACGTTGGACCCGAAGAATTCGTTCAGAGCAGTCGCAACATTCTTCAAGACAAACAGGTAAGATTTTATCCTTACATTTATATACATACATTATATGGTTTTTCATAAAATTCAAGATTCAAAAAAATGTCAAAAAGTCACTTGGAAAACCTTCACCTTTGAGAACCTTTCTAGGCTCTCGTATTATTTTTACATGAAATCCTTCAAAAGGGAACTTGAAGTATTTCTTTTTTAATAAAACAAATGCACTTTGTACAATTCATCCAACCGATTCGAGCTATAGTCACGTTTATGCAGCATTCTTGCTCGTATATCTCCTCAAAATCTACTAGTTCACGAACAGCACGCGTTGCAATGCAGTTTGAATCAAATCCTGTTAAACAAGAACTATAAATAGCTACGTACCTCTCTAATCCCTGAAACGACTAGTCACGAATAGTGTCCGGGAAAGCTAGTATCCTCGCCATTAAATATTAAAATCATATTACAAGAAGTTAATGTTCCTTAAGACACACAGCTTAAGATTCAATCAAGTTCTTGTTTATTGAGGATATTACTATACACAGCGAAATACTTATCCTATTTACTCGTTCTTATCTCATGATTAATTTTCTCAAGGAAGCTTATCTGCATACACTCTTCTAGCGACAGCATTTTCCTTCGAAAATAAAAATTACGAAGCATACCGGAAGTTAAACTTCTTCCTGTTCTTCATTCCTCGTATTATCTGCTTGTTGGTTTTTGTATTATGTTTAATCATTGCATGAGGATATCCTAACGAGAATCTTATTGAATGTAAAGAGTACCACTTCAAGGTTTTTCTTCTCCTTTAATATCCTGTCTACAAATTCAAATTGTTTCCTTTGAATTCAGCGTTGAAAAAGGCAATGTCTGTTAAGTTTTCCAATTTTATAAAAAAGTTTTTTGCTTGTGGTCGCACAGGAGATGGAACAGTCTTTTGTTAAAGAGAATCAACTTTTCCAAGGCAAGGCAACATTATGTGGGGCAACGCTATAATAATACATTTTTATAACCACTGCTGTATCGCATTAATTTCCTCTATAGCAATCCTTTAATTCAAGTTTTAAGTTTGCAAACTTTCTTGCGGTACAAAATACCGTCATAATTCAATCGCTAATAACTACGAGACCAATAACGATTCGGGTCGCAACGGGTAGAGTCATGTCTGTACGTATTTATCGTGCTGCGTTTGTTTTGCCCGTACCGTGATCGTGGTAGTGTAAGCGCATATTCGCGCTTGTTGTAATTTAGCGTTGTGTAATATTATAAATGTGTGTAGCTTGAGAACGTGTTTATACATTTTGTACGTACATTTGTACATTTGTACGATAAATCTACGGCGCTGACCTTGACTGTTCCTTTCGGTTTTTTTAAGAATGTCATTTACAGGACATTTTGACAGGACTAATAAGATCATCAAATCACATGGAATCCTTTAGATCCTGTAGAGTAATCTCACTCAACAGAAGTTTCAATTCAAATGCAAGTTTGGATATATGTATATAAGAAATCCATACATGGTCAGATTGTATCCTTTCAAGGAAGATGAAGAAAAAAACAAATAGCCATAAAATCACGCATCTTCATTTCGATTTCAACCTGGGGCCTTTGCCTTTATAGTAGCAACCAACAAACTTTCATTCGTATAAGTATAAAGCAAAGAAAAGTAAACTTAGGCCACTTTTTTTCAAATCAAGAAATGCTCAGATTTGTAAACTTTATTCCTTTAATGGTTTCTTATTTGTCAACATCCTAGATGAAGAAATCCCCAGATCAACCTTCGACATCAGGTGGCCCACCAGGGATTCAGGATTCAAAGAAAACATGCAATCTGGAGACATACCTTGAATGGTCTGCACGTTTAAGATTGTTTGTATGTAATGAAATTCTTCAGGTAAGAAGATTTTTCTGTTTAATATTTATAACATTCTAAGCTGTTAGTTGTGTTTGTATGTTTAACATCTTGAACAGATATTCTCAATGTGAACTAGATAAATATCATTTAGGATTGCCGACTTGCATATGTTTGCAGAAGGCAACCCATTTAATGCTACATAAATATGTACAATACGAGTATGCTTTAGTTAAATCTTAAGAGAATTGAATTTTGTCAAGATAAATATTAGAAAATTAGTTTTCGTGTTATTTACTCCGGTCATAATTATTCTTTTTAATAATGTTAATTAATTCAAACATATCCTCTGGTTTAGTGCCATGGCATACGGGAGCGTAGCAAAATAGTTGAACAGTGGAGCGGAGTAGCTAGAAACTGCCTTTCGATAGGAAACTACAATAGTGCAACTGCAATCCTGGAGTCCCTAGAGTCAGCACCTATTGCCCGACTGAAAACAACAGTAAGTCATTATCAGGATAAACTCTTTACTATATATATGATCATCTGATTTTGTTATGTCAATAGTTGGTGACGAATGCAAAACGAATTACAAGCTGTACGAATGTAATTTGATATATCGTTTTATCAGTTTCGATTTGTATCACCGATGTAAGTGGCTTATGGGTTAAAGTTTCGGAAAATTTCAGATATTTGTGTATCACTTCTGGGAACAGCACCACTACATTCGGGTTCAGACAAATAATAGAATTACGTACTGTTAGTTCTGTCAGGACAAGTTTGTTAATTTTTGATAAACTTTAGATGGATATTTGGTTTATGACGCAATGCAAAGTTCGAATTTCTTGTGTTTATTCTTGTTGATGTGAAAATTTCACAGTATTTGCTGGAATTACGTTTTTCACCTGAATGAATTTATCATAAATCCAATTTGAAGCGCATCATTGCATTTTAGTATGTATTCACAAATTGATTTATATCAGTGTTTTTACTAAAGTGTTGATAGGGAAACGTCCTTTTTCAATTTTAAATAGCAATGTTTAATTCACACCCTGCTGTCAGCGCAATTATTCCACCAAACAAAACCGAAATTGGCTAAACGATGTTTCCTTTATCTACGTGTGATCAATGTTCTATAGTCTTTGCAAACGTAAATGGCTAATTGGTTATAAGCATGAAAGTTAATGCTATCCAAAGCCATTTCATATACAATATACACATGCGATCGTTTCGGAACAAATTAATGTGATTTAAGTAACATCGTTGAGACGATTGTAAGAATTTCATTTCCTGGAATTCACATATAGATAGACTATTCAACTGCAGGGTAATATATTGAACCCAATTTGGTGCTATTGAATCTCATTCATTATATATCCTACACCGTACTTTATTCGTCACAATAATTCGTCGAACGTTGCTGAGTAAACAGAATCCTACCAGAATGGTTCAATTACTTCCCTTCTTGTAGTTACCATACATTTTATTAGCTACCATTATATTCTATTATCGTTCTTTTACGCATTGAAAACGATACATGAACGTGGAAAAGTTTTTTATGTTGTACTGGTTGCATACATAAAACTGGTTAATATAATTTCTATGAAATCAATGAATCTGATATTTCCTAACATTTATATTATATCCTTTTAGTAGGTTTATATCATGAAGACAGGAATTTTAAGATGCTATTCATGGAAATACATTAATTAATTACCCTAGTAAATTTGAGGCAAATTATATCAATCGTTTCGTGATATTGACACGTTTTGCGTTAACATTTCATAACCATATATCTTAATGTGGTTATATATAAACCACATGATTTCATTTTATTAAAGAAAGAACAGTGCAATCAACATCATCAAAAACTGCATTCAGTTGGAGATCCTTCTGGATTTCTCGATTCAAGGATTATCATTACATCAGTCTGAAATTGTATCCTTCCCGCAGACTTTTCTGCGTTACACCCAGGAAGAAGTAGAGCATTTCGAGTTGATAATTTAGTGACGTTGTTCTTTGGCCTTAAATAAATTTCCACCCTGACATTTTCTGCAAGGAAAGTGTCGTTCACAAGAATCCTTGAGTGCTATTTGAATATATAATGTATATGATATAAGTGTATAAATTACACTTGAGTGTGTGAAAATGTATAACAGCATCATTCGTGCTGAGGAAAAAGCTTACGTAAGGAAATAAGCTTAGATAGCTTGAGACAGAGTATTGCACTTGAAGAGGCCTGTGCTGGCTCGAAGTATTATTATTCAATTGATTTCGTAATTATTCAATTTACCAGAGTGGAAATAAACAATTCCCATAATATAAGGGATAAGGCTTTAAGGTTCTTTCTCTGCCAATTACGTTTTTGTATTAACTCGACTTCATATCCGTCCCAGTAAGGGTTTTCCTGGAATAAAAGAAAAACAAGGTCGATGAATTGGAGCAAAATGAAAATTAAATTGGAAGTGGTAAATTAACACGCACACTTTCAATACATTCTCAATTATGTTGTTGAACAGCCACTATAGTCGACATCGAAATTAATGGTTAATTTTCCAACTTTAACAGTAATGGGAAAAATTTACGTCAATTCAAGGAAGGTACCCACTTCCTATACCTGTATATCGAATTTCAATGGTTGGGTGCTTTTGGAAAAATGGATTAAGGTCACGTTCATAGCATTATTTTTCATATCATATTTGAGTCAGATACGTAGGTAGGCACTCAAATAATTCCTGACTGTTCTTGATGTCGTAATCAGAATAAGGATTGATTCGAAATTTTCTCATTATCTGGAATTCTTTAATCTCTTATTGATTTCATACCCAAAACGGAATGAATTTTATAATAAATATAAGGAGATTAATTGAGAAAATATGTAAACATTTCATCAAAGTAAAATCTGTTTTCATTTTTCCATCGATACAAAGCTTTATCCGAAAAGGATTCTTCCACGAGGCATCATTGCTTACATTATCGATTTGAATCAGCTATAAAAATTCAATATACATAGGAATTATACAAATAAGTATTCCATCTTATTTTGATAAATCCTAGGTGCAACGCTTTGTCATTCATATACATTCTTATGCATATTAGAGAAGCTACCAGCTGCTGTGGGGAGTGATTAAACGAATAAAATGATTATAAATTTGCACAAACTCCAAAACATTTAAATTATATGCCCTTGCCAAATGTTTCACTTTATGTCAGTCTTTAACCGGAAATAGTTAACTTGTTGGAAAACCCTTTACCTGTTTCCAACGAGATTTCGAGTGAGTAATATAACTTCTCATACAAACTTATCCATCACTTCAGGAAATTATATAGCAAAACTCAGGTTAATTATTCATTGTTATTTCTTCATACCCTTCGAATGTTTCTACAGTTATACTTGAGTTTTGTTCTATAACTTATTATGAAGTAGGTATGATGTAGACACGAACTGCTGAACTGCTGAACTGCTGAACTGGTTACTTCAATTTCAGAATTTCAGACGAAATATTTCTTGGCTTGAGGGTTAGCAAATAAAAATTTGAAAAGTTCAATAGCTTTTTTGAATTCCAATTAAGTTAGTAGAAGCTTGCAGTTTAACTCTGTTATTGAATAATAAGTTTAATAAGAATAATATTTATGTTTTTTAACATTTTCATGTATTCAGTGGAGTAAAGTATCATCAACATGCCAACAGCTTGACTATTTGCAAAGGCACGCTGAAGAAGGTTACAGTGATCGGTGGCGTAAACAAACCGTTACGTTTAATCTCAGCGATGTGAAAGATTCGAAACCCCTAGGTAACTCGAGGACTAAATCATCTGAGTGGGTTGTTGTTCCTGTGTTTGCAGACATCGTCAAGCTTGCAATAGCTACACGAGAAGAATGCTTGGACAAGTAAGTATACGATACAACATTTTCCAGTTGAATTCATTTCACTCCTGTGGTGCATACTTCAAACTGTAAGCAGATATGACAATGAGAATGATGAGAGATAACTCCATTTGATCACAAAACGTTTCATTAATATTATATGTTATAGAATATATTAATACCTTGAGATACAAGTTTAATGCGTTCCGTAAACTTGTTCGTATGTCAATTTTCTCGTATCTCAAAGCAATTTACACGAATGAAATTAATTGAAATGCCAATAATCTGTTCTAGTCCCCAAAATGCTACCCCAGTTGTCCTTGTTACGTGTTTTGGCAAAATATAAAACATAGAAATGTAAACTGGTTTTATAAAGTGTATTTGTATTGTGGTCACTTAAATGCAACTGTATGCTTAATTTTAGTCACCGCTTGTCTCTTCAATGGTCTTTGCCATTTTCGCCGGATAAAAGAAAACTGTCCAAGCAAGTTTCTGTCTGGAGGTTCCTCGTATCTCGAATTTTGCTCGTATATCAACGCACAATTTCGCTCGCTCGACGGCTCGTGTGTTAGGGAGCTCGTACCCCGAGGTACCACTGTATTGGCTTGTAACCTCTCAAAAGTATGAGAAATTGGATTGCCTGTGGTCATTGTCACACATAAAAATGCATTCACTTCCTATAAAGTGCCGGGGATCGTATCACTCGAGTTAATGGAAGAAACATATTTTATTCATGTGAACATTGCAAGGACCCAACTTTAACTTTCTACCATAAAAATTCACTGGGTAACTTTTAACATCAATTGAAGTGCATGAGTTTGAACAAAACTAAGTACAAATTCAAAAGCACAATGACTAAGTTTAAAAACGAACTTACGATGTTGAACTTCCCTTTAGTACTTTAGTAACTTTAACAGCAGCTTTTTTTTATTTTTGACTTTGATCCTGCACCGGAAGGATACTTTAGTTTTAAAGTCATGATGAGCTCTGACACAGACTGCTGAAAAACATCAGTAACTGCTCTTTTCTCGTTATCAAAGTTAGTAGCTTTCAAACAGACAACGGACCGGCACTCTGTGAAAAGTTTTAACTTTGATTAGCCCCTTGATAACAATGTTCAAATATATTCAGGGTAAAAGAAAATTCACTCTGACCAATAAAAAGTTTATGAATTCAAATGGCAGCGAGTTATTTAATAATATCGCTGTGGTTTCAAAGTTTAATAAGTTGCATTCCTGTACCATAACTATATTGCTCTAATGATAACATCTTTATATAGATATAAAGTTCAAATGTCCGTTTTGTTATGTCATTCTCATTAGCTATTTCACTTTAGATCTTTAACTAATGCAAGACGAATGACAAAACTTTTCATTGCCCTGCAGACTTGAGAGTAATTATACAATTCGTCTTAATTAGACGAAAGGTTTGAAAGTTTTCCTTGTAGAACAAAAGGAAGTTATATAGTTTGAATAAGAAAATTTGCATTTTTTAGTGAATGTTAAATGATATTTCAACATAAGGTTAATTGAACAATTCCGAGAATATTTCAAATGTATGTATTGTATATCGTATGCCATCAATCCAAGTGTTGTCCAGATTAATAACAATTTCATAACATGACTAGCATACCCACAACACACCCTTTATTGAATTACGACAAAAATGATATATCTACAAATATTATATCTCCATCATAACACACATATACAACCATTTCCAGAGAGGGTTTTTGTGAGTGAGCAAATTGAATATGTCCACCAAAGCAATTTTGAAAGATAAATATCCAACAATACAAATTTTGACACAACTAGCTCCAGACGTCACATTGACAAAGAATACTAATTTTCTATATAACATTCCAAGAAATCTTCAAGGATATGTTGAATACATTTTTGATATTTTTCGGGTGTCATACAGCCACAAGAGGCAATAATACGAAGAACTTCGTCACGTTCACACACAATTTTTTATCCTTTCCTTTGGTTTTTGCACCAAGCTGCGCCAGGAAGAGAAAATTCACATAAGGTTCCAAGGGGATACACGTATTTGTATTGAAGCAAGGAAAAAATGTGGTTCACTGTAGTTACCCGGTTATACTGTGTACAACAAGAGGGATGTAGAATGTGTAAACTCTAATAAACTACATTGCAAACACTCGAGTAACCACCATTATATAAATTTCTTTCTTCACAGGCTCCCAAATGGTCACATCAATGTAACAGCCTTCGATCGTTTAGCAGCTATTGTTGGAGCATTTACGAAGCATATGGCTGAAGTGAAGTCTCCATCTACGGATGCCAAAGAATTCGAGACATTCTATCGTCACATGCAAAGTTCTAGTATACTAAACGAATCAGGTAAGTAAATATAGCTAACTGCTTTTGTAACTCTATTAGATAAAGTTCATTTCCATCCATGGAACAAACATACGAGACCCTAACAACGACATTTTTGTTCTGTTTTGACCTGAAGGCTTATCCTGTTCGTTCAACATATTTCCTGCTATCTCTATGGTTTTTATGCACCTCAACTCCAAGGTATTCCAATGAACTAGTATACTTCAAGCATTTCACCGGTTCGAGAGCATGTAGAATTTATATAACATAACATGCACATGGTAACCTTATTCCTCTCGTGAATAAAACATAACTAAGAGCATTTTGTTAACTGGTATAGTTCTTACTTTATCATTAATGGGGAAAAAGTATAGTGACATATTGATAATGAAAGTTTGTAGTTAGAATAATGACTCAAAATAAAGTGGAAACTTTGCAAAAAAACTTAGCAACTTTAATTAAATGATCCACATGTGATGCAAATTAAAACCGACGTCTAGTTTGTATTACAATAACTCAAGAGCTGGTCTAGCTAGATGTTCTGATGAAAACAATTAAATATTTAAATGTGATATTATTTATTCATGCTGATATGTGTTTTGTATAAATCTTTATCACATAACATAATGAAATTCTTGATAATTCTTTCATACATAAGTTTCCATAATCCGAGTATAATAAAGAACAATCTTATTTTTGTTTTATAACGATCAGTCAATAACTGAAGAAATGTTGTTTTGAGAAAAACTCGTTTGTCAGCATAGCTGTGTGGTCGTGCGTCTTGCTGACGTAGATCTCTTCTCATGTTTATGACATCCCACCAATTCTTAATTCTCTTTTGAACCTTGGAACTTCGATTGCGATTGAAGTTTCTTGATCGTCAAAAATATTTTTCGTTTTCAAGTTATTATAACGTGGTAGTTTTTGGAAAATAATTTTAATCTTTACAATACAACAAAGGATCATAATTATAGAAAGGAAAATGATACTTATTTCAAGTTTCCGAATTGATGTTAAACTTCTTTGAAGAACAGAGTATTTTTAACGCTAAGTGGGATGGAATTTCACAGAATTACATCCATCACACGATACCGTCTTCACCTACAAACATTTTTGTCAGACAAGAAAATTCCACTCTTCATGAAGAATGCTTCCAAAATACAAAACACTTCCAGAAATAGTGACAAGGATAAGATCTGTCATTTTACTCAGTAAAAGTAGGTTACATCTTCCTTCACCAAACCAGCTCAAATTTTGAGAATCCTCAAGTTGGTTTCCTTCACGAAGCACGTATAACTTTAAGGTTATTTACGCTTTTTAGAGAATTTCCAACACTAACTGCTTATAATATATCGTCTGTGGCTTGTTAATACCATATACATTCTTTTGAATTCTATCAGAAAACTTCTATGTAAATAACATTTTTCAAACTTAAATGAATCCTCCATCAATCATACGTTTAAATTAAATTAAACTTGGGTAACTTGTAAAGTTCAAGCTGAAATAAAAGACAACGTAACAAACCAAGAAACCCAAACTTGACGTTTACATGTGTAACATACAAGAATCTTCCCAACAATAAGGTTTTCATTTCCAAATCGTTTGTTGTAATGTTGTCTTATGCATTCGAAATCGTGTACCATTTTCTTGAAACTTCTCACCACGCGAAAACTTACCTGATGTTTTATTTCGTACATGTACACCATTTTTGAGAATAAGTGTAGTTCGTGAAAGCTTTTGAGGTACTAAAAATATTCTTTTAACAAGAATCCCTTGTGCAAGGGATGAACATCATGCAAGGATTGCTCACACTTTCTTTAGACATTGCACAACGTGCGTGACTTCAAACTGTCTGCACTTAAACTGGATCAAGTATTTGAAAGGATAAACATAAGAAGCTTTTCAACCATAAGATGCAATCGAAAACTAACGAACATGGGATTCTTTGAATAACATTTATTTTTATAAATTTATTTTTATCTTGTTCTTATTTCCAAACTTTAGTTTCTATTTAAAGAAATGGGCCAATAATTGGTATCGTTGATCGTGACACTCCTTTTTTCTTAACCAGATAACCTTTTTCTTCTTCAAAATCATGCTAAGTACATACCTAAAGCTGGATTGAACCTTTGGTATTCGTAATCCTGGAAACATTCTACAGCACTAGAGATTGCTTTTCAAATCCTTTTCTTTTCGTTTAGCTTTCTTTAAAGAAATCTTTATTGTTTATGTGTTGTTCTACTTTTCCCATAAATATTGATTTGAGGAGAAATGAAATTCTGTCGGCATTCAAACAATTTTACATCTTATCCCGTGTGTATCCTTTCTTTGTATACTTTCTGCTTGAACAAAATGTATAGAACCTCTTATCCTAAATATCAATAATGGTTTCCTGTAGTGCAAAGAATGGATTACTTTAGAAAAGGGTAGAAATTGATTCCTTTAATTTAACCTCTTTCTTCATATTGAAATATATATGGTATACTGTGAAAGGGCTAAACAAGCTTCAAACCTATTGAAACATTTTGAGGGATAACTTTATTTTATATCGCCAAAAGGAATGCGACAAAGTATCATAAAAGTTTTTATAGTTTAACAATTTAAGGCACTCTGTGTCATATATTGCTACTTAAATGTTCACGATATTCGCAAATAATAAAATTTTCAAGCTGACATACTAGCTAATTTTATACTATATTTCAAAAATCCATCATGGTATACATTTATAACTTTAAAAGTATTTTGCGGCAGATAATCGTCAGCTTTCATATACTGGAGTTTAACAAGTTACAGTGGTACCTCGGAATACGAGTTCCCTAACATACGAGATATTTGAGATACGAGCCGTCGAACAAGCGAAGTTGCGCGTTGAAATACAAGTAACATTTGGGATACGAGGAACGGCCGGACAGAAACCTCCTTGCACAGTTTTCTTTTATCCGTCGAAAAAGACAAAAATCAGTGAAGAGAAAATCACTGAGTAAAATTAAGCGTACAGTTGCATTTGAGAGAGTAAAACTAAAATAAACTTTATAATACCAGTTTACATTCTCTTTTATTATGTTGTTATACAATATTTGCCATGTCTAAATACATTTTTCTTACTCAAAAACACGTAACAAGATCCACTGGATTGGCATTTTGGGGAAAATTGCTTTGAGTTACGAGAAAATTGACATACGAGCAAGGTTACAGAACGGATTAAACTCTTGTCTTGATGGTATCACTGTATAAGAATTTTGTCAAATTTGATAATAACATCAAACTTTGGCTACTTGGAATCGGATGCATAAATTATATTTTATGTAACCTTTTCAAAACAAACAAATAAATTACCTAGTAAAGTAAACGTTATCAATGCAAACATGATATTTCCGATTGTTTAATGAAGAAATCCCAAAGATGCTTTTGAACAACAGACAAACATCAACAAGGAATCTGGTTAACTGACTAAACAACATGAGCACAAATCAATGAAATCATACGAAAAGAACAATTTTTGATATATACAATTTCGTTTGTCGATTCTGATTTGTGATACCATTAGCACACAATACAATCCCATTTCCTCATGTCTTAGAAGAAACATAAATCATTGGAAAAAGAAAGTTACATTTGAAGAAAACTTCCCCGAAAACGAAAGGCTATCGCTTAAGATTGGGAAAAATAATTTATCATAAATTGCCTGTCATCAAAGCGTATTTTCAAAAGTTAATTTCTTCATGTTTAACCGGAGCCACTCATCTTCTATCTACGTATTTATTTATTTATATATTTTCTTCTAGCTGCTTCTATTATTATTTTTACTTTATCCTCCTATTCAGAACCTATCAATGACATCATCTTTGTACGGAACATCCTTATGGAATTAAGATAAATCTTCTGAAGCATAATAAATCATGAATTTTACGCCCCGACCAAAGAGTATTGGTAAAGTTTTCTTTCATACAGTATCTTTTATACAGTAGACCTTTTATGGTAAAAGGAAAACTTATTTGCGGTAGTTGCCATCATATTCAGATCGAAGCAGACGTTCGTGGCCTTTTTATACATTTGGCTTTCATGTAATCTCTCATCATATGAGAACATATAATCCCTCATATCAAATATAAAACATATACCCATATAGATATGTATGTGATAGAAATATTGATATAATTCTAGAACATGTTTAACCACCGAAAAATTCTTCTTTAGTGGCAAAAAAATTTGTTTTTATACAAAAATTGTTCATATCGAACCCTCGTCAAATAATGGCTTTCCCAAAAAACCCAAACCGAAAGAACAAAATTATACTGGAAACCCTTATATTGCTGTACTGTATACAGTAGAAGAAAAGGGCCGAAGATCAATAAGCTTTAAGTCCTTGAATCATTTTCGAAATTGTTTTCGTATCTTATGGAAAATAATTTTAAAGCTATCAAAATGGATCTTTGAAATGATGTAATGAGCCTAATCATTCAACCTGAGAAAATTTTATCATTTATATCAAAAAATTTCGATTTTAATACCATTTCATGATATCACAAAACAAATTGGTTTGACGTTTTCGATTATCTCAATGTGGATTTATATAAGATTATTCTTTCCAAATGTTTCGTATATTTATATGCGGTCATCTTGTAAACTTATTTCCTGGCTTTAAGTTTTCCTTACTATTTCCAGAACAAATTCCTTTCTGTCACAAGCAATTACTTTATGGGCTATTGGAACTGATACTTGTTACATCTCTGTATCAGTTAATGATGTTTTGACAATTTGCTGGTTTCAAAATATCCTTAAGGTAATTCACAAAACCATGTTCTTAACAAACAGTCAGAAAATTTTTAAATGAGACACAATTGTGATGTAATAAGTCTGTTACTCGCTCAAAAATTGATTTGTGACAGTTTGACGACAAGTAACGGGGAGGAAATATGGTTGAAAATGCTAGATTTTACTCGAGAAATTTGCTCGAGTAACTTCAAGCAAGTAGGAAAATGCGGTTCATTTGACAATGTCAAACGTCAAATTTGTTTATGTTCGCTTATGAAGTTGCTCGAAGTTACTGAAATGCATTTTTGTACTATTTGAGTAACGAGAGAAAACTTAGAAAAATCCTCTCAAATTGCTCATTTACAGCCGAATGAACTCTAGTAAACTCAAGCTGTACGTGAACAGACCTAATATTGATGCTTTTCTGTTAGAAAATCCTATTATCGTTTTCATTAACGTCTCCATTAAAACACCCTTTTTCCAAAAATCCATTGATGGCGTCCAGAATCGAGGTCAATAGGATAAACGTCGAAGTCTTAAATCGTACGTACGTGTGAAAGCGGATATAGGTATCAGATATTGTCCTATTTTGCATTCGATTCGATGACACTCAGTTAATCGGGGGAAAAAGAATCGTAAAAAAGAAAATTGATGGAAAACTCTAGGAAATGCGCGAAAAAGTATGTTATTGTTGCGAGAAGCTATTGTATTAAAATCACAAAAGCTACGTTTATTCCAAGTGATTCGAGTAAACTTCCTTGGCTTCCATTTGCGAAAATACAATATTTCATCACCTTTTGTAGTTGGCGTCAATAGGAAAACTTTTACATTGAATCGAATTCCAATAGCTGAGTTTGAATGTATTGTGGATACGTAGGGACATAGTCCTGTATTTCATTAAATGCTCGGATAAGAATGGAAAATCCTAGAACAAACACAATTGATAGAAAACTTTTACTCTGTTATCGTTGTTGTTGTTATTGCCGTTTAGTTGACCTTTTTCAATACGATGTCGTATAACAGTCCTGACGATATACACCCACGAGTGGATTGTAAACATTCGAGGATATATTCTGATAACAAAATATTAAAGGAAACAGATTCCAATGTCCATGCCAAATGTCTAATTCATTTGTTATATGTGAAGCCTGGACACAAGGTTATGATAAAAGTTTCTACCAACACTTAACATAGACATATGGAATATGGTTGATATGGAAAAGCCTGAAGATTTGTTTGAATTCATTCTTATGATTTTGTTGATAATTTTGTTATATGCATCGTTGGACTGATTCTCTGGTTCACACCATGCATGGGACCAATGCACATCCGAAGAAATAAAGCCAACCAAAGTTTTTTGGCTCCTAACAGAAACTCTTGGGCATCTTCCAGCATCGGAAATGTGGAGCTTGTTCTCTAGCCAACCGAAAGTCGACTTCCTGTTGTTATCACCCTTTTGTGAAACTTATAAGGAAACGTAGAAAGTTTTTTAAATCCAATATATCTGATAAGATTAAATAAAATTTCCTTAAATTGTGACATCCTTTTACAAAGAGATTAAATATATAATTGATGCAACTTCACTCAAATGAACTCTAAGAAGTTGTGCGAGAATATATGTAATCAGCAAATTAGATATTCGACAAAGAAGCAAGAAATGAAATGTCGAATATGTTCATCATGAAAGCAAGATAATGCCACACAAAGCTTAAGGTTTCCTTCATCTAAAACGTTTCGCGACACGAAAGCTTTTCTATTGACGCCTTTAAGAATCCAACAAACAAAAAAGCTGAAAAGAGAAAGATCTTAAAATCGTCTTCGCACTTAACACCTTTGACAAATTAACCAATATAATTTTTCGGATGACAAAGTTTTCTTATCTTCTATACCCTCATCTTGGATGACAGAATTTCTGTAGATGTACATCAGTTCTTCAAGGTTCAAGGATTCGTTCCAATTCGTCACGAGCATCTAATGCTTTGATATTCTCTTTTGAATAAAACCATAGAATATAATATATTTTTTGTTTGATATCATTATTAAATTTCAAGCTTACACAGTACCCGTGCTCTTTAAGTTTCTTGTCGTTATGCTCCAAGGATTTTCATAAAACGTTGAATACCACATTATCATTAATTGAAATGGAATAAAGAAAAAATGTAAAATCATTATATTTTATCCATTTATCGAAATCCGCAAACTTGCAATCTTCAACCACTAGCGAAAAGATGATAATTCAATATCTCAAGATAGTATTTACTATTCCACAATTTTAATTGGTACATTAATCAAGGATTTCCCTTGGTCTGCCGGATTCACTGAACTCAATGACGAACAATTTGATTTTAGAAACTTGAAAATGTTTGCTAGGTTAGGTTTCCGACATTCTGTACTTATTACAGGTTTCTGAACTTATTCATAATTTTTCCAGAAATATACCCTCGAGTTATAATTTAGTCCGAATCTGATAAACGAGTCTCAACTTCTCGAAGTTGTATGAAAGCTTCATTAATTAGTGAAGACATTCAATTATCATGATGCAAATTTAGGACTCAATTTTATGCTAAAGGTTTTGTTTTTGAAGTGAAACTTCTTAGTTGGCGGTTCGATATTGAATTCGAAAACTAGAATTGGGAGTGAAATTGTATGAACGCGTCACGCTTTGTCACATTTCGTTACATTTGTATAACGTAGAGGGAAGAATAGAGACAGCTGTAAATTGTTTATGGAATGTAAAAGTTAGTCTATCCACACACGGAGCTACCAAAAGGAAACTAAACTGTTTGGTCACTTGCGTTACAAACCGGTTCTTGACTTGTTAGCGACAAGCGGCCCCACAAACGAAGCTACTCATCTAAAACTCAAATTATCCTCAAGACTCAATTAAATTACTCAAATTAGTATTCAAATTTTTTTGAATACCCTGGAAGCTGAAAATTAGATTGCAAGCCATTTTTCAACTTCCGCGGCAAGCAAGAGATTAATTCCTGATTCTGCATTTTCTCACAACAAAAATGTCGTAAACTTTTTGTCTAAGCGATTCAACATCGTTGGTGACTGATGACAAACCAGTTTGCAACCAGTAGCGTCGTGTACGGCGTCCCATTTGTTTGTGTGAGAAGTGATTCAAAAGGAACTGGTTACTAATTCGATGTCATCATCTATCCTTAGTCTATCCTATGTCTTCATCTGGTGATTTGAATTTGTTCTCATGTGAATTTAATAATTTGTAATCTAATGTCAATTTTTAAAACCACAGATACAGAATTGTTGGAAGTTACAATTGCATTTGAAGTTTATAATTGAAAACTGCATGCAGTCTGTCAAGTTTTATCCTTCCTCTTGTTCAGTTTTTTTTAAATAAAATAAACGTAGGCGAAATGCAACATTCTGGTATATTCCAAACCGACAATGAAAACGTGAGTAATTTTAAGCACTTTTTCGAATTCATGATTTGCATAACTTCACTACGATAAAGGAAACTAGAACAATAGGAAATGTCTGCTTTTTTAAAGTCAGTTTCAACAAAAATACAAAAAAACAAAGCTACAATAAATAAAACTTTTCTCATTTATCATATTCTGTAAGCCCTCTGAGGAGTCCTTTTAATGGAAAACTTCCCACAATTCGTGTGCATCCTTGAGCTATTTACTCGGACTCGTTCCACTTTGCTTTGGTAGCTCTACGATTTTTCGTGAATTATTTTATGGAAACAAAATTTTAGGTTTTCGTAAAAAAATTATTCATCCGTAACGTAACAACTTCACTTTAAAATAAACTTTGAGTTACATCATCATCAATCTGTGAACTGCATTCAGCTTTCAGTTTATGCAAACTTACAGTTCTTGACATTACCTTATCCTTTCTATTCGACCATAGACAGACGCGCAGGATGTGTAAAACGGAATTTGTCATGTCAACGTCAAAATCAACTTTTTGCCTTCTATAACCTTTTGACCACGAAAACATAATTTTAGTAGTAATATCGTATGAGGGAACGAAACATGAAACTTCAGCACAACAAAGTTCTTTATTAACAACCGCTGTGCATAAAATTTATGTTGCTAATGCGATTCACATTCTAGTCTTATTGAATCATACTGTATCTGGTGCTATAAATTAGAATCTGGTTTCGTCCAACGGTTCTAATTAGGTTCATCAAAGCCTTTCAAGCAACACAAAATGATATTAGATAGGATAATTCTATCGGATTTACCGTAACAAAAGTATCAGATAATTAACACCTTTGGTGATATATGAGATGTGAATCATTAACTTTGTACAAATATTATGCAATAACATTATACATTTCTCCATAATTTCAGAACTAATGCTAGCATCATTCGACTGTGAAGAACCAAATGTAGCTGAGAAAGCCCTGTACAATTTAACATAGAAATTTATTACTAAGCGTTGACGCCTTCAACACCACCAGTTGGCGTGGTCTTAACACAACCCGAACGTAAGCACTTTTAAAGAATCGAACGAAGATGTATTGTATAATATAATACAAATAATATGGTAAATGATCAAAGAATGAATGTAAATAAACGAGAAACAAACATTTTTTATATGTTTTTAAGCTTTAAAACTTTGGTTTTATGGTAGAATAAACTGATATGAAATAAGAGAGGTGTGATTAGAGAAGTCTGTAATATGTATTTGTATTAAATTTTCAAACAAATGTCTTATAAGTATATTAGTCCAAACTTGAATTGTTGGTTTATAAGAATAAAATCGAATGGATTGATTGAAGATAATATTCGTTGTATAAATGTAAATAAATAATGAATTAAAGTAATATAACCAAAACGACTATTTACCAAATATTAGGTATTAAAATAATATCTAGATACTATAAAATCGAACTCGTCATATGTACGTTAGCCGAATTATGAAAGTTCCAATAAATCAATGAAAATATATAGCGAATTATAAATCAAAACGACGTTGAAATAAACACGTAATAAATTTGATACATACGAGTATAATATAAATGAAGATTTAGTTAAGTAAATTGATGATAATCCAGAAAACAATAATTAATTTATTGTTGTTATTGTCTTATGTGTGGTTAAGTGAAATTTTATCGCACAAAAGTGATGAAAGACTTTTTCTATTTATGAAGAAAACGAAATGTTATTAATAAATTTGTACATAATATAATTAGAATGATTGTAACAAGAAGAGATTTAAATGAAAATTACGAAATCAATAAAGAAATGCAATTATTTTTCATGTTTAATTCATTTATCTTATTTAATGTTTTGTGGGTTTATAATAAGGCTAATAACAAGGAGATGTGGCGTTTATTCATAGTTGATATGAGTGTATGACAACGACAAGATATTGCTGAAATGTGAAACACATGCGATAAGAACTGGATTAGCATACAAAAACATATATGGAAGTTAAATAGCACTAGTAGACGTGCTACTCTTCCAGTTTACTTAGCGTTTTCCTGGATTATTTTTTTGGGTTTTAACCATTACATACTAGATGTTATTGCAAAATCAGGACTACTTTTAAAACCCAGCAAGTGTGCGGGCGAGACAGTCTCGTTTAGCTGACAGCATAATACAGCAATTTTCCGAAATGTTGAAGTAAAATCGATATAACCATATGCAGCAATCTATTCGTAGTTCATCCGTAACAAGTATACCATGTACTCGTGGTTTTGAAATTGATTTTTTGTTCATAAGCCCTACACATACTGTATGCATATTCGGAAAATTACTTTGACGTTAGTTTACATCGCTTTCGTGACAAAAAATTACTTTTGCTAAGATAAAATGAAACTTTGGAAAAAGGAAATGTTATAAAAACCACACCATCTGTCCTTTCAGTTGCAATCTTTAATATTTTTGACATGAAAACGTCTTTCCTCT